>CM077811.1:94643147-95263647 GCA_039764185.1 Tamarix austromongolica | reverse complement strand
GATTAGTGTTTTCCCTAGGGAATCTTGCTAATATAATTTCAAATTAGTGGGTTCGTTTCTAAAATGTTCTTTTTTGTGCAGCTAAATGGCAGCTAACGGAAGAATTAATCGATTGGAGGAGGCCGTCACAGCCTTCTTGGAGTTCACCTAGTGCTCTCAGAACGCTCGAGAAGACTAGCTTCGGAGGGTTACCAGATACCACCCTCTAAAATATTTTGGTGAGGAGAACCCGGTGGTCCTTGAGGGGTGGATCCAAGATCTAGATTGCACCTTCGAGGTTGTGGACTGTCCACTAGACAGACGACCCATCACTGTAGCTTTCTTTCTCTAAGGCATAGCAAACGCCTTGTGGGAGGAGCATCATGTCCGAAATGGTCCTTTAGTCATGTGGGAGGCATTTAAGGCCGTCATTTGCAGTAGATTCTATCCCGAGAGCCTAAGGAGGGACAAGCTCCGAGAGTTCATGCAGCTGACGTAGGGACCAATGACAGTTTGCTAGTATTATGCCTACTTCACAGAGCTGCTACAGTTTACTCCAGGGATCACCACCAATGAGTCCACGGTGGTTTTTCAGTTTGAGCAGGGACTAAACTTCAGCATCCGTCGTATGTTGGGTGTAGTGCCTTCTATAGATCTTGCGTCCCTATATGAGTGTGCTTGCATAGCAGACACGTTGGTCCATGAGCAGACCGCCATCCTGGGGAAGAGGAAGCCTGAGGGATAGAGCTCTAGGAGTAGGACCTAGCCCAGATTTAGAGAATCTAGGAGGCCCCACCAAGAGATCATAACGGAAGTCAAGGGCCACCAAGAGGATCAGTTTGCAGAAGGTGTAGCCGAAATCACCTAGGCAGAGACTACAATGGCAAGTTGGTAACTTGCCAGAACTGTGGGAAGTTGGGAAACAAGGTGATAGATTGTTGGAAGCCCCCTTGTTTTCAGCAGAATCAGGCTCAATCATCTCAGCAGGGGGAGCCCTAATACCCTAGCAACAAGCATACCAGCAACACCGCCATAATTCATCCCAATAGTACTATCAGCGAGCACCAGCTCCATCTTGTGCCCTAGCTTGAGAGACTAGGGGATGACCTCAAGGATCTAGGCCCTATCCTCACAAGGGAGGCCAACCAGGCAGATGCTTGAATGTCATTAGTCAGGCAGAGACAGATCGGCAGTTGGACATCATTACAGGTATGTTCATCATTTATTCTTTATCAGAGTATGTTCTATTTGACTCGGGTGCCATACTGTCTTTCATATCATCTACATTTTCCGCTAAGGCTGGACTATCACCATCTACTAGAGTAGAGTTATCTATGATACTTTCGTCAGGTGATAGAATGGAGTGTAGTCAGATGTTTTCCGATATGACCTTAGACATAGGCGAGGTAGACTTCCTTGTAGATTTGGTTCGTATGGACTTGAAAGAATTTGATGTGATTCTAGGTATGGATATGTTGGGGAGATACAAATTAGTTATTAATTATGCCTAGGAATGAGTGATATTGTGAGGCCTGAAGGGGATTAGGGTTTTGTATAGGAAGACTCTGCCTGATCCGACCACTAAGGTAGTATCTGTAGCTACTTTGCACAATTTGATCCAGAAAGGGTATTCCCTATATTTATGCAGTGTGTAGGAGCTGAAAAAGGACTTAAACGCATTAGACAATATTTCATTCGTTAAAGAATTTCCAAATGTGTTTCTAGAAGAAATACCTGGCATGTCTCCAGTTCGATAGATTGATTTTAAGATCAAGCTAGTGTCGGAAGTCGAGCTTGTCTCAAAGGCACCCTACAGAATGGCACCGGTTGAGTTGAAAGAGTTAAAGACCCAGTTTGAAGAATTATTGGAGCATGGGTACATCCAGCTGAGTGTATCACCATGGGGAGCACCAATATTGTTCGTGAAAAAGAAGGATGGTAGTCGTCGTCTTTGCATAGACTACCGAGGGTTGAATCATTTGAAGGTAAAGAACCTGTATCTACTTCTGAGGGTTGACGATTTATTTGATCAATTGAAGGGTGCTACAGTATTTTCTTAGATCGACTTGAGATTCGGGTACCACTAGTTGAGAATTGCCGATGCTGATATTATGAAGATTGTCTTTCAGACCTTCGAAAATGCTCTTATAGTGATGCCCTTCGAAATGCTCCCATAGTTTTCATGGATTTAATGATGAGGATATTCATACCTATCCTTGATCAACTTGTGGTGGTATTCATTGATGATATTTTGGTCTATTCTCAAGGAAAAGAGGAGCATGAGCAGAATTTACGCACTATTTTGGGTGTGTTGAAGGAGCATCACTTGTATGCAAAATTGTCGAAGTGTGGATTTTTGCTTTAAGAGGTAGCCTTTCTTGGTCACATCGTATCATCTAGGGGAGTGGCTATAGATCCAGCTAAAGTTGTGGTGATCACGGAATAGAAGCACCCTACGAGCATAATAGAGATTCTGAGTTTTCTAGGTTTGGCTAGATACTACAGATGATTTGTGTAGAATTTTTCCAAGATTGCCAAACTGTTGACTAATATTATGAAGAAGTCACAAAATTTTAGTAGGATGAGGCTTGTGAAGAGGATTTTTGAGAGCTGAAAAAACGGTTGACCTCTGCATTGGTGTTGACTTTATCCGAGGGGACTAAGGAGTTCGAGGTTTACAGTGATGCATCTAAGTATGGGTTATGATGCGTGTTGATGTAAAAGGGTAAAGTGGTAGCTTATGCCTCACAACAATTGTAGAAATATGAGCAAAATTATCCGATACGTGACCTAGAGTTAGCTACTGTTGTTTTTGCCTTAAAGATTTGGAGACATTATCTGTATAGGGTAAAGTGCAAATTCTTTATCGCCCACAAGAGTCTCAAGTATATTTTCACATAGAAAGAACTCAACTTGAGGCAGAAAAGATGGTTGGAGCATGTGAAGGACTATGATATTGAGTTGACCTACCATGAGGGTAAGGCCAACGTGGTTGCAGATGCTCTGAGTAGGAAGATTTCACATTCTATGATGTGTCATGTGGTTGCTAACCGAAGTCAGACCTGGGGATCAAAATGATTCAATAGGGAGACCTTGAAGCTCGTATGAATGCCTTGACACTCATGCCTACTATATTTGAGGAGATTTGAGCCGGCCAGATTAGAGATGTTAAGTTGGAAAGAATTCAACAGAAGATGCAGGAAGGACAAATAGAGGGATTTAGAATCCAAGAGGATGGAAGCTTTCAATTTAGGGGTCGTTGGTGTGTACCCTGGAGTTGTCCAGAGCTTAAGCGTCTTGTTATGGAGGAAGGACATCAGACTCCCTACTCGGTTCACCTACGAGAATCTAAGTTATATAAGGACCTCAAAAAGGTGTATTGGTGGCCACGTATGAAGCAGGAGATGGCAAAGTTCGTATGACGGTGTCTTATGTGTTAGAAGGTTAAGATTAAACATCAGAGACTAGCTGGGTTACTTTAGTCTTTGGAGGTGCCAAGGTGGAAATGGGACTCCATTTCGATGGACTTTGTTAGTGGTTTACCGAAGACTCGAAGTAGCGGTGATACTATTTGGGTTATTGTTGGCAGATTGACCAAGTCAGCCGTGTTTATCCCTATGAAGTCCACATGGAGTATGGAGCAGTTGGCGAATGGTTATATGAAGTTCGTGGTTAGTGGTCACAGAGTTCCAAAGGATATTGTTTTAGACAGAGATTCAAGGTTCCTCTCTCACTTTTGGGGAAAGCTGCATGAGCACTACTTTTCACCCTGCCACGGATGGATAGACAGAATGGAATATACAGACCTTGGAGGATATGTTGAGGGTCTGAGTGCTGGATTTCTAAGGATGTTGGGAGGAGCGCCTACATCTGATAGATTTTTCATATAATAACAGCTATCATGCCATTAATGGGATGGATCCATTTGAAGCATTGTATGGACGGAAGTGCAGGAATCCTTTGTGTTGGAGTGACATTAGTGAGACAATAGTTTTGGGACTAGAAATGATCAAAGATGTGACCCGGTAGGTCTGACAGATCCAAAATCGAATGAGAGCAGCTCAGAGCAGACAAAAGAGTTATGTTGATTAGAGGTGTAGGGATGGAGATTTTGAGCCAGGAGATAAGATATTGCTGAGGGTTTAACCTACTAAATGGGTGTAAAGGTTTGGTAGGAAGAGCAAGTTGAGCCCCAGGTATATTGGTCCCTATGAGATACTAGAGCGAGTGGGTGAAGTTTCTTACCAATTGGCTCTTCCTCCAGAGTTGGCACAAGTGCATAACGTATTCCACATTTCCCAGCTGTGAAAGTATGTTGCTGATCCATTACATGCAATCCAACGAGATGATATTGAATTCGATGATTCATTGACCTATAAGGAGCAACCTGTGCAGATTCTCGACACTAAGCTACGAAAGACTCTCATGATTGCGATTCCTCTTGTTAAGATCTTATGGAGTCATCATAGAACCAAGGAAGCTACTTGGGAGCCCAAGAAAGATATGCGAGAAGCATATCCGAAACTTTTTGCCCTATGTTAGATCATTCTTATCAAGTTTGTCCTTAAAGGGATAGTTGATTTAAGTATAGTTGTTAATGTATTATTTCTAGATGCTTAGAATGTCCTACCCTTAACCCTAGGGAACTGTAGGAGACTTCGGGGACGAAGTTTGTTTTTAAGGGGATAGTAATGAAATGCTCCAAAAATATTTATGTTAAGAAGTGTAATTAAATAAGGATTTATTAGGGCATTAATTTAATTAATTATTTTTATTAGAATAGGAACAAATTATTTCCATTTTTCTTTTTCTTTTTCCTTCTTCCTTTTCCTTTATTTTCTTTCTTTCTCTATCTTTTCTTCCTTTTTCCTTTCTTTCTTCCGGTTGGGCCTGGTTGCGACCCAATCTCTTCTTTTTCTTTATTTCTCTTCCGTGGCCTATCCTCTTGCTTCTTTTCTCTTCTTCCTTTCGCAGCCAGAGCACTGCGTATTGCTTCTTTTCCCCCTGGAACACTACGTTCCATTTAAAAATTTTATAATCGTCCCGACCGGCCCGGTTCTCCCTTCGATTTCTTTTCTTTTTTTTCCCATGCCGGTTGGTTTACCTACTTCTTCCTCCTTCCTCCTCCACCGTCGACCTGCAACTCTGTTGCCTCCGAAAAAGGCATCGCCGGTTACGCTTGACTTGACTAGCCGTTTCTCCTCTCTTTCTCTTACCCTTGAATCGCTGTTCAACCTGATCTATCCCAATTCCTTTTCTTCTGCACAAAACCCTTCTTTTCCTGCACGAAAAGTTGACCACGACTTGAATTTGCACCGGCCAATTAATGTCGTCGGCTACCCCAAACCCTACTTGCATTACCTTCCTGTCAACCCTTAGAACCCTACTTTCCACTCCAAACTCTATAAATACCCCCTATTGAGTGATCTTGAAACTTTTTCAGCGAAACCCTAAGAACCTACCTTACGCACCACTACAACTTCAGACACCCTTTCCTCTATCATCTGCCAACTAATCCGCCAGCTCTACCTACCAAAGACTTCCCTGCACCACCCTCTAACTTATTGAACCACCCTTTCTCCTTGATTCTTCTTGCATGAGCCACCACAACCGTTGTTTTCTTCACCTCCCAATACCAACCCTCCTCTACCTTCCCCTACCTTTCTTTTCTACTTTCTCCTTCTCACCTCTATCGCCGTGTGTCGCCGCCACTTGCTGCGCCACCACCGTCACTTTACTCCTCTAAGTCTAGGCTACCACCAACACCTCAAACTCCACCCTTATTCTCCATCTCTTCTTCTCAAATCTCAACTATATCCTTTTCTATCCCCTTTTTTGGCCACCACCACTGTCGCCATGCACTACTGCCGGTGCTACCTATCTCTGCCGACCCAAGGTGAAACCCTAAACCCTCTCAACCCTTCTCCCCTATTTATTTAAGCTTATTCTATTTTATTTCAATTTTTAACCCTTATTTAATTATTATTATTATTATTATTATTATTATTATTATTATTATTATTATTATTAGGTTCAATATTAATGTTATTATTTCTTAGCAGGGTCGAGAGTTTATATGAATTATTTAGGTTATTAATTTGGAATTATTATAATTAGTATTATTATAAGTTTTATCATCATCATCATCATTATTATTATTATTATTATTATTATTGTTATTATTATTATTACTATTACTATTACTATTACTATTTTTTACTTAGAGGTCTGAAGCCTTATTTTATTTAAATACTACGATTACTATTATTTTTATTATTAATATTACTCTTATTACTATTATTAGTATTATTATTATTATGAATATTATTATTAATATTATTATAAGTAATATGTGTTAATATTATTGTAATTTACTGTTTTAGGGTAGCGTTGAAAACCCTACCTTATATTATTTTCGGGTTAAGTCATCATTATTATTAATATTATCATTATTATTTGGTAATTTTGATTATTATTCACTACTATTTTTTGTTATTAATAATGCCCTAATGATATTATCAACATTATTTTGGTGAAGGGTTGAAGCTCTTATCTAACCATCCATTTTGAATCATATTAATATTATTACTAGTATTTTTAGTATTATTTTCTTTAGTTATTATTAGTATAGTATTATTTTATTAAAAAGCTTATTCTTAGGATAAGTTAGTAAATAATAGTACTTTTAGAAGGAGGGAGTCTAATTATAGTTTTTCCCTCATAATAGGTGAGACCAGTCAAAGCCCTAAAGAGGCATAGGAGCATGCTCCAAGACCGGTGACATTTTAGGTAAGGGTGTAACTAAGGCCATTTGTGTGTAATGTGTTTTACATTCCTTACTTGCCTTGTGATATGACACATGATGTATTTTTTCTGTATTTTTATAACTATTATATATGCAGTATGACGTGGAGTTGAGGTATGTTTCTACGATATTTTATGGCATATGTAAAGTATGTAAAGTTGTGTTATTATTGTGATATGGTATAGCCCATAAGACATGCATGTTCGGTTGTGTGATATGATGGTATGAAGTGAAACAATGTGGGGATGATCTTAGTATTATATAACCATGCTTGGGGGAATCTAGGGTTTGCATGAGAGTTAGGGTTTGTATGGGAATTTAGGGTTTCATGGGTGAGCATAAGATTTTACATGAAAAGTTTCGCACGTTTGCATGGGCATATAAAGTTTGTATGGGGATAACATTTACGTATGAATAGTTAAATTGAGGTGTGAGGAAGGTTAGGAAATGGCTATTTTGGCGTTTGAATGGGTTACATGAAAAATAGTACATAGGATAATATAAGGGTCTATAATAAACCGATCTAGGGCTTTGTGTGGTTGTTAGGGTTTAGAATGGTATTTGGGGTGTACCTGGTTGGTTGTGTATCTGGTGAAGTAAAGTGTGTTAGTGAAGCAGTGAATGGATAGGTGGTGAAAAAGTAGTGGTCTTGGGTCCAAACATAGGGAGATGGACTCTAATATAAGTCTGGTAAAGAAGGAAGAATGATGGGCTAAGTTAGGGCTTAATGAGCCTATGAGTGAGACGGGTTCTTTTGGGGGAAATAAGTATAAAGGAAGTTAGGCATGAATGTCTAGGGTTTAAATATCTGAATAAGATATGTAAGACTTTAATCATATAAAGTGGAAGATTATTGACCCGAGCCAAGACCGATCCACAGGTATAATAGTGGCCAAGTATTGCAGTATCATGGAGACTGATCCACTAGTGTGTAATAGTTGTAGGGTATGTTACCCTAAGTGACTGATCCATTAGCTAAAATAGTGGGAGATCTTGAGTTTAATAAATCAAACCCTATATTTTACTAAGATATGGGAAGATACTAATTACTTATAGTGGAAAATTGTGTGAGAAAGGGGCCAAACTGATCAATGGGCATATAATAGTGGTAGGACATGTACCCTAAGTGACTGATCCACTAGCTAGAATAGTGGCCATGCACCGAAGTGCCCTGGAGACCAATCCATCGGCTAAAATAGTGGGGTTCCCGTACTCATATGGACTTGATAAAGAGCATGGTGTGAAATTAAATTTGATAAAAGATTAATTAAGTAATTAATCTAGACTATATTGGATCTTTATATATTCACCTGAACGTTCATTTACCTTTGTATTATTTTGTTGGACTTTATGCTCTTTTATTATTATAAATTATTTATGTAAATTTTGCATGCGGGCCTTAGTGCACGGTTACCCTTCTCAATACATAGTATACTGATCACCCTTTTCATGGGTGATGCTCATTCCCACGAGCAGGAGGCCTATCTGACGTGTTACAGGTTGGAGATGCCTTCTTTGATGATGTTGATGTTTATGGGGGCATCAAGCATGGGTGAGAGTTGATTATGTGCTGGATTAACCTTCAGAGTAGCGTGGCCTATTTTACCTTCAAATACTATTATTATCCTTATTACCCTTTTACTATGTTATGAATTCTAGAAATAATTTTAACGTCAAATACATCTTTCTATTTTAAGAAACTATCTCTTGTATTTTGGTTATGTAATAATTCATGGGTACTCTAATTATTGTTTTTGTGAACCCTGATTTATGTATTGTTATGGTTTAATGGAATTATTTTCTTAGCTTTAGCACTTAGTATTGGAACGATAAGAGTGAACCGGTCTAGTACTAAGTGCTAAAGCTAGTATCCCCAGAATTTATGGTTTTTATATCTAGAAAATTGTGTTTAAAAAAATATTGTAAATTTTGGGGTGTTACAGATAAGCGCTTGCACACTCCAGATATATAGCCCCCTTATTGCCTTTGGTGCACCCTTACCCGAGCCCCCAACCAAATGAGTCCCTCCTACATGATATACATACACACATGCAGCTTGTAGTAATGAGCCATGCAACCTCTTCCTCTTCCCCATACACACACCACATCTACACCAACAAGCAACCAATTTGTGTAGCCTCTTCCTCTTCCCTATACACACAACCACCTACTAGCAGCCACAACCAAGACCTTTTGGCCTTCCCTTGCTCTTCCCCAAGCTATGTGTGCCTCATCATTTCCCCCTTGCCCAACCATTGATCACTACAGCCTGCCCCAATCCCAGCCACCTCCTTTTCCTTCTTTATCTTTAACTTCCAACCCTTTCTCCTCCCCCTTTCCTTTTGATTCTCTTCTCCTCCCCGAGTATCCCTCCTTACCTTCTTCTCCTACTTCTAATTGACGAGCAACCATACAACCTGTAGCCTCCACCTCACTCCATTGGCACTACCAAGCTAGCCACCAAAGTGCCACCATCTTTGACCCTACCAAGCCTCCCTCTTCCCTTCGTGCATTGCCATACCAGAGTAGTAGCTCATCTTGTGCATGAGTCCCTTTCCTCGGCTTGTGTGGTACATGATGGTGCCATGTACTTGCAGCTTTGGATAAAAATTTCTAAGCTTAGTTTGGCATTAGTTCCCCAAGATTGTTATGTAGTATAGATACTAATGCGTACTTTTTTGTGACAATGGTGTTATTAATATTTAGGTAATCCTGACCTTGATTAAGGTATCCTTAGAAGAGGCATTTTGTGGTATTAATTTCGTAGCTTGGAGGTAAATCCAACTAATCCATAGGTGGTAGAATTTTGTGTGAAAATGATTGGTTAACTGTTTAGGATAAAAACTATGCTAGGTTGAGGTTATCAAATAATCCATATTTTTCCAGAAAATGAAAGCATGCAGTAATTTGTCTCTATGTAAATTTTTTGATTTGTAGAATAATATATGTTTCCATTTTAACATCTAATAACTCATACATGCCTTGGTAGTATTCTAAAATTTAGAGTGTATGCCTATGACAATATATACGGGTTTTTTCTAAATAAAAATGTGTATGTCTAGGGTTAGGGTTCAATAAAAAATTTGTCTCATTTTATGCTAGACTTAATAATGAGTTAAATGTGTTCCTTGGATATTTTAGATATATTTGGATGCATATCATGTTAGCTTTAGAGTATAAATATGTTTCAATAGTGACTATTATGCGCCGTATGTTCTAGGGGTAGAAACATAAATTTTATATACCATGATTCATATCTAAAAGTTATTCAAGGAATTTGCATGAATATTATGATATGCTAGACTTGCATGCTATGGTGGTATATGTGTACTATATTATGTCCATGCTTAGGGGTAATATGGTCTTTTGTCATACTAAGGAAATTTGTTGTATGATAAATTATTGTTAGCTATTCTCTTTTAGCATTTCCATGACAAATATCCTATAGAGGTAAATCTAGTAATAAAGTGAAGGAAAATGTAGTAGTTAAAGGTTGGAGGGAATTTTAGTCATTACAGCAAAAATGTGACTCAAAATGAATAATTGGACTTGTTGAATTAAGTGTTGGCCTCAGAATAATTTTGGAAATAATTGGATGAATGGGTTGAATAGTTGGAATTAGATAATTATTCGGGCTATAGTATGATGCCTAATGCTAGGTCGTGTTGGCTTAGAATCATTGTGACCCTTGTGGTTCTTTGGATTTGAGATTGGATGATTGATTTATTGTGGAGACCCTCGTGGTCTCTTGGTTGATTGATTGATGGCTAAATTGTAATGTTATGGACCTTAGTGTTCTTGAAATAATAACCTAGAATTTCTTAAGGCACTAACCATTTAAAGAGGAAGATTTAAGTTTAGAAAGGAATCTTATACGTCGGATTAGGCCCCCGAGTGCATAGTTGGCCTTTGGGTCAAAGGGCCCACTTCTACTTTATAGGTATTCCTTACACCCTATAAAGGGTACGTGTTCTTAGGGACTTAGGTGCTGAGGTTTAATATGGATGACCGATATATTGTGTGGCTTCCTTAATGAGATTTGTCTTGAAATTGAGTGAATTGATTTGGTACTACCTCCTTGACAATCATTGTTTTGGATATGGGATTGTATTCCACTCAAGAATTGATATATGAATGATATAACTTGATTAGAAACCCACCATAATACATCAGTAACAATTGGATTAGGCATGTCTTGAACTTGGTAGGATTGCTTGGAATATCAATAACTTTCCCTGTTATGTTTAAGTAGGACCGTCAATACCTTGAAATGGTTATGAAATTCGAAGCATGCTTTTTGGTACCCTTATCAAGAAATTTTGATCTAACTAGCATTTTCAATTGTAATATGGATTTATGTTATGAAATTGTTGTTTTGCATGTGACCATATTCATTTAGTTAGAATCCCTTATTTATATGTTAATTGCAATGTGGGTATGCTACCTCTCCAGAGGCATTGTAATTTACTCAATACAAGGAAGTTGTACTGATACTATCACTTTTCAGTGGAGTATGTTTGTGGCTTGTAGCGGCAAAAATATTATGAGGAGCATCATCCAAACAGCTTGTTAGACAAGGAAGTGAGGGTCCCTGCCTCTATTCTCCCTTTTCTTATAATATGGTGGTGGATTAGATGAGTGTAAGGGCAAACCATTATCGTACCTTTGCGTGCCCTTTTATGACTATTTTTCTCGAGCTCCTATGTCACTTATTTATTTGAATGAACTTATTATACGGATAATCTCTTACTTGCAAAACTCTTGTTTATGTATCATATTTCTCTATAAATTGTTTGATCTTACTTGTTTTGAGCCTTAGCACTTGACATAAGGAAGGTGAGGAGATCAGACTTATGTTGGGTGTGGCGGTGACACCCACTATTTTGTAATTATCGCTTCCGCAAAATGAAATTTTCAAGTACTGATTTTGGGGATGTTACATGATCCTTTGATTTGATTAGCTATTTAGGTGGAGATTATGTACAATCTCTAATTGATAGGATACCATAAGTATTGCACACTTATTAAGTCTTTGTTTCATTTCATTAGCATCTAAGAAATAAATGTATATTACTTTATCCACTACTAAACTTGAATCTCTTGTTGCTATATCATGTTGTGCTTCAGTGTTGTGGATTACGTATCAAATTAAGAACTTTGGTGTTATATGTTATTGCATTCCTATCTTATGTGACAACATAAGTGGCATTAATATTTTACAAATTCCTATCTGACATTCTATGTGAAAGAACATAGATATAAGTTATTATTTTCTAAGGGATAATGTGGAAAATGGGTTTATTGAACTACTTTTTTTTTCCAAAAATAAGGATCAACTAGTCAACATCCTCATAAAACCTTTCAATAGAATTCAATTCAAGAAAATCAAACCAAAATTAGGAATCATTAACATAACGTAACCCATACTAATTAAACCACAATGATTGGATAGTGGAGAAAAGGTTGAAATAAATTGGAGATGGCATTTTGATAACTTATTTGATCAATTAGGAAAGTTATTAATCATCATACATATTTTTCTTAATATTAAATTTACCTAAGGTATCCAAAGGAACAATCATGAGACCAATTCCCATTACATTATCTACAACACCACTCAGATATATCTATTGGATACTGAAATGAGGTTAGTGTTAAGTACAAACATGAGAACAAATTTACAAGTGAGCTTTTAAGCCTTCTAATTCTTTCATGTGTGTAGTATCCAATAAGAATTGCATTTCTAGAACATGATTTAATTATCTTAGAGGCTAAATAGGCTCATTTTATGTTCATAAAAATGATAAAGGTAATTTCCTTCATATATTATTAAGCACCAAAAGCCAAATTTAGCCTACCAATGACATATTATCCAATTGCTAACCTCATTGAGCCTACTAAACCTATCTTTTAATTATAGAACCATAATTGAAATCTTATTCCTAAGGACATCCTTACCTTCTTTAAGGAATAGTGGAATACACAATTAAAATTGTGGTGGATGTATAGAAGAAAGAAGGAAGAAAAATATATTGTGGTTAGCAATGTGAGTTGTTGAAAATAGAAAGAAAGAAAAAAGGAATTAAAAGGGTAAAAGTCATTATAGTGGATAAAAATTAGATTTCAGAGATGATGTGGTAAAAATTATTAAGCGATAAAATAAATAATTAACACTCCACTAAACTTAAAGATAAGTTAGTACCACATCCCAAATACTTTTCCGCACCTTCAAACCTAGCCTCATTATAACTTAATGAGATCTTATTGATTTATGTCTTGCATGTTTTCTTTCAAATGATGGAGAGTGAGATTTTTATCAATCCAATGGTAAATCATTTTTATTGGGTTCACTTGAGTAAAACACAACAAACTTCATCCATGTGAGGATTGAGTGGTTTAAATTTATTTAGGTTAACCTGATTGTTCTTAGTAATTTCATGATCCTAAATCCATTTTTAGAACTATCCTGAAATATTACACCCTCAATAACCCAGGTAGGACCATTTGGTTTTTGAAAAGACTTACTACTATGTAGGTAAATAATATAATCTCCTATCCTCTCTATCTTCCTAATATCTTCTCTAATAGCTTATAATTTACTTAAAAATTCAAAAATTTTCTATTCTCTCTATTCATAAGAAACCATGTGAAGAAAGCATGCTCCACTTTACCCATCTTAAAAAATTTATTCTTCTCCCACCTCTAAGCTCTAACCTTTATTCGTCAAGCAAGTAATATTTTTGGAGGCCACACCAATTTCATCCTTTCCTTCACCCAAAATTCAACATGTTGTTTCCCAAGACCCATTATAGAAAACCTCAACTAAGTGGGAAAAACTAGTACCATTGGTCATTGAGAAAAAAAAAAGGATGAGACTAAGGTTACTAATAAGGTGATTGTAGAGACTAAAAAGGAAGAAGAATTTAGTAACTCAAAGTAGAATGAAATGGTAGTAAAATTTTAACTGGAGAAGAAGAGAGTTTGATTTAGCAATAAAGGAAAATATTATGCCAAAAAAATCCTAGAAGAAGGTCTCTTAAAATGGAAAAGGTAAGAGTAAAGGAAAGCATGTCCACTTCCCTAATCTAATGTAGATGAATGAGAAAAAGGAACCATTTTTTAATGAAATTACAAACATTAAGAAGGCAAAAAAACAAGAAAAGGAATGCAAACAATTCCTAGGCTTGAAGAAAACTCCAACTGATGGATAAGAGGACTCTATTCTCGATCTTGTTCCCATTGAGATGGATGGAAATAACAAAGTTGTGGAAGGAATAATGTCTTTAACGGAGTACAAAGGACCAATGTTAGAGACTGGTAAGAAAATGGAAAAGAATAGAGGAAGCTTGTGAAATCTCCTCCAATTAAGAGACGCCCTAGATTGCACACTTTAAGAATAAAGGATAAAGGAAAGGATGCATAGGTTGACTATCTTACCCTCATGAATTATAAGGCTTCAAGTGTTTAAAGCCCCAAAGTTTCAAAAAAAGGTAAAATCCTCCCATTCCAAACCTTTGATTGCAATGTTTAATGTTAGAAGGAGGGTTTTGGCCAAAAGGCATTACCCCTTAATAAAAAATATGGAAAGGGCCTTAATTAATAAAATATTGGTATAACAGGGTTGGAATACCATGTTTAAGAAAGATTTTTTCTATGTATGATTCTATTATCTATGAGTTCTATGTTAATCTAGTTGTAGTAGAAAGAGGCATTAGTACAATAATAAAATTAGAGATTGAGCTAATTGTGGACAAACTCGTTGATTTACTTAACATTCTAACAAAGGCTATGATGGTTTTGGTAAGAAATATGAACATAAAAGGGAGGCTTACACCTTTTAAGAGTTGTTGAGAAGGTAACTTTAGGCTCTTTAATAAGGGCTACAACACACTTGGTGAATATTATTAGTACTCTATTTAATATCTTGCACACGGTAGTGATTAAGTCAGTAATTTCAAAAGGTAAGGGTAAAAATTATGCCTGGATATTGGACATGTTCTCATATACTTCTTGGCTAAGAAAAGGAAAATTAATTTTTCTAGTCTCATGTTGAAGCACATATTAAATGTGGTTGAAACCCTAATTTATGCTTTACCCTATGGAGGATAGTTCACCTCTATGTTTGACACTTTTAATGCTCTGAAAGGTAAGTTGAAGGTGACTCAGATGATAAGGATGATGAGCTATGTTATAACACTGAACGGTTTGGGCACTAAAGAAGGTGAGTTGATGAGTAAGGCTACGCTAGGACCGTGTGCGAGTAGTGTATCTAGTTTAGTAAATACTAAGGTATTATCATCAATTAAGAAGGTTGGTTTTGATGTTAGTTGAATTTAATAGTTGGCTTAAGAATAGAAGCATTAGATGATATGGCTGGAGGCTCAACGGAAGGTGATGGGATATATGTTGTGATGTGTTCTTATGGCTAACCCTACTATTGAACCCATAGTGACTTTTTTGATGATGAATCCTCTAACCATGATGAAATTTAGGAAAATGATACAAGCTTAGAAGAAAATATCTATGTTCAGGAACCAGTTGTAACACCCCCTTTTTTTGGGTGTTATACCAATTAACCCTTAAGGCTAAAGGAGACCCTATTTATAACCATTCTGACTAGCTTATCAATTCAATTCCTATTTTATTTCACTTAAACTTCCATTTTATATAGTTATTTAATAATTTTCAAACAATCTCTCTATCTTTTTTTTATTCCAACTGGTATTTTGATTTGGCTTTGTTATGAACATGGTTTTTCTCTATTTTGTTTTATATCTATTTATACATTATCATCTTGTTCATAATTCAATTTATCTCTTCTTAAACTTTTTGATGATGCTAGAAGGGGGAAGAGGTGTGTGTTTTCATGATTATGGTATGTGTAGATCTAGAATGACATTTAAAGACTTGGAAAAACTAATCTTAACTTGATTGCAATGAATATTTGATCCCAATCCTATTTTTTCTCATATTTTATAGGAAACATCTCATATGTTTGTCATCTTAAAAATGAGGAAGTTTTTGGGTTCCCATATGTTTTGATGATTCCAAACATATGATTGTGTGATTAATTTTTTTTTATGAATATATTAGACATATTTAGATCTACTAATGAGAATAAGTTTAAGAACTTAGCTTATAATAGGACTAGAAATAGTTATATAGAACAAATTGCCAAGACAATCACAATTACTAGATGATTTGAAGCAAAGAATCAAAGAATTATTTAAGTTATGTTATAACATTTTAACACCATGAATCTCAACATTCTAATGATGAAGGTCCTTAAATAAAGGAAATATTTACTAAAAGATGAAGGTTGACTTAGTATAAAACTAGGAACAATTATGGGCATCCACCACTTTAAAAACATCTCTTCCCACCATTGTTCCTTATATCATGGAAGATGTTGGTATTGAACCTATTCATATATTAATTGATTTATCTAGATTTCTAGATGATGGGAAATATAAAATATATGCTCATTATTCGTAGGACTTAGATGATGCAGATTCATTATTAAGTCAATAATAAAAAGATAACAATTAGCAAAAATATTTTTTTGTGTAGTTAGTTTCCATAATTCAAGGATTAACAATACTCAATGTCCATTTAAATCAGACTTACCACGATTTGAAAATAAAATATGATAGATATTGGTATCATGTTATTTGACCTTCAAGAGAAAATGAGCATAAAAGGTTAGAAATATGATAAAAAAATAAATAGATCAATATAGTCAAAATTTGAGAGATTTTGGTCTACAAAAGTGAGAGCATAGGAGGAGCTATTATCTTGTTGCAAAATAATGAGAGTTCAAAAACTATTTCACTTCTTTATTCACAATTTTTTTAAGAGGGTATGACAATATTGAGATCTATTATATAGAGTAATAGGGGATCACATCTAGAGTTAGTTGCTCGGTGATTTTGGTCTAGAGTTAGACTTATGTACTATGTTTTCAATTTATTTAGTTTCATAGGATAAGGTAAAAGAGGAGCAATGGAAACTGTGGACGTAGATCATAGTTGATTGAACCATGTGAATTCTTTGTGTTCTTTATTGCTTTAATTATTCATTCACTAAAGCTCTACAAGAGATAATAATGGGAACAATGCCAACTATAGGCGTGTGAACATATTTATTCATAGCCAAAAATTTATTCATATTTTTACATATCAAAGTTCAATTTTGGCAACAGTCAACTCACCTCCCTCTTAAGTGTACTTGTGAGAACTAATACTACTTTTGATCATATAAGTTTTCCTTATTGTTAATGATTTTTCCAACACCCTAATTATTTTGTTAGTAGGTCTTATATTAGTCTTTGGTTAGGTGCCGGTCACAATTAATTTCTTGAGTTTTTAGGATACTTTAGCCTTAATCCTGACATGGACTAGGTATTAACTAAACCTTCTTCATGTTGCATAGGGAAATTTCATCCCATTTTCATTTTTACTTTTACAAAGTCCTTTCCTTAAAAAAAAATTCTAGCTATAAAAATAAGGGTGTTATAGGGATGTATCAAACCTCTAATTTAATGCTCCTTTCTTTACCTTCATTTTCCACTTATGCCACATGTTAGAATTGGAACACTGTCTGCTACAAATATTTTATTTTTACCTTCTATTCATTCCAAATCTTTTAACTTTCTTGTTTTTTAATTCAATACCATAAGTTTCTATCAATGATCTTTAGTTTTGAACTTGGAAAATTATTTTTGAACTTCGAAGATTTTGATTTTTGAAATTAGAAATTTGCTTTGCAAAAATGAACGTAATCTACTTACCCAACTTTTCATGTTGGTATAGCCTATTAGAGAGCATTATTTGGGACTTAGGAGTTAGCTTTTTACTATTATTACATATGAACATTTAGATATTATATGTGATTATGTGACTTTGTATGTTAGTTTCTTAAGCCTAACCCTTTTTATGCTGTTATGGTTAAATTTTAGGGCTTATGTTATTTAGTTGAGGGGGGATAACACCTAGAATTCCAATAGTTTGGAAAGCTTACTTAGAGAGTAGGTCTTTGAAGTGAGCCAACTTGATAAACTTTATGGTATTATTACGTGAGTTATAGGGTGAATTTGAGGTTATTATTTCATTATTTAGACTATTAGGTGTTTTGAACTAAGAAAGACCTAGCATTAGGAATCGATATTTAAGGCTTAGTTGTAATGAATTTTCTATCCTTAAAAGAATTATCATATTTGGAAGATTAATAAGTAATGTTCTATGTTATGATATAAAAGTAGAAAAGAATACGAGGAATAATTAGCTAACTTGATTGAATGAAATAGTTATATTAGTGCCTTTTGAGGGATCTTTCTCTTTCAAAATATCAAAATGGTGGTTAAAGATGATAAAGAGGCTAGATTTTGGAGTCTTATTTAAATAGTAAATTAATAGGAACAAGAGTTGGTGGTGAGTATTAAGTGTGGTCACATATAAGTATGATTTGGGTCTGAGTTGGGATCTTGATGTCGTATTGCCATGAAATGAAAGTGATACATTACTAGGATATGATTTTGGTTAGACATAATTATTGGTAATCTCTTACTTAGCATTATGTCATGCACGATGGTGTGATTATGATGGTATAAGACATATGTCATAGTGGCATGAGGTGTCATTTTATACCTAAATCTATTTTAGTTCCCCATAATTGGTGATCCTTGATGTGTGTATAGTTGGGTAGAGTATGAGGTGACATAATTATGATCTTTTGAAAAAAAGGTCACATACTTGATAATTCAAGACTAAGTGAGGAGTTAAGTGGTTGTACTTAGTTATGGACAAAAATTTATTGTGCTTGCTCAGCATGTGCCCTCCTTTTGATTTTTTACGTTTGTGGATGAAAATATTTAGGAGTAATGTTAGATGTTCACATAGTTGTCTAACCAAATAAAGGAGTAAGTTTTATACTTGGGAGTATATATAAAAATATATTTATTTGTTGGAATGTGTGTTGAGGATTTAGTCAAACCATTCTTATTTGACCCTTGAAGTGTTACATATCTCTAATATTCTTTCTTTCAATGTTAGTTTCATGTTATGAATGGAAATAAAAGAGAATTTGGAAATTAATTAAATAAGGAAGTTACATCTGTAGTGAGAAAATCTTTCCCATGTTCTAATCACATGTGTTGACTTTTTAGGATATTTGGCATGAATTAAAAATGAAAGGAAAGGTTGTTGTATGATAGAAGTAATCGATAATGATCCTTTTTTTTTTGCATCAGTAAAGAGTTGACACTTTATTTGAGATTGTTAGCTATTTAGGAGAGAATTACTATGCATATTTAATGGAGACTTATGGTTTGCTAAGGTTATGTAAGGTTGGAGGTGTAAGGTACCCAATAGGTATAACTAGAGTTTGTACAGAGGAAGAAATTTTGGGTTCCTTGTTGGTCATTAAGCCAGGTCTAGTGAACTTTTAGATTATAGCATTTGTAGTTTTAAACTTCTAGGCGTTTTCCTTTATGTTATGTTATCTTCTATGTTGTCTTCATACTCTTTCTTTTCCCTATGGAATTCTCTCTACCTATATCTAATCTTTTTTCATTATTTTAGCTACCTACTTTTGTTTTTTTTTTTATATTTCCTATGATTTTCTTCTCACTCACATCTTAACTCATTTATCTGCTCATCTTACCATGCTGAACTTTGCAAAATTCATAAATCATTCCTTGATTTAGATTTTCTTTTAAGGGAGTGATAATGTAATACCCAACTTCTCAAAAATATATTTTATAATATAAAATGAATAAAATTATTCATATGAAGCCAAAACCTTAGTTAAAATTTAGAGACATTTCAATTCATTATTCTTATCTTTGCTCACAATTTTGTTCTAAGAGACTTTTAGAGCCACTTTTGGCCATCTAAATTCTCATAAATCATCCTAATTTTATCAAATTCAAATTCGTTAGATTTTTCTTAGTCTTTTAAGCATTTTGAAAAAGGTAAATGAAGATCTCAAAAGCATTTATTAGTCTTAGTTAGTTTTTTCTCATTTTTCCTTTTATAACAATATTTCTCATTTTCTTAAATTTATTAAACTTTAAGGATTATTGTATTTTATTATTTTAAAATTTAAAAATAAATTACCTTTTTTATTATTTTAGATCAATTAGTACTTTAAAGTCAAAATAAACCTCTAAAACTAAACTTCTATACTCTAATATTATGTTTATCTTCTAGGATTTGATATCAACCTTCCATATCCCTCCAGATCTAATCCTAACCTTCTAAATCAAGGTTATAACACCACCACCACACACCCCCCCTCAGCATGGCCTAAATCCATGTGCACCCTCATCATTACATTTATCTCCCCTAACTACCTCTTCACCTATTTACTTAACCTTCCCTCATAATCCATGATATATTCTGCCATTCTCCATTCATCTCTCCTTTGCTTGTGTTGCTTCCCTATTTCTATAGGCTCCTAATAGCACTTTACCCCCTTTGCTGCCCATAATATGATTGGAAATAATCATTACAGCTAAGATTAATTTCTCCTAAATTTCCCTTATTTGCTTAGATACCTTATCATGTTTATCCATTCCACTTCCCACATCAAACAACCAACCACCTTTCTCTCATCTTTATTTCCATGTCCCAGCACCCATCATCCACCATTGAAGCACTTTTGGAGATCTCATGCTATGCAACAATAATAAACATGGTTGAATCCTCATCCTTCCCTTTTTGTTTTCTTTATTATTCTTATGAATTTGTTATAACACTCTAATTTTTAAAAAATTAATTTGCATAAAATATTTGTTTTGATTTATGATTTTATACTTTTAATTTTATTTATATTGGATTATTTCACTTAAATAAATTTTTGGTACGTATGACCATAGTTGATACCAATTTAAACCCTCTTATTTGCAGTTAAAGACTTGGTAAATAAATGTATCATTCTAGATTGGGACATGAGAAGGATCATATTTATTTGCTAATCACACAAAGGAAGAAAAACCCTAAACTAACTAAAACTCTTAAATATCACAAGAATATCTAAAAAATAAAATACTTATAATGATAAAAATAAGAATATGCAGTTTTTAAAACATAAAATATCAAAAATAAATAAAAGAAAATAATAATAAAAAATGAATGCAGATACGACAAATGCGCTAGGGATAAAGAATCTACAACTAGAGTTGGCCAAAATATAATAATAAATCCTAATTCATTTTTTGACCATGATAAAGTGATTGACCAAGTTGCAAATTAAAAGTATGTATATACACTTTATATTAATTCTATGAAATAATTAATACAATAAAGCATCAATATTAAATTCTGGTAGTATAGTCACAATAAGAAACTCTTATATTTAACAAGATTCAAACCATTATACACAAATGAAAGGATGCCAATATAAATATCCAAACAAGTATCTCAAACATGTCTACTTATATTTTCCTATTGTGACCAACACATACAGAAATGTTCTACTATTCTAGTTAGAATCGCATACTTATTAGGTGAATTATTGTCTAACCTAGCTGCAATATATATATATATATATATATATATAGTCACATAGCATACATATGCTCCATATTGTTAATATAAGGAAGCAAGAATATCCCATATAATTCAACATAGTGAAATCACACATATATATATATGATAACATTTAAAATAGAGTCAAAGGACAATATTATAGAAGAAAAAAAGATATTATTATATCTCAAATCATAGTTTAGGACTTCAATCTATTCTTGAAAACAACTATTTAGTCAAACATCATAAATAAATTAGTTATACAAAAATAAACATTAGAAATGTATGAAAAAAGAATAAAAAATAAATAGGGACAAAAATTAAAGTAAATTAATCAAATGAATAACTTTTTGCTCTTTTTCTAAAGAAAATATATGCCTCCTTATTTTACTCAGATTCTTTTTTTCATTCATGTTTGCTCATTTCTTCACCTTTAGTAGTTGTGTTATTTTTTTCCTTAGTATTATTTCTACCTCCACTTCTATTCTCCTTTTTTTTTCTTTTTTACTTTCTCTTAGCCACCGTGTTGTGGCTATTATCCCTTAGTTCCCTTTTCATTTTTTTGTCTCTATTATATATATTCAATTACAATTATATAGTCAACTAACATATATATACTCCTACATATTATTACTATAAGGAATCAAGAATGACTTAGACCCCATAAAATCTAACATAATTAACATTTAACATAGAATTAAAGGATAATATGATGGAACAAAGAAAATTATTATTACATCTCAAATAATAGTTTAGGACTTCAACCTATCCCCGACATCAATTATTTATTCAAATATCATAAATGAATGAAAACAGAATAAAAAATAAATAGGGATAAAATTTTAGTAAATCGATTGAATGAATAATTGCTTGCTCTTTACCTAAAAATTTTTTACCCCTCATTCTTATTTTAATCAGATTCTTTCCTTCATTCAACTTCATTCATTTCTTCACCTCTCATAGTTTTGGTATCTTTTTCCTTATTATTTTTTCTACCTCCACTACTCCCTCATTTCCCTTTTCATTTCTTTTTTGTTTGTGTAATATATATATATATATATATATATATAGTTGAATTACAATTATATAGTCACCTAGCATACACATACTCCCATATATTGTTACCATAAGAAAGAAAGAACAATGCATACCCCCATATAATTTAACATAGTAAAATCACCCATGTAAATGATAACATTTAAAATAGAGTCACGTGACAACCTTATGGAAGAAAAAAAATTATTATTACATCTCAAATCATAGTTTAGGATTTCAATCTATCCCTGACAATGATTATTTAGTCAAGCATCATAAATAAATTAGTTACATACAAATATTCATTAGAAATAGATGAAAAAAAAAGAATAAAAAAATAAATTGGGATAAAAATTTTTATATATCAATCTAATGAATAATTACATGCTTTTTATCTAAAAAAATATGCCTCCTTATTTTACTCATATTCTTTCCTTCGTTTAACTTTGTTCATTTCTTATTTTTGTTTTTTTTCAACCATTGTGTTGTGCCTATTATCCCTCAGTTCCCTTTTCTTTTCTTTTTTTTATTTGTGTTATTTGTGCAAATGACACGCTAAAGCTTTTTCCTTATCTTTCTGTTTGTTGACTTTTATAACCCCTTTTTTTCTCCATAGGTTGACACATGGCTTTTAATATTTGACAATTTATTTTATGTTGCATAACTTGTTGATATTTGTATAAAATAATAAAAGAAAAATATTACATAAATATCTAAATTATTTCCAAATCCATTGAGACACTTTTAGCTACGACTTTAATCTCAAATTTTCTAATGCTATATTCTAATTTAGAAAGAATATATATAAAGAAGAAATGTAGATATTACCTTTATTTTTGCACAATAATTTAAATAACCTAAATTCAAATTTGTATACAAAAGTTATAGTTGAAATATGGCAAGCTACAATATATTTTTTGCATTTTATCATTCTAGCTCAAATAATAAAATATATGATATTATTAGTGTTTAAGCATAAAATTATAATTAACCTCACATATTATTTAAATAAATGAGCAAAAGCTAAAATTAAAAGGGTATAAAATATATAAGCATATGCATTCATCAACACCTTCACACTTAGCTTTTTACTTATACTGAAGTAAGACATGATTCAAATTGAAGAAAATATTGAAAATCAAGTGAATTGAATATTTTTATAGGCCTCATGATAGTACTTAGCATGTATGATAAGCTCTTTATACTCATAGGTCACCCTTAGAGGATAAGTAAGGTCTTGTGCGGGTTTATCATATGATATACCCACAAAATCATACACAATTCCAATAGAAAAAGAAAAACACACATCTAATACCCATACCTAGTTTCTTCTCATGATCTTCAACTTTTACAACACCAAAATTAGCAATCAACCAAAATTCAGCATTGGAAAATTTAAATAGTTAGTTTAAACATATGTCTCACACATAAACATAATAGATATGGATAGAACAATGATAATGAATGTAAAATTACCATGCCTTAGTCACATAAATATCCCTCTTTACAAAAGATACCCTCTATTTTATTTTATGTTTTCATAATCATGCTACAAATGTACAAAATACACATATATGTAAGGTAAAAGATGATGAAAATAGCAAGAAACTTACATATATAACTAAGGAAATTTCATAATTTGTGGCTAAAAAACTCAAAAAGATTACAATTACTTGCCAAATGAATCAAACCATATGCTTAAGTCTTATGACTAATCCCAAAAAAATAGAAGGATGCTCATCTTAATAATAAAATAAGACTTTATTATAGTTTGTAATGAGGTTAACGTATGAAAGGGTACATAGTATCTTAGGATTGTAGTGGTAAAAGGCCATAAACTAGTATAACTCTAATAGTTAGATGAATTATAAGAATCAACTCCACATCATTGGTGATTAATAATAAACACCTCAACCTCTACATCAAACAAGAGTAATGAGATAATCGAAAAATAGAACATGAATAGAACTCTTTCAAAGTTATCGCCATATCCATCTCTCTCCTTTATATCGTATCACCTTATTTTTTCATTTTATTTTTTAAAACAAATAAGACTGATGACATTACAATGAATATATATACTATATCTCCACCACCAAACAAGCAATTCCTCTCTCAACATAAATACATATATTTCTTCCTTATGCTATCATATATACAACCACTCTATCTCCATAATAGATTGAAATAATCCTTTCCACTAGCTCTAGGTAAGGATAAGGATAAGGCCTAAGGGTTATTTAATGTGGGTAATAAAAAAAAATATTGTTTATATATAAGCTTAAAAGGCTACTATAGGGTGTACATTATATGAAAACATAATAGGACCCAAGCTATTTGATTGTGTGGTGGAAAATCTTATGTTAACTTTATCATTTTCTCAATTAGAGCATGTTTTAACTATAAGCTTTGATTAGCACAAGAGTAAGTTTTAGTAATCTCTAGAGTTCATTACAAGATCTTTGGATCAAAGCAATTAAATGCATATGAGGTTTGTAAAGAAAAGTTCATGCCAAGACATATAGATTATTTCATATGAATCCACTTAGAAAAGAGGGCATGTATATCTCAAAAGCTCACCATGGGATATAATCATCATTAATTACTTAAAGGCTCCTACTACTCTGAACAAACCAAAAGTTTACAAGATAATTTTTTTTAATATATGTAAAAACATGCTGACATATGCAAGCACATGAAAACACTCACACACGCACACTTAATGTCACACATTATCCTCAATGTGTAGGATAGTAATGAAAATGAAATTTAAATGGAGAGATAAATAAATAAAAGAAAAAAAATAAAGGGTACAAAATTCTTATATGACATTAGGTATCCTCCCAAGTAGCACTTGTTTTTACATCTTCAGGTGACATGGTAGTGGTTTATTCATTTAAGGTGGGTATTTCATGTAAAGGCACTTCTTCAACATTTCTAGTAGGGAATAAGCACATGATCATTGACCTTGAAATATCTCCCCATCTTCTTGCTTCTAATTTGTATGCTATCATGAGGGAAAAAATGAGTAATAAATAAAAGACAAACCCATATAGAAAGTAAGTAAGCGAATTCGCAAATGGTAGAGTAACAATTTTTTACCCACAAAAAATGACTTTCCACAAATAATCTTATCATGAAAAGAGTGTTTCTTCTCTTTATACACCATAACACTATCAAATACATCATCCCTTATTTCTTAAATCTCATGAAACTATAGTTTCCTATGCATTCTAGCATAATCTATACTCATGTTCAGTTCTTCACAACCTACTATGCCTTGTACTTAATCGCCACGGGTATATATCATGATTTTCCATAAACAAGCTAAAGGTGAGATATGTATATGGCCATTTTATAGGTAGTCCTATAAGCCCATAAGGTAACATTTAACATTTGGATCCAATCCTTACAATTTGGGCTCACTATCCTCTTTAGTATCTTCATGATTCCTTAGTTAGAGACTTCTCCTCCCTTATTAGTTTGAGGGTAATAGGGTCTAGAATCCTTTTGTGCAACCACATACTCACACAGCGAAGTTTTGTCATCATATTTTAAAAGTGTGATCCTCCATTATTGATTAGCACTCTAGGCATAAACAGTCTGAAAAAGATGTGAGATTAGAGGAAACCTATAGCTATACAAGAATCATTAGCACAAGTGGCAATTTCTTCCATCCATTTTGACACATAATTTGAAATATGAATAATATAGAGAGAGCACTTAAAATATGGAAATGGACCTATAAAATCAATGCCCCACACATCAAAATTTTATACAGCTATAATAGAGGTTATGGGCCATAGATATTTAGAACCAATGTTACCTGATATTTAGCACCAATCATATCTAATTTAATAAGTGTTAGCATCTATAAATAATTTAGGCCAATAAAAAACAACTTCAAAGCCTTGAAGGTGTTCTTTTTGGCACTAAAGATCTCTCTGCAATGCAAAGTATGATATGTGTTCAAATTAAGAATTAAGCATATATTTTAACACCCCATTTCTTAAAAATCCAATTTTTATAAATATTAGTGTTTATTTATGAGTTTTGGCATTTTATTTTATTTTAATTTGGTTATTTAATTTAAATCATGTTTCTTAAAAATGTTTGTTAAGGTTGTAATTTGTTTTATAGTTTTATTGACAATTTTGAATTTATGTTGAAATTTATTTAATTCATTATCATTACGAACTATTCTAGATAAATTTGTTCCTAACTACGATTTTTATTAAATTCATGTAATTTAATTTTTGTTTAAAATAAATTTTTGTTTCTATTCTGTGTTTCATTTTAATATTTTAAATTCATTTTCGAGTATAACTTAGTTATGTGATTAAAAATTTATTTTAGGGTTATATTTCTTTAATTAAAATAAATAATTTTTTATTATTACATTAAAAAATCCATTTAAAGTGGTAAAATCATTTTAATTATTTTTATCTATAGAAAATATTTTCATATTTGAATTTATTTATTTGTACAAGGTTGATAAGATCTTTTTAATATTTAAATTAAAATTTTTGCCATAATATATTTATGATTTTATTTCTAAAAATTATTTTTCTCCAGTTTTCCATTTTTTTTACCTAAAAAATTTCAAAAATGTGTTAAATTAGTTTCAGTCATTTCATCTTCTATTAAAAGAAAATTTATTTATTTTTTTGGAAATTTATCTAACAACTTTTACTAAATGAATGTTAGATAAAAATCACATATTTAATATATTATTAGATAGTTTAAAAAAAAAGTCCCGGTCAAACCGGAACCACCCCATCCCCTTTTTCTTTCTTCTTCTCTTCTCTCTTTCTTTCCTATTTCTCATATGCTAGAGCCCCAAATTCCTACTCCTCTTTCTCCTTCATTACTCGACACCACCACTACACTATAGCCACCACTCAGCCAACCATTATGGCACCACCATGCCACCACAACCTCCATACCCTTTACTCATTGTCGTCGTCGACGGAAGCATATAGCAACCAAGTGCAAAGAGTAATAGCAATGGTGTCCCGATCTAGCCACCTTCAGTATTTCCCAACCACCGAAAAGTGGTCCTTGACCATCAGTGAAGCTCCAGCAACCCTTATCCCCTCTAATTTTGCAATAATTCATTTGGTACAATTATCCTAAATAGTAACTCTTATTTTGATTAAATTTCTGTTAATTAACTTATACTAAGCTAAATTGGTTATTGAATTATGTATATATATTTCATTTGAGTGATTTGATGCAGTTAATTGCAATGTATTTGGTTGAATTGTAAAAATTAGAGTTTTAACTCAGTTATGTCTGGATTTATCCAATTCATATGATTAAGCTACTTTGGATAAATTGATTATGCAATATACTTTGAAGTGTACTTAATTTCATGTTGGAATTGTCAATTTGGAAAATTTGCATGAAATCAATTGGAATTGGATTTTTAGGTCAAAATTCTTATGGATTTATATTAGATTATGTAATTGACTTATTTTATTAAATTGATTATGCTATATGTGTGAGAATATGTCCAATTTCAATTACAAACCGTCAATTTAAATATTTGAATAATAATTGACCAAATTTATAGCATGGGCTCAGAATCCCTAATTATGTTAAATTAGGTACATCCTTTATTGTTTTTAATCAATTGAGTATGCAATATATTTTAAAATAGGCCTAATTACATTTATAAATATTATATTTAAATAAGTTAATAAAAATTGATGAAATTGTATTTTTAATTCTAAAACCCTAGTTCTGAAAGGAAATTTATGATATTGGTCATTTGTATGATTGATTCATTTAAAATTAATTTTATATAATTGTTTGAAATGACCGTAATTGTATTCTAAAACCATTAATTTATATTAATGGTTTTGAATTATCTTGATTTGTATTTTGGGCTTTAAAACCCTAATTTTTGAGAATATATTAATGGAAATTAATTGTGTTTGATTATTTCATATATTAATCAATTATTTGTGCTTTGAAACCAATTAAATTAAGTTTTTAACTTATTTGATGGATCCATTTCCTAAAATTGTTTGGATTAACATTTTGAGTGGAAAACCCTATGTATAATTTGTTTTTGATAAAATTTACATGTTTTCCATTATTATAAATTTGAATTAGGTTTTCTTTAATTTATTCCTAGAATTTTCAAATGTAATGTAGTAAAGCATGTTAGTGGATCCCGAAGCTAGTGTTTTTCCTCCCTCTTATGGTAGAATAGCTTTGAAGGTAGATGAAGGTCATAAACTCCTTGTTAATAGAATCTTATTATAATACCCCAAAAATTTGCATAACCTAATCCTACATTATTATTGCCCTAATTTGATTCTATCCTAGAGAAAATTTGTTTAAGCCTTAACCGAATTTCTTAATCCCAAAACTTTCACTAAATTTAAAAACTTGACCCGGATAAACCGTAGTTCTTAAACCAAACTCAAACCTGCTAAAAATTCTAGTAGTCCTAACTATATTTAGCTAATCTAAATATCACCTAAACTAATCCTCCAACCTTTTCTCTTTTTTCCTTTTCTTTCTCCTTTTCTTTTATTTCTTCTCATTTCTCCTATCAACCTAAGTTGTAGTAATTGAAATTGTTGCAACTTGCACCCTCCCCCATCACCTTTCTGTAGCTATCTATTACCCATCACCCTGCTTCCTTTCTTCTTTTTCTTCTTCTCCTTCTGATTCTCTTATCTCTTTTGATCTGCACCACCATATGCACACCCTCCTCCTTTCCATTCTTCTTCTTCTTCTTCTTCTTCTTCTTCTTCTTCTTCTTCTTCTTCTTCTTCTTCTTCTTCTTCTTCTTCTTCTTATCCTTATGCAATAAATACACATAACCATCCCCATCACCTGCCCTTTTTCCCAACACTTAACCATCATTTTCCTACACCACCTTGCACCATTGATTGCATGTCTCTACCACCTCTACTTTTTATTTTTCCTAGATTCACACCACACACACACACATGCATATATATATGCACACACCACACTCTCCCTTCTTCCTCTTTTTTAGCCTCTATTCTACCATTTTGTATTAAAAAGCCACTATCCGAGCCCTTATTCCTTCTCTTTTCTTCTTCTCCTTCCTCCTACATGTCCCCTATTTTTGGCGTTTGCACCACCATTACCAATGCGCATTATCACTCACTACTCATTGACTGGTAGACAGACCACTATGATCACCCCAACCTTCTCTGATAGCGTCGGCGACCATCGTCGACGACCATCACTTTTTTTCCCTTCTTTTTTATCCTTGCTTGTCACATTTTAAAGGAAAATACGACCTATATATGCCCTCAAGCATGGCCATGAAATAGAAAAATTTCCTATCGTATGTATGAAACCCAAAAAAGCCTATTCATCCACCCTCATACGTTCGTACATAGCCCAAATGCACACTTGTGGGCACCTATTCTACTTGTAACCTATTTTAACACCCTAGTTTTTACTACTAAATTTTTTTTCATTTTACAATGAAAATAAATAAGTAAAATATTGGGGGTTACCATTGTAATTGACATAAATTTAGCTTATGCAACTATCCTTACATCAGTTATAAGGCTAAAACATTTAAAGTAACATAAGAAAATTAGAAACAAAAGAAACATTTATAATACAATAATGGGTTTAGAGCTTAGCTTTAAGTTAATGATAAAAATATAAAAGACCGGATACCATGGATTAAGAGTCCAAAAAAGTATTTGATTAAATACTTCTACCAGATAATAATTACTCTTCACCCAACCCTTAATACAGATGAAGTCACTCATCCCCACTTAAGGCATTATAGGCAGCATAATCATCTAGCCAATCTTTTAAGACCTGCATATAAGAATCGGGGTCTCCTGCTCATTGGAATAAGTAGCATCCATAAAACAGGTGATCAATATGCTACATACTGAATAAGGGAACAGTACTATCGAAATAGGAATATAATTAGCACATGCTTTCACATCATATAATAATTGTATACATAAATAAATGAAACATCTCATAAGACATAAAATGATCCAATTCTCTTTATTATGCATAAACAATTTTCATTCTTTTATATACAAGGAGTGTAGGAATCTCACTATTCTTAAACCGATGGAATGGTCTGAAATACCTTCTTATGGACAAAACATTTGAGCCACTATTATCATTTGGTAAAACAGATTTGAAAACATCACCTTCTTCAGGCAACATGCTCCCGAGCCACTATTCTTCCTGGTGGAGGAGGACATATATATATAAAAACAATACCTTGGTCCTAACTCATCTACTCTTTCACCTTAAATCATTAGTATCTTTTCCATAGATTATATTGATACATTTTTATATTAGAATGAGTAGCAGCCAAACTATTTTTAATTCAGTGGAATGGACTAAAGCACCTTATTGGGGCAAAACGCATCTGAGCCACTATTCTTTTTTGTGGAACGGAGATGAAAAACATTATATTCTTGGGGGAAAATGCTCCTAAGACACTATTCTCATTAGTGGAACAAGAATACATGCATACATGCATACACACACACACACACACTTTGGCCCTACTCACTTTCTCTTTCACTTTAAGTGATTAGTTTCTTATTCAAGGTAAAATCTCAAGCAACAAACACTTTAAAATAGATATAACATATAGCATAGGTCTAAGTCCTTAAGCCCTTTTTAACCCTTAATTAAACTCCCTTTAGAAATCATTTTCCTATATTAATTATTCATCCATATTTTGCAATAAGTCATTATCAAATATCATCATTATTACCGTACCCATAACATATAATATAATTCTCAGGCACATACATTAATAATCCTATCCCAATGTATTAATCATAGAAATCTCCAAAACCTTAATTTCACATATTTTTCATAACACCTCCCTTGAAATTTACGTTATTGGAAATTCAAATAGATAACCTCATAAGGCCAAACATTAATAATGTATTCAAAAACTGAATAACCTCTATATTTTACACATGAAGTAATGATATTATAATTATATGATTATTATGCCCAAATTAATGATTAATTCATTTAAGGACCTCTAAACAACAACAACAACATTTCCACGCATTATTCATGATATCACTATCATATTTAAATCTACCTAACACATAAAATACCAAAATTTTCTTATTATCCCATAATGACCAAATTACCCTTAAGCACAAACAATAACCTTTATTTTATAAAATCTTGTATCTTCCATACACATTATTTTTTAAATCCACCAATTATCATCATACTTCATAAAAATACTCATGAAAACTTAGAAAAGCTCATTTAACCCATATTTTAAGCCATAAGATAAATTTCCATAAATATGACATTATTACAGCAAAATCATAATGGGACCTCTTACCCATTCTCACTTCCTTCCAACATAATATTCATATCATGACAAAATATCATGATCAACACATGTTGCATCATATATCATCAATATCATAAAAACACACATAACTATACTAGCAAACAACACAAAAACCTTAAATATCAAATAATATCCTTACCAGCCATGACACTGAGCTCTAAGTACACGTATCCTAGAGTTTTTCCTCTGAAGCTACTGGAATACCACCTACAAAAAATAACAAAATTCATGGTTAGGCTTGAAAATTTTAATTGATGGAGAAATTAAGGTAAAGAGGGTAAAAATAGAAATAACCATAGTTAAATGAAAGCTTATAATGTGTGGATGAGTAGAGGAATATGTGGTGGAGTTATGGCAAAGTTTTTAACTTATTTGGATAAGATTTGGCTGTGAAAAGGGGTGTAAGGCCGAAATAGGAAGTTATAAGATTGTGCTACAGGTGGTGAAGCCTTAGTTGAGAGAAAGAATCATGCATAGTGAAGCAGTGTTAGATTGCACATGCGCGCGATAGGAAATTTTAATGTTGTATAGATGTGTTCTTTGAAAAACTACAACGAGTGAGAAGAAGAAGAAGAAGGAAAAATAGGCGGTGGTCGGCTATAATAGATAATAACGGTGATGAGGAAGGTTTGGGTAACTGTAGTGCTTGGTCAACCGAACAAAGGAAGAAGCATGGTGGCTATGGTGGTGTGGGGTGATGGAGATGGTGGTGCATAGGCCAAAAATAGGGGAATAAAGGAGGAAGAAGGAGAAAAAAAAGAAGGAAGAAAGGAAAATGAGAGGAGTGCTTGGGCAATGTTTTGGAAAAAAATGGGCAGAATGAAGATAAAACGAAGAGAAGGGAAGAAAAGTGTGTAGTATATATATGGTCATGTGTGCGTGTGGAGTAAATTAGGGAAGGGAAAAGTGATAGAAGAGGGATGAATGTGATCAATGGTGTAGGGTGGTGTAGATGAAAAAGATGGTTGAGTGTTGGGAAAAAAGGCAGGTGATGGGGATGGTTGTGTGTGTGTGTATTGCATAAGGATACGAGAAATAAGAGTAGAAAGGGGAGGTGACGGTGGTGTTCAGATCAGGTTGAGATGGAAGTTTAGGATTTACTTGCTCAAGGATTAGTTTCCTAGTTTCCAAGGATACTATTTGATGTTTAGGGTTATTGTGTAATTTGCTTGTATTATTTTGTGTGTATTTTTCATAATATCAATGCTTTATGATTTTATATATGATGTTCATGATATGTTGTGATAAAAAGAATATTATGTTAGAAGAAAGTGCTAAAGGGTAAGAGGTATGGATGTGATATTATTATTATATTAATGACATAATTGTGAGAAACATATCCGAAGGAATGAAATATTAGCTAAATGATCTTTGATAAATGGACATAAGTATTTTTATGAGATATGTTGATGATTGGTGAATTTGGAATAATAATGTGTAAGGAAGGCACAATAATTTAAAAAAAAGGATATAATTTGTCCTTAAAGGTAATTTGTTCATTATGAAATAATAAGGAAATTTGGTATTTTATGTGTTAGGTGGATTAATATATGGAAATGGTCTTATGAAAAATTCTTGGAAGTATTATTATTTTTTTGGGTTCCTTCAATGAAATGATGATTAATTAGCTGATAATAACTTATAGCAATAATGTTATCATTCCATGGGTAAAAATCTAGAGGTTACTTAGATTCTTAATATGTTGCTAATGATTGGCCTATTAGATTCATTATTGGACTTATTAACCATGTGAATTTTATGGGAGGAAATTATTACTACTTATGAAATTAGGTTTTTTCACAATTCTCTTAATAGTACCTTGGATAAGATTATTAATGTATGTGTAAGATATAGGTTTCTGATCATAAATTATAGGTGTGATAATAATGATGAGATTCCAAGATGAGATAGTATAAATTGTGGTGGAATGTTCAATATGGGAGAATGAATGGAATGTTCAATATGGGAGAATGAGTGCTAAGTGGTGTGTATTTAGGGTTTGAAAAGACCTAAGGACTTTGCATTGTGTTTTGTGTCCATCTACTTTAATGTGTTAGATACTTGAGAACTTATATTGAATAAGATACTAATCACTAAAAGTGAAAGAGAACATGAGTAGGGTTAAGGTGATCTATATATATATATTCCCATTCCACCAGGGAGAATAGTTGTTTGGGTGTGCTCTGTCCTAAGAATGTGATGTTTTTAATCTCTGTTCCACCAGAGAGAATAGTGACTTAAAAGCATCTTTCCCTAACAAGCTTTTTCAGTCAATTCCACTAGATTAAGAATAGTGGGGCTCCTAGTCATTGTGAAATTAAAATATAGTAGTATAACCTATGGGAAAGACACTAATGATTTAAAGTGAAAGAATATGTGAGTTAAGACCAAGGTGTTGTTTTATCCCATTCCACTAGAGAGAATAGTGGCTGGGGAGTATTGTACCTCGAGAAGGTTTTGTTTTCATATCCCACTAGATGATAATAGTGACTTAGATGTGTTGTCCCTAAGAAGGTTTTTAGACCATTCCATCAATTTAAGAATAATGGGATCCCTGCACTCAATGTATATGAAAGAATGTAAATGGATTATACATAATAAAAAGATCTAGATTATTATCTATCTTATGAGATATTTCATTTATCTACTTGTATACCTATTATATGTTGTGAAGGCATGCACAAATTATATCCCTATTTAATATTTTTATTCCTTTGGTTAGTACATAGTGTACTAACCACCTGTTTTATTGGTGCTGCTCATTCCCACGAGTGTAAGACCCTGATTCTCATATGCAGGTCTCAAAAGATACACTAGATGATTATGCTACCTATGATGCCTTATGTGGGGATGAGTGATTTAATCTGTATTAAAGGTTGGTTGAAGAGTAATGTTATTCAGTAGTTGTATTTACCCGGATACCTTTTCAGACTCTTGATCCATGGTATTCCCTTTAGTTGTATTTTGTGTATTGTAACTTAGAATCAAGTTCCAAACTCATTATTATATTATAAATGTTTTTTTCATTTCTAATTTCCTTATGTTACTATAAATTTGTTAGCCTTGTAATTGATGTAAGGATGGTTGAATAAACTAGGCTTACGCTAATTACTATGGTAACCTTTAATATCTTACTTATTTACTTCTGCTTTAAAATACATTTTTTAGCATTAAAAATCGGAGTGTTACAAGTAGGTATCAAAGATTTTGGTTTTGATTACCGTAATTTGGTTTTCAACTTTTTTGTTTCCAAAGACCTCTCATTTGATTTGAATGGTCTATTTCACATTTCAGAAAAAAAATCATTTCTTTTCAAAACCCTAATTAACCTCTAAGAAATCAAGGACGGGTTGTCTATATGGCCTAGAAATGTGATTATGTGCATTATGTGTTAGTAAGCTAGGAAGGTTGTGTCCTAACACGTTTTCTATCTTACAGCTAGTTAGTCGTCATGGCACTCAACGACCACATTGGTCATTTAGAAGGGACATTTAAGGCATTCATTGAGCTTGTTCAAGGTCCACCTCAGCCACCATCATCTCCTCCACATCACCTATGGAAGGGTATAAGAGAAAATTAGCTTCAGAGAGTTACGAGACATCACCCACCAATCTATGCCGGAGATGAGGGCCAGGTCATCTTGGAGGGATGGATTTAGAATTTGGATAGGACGTTTGAGGTAGTTGATTTCCAACCTTGTGTGGAGTTGCTAACACCTAGTGGGTAGGTCATCATGCACAGGACATGCCATAGATGTCATAGGAGGACTTCAAGGTAGTGATTCATGATAAATTGTATGCTGAGTGTCTTAAGAGGGATAAGCTGAAGAAGTTTATGTAGTTCACTAAGGGGAGCATGACAGTGAGGCAATACCACTCCTGATTTATAGAGTTTTTGATGTTTGCACCAGAGATTGTAGCTAGTGAGTCGACTGTGGTTTACTAGTTTGATTAGGGACTCCACTTTAGCATGCAAAGGATGATTGGTTTTGTGGCTTTTTAGGACATAGCCATGCTGTATGAGAGGGCATGTATCTCCACTACATTATTTTAGGAGTAGGATTCCATTTTAGGTAAGAGGAAGCTAGAATTGTAGGGTTTTAGAGGAAAGATCCAATATCAAGGAGGAGGACCTCTAGAGTTTCAATAGAGAGGTTAGAATCAATCTCAAGTAGGTTAGTTTCGACACTACAGTCAGTCAGAAGGTAAGAGTAGATCCTAGGGTTAGCTGAGGCACTTCATGTGCCATTTCTATGGTCATGATCATCCAAGGAGAAGTTATCGGGGTGCTCCAATTTAGTGTAGGATGTGTAGTTAGTTAGGCCACTGGTTTTTTGAGTGTTAGAGCCAACAAGGTTAGTACCAGTAGTAGGAACCACTAATTCCGTAGGAGTAGTATTTTCACAACGACACTACCAACAACCTTAGCAACGGGTTTAGTAGAGAGTACCTGCACCACCTAGTGGATATTCTAGAGAGAGTTAGGGGAGACCATAGGGGCCTCACCCTTTCCATCAGAAGGGAGGAGGCCAGACTCAAGGTTTAGGAGGGTATCGCAGAGGATACAAAGGAGGACACTCACTCAGGTGCCTGAATATTATCAACCAAGATGCAGCTAACAGGTAGTTGGATATGGTCATTGTTACATTCTGATTCCTATCTTTACTAATTTATGTGATGTTTGATTCTAGAGCATCTCAGTCAATTGTGTCATCTTCATTTGTTGTTAAAGTTATGTTACCTTCATCTTCTTCTATATCTATATCTGTGTTATTTCCTTTTGGGGATATATTGGATTGTACTAGGATCTACTCGGATGTAACCTTAGAGATAGGAAAGATAGAATTCCTAGTATATATGGTTGAGATGGACCTTTAGGATTTTGGTATCATCCTTAGAATGGATATGTTAAGGAGGTATGAGGCAGTGATAGATTGTTTGCAAGAGCAAATTATGTTGTGGGGACCTCAAGGTGCTAGGGTCTCTTACCAGAGATGTAAGCCTAGGCCTATGAAGAAGATCATATCTGTCCATACATTGTATTATTTGTTGTAGAGAGGTTGGCCCATGATTTTGTGAGGCATTCAGGAGTTGGACAGGGATGTGTTAGCATTTGCGGCATTTCGCTTGTTCGGGAGTTTCTAGACATGTTTCCTAGGGAGATTCTAGGTATGTCCCTTGTGCAAGAGATAGATTTCACCATTGAGTTAGAAACGGGAGCCAAACTAGTTTCTATGGTGCCCTACCTAATTTCTAAAGTGCCCTACCTGTTCAGGTGTTTAAGAGTTAGTTGGAGGATTTGTTGGCTCATGGATATATCTGGTCGAGTGTGTCTCCATGGAAAGCTTCTGTGTTGTTTGTGAAAAAGAAAGATGGGATTATTTTCCTGTATACAGATTACCAAGGGTAGAATTAGTTAACGGTGAAGAACTACTATCTACTTTTGAGGATTGACGACTTGCCTGATCAGCTTCAGGGTGCTTCGACCTTCTTGAAGGTTAACTTGAGTTTGGCTTATCATCAGTAGTACATCGCTAAGGTAAAAATCATGAAGACGGTCTTTATGACATGGTATGAGTACTATGAGTTTACAGTAATGCCTTTTAAGCTCACTAATGTACCCGCCTTTTTATGGAATTGATGACAAGGATTTGTTTTTTCCATTCCTCAATCAATTGTTGTGGTTTTCATTGATGACATTTTAGTTTACTCTCATAGTCGAGAGGAGCAAGAGTAACATCTACGAATGATTTTGTCACTTTAAATAGAGCATAAGTTGTTTACTAAACTCTCTTTATGCGAGTTCTAGCTTCAAGAGGTTGCATTTTTGGGACATGTGGTATTGGTAGGAGGAGTCGCCATAAACCCGACAAAGATTCTAGCTTTGACTGAGTGAAAGGAACCCATTAGCATCCCTGAGGTATGTAGTTTCCTAGATTTGGTCAAGTACTACAGACACTTCGTTCAAGATTTCTCAAAGGTAGCACGTCCCTGGTTGAATCGTTTAAAGAAGAAGACTAAATTCTAGTAGGATGATGCTTGTGAGAGGGTATTTTAGGAGTTAAAACAGTGGTTGATAACAACACCCATTTTGACCTTGCATTTAGGTACTAATATATTTGAGGTCTATAGTGGCGTGTCAAAGCACGTGTTAGCTTATATTTTGATGCAGCATGTGTAGAACTATTCGACACATGATCTAGAGTTGGGTGTTGGTGTTTTTACATTGAAGATTTGGAGGCATTATCTGTATGAATCTAAGTGTAGATTCTACACTGACCATAAGAGCCTCAAATATATATTCACTTAGAAGGAGTTGAATATGAAGAAGAGGAGATACTAGAGTTGGTGAAGGACTATGATATCTTATTGACCTATTATGACGAAAAGGTTAATGCTGTTGCAGGTGCCTTGAGTAGGAATACATCACATTCTTTGGGTTCTGTCATGGTGTCTAGTCATCTGCTGGAGGAATTTGATGAGATGAGGATAGGGATGATCCAGTAGGGTCACTTGGAGATTTAAATGTGTGCTTTAAAAATTATTCTAATAGTTTTTTATGAGATTTGAGCAGGACAGCCTAGGGATATTAAGCTCAAGAGGATTTTGTAGAAGATTTAGGATGCCAGAGCTAAGGGTTTCTAGATCCATGAGGATGGCAGCATTCACTATAGAGCTCATTGGTGTATGCCTTAGAGTTACGCTGATCTAAAGTGCTAAATTTTGGAGGAAGGCCACTATACTCCTTAATCCATCCACCCAAGAGGGTATGAGTTGTATAAGAACATCAAAAGGATCTATTGGTGGCCTCACATGAAATGAGAGTGAAAGAGTTTATATTAAGGTGTCTAAATTTTTAGAAGGTCAAGATTGAGCATGAGAGATCTGCATGGTTGGTTCAACCTTTAGATGTTTTGAGGTAGAAGTGGAAATCCATCTCAATGGATTTTATAGGTGGCTACCAAGAACTCATAGCAGTTGTGACACAATTTGGCTTATCATTGACAAGTTAACTAAGTTTGCCATTTTGGTGCCAATGAAGTCGACTTAGAGTATGGATCGGTTGACATATGCATATTTGAGATTTATGGTGAGTAGGCATGGTACCCCCATTGACATAGTCTTCAATTAGGATTTGAGATTTCTTTTGCGCATCTAGGGGAAGTTATAAGAGGTTATGGGCATGAGAATGAGAATGAGTACCACCTCTCATCTAGCTATGGATAAACAAACTAAGAGGACTATTTAGACTCTAGAGGATATGCTTCATGCTTATGTTTTAGATTTCCGAGGTAGTCAGGAATATCATCTGTATTTGGTTGAGTTCTCGTATAATAATAGTTATCGTACTAGTATAGGGACAACACCCTTTGAGGCATAATATGGGCATAAATGTTGAACACCTTTGTGTTAGAGCGACACTAGTGAGAATAATGTACTTAGACCATAGATGTTTAAGGAGACGACTCAGAAGGTTAAGTTGATTCAAGATAGGATGAGAGTAGCCTAGAGTCATCAGAAGAGCTACGTAGATTAGAGATGTCATAGTGGTGATTTTGAGCTGGGGAATAGAGTTCTATTGAAGGTTTTACCTATTGAGGGAGTGTAGACATTTGGTCAAAAGGGTAAGTTTAGCCCAAGGTATATTGGTCCAGAGATTCTTAATAGGGTTGGTGAGGTTGCATACCACCTAGCTCTTCCACCAGAGTTGGCTTGAGTTCACAATTTCAATCACATCTCTCAGCTGAGGAAGTACTTTATAGATTCGTCATACATAGTCAAACTAGATGAGATCTAGTGTGGTTGTAGTCGACACACAATTTAAACCCTCTTGTTGATAATTGTTGTACTAATAAATAAGGGTATCGTTCCATACAATGGATTGAGAGGACTCGCCTCTATTTAACTAGCTTAAAAATAACAAAAATAAAAACACTAAATCATACAGAATAAATAAATACAAAAAATAATAATGGGGGTTATAAAATTAGAAAAATAATAAAATAATAAAGTACTAATAAAAATAATGGATAACCGTAGCTATGATAAATATGCTAGGGAAATAAAAATCCACCACTAAATTAGGTAAAAATATAATAATAATAATTTCTAAGTAATTATTTAATCATGAGAAAGAAATCGGCCAAGTTGTATACTAAAAGTAGGTCCATACACCTTATATTACTTTCCTAAAATAATTAATACGGCAAAGTAGCAATATTAACCCTATTAAATGCTAGCAATATAGTAGTAACACGTAGCTCCTATATTTAACTAGATTTAATTCATTATGCATAATTAATGGGCTATCTAAAATACCCCAAAACCTTAATTTAGAAAATTATGATAAAATAAGAATTTGTTAGGAAAATTTATTAAATATATTATTTTATTGCTAGCATTTAATGTATTAATTATATTTTATTTGCTACTTTCCCTATCTAAACTTCCCCCTTTTCCTCTTCTCTTCCCCATGCAGCCTAGCCCACCTTCTTCTTTTTTCCTTTCTCCCTCACCCATCGGTTCTCTCCCTCTTTTTCTTTCTTTACATTTGCCCCATTTGCTGACCCGACCTTTCTTCTTCCTCCTCCCTTCTCCTCATCTCTGAGTTGCAGGTCAACCTTCAACTCTACCTCCATCCTTCCCCTTCTGGCCTACACCTCCCCTGTCTCTCCCTCATCCTTTTCTCTTTCCCTTTCTGGCCTCGACCTGCTTGTAACTCCTTCCACACATGCCCCTTCCATTTTCCCTTCTCTCCCCTACCTATCTATGCCTTAATAATTTGCTAGCTTATATTGGCCTACCACTAACGGCTGGTGAGTCGTGCCTCACCTAACCCTTTTTCCTCTTCCCCTTTTGTCTTATCCTCCCACTATTTGCCTATAAATGCCCCCTACCAATCCCATTTGGCATTATTTTCCCTGCCTAGAAACTTCAACACATTTTTGCCACCACTAGCCGATGCTGGGGAACACTACCGCCTAAAACACCACCCAAACCCTTCCTTGCATTACCCTACACCAAAAAAAAAACACTTATCACTTCTAGTTTCCCCTACATGAGCCACCCCACCCGTCCAAAGTTCGCTGCTCGACTTGCTACTTTATACCCTTACCACCCCTCTCACCGTTATGCACCGTATCCTCCGCCACAATCAAATCCTCCCCTACCACCCAATCAACCCAGCAGAGCCTCTCTTACCTTCCATTCTCCTTTTCTCCCTCTCCATCATCCTCCCTCCTTCTCCACCACCCTCAGCCACCATAACCACCACCACTTGCGCCGCCACCCTTGCTACTCCATTACCACCACTCCAACCCTCTAAACCCAGAGAGTCCATCACCATCATACACTCTCTCTTCTGGCCCTAAAAGACCACCTTCTCCAACCCCCCAATTCCACCTCCGTTGCCACCGTGCGCCCCCACCACTGCTACCTAGTTGCGACCCCCACTAGGTTGTACCCTAACCTTCCTAGCCCTTATGTATATTATTATTATTATTATTATTATTATTATCATTATTACCATTACTATTATTATCATTATCATTACTATTTTTATTATTACTAGTATTATTATTATTATTATTTGAATTATTATTACTATCACCATTATTATTATTATTGTTAAAGTTATTATCAATGTTATTGTTAATATTATTAATAATATCTTGTCATTGACTAATATAACTACTTAAATCTCTTTTGGCTAATAATAGCTTGATTAACCATTTTAAGGGAAATATCCTTATATTTGCTACTAAAGCTACTATTTTTATTATCATCCCTAATATTAGGTTATAATAGAGGTGAGTAAAAATTAATGAAAATGTTAATAAGAGGGAAGTTAGCCCTAGTATTTCCCCTCTTATAGGTGAACCAAGTCTGACCCTTAAGGAGGCGTATGAGCATACTCTAAGCCTGGTGTCAATTTAGGTAAGGATGTGGGTAAGGCCTAATATGTGTATTATGTGCTTTACATGTTATGTGTGATTATATATTTATGTACCTTATATGATTATGACTATTTACTTGTAGCACAACACGGAGCTAAGAAAAGTGTATATCTACTATTTCTGGCATGTGTAAAATGATAATATATCTTGTGCTTTGTGGTGCTTATGTGATATGGCCCTTTAGGACATATATGCTAGGAGACTTTAAAAGATATGGTGTGGGGATGAAAATATGGAAGGGTTAAAGGAAGTGGGTTGACTAGAGGAAAGTAAGAATGACCTAAGTATCTCATGACTTATGAATGGACAAATAAAAGGATAAAGTGAATAAAATAAGAGAGTAAAATGGATATTGCATTGAGAGTCTAGGGTTTGCATAGGGTGGATGGTCTTTGTATAGGGATGATTCTTATGTAGGAAAAGTTGACTGGAGGTTAAATTAAAGTAAGGGAAGAGTTGTTGGGTGATTAGAATCCATGGATGAAAAATAGTACGTAGGATAAGGGTGCATGGGGAACTTGGCTAGGGTTTGGGAGGAAAACCCTAAGTGGAGGAGATTGTGGAAGGGAGAAATAATGGAGAGGATTGAAGTATGGGATCAGAGGGCAAGAATGTCACATGGAGGGTGAATGTGTGTAAAATAACCCAAAATCCTAATTTAGGAATTATGGCAAAATAATGATTTATTAGGGAAATTAAGTAAATAAATTATTTTATTAAAATAAATGGAAACTTAATTGAGTAAAACAAGGATAAAACAATAAATAAATTATTTAGAAAATTTTGGAAATTTTATTAATCAAAATGTAAATTAAGGAAAATTTCTTCCAATAGCCCAAATTAATCTAAAAAGGGGATTAGTTATTATTTTTTAAATATTTTTATTTTAGGTAATAATCTAAAATGCCAAATACCCAAAAATACCCCAACCCACCTATTTTCTTTCTTCCCTTTTTTCTTTTTTCCTTTTCATTCATTCTTTTCCTTTTTCTTTCTTTCTTTCCCTCCTTTCTCCTTTCCTTATTTTTCCCTTCTCCTCCCCCCAGTTTGGGCCAGCCCGCTACCCAAACACTCTTTCCCGCACCCCCCTACATGACCAGGCCTGCCTATACTTTTTCCCTTCACCCGTTCCTCCCAGTCGACCGACACTTTGTTTATCTTTTCTTTCCCCTGGACCGCTTGGTCCAACCCTGTCCCTGTCTACTTCTTCCTCACCCGATCTATAGCCCCGACCTGCGATGCCAACTTGTAGCCTCGATTCCGCCGGCAGCCACCAGCCAACAATCGACCGTCTTTCCCTGCCCCTCTCCCTGTCATTTTCTTTCCTTTTTTTTGACCCCAACAAGCCCTATAGCTACCCTCCACGCATGCCTCCCCTTTCCTCTTTCTCTCCCCCTCCTTGACCTAACCTGCCATGGCAAGATTGCACCACCTAGCACCACCAGCCGGTTGGTCCTGCCACACCTTCCTTGCTTTTCCTCTTCCACCTTCATCATTTTCCCCCTCAATTAGCCTATAAATACCCCCATGGGCAACCATAACTGAGATTCTTTCCCGCAGCCCAGGAATCCCAATTTTTTGCCGCTACCCAAACAAACCTTTATTCGCCCACCGTTGGCGACCGCCGCCGCAAACCCTGCCCACCAAAACCTTCCTCGCACTCCCTCTACAAAACTAAGCCACCATCATCCCCTATATGGTCCTGCACGAGCCACCTCGGCCATGCAAAGTTGCCAAGTTGATCAACCTACTCTAACCTCTCGCCGCCCCTTGCGCTCCCTTCCGCCACCAATACCTCATCCACCCTCTAAAACATCTGGGGGATCTCCCCTACCTCCCAATATCGCCATCTCTCCCTACCTCCCTCTCCTTCTACTTTCTCCACCTTCCACCACCTTCGGCCACCGCACCAACCGCTGTGCGCCGCCACTCCTGGCTGCACCACCACCTCCATTCCACCCCTCTGCACCTTCTGCACCTTCCACCACCTCAAACACCCCATCCTTCCCTCTCCTCTAGCATACAAGCCCACCTTTCCACCTCTCTTCCTCCTCCATTACCGCGGCCATCACCGCCAAGCGCCGCCGCCGGTTCCGCCACCAACCTTAGGTGGTACTACAACTTACCCAGCCCCTAAACTATTTTCTATAAGTGTTAATAAATTTTAGTAATATTAACAATATTATCCTAATATTGCTATTATTATTATTATTAGTGTTGTATTATTATTACTATTACTATTACCATTATTAATATTATTAGTATGTCCCAACTTTATTACCTGGCCTACTTTTAGAAATATTTATAACTATGGCATGTTATTTAAAAGGGTTACAACTCTAGTACTAATAAAGTGATCTTTATTATTATTAATATTACTACTGCCACTACTAGTATCATCATTATTATTTTCTTACTAAATCTAAATTGGCCATTAACACTCTTATTATTAGTGTGAATGTTGGGATTTTTATATTACTATTACCCTTTTCGATTGCTATCCTCTATTATGCTTAATAATAATAATAATATTACTACTACTACTTGACCTAAATTTATGATTTTTCCTAACCAGTAATAATAATATTATCATTAATAATGGCCTACAACTTTAGTGTTATTATGATTAGGACTTTCCCTCCTTGTTACTATTATTATTATTATTACCCTCACTATTATTACTAATGCTAGCTATGGCCTATTATCATTATCTTTACTATTATGGTAAATATTTGAACCCTTAAATTACTATTACCATTTTTATTATCAGTACTATTAGTATTATTCTTAATTATTATTATTAACTCCAATATTATTATTATTATTATTATTATTATTATTATTATTATTACTTAAACTAACTTTATTATTACTATTATTATTATTGTTATTATAACTATTATTATTACCATTATCATTATCATTATTTTCTTGCTAATATTGTTAATCCTAACTTTGTCCATTATCACTTTTATTTATTAATATAAATATTTGGACCCTTATATTATTACTATTATCATTTATGTTACTATTATCATTGTTATTACTATTATTATTATACTTAACATTTTATTATTATTATTATTATTATTATTATTATTATTATTATTAATGTTATTTAAACTGATGTTGGCATATTATTATTTTGTTGTTAAAGAAGGAGAATAATTAGGCCTTAGTATTTTTACTCTTTAATATTCGAATATTGCTAATATTATTCCTAATGCTTTTATAACCAGCATTATTACTATATTATTATTATTAGTCATTACTATTATTATTGTTATTACTTTGTTACTATTATTGTGAAAAAAACATTTGAACCCTCATATTATTATTATTATTATTCAAAATATAACTATTATCATTATTATCTTTAGGAATATTAGTACTTTGTTGGTAATGCAATTATTATATTATTATTTTAACCCTAACATTATTTTTAGCCTTAGCCTTAAAAATGCTAGGGTTTTTATCACCATAAGCATTAGCATTACTACTACTACTACTATTATTATTATTATCACTATTCTGCTATAATTAGTGTTAGTACTACTATTAGAAGAATAAAGCTATTATGTTTAATAAAATAAGTATAGCAATAAATATTAACATAAACTTATTTTGACTAGTAATATCTAGTAGGCTAACTTGTAGGTAAAAATCCTAGTTTTCACGTGTAATGCTCCCTTTAATAATAATAGCCCTAATCTTAGACTAAAATAAGGAATAATAGTACTTTTGGTAGGAGGGAAACTAATTCTTATTTTTTCCTATTATAGACGAATCAAGCTAAAACCCTAAGGAGGCATAGGAGCGTGCTCCAAGCCCAGCGTCGCTTTAGTTAAGGATGTAGCTAAGGCCCATGTGTGTTGTGTGAATTATATGTCTTGGATGCTATATATCATGCTATGTCGTATATCGTATGATTTTCATTAATTTGTCTTATGTGTAGCACAACTTGGAGTTGAGGTATGTGTGCATGTGTTTTCTTATGACATGTGTATGATATGTATATATGGTGATTATGATGTAATATGATATGGCTCTCTAGGACATGCATGCTAGGACAATTGATAATATGATATGGGAATGAAATGACAAAAAGAAAGAAATGGGAAGTGAGTTTATTAAGGGGGATATGAGGTTGACCAAAATACCTCATAATCCATGAGAGGAAATTAAAGAGGAAGAAATGACCAAAATGAATGAGAGATGGGAACCATGCATGGGAATCCTAAAATTTTAATGGGAACTTTGGGTGTTTGCATGGGATTGGTAAAACTTGCATGGGAATGATCCTTACATGAGAAAAGTTGATTTAGGGTGTAAATAAGCTAAGGGGAGAGTTTTGGAGTGATTGGAGACTTGGGATGAAAAATAGTACGTAGGTTGGCGTAAGGGTGTATAAGAGACCCGATTAGGGTTTTGGGAGGAAGTAGTAATCTGGAAAATGTGGAATTAAAAATGATTAAGGGAGAGTGGAGTATGGGTTATGAGTGGAGATTTATTTTATAAGGGGTGAGTATGGGTGCCATAGGAGAGAAGAGATATTCGGTGAAAAAGAGAGAGGTTACTTGTGGGAGAAGAAAGGTACTAGGGTTGAAGTGGCTAACTAGGGTTTTTTGGTCACATGTGGAATCGAGGGGGAAAGTGATATGATTTGGGATTGGATTTAATTGAGATAAGATGTGGGGCGATAAATGAAGTAACGATAGTGTAAGTCAGAGAATGTTGGGCCACATAGGTCCAATCAGGGTTTTCTAGGGAAAACCCTAGAGGGTGATAGTAGGTGAAGTTTGATGTCATAAGTGTTGGACCTTAACCCACACCCTTAGGAATTGGGGTTTTTTCATTTTGTGTAAGCGTAAGGGGGAATGGATATCGGGACGTGATAAAGGGCTCATGAGTCTCAAGGTATGAGACGGGCCCCCTTGAGAGGATAGAAGTAGAATGATGGTGACATGCATGTCAAGGGTGAAATACTAATCAAATAAGATACTAACCAATTAAAGAGAAAGACTGTTGAGCCGAGCCCAGACTGGTCCACTAGCGAATAATAGTGGCCAAGAGCTGGGGTGCCCTGCATGACCACGCCACCAACGAATAATAGTGGAAAGGCACATTTTGCCCTGCATGACCGTTCCACCAGCTATAATAGTGGGGGTTTCATGCTCAACAAACCAAACATAATTGTGATAAGACATGGGAAAAATACGAAGTAATTATAGTGAAACACCATGTGAGTCGGGGCCAGACCAATCCACCGGCGAATAATAGTGGCCACGTGTATTTTGTCCTGCATGACCGATCCACCGGCGAATAATAGTGGCCAGGAGCATTTTGCCCTGCATGATCGGTCCACCAGCTATAATAGTGGGGTTCCCACACTCACCTGGATTGATAAAGACTGTGATGTGAATCGACTATATTTACCAGATATCTAAAGAATAAGTCTATCCGGACCGTAGCTGACTTTTATCATCTATTTTACTACATGTGGCTCATGTGATTATGCCATGTATATTGTGTTGTGTGTTTTGTATGTTGGCATTAGCGCATCTGTTACCTTACTCAGTATGTAGCGTACTGATCACCTGTTTGATGGGTGTTTCTCATTCCCACGAGTAGAAGACCCATCTGAGTTTGTGTAGGTAGGGGACGACATCTTCGATGTCGACGACACTTACGAGGCATCGGGTGGGGTTGAACATTGAGCCTAAACCTGACTTGGGAATCGAGATGACTCAGCCGGACTCTATCTTTCCCTCTTATTTCACCATGTTTCATTTTATTCTAGTTTTGTGATGTTGTATGGTGCTTTATGTTTTAAAAAACTCTACCCACTTACTCTTTGGATTGTAATTCTGAATCGCACTCTGATTTCTATATTATGAACACTATCATTTACTTATGAAGCTTGTTTCAATTATCAATTTTTGTTTGAAGTTAATGTTCTTTTTAGCCTTAGCACTTAGTATTAGAACGGTACAAGTGAACCAGTCTGGTACTAAGTGTGTCGGTAATGCCCCTAAGTTTTTGATTTTATCATTTCACTTCCATTAAACCCTTTTAATTAAAAGAAATTTTTCTGTAGTAAATTTGGGGGTGTTACAGTGTGTCAAGTGGAAAAAGAAATGGTGAGTGAGAGTGATGGAGGGACATCGTAGGAGGAAAGAGAGGTGCTAGTGTTTTGGGATGGCCAAGTAGGGTTTCGTGGTCACATGTGAAAAATGGGAAGTAAAGTAGGATGCTTGGAGGCAATTTGAGTTAGGTGATCAATTGGGAGTAAAGGATCATAGGTTGTGTGAGATAGAGGAAGGTTTGGCCATATAGGCCAAATTAGGGTTTTCCAGGGAAAAACCTAGAGAGTGATAATGAGTTGACTCAAAGGTATGGGAAAGTGGGCCTCAATCCACACACATAGGATTTGGGTATTCATGGTAAGTGAGGAGAAGGGGGAAAGGATGTCTAGATGTATTAGGAGGCATAAAAGCCCCAAGTTATGGTATAGGTGCTTTCAAGAGAATAGGAGTAAATGGGTTGTGTGAGTGGGTAGTCCAAAGGATATGCATGTCTAGTGTGAAAACATATATTGAATAAGACAAAGATAAGACATTAATCATTTAAAGTGAAAGATTATTACGCCGGGCATAGACCAGTCCATCGACATAATAGTGGCCAGGTGTAGGGTGTCCTGGCGACTGATTAACTAGCAAATAATAATGGTCAGGAGCATTTTGCCCTATATTCTTCCGATCCACTAACTATAATAATGGAGGATCCCAAGCTAAATAAACCAAAAATTAAGTTATGATAAGACATAGGAAAGATACTAATTACTTATAGTGAAACACCATGAGGGTTGGGGCTAGACCGATCTATCGGTATAATAGTGGCTATAATAGTGAAGCATATATGCTAGACCGATCTATCGCTAAGAATACTTTACCTTGGAAACCGATCTACCAACAAATAATACTGTTTAGGAGTGTTCTACCATATATGTTTTCGATTGACAGGCTATAATAGTGGGGTTTTCGTACTCACATGGACTTATAAAGAGCATGGTGTGAAATGGGCGCATTGACTAGAGATCTATTGATTAAGTTTAACCAGAAAGTAGCACGACCAATATTATCTGTATTTCTTGTATGGATTACCTATATAGTTATATGCTTTTGTTATCTATATTATGTTTATGGCCTTAGCTACATGGTTACTTTACTCAGTACATAACAAACTAATCACCCATTTCATGGGTAATACTAAGTCCCACGAGTAGAGGTCCTTTCTAAGTTTGTGTAGGAAGGAGACTCCGTTTTCGATGCCTATGACACATATGAGGCATTAGGGAGGGTTGAGATTTGACATTTTGGGACTTGGAATAGGGGGCCCAAGTGTGATGTAGACTAGACTCTTCTTGTTTCTATTTTCTTGGTATTGTGTTGTATCTTTTATCCCCTTGGGGGCTTTAACTATGTGACCTTTTTTCAGTTGTAATAACTTTTAATCACGCACTCTGATTCTCTCATTATGAATATTTTTTTTTTCTATGCTTCTTTGCCTTATGGTTTGTGAAATTATCCTTAACCTTATGGTTGGTGCAAGACTAGGTGGGGGCTAGGCTTGTACTAATCATAGTGGTAGCACCCATGTGCTTATGTTTTTTTTAATTATATGAAAATTTTCAACTATGATTTCTGGGGTGTTACAATGTCAATCTAAATGTCCAGACTAGTACATTTTACTACTTTAGTGGGAATCACAAAACCATTAGCTAAATTGTTGTCTAACCTAGTTGTGATTTATACATAAAATTTTAGTATATGTATATGGCTGGCACATTCCAACCTGCAAGCATACGGGGTCAGAGTAGAAGTCAAGGTTGATCCCACAAGGATTGGTGAATGACTATTAAGACAATGATGGAACTTAGCTATGTGTTGACTACAAAATGATATGAAGTGAGATTGCAAGCTAAAAAACTAAAATAACAAACTAAGCTAAAAAGAAAGGAAAACAACACTCAAGTGACTCAAGTAAATAGGAAAGCTAAGGTTTTTGTTCATCACCCCTAATCCTCCATGTAATTGAACACCACATCCTTAATTGATTCAACAATCATAATCAATCATGCCAACAAGGATAGAAAGTGTTGTGTTTTCTCAAGCCACAAACATCCTATTATATCTCTATGGCCCTAACTATCTCTTGCTTATGGTCTAATATAGTGCAATGCCTTAAATTCCACAAAGTTTCCTCCTTTATAGTTGAATATGTCAAATTAATCATCTCTTGACCTATAGTTTAATATCTTGTTGCACTATTAGGTCTAATATCAGATTATCTCTCGATCACACCTAAAATTCCCACATCGAAAATCGAAACCTGGCCAGAGTTCGTCATTCCATCAATCAATCAACAACACATTGTAAGGATCATGAATTGAATAGAAAAGAATTCAAATATTCAAAACATTCAGATGGGGGGAAACTCCCCTTCACCTTAGCACAAAAATATAGATTCCATAGATTGGAAAAAGAGAAAAGAGAATACCCTTGAAATCCAATGATTCTTACCACTCTTTAACTTTTTGCATCTTGATCTCTAGTTTACAAGAGAATTTTTGAGGAATTAGGGAAGGGGATGGAGGAGAGAGAATATAGATGCTGCTTTAATAAGAAATTAGACTGAGAGATTAAATACTACCGCCACTCGAATCTCTAGGGTATTGATAAACATAGGCTTCCCGTGTCAACTTTGACAATGCTAGGTATTTTGACCATAACTTTTTAATTAGGACTTTTATTAAGCTTATTTTATATGCTTTTGAAAGATATTAAAAATATCTACAACTTTGTTGTTGAATAGTTCTCCAATTCAGATATTTTCATGGTATAAATTCTACTTCTTTCATGCTCATGTACTTTGAATATGCATTCTTGCTTTCATTTGATTTCAGAATTTACATTTTAGCTCTAAATCTCTTTCCACTTTAAATTTTTCTTATTTTCTCTCCTTTTTACTCCCTTTAAGATTATTAATTTTTCTATCCTTCACAAAAAAAAATTTCCTTGAGATCCTGCAAATTTTCACAACACAAAGGCAATAACAAGAATAAAAAGAGAGAATTCCAACTAAAATTTGAGGTAAAACTCTTATAAACCATATGAATAAGATGCAAAAGTCACACTTATTAGCTCCCCTATGCTTTAAAATTTGTTTTTCCTTAAGCAAATTAATACAAGAAACCCACCATAGGGGAAAAGAATAGTAGTAGGATCCCTTTCTATGAATAGTAGTGGGGCAAATTAATGAAGAAAAATATATGTTCCATGTATAGGCTTAAAGAGTTTCTATGGGGTTCATATTATGTGTACACAAATTAGTTTTAAGCTATTTGGTCATGTGGTAAAAAAAATCCTAAGCTACCTTTATCATTTTCTCAATTAGAGCATGTTTTGACTATAAGCTTCAACTAGTACAAGAGTAAGTTCTAGTATCTCTAGAGTCCATTACAAGAGCTATACAAATAATTTGATTAAAGCAATTAGACATATATAAGGTTTGTAAAGAAACTTTGAAGCTAAAATAAGTAGATAATTTCATGTGAATTTGCTCAAAAAAGATGGTGTATATGGTTCAAAAGCTCACTAAGGAATGTGGTGAATCTCACCATGCTACATTAGTGGTTAGAAAATTATACATTTTCTTTCTCCATTCATATCTAGGCATGTAGATATGTGTTCTCTATATTGAAATTAACTCAAAAAAATATCCACTTGCTTTATCTCAATCTTATGATCATCTTTTTGTTAGATTTTGAAATATACTCCTCATTAACTAGTTAAGGGATCCTATGACTCTAAACACGAAAAAATTATTTGTTTATTTTTTTTGTATTAAACACATAAAAAACACACCCCCACACTTAAATCATATATTGTCCTCAATGTGTAAACAACTAAGGAAACATGTAATTTTAATTATGGATAGATAAACTAAATAAATAAATAAATAACTAGGGGTTAGAAAACTCCCTTATTATATTGGGTTGCCTCCTAAGTAGCTCTTGTTTTTATGTCTCCAGCCTGACATGATCTTGGTTTACTCGTTAAAGGTGGGTATGTCCACTTGAGAGCTACTTCATCAAATCTTTTCTCATATATATCAACTATATGTTGCAAGATATAAAAAGACAGAGTATTAGTTTTAATAAAAGATTTGACCCAGCAAAAATGTAACTTACCTATCACGAGATTTAAGCTCGTGTATAAAGGGAGAATGTTTTGCTCAATCCAATGTATGATGGTCTCTCTATCAAAGGAGGAACATATTGTCCCTTCTCAAAATATTTTAACACATCCTTCTAACATAACATATCCTTTGGAGCATTACGCTTCTTTTTAAATGTATCTAAAATGATTTGATTAATCTCTTCAATCTTGGATCCATATAATCTACTAAAAGAGGGAAAACAAGGAGTATGATTAGCAAAATGGAAATCACAATGGTGAAAATTCTTACCTTGTGTTTCATGCTCATCCCCAAGAAAAAGTGTGGAACAAATGTTCAAAGATAGTTTATAGTAGATGAAAGTGATAGTTTTGTCATCCATATACTTCTCTTTGTTCACTTGATCCCTATTTTAGTGAGATTCTTCTTCTAATTTTACAAGCTCTTATTCTACTTGATCATGCTAATCAATGTGCTTCATAGGAACCTCCTCAACTAGCTAATCCTTACATTTAGACCTGTCATCATCATACTCCTAACTCTCACCTAAATTTGGAACTGAAGTACTAGAGAGCTCTTTTTGTGCTTATAATTGATTAATCATGTTGACCACATAACCCTTTTGCTTCTTTAGCACTGACATCCTTTCATTTTGTGTAATTTAACTTTGCATCTGTTTGTTTTGGTCATTTGTTAATGCTTGTAAAATCTTCTCCAATTTTTTTTAACTTGAGGGTTCTGAAACTAGAGAAGATTCTTGTTGAGGATGTTGATAATATTTTGAAACTTCATATTTGCGTGTGTAAGGGTCTTGATATGGAACTTGATAACGGTCATTCATTTCCCATCCAAAGTTGGGGTGATGCCTCATTCTTGAGTAGTATGCACTTATTTAAGGATCACGTCCTTGCAAACCATTAAAATATTAGGCACTGGGTTGTGTCCATCCTCCTCTCATAGCTTGTGAATCGTAAGCATATGGATTTCCTTACATATGACATACTCCACTTCTATTAATAACTTCAATAACTATGGCTACCTGCGAAACAAGAGTAGTGAGTTGGTTAAGTCTATCATCAAGATTACTTGAACTTACCTCATTTACTCTCGCATTAAAGTTCATGCAAAGTTGTCCATAGCCCAAGAATCCTCTCATAGCCACTTGAAAAAGCACCAACACTTCCAAAGTAAAAGGTTAAAATAAAAACAAAATACACCAAAAATCCTTTAAAAAAAACTAAAAAAAAAGAGAAAACCTTAAAAAAAAAGGGGGAAACACACTAACTACTAAACTCCTATTAATTTGGAGACGTGAGTGCCCATAAGCATTTTGACTTATAAATAAAATAAAGACATGATAAACACAACACACTAAAAAAAATACTAAAAATACTAGCAAAACAAAGGTGAAGTTTCCAATCCCCAGCAACAACACCAAAAATTGGTGTGGCCGTAACCGATAGGCAATTTAAATCTTGTTGACAATTTTAGTATTGGAAAATATGGATATTGTTCTATACTAGGGATTGAGAAAGCTCACCTCTATTTAACTAACTTAAAAATAAATAAAAATTTATAAATCACACAAAATAAATAAATACAAAGAATACTAATATGGGTTATAAAATAATAAATTCTAGTATATTTATATGGCCACCTGTCAGGTAAATAAAAATATTAGGTGAATTTTTATCTAACCTAAGTGTAATTTATACATATAAATTCTAGTATATTTATATGGCCACCTGTCAGGTAAATAATCCTACATACTACTACTATGAGGACACCAAAACAAGGCATACACCATATAAATTATACCTGACAGAAATATATATATAAGATAGCAATTAAAATAGAGTCAAAGAACAATCTCATAAAATAAAGAAGAATAAAATCATATTTCAAACCCTAATATAGTGTTTCAATCTATTCCTTAACAGTAAAAAATCAATTATCCTTAATGATTGAATTAAATCCATGGAAATATATATTCAAAATATTTTTGTGCTTTCTTTTCATTTCTTTTTCTCCTAACACTCATTGCCTTCTTCTCTAAATTTTTTTTTCTTGTTTATCTAGTGTATCACTGACCTCCTCCATCCTCCTAACCTGTGCTAGAGGAGATAAGGATTGGCATGTTACCTACTAGTGTGGCCGTAGTCGGCACGTAATTTAAACCCTCTTGTTGTCAATTGTAGCACTGGTAAAAAAGGGTATTGTTTTAGGCTGGGAATTGAGAGGACTCACCTCTATCTAACTAGCTTAAAAATAAATAAAAATAAAAATCCTAAATAACACAAAATAAATAAATAAGAAAAATACTAATGGGGGTTATAAAAATAAAAATAATAAAAGGAATAAATAAAATAAAATAAACTAATAATAATAATAATGGGAATAATGGGAAACAACAGATATGATAAATATGTTAGAGAAATCAAAATCCACCACTAGATTAGGTCGAAATATAATATTAACTTCTACGTCAATATTTAATCGTGAGAATGAGATCGACCAAGTTGTACACCAAAAGCAGGTCCATACACCTTATATTACTTCCCTTAATGAATTAATACGACAACGTGCCGATATTAACCCTATTAAATACTAGCAGTATAGCAACAACAAGCGGCTCCTATATTTAACTAGATTTAATGCATTAAGTGTAATTGGAAGGCTGTCAATCTAAATACCCAAACTAGTAGACAAAGCATGTCTAGCTGTATTTCCTTTCCTTGACCCACACGTATCGAAACGTTTTACTACTTCGGTTATAATCACAAAACTATTAGGTTAATTGTTATCTAACCTAGTTGGAATTTATACATATAAATTCTAGTATATTCGGATGGTCACCTAGTAGGCAACTAATCCTACATACTGTCACTTATAAGGAAGCCATAGCAAGGCATGCACCAAATAAATTATACTTGATAGAATTATATATATAAACGATAGCAATTAAAATAGAGTCAAGAAACAATCTCACCAAACAAAGAAAATAAAATTATCCATCAAACCCTAATCTAGGGTTTTAATTTATTCCCTAACATTAAACAATTAGCCAGTCATAATTATAGAATTAATTACACAGAAATATATATCTAAAACATATATTCAAATAAGAGAAAGAAATAACTAGAACTAATTTTGGATAAACGATCAAGAATTTATTCATATAAAAATTAATTTTATCTGAAATAAATTCTACCGGTATCAAATTTCCTCTTATTCTCTCTTCTCGGCACCTTAATTTCCGTGCAAATAATTCTCTTTTTCTTTTTCTTAGTGTTGATGGCTGACTGAGGCTGATGCTGTGTTGCCGCGTATTTCGTACTCTTTGCCTAGCCTTCCTTCTCTGTTCCTTGCGTTAGAGCCTAATGACTCTATTTTTTTTCTTGTGGCTCTGTCGCCCCTCTCTTGCTCCCCTTGTGTAGCTCTACCGCACTCTTCTATTTATTACATGTGTTGTCCTTGTGTGCGTTCCGTGCCACGTCAATCCTAACGGCTGACTCTCCTTCTCATGGCTCTCTCTTTTCTCTTAATTAATGCGACTCCCTCTATTTATTTCATGCGGCAACCTTTCCACGTCAGCCCTGCTGACTTTCATCCTTTGACCTGTGCGCTCACTGGCTCGTTTGGCTTCGTTTGGCTTGCCTTTTGTTCTAGGCCTTTGGGCCTTCGGCCTTTGGCCGTTGGTCCAAAGGTCCAATTTTCTTTTCTTTTATTTAGAAATAAAACTTGCAAAATAAAATTAAATAAATATTAATAAATAATATTTTATTCTAAATTTACTTAAATTATATCATTTTAGCTTAAATAATAATATTTATGCAATTTTTACCACTTAAGCATAAAACCATAATTATTCACCTATATTAGTTAAATAAAATACTAAAAACTAAGATTATAGGGGTATAAAATGTGTCAAAATATGAATTTATCACACCTCCACACTTAGCTTCTTACTTGTCCTCAAGCAAGTTATTACTCTAAACAAATAAAAATAAATTAAATTAACTAGCCACTTTCGTAGGTCTCACAATTGCACTTAGCCTATGCAATAAGCCTTTTAAACCCCTAAGTCACCCATCGAGGACGAGTAAGGTCTCGTGAGGGTTTCGTAGATGATATACCCCCAAAATCACACACAAATAAAATAAAACCATACATAATTGCCTTAACCATTTTTGTCTCATAATCTTTTACTTTCATATGTCAAGATTAGCAATCAACTAAGATTTGGCATTGGGAGATTTAAAGGATCAATTTCAACAAATGGTTCACACATAAACATGACAGGTATGAACAGATCAATATTATGGATGAAGATTTACCATGCCTTAGTCATATCAAGATCCATCCTCACTGTGGATACCCTCTAATTTTTCTCTTTCTTTGATTCATGGCTAAAAATATATAGAAACACTCATGTATGTGAGATAAGATGATAAAGATAACAAATGACTCACATATATAAACAAAGAAGGCTCACGTCTTTGTGGATAAAACCTCATGAAAGATATCAAATATTTGTTAAATGGACCGAACCATATGCTTAACGTTTATGACTAACCTCCAATAGATCAAAGGCTACTCATCTTGAGAATCAAATAGGACTTAATTATTGGTTGTAGAGGGTTTAAGGTAAAGAAGGGTATAGAGTATTTTACGAGTGTGGTGCTAAAAAGATCAAGAGCTAGTAGAATATAATAAGTAGATGAAATATACGCTTAAATCCACATCAATGATACATCTCTCCACCTTTACACCAAACTAGAACATCAATAGAACTTTCTCAACATCATCTCCATAACTCCCTCTCTTCCTTATATTCTAACATTTTTTTTTATTTTCTTCTATTTTTTATATATTTGTTTACTATTTTTATTTTTTTCATTCATTTAATTTCAATTTTTTTTCTCCACCAAACATAACCAATCCCCTTACTTAGGATAAATACATATATTTCTTTCACATACACACACACAAACCACTCTTTATATCCATAACGATTTGATTTACTTCCACTAGCTTTAAGAAAAGGTAAGGACATTAAGGCCCGAAGTTATTCAATGTGGGTAATAAAAAAAATGTATGTTTCATGTATGGCTCAAAAGGTTTCTATGTTGTGCATATCAAGCATACACAAATTAGGTTAAGCTATATGGTCATGTGATGGAAAATCCTAACCTGCCTTTATCATTTTCTCAATCAAAGCATGTTTTGACTATAAGCTTCGACTAGTACAAGAGTAAGTTCTAGTAATCTTTATAGTCCATTACAAGATCTATGGCAAATAATTTGATCAAAGCAATTAAATATATATAAGGTTTACAAAGAAATTTTGAAGCCAAGAAAAGTAGATGATTTTGTGTAAATTTTCTCACAAAAAGAAGGTATATATGGTTCAAAAGCTCACTTAGGAATGTGATGAATCTCAACATGCCATATCAGTGGTTAGAAAATTATACATATTCTTTCTCCATTCAAATCTTGACGCGTAGATATGTGTTCCCTATATCAAAATTAACACAAAAAATCTCCACTTACTTTACCTCAATTTCATGATATTCTTTTCGTTAGATTTCAAAGATATACTCCTCATTGACTAATTAAGGGTTCTTACAACTCTAAAAATACTAAAAACTCTAAAAATGTTTTTCCTTTATTATGAAAACATAAAACACACACACCCCCACACTTAAATCACACATTGTCCTCAATGTGTAAACAACTAAAGAAACATGTAATTTTAAGTATAGAGAAAACAAACTAAATAAATAAATAAATAACTAGAGGATAGAAAAATCCCTTATGACATTGGGTTGCCTCCCAAGTAGCGCTTATTTTTATGTCTTCAGCCTGACATAATCTCGGTTTTTCTTGTTCAAGGTGGATACGTCCACTTGAGAGCTACTTCACCAAATCCTTCCTCATGATGATCATCTTTATTCTGCAAGGAAGAAAAAAATAAAATATTAGGTTTAATGAAAGATTTGATCCAGCAAGAACGTAACTTACCTAGTATGGGATTTAAGCAGGTGTGTAAAGAGATAATGTTTTGCCCAATGTCAATGTATGGTGATCTCTCTATCGAAGGAACATATTTTCCCATCTCAAAATCTTTAAATACATCCTTCCAACCTAAGCTCTCCTTTAGAGCATTACACTTCTTATTAGATGTATCCAAGGTGATTTGATTACTCTCTTCACTCTTATATCTATACAACCTACTAAAAGAGGGAAAACAAGGAGTGTGGTTAGCATAAATAAAATCAAAGTGGTCCAAAGGCTTACCTTGTGTCTCATGGTCATCTCCAAGAAAAATTGGGGAATAAATGTTCAATGATGGTCTATGGTAGATGAAAGTAATATTCTTGTCATCCATATACTTCTCTTTGTTCACTTGATCCTCATTTTGATGAGATTCTCTAGCTACTTTTATAATCTCTTCTTCCACATGATCATGCTTTTCAATGTTCTCCATAGGAACCTCCTCAACTACCTCATCCTTACATTCGGATAAAGCATCATCATACTCATAACTCTCACTTGAATTTTGAACTGAAGTATTAGAGAGCTTTTTTTGTGCTTATAATTGATTGATCACGTTGACCATATAACCCATTTGCTCCTCCGGCCCTGACATCCTTTCATTTTGTATAATCTTACTTTGCATTAGTTGATTTTGCTCGTTTGTCAATGTTTCAAAAATCTTATCCATTTTTTCTAATCTTGAGGGTTTTGAAACTGGAGAAGATTCTTGTTGAGGATATTGATAATATTTTTAAGCTTCATATTCGTGTGTGTAAGGGTCTTGATATGGAACTGAATAATGATCATTCATCTTCGATCTAAAGTTGGGTTGATGCCTCATTTCCGAGTAGTATGCGCTTGTATAGGGATCTTCCCCTTGAAAACCATTGAAAGATTGAGCACCAGATTGTGTCCATCCTCCTCCTCTCAAAGCTTGTTCATGGTAAGCATATGAATTTCCTTGTGTATGATACACTCCACTTGTATTAATAACTCCAATAGCTGTAGCTACCTACAAAACAAGAGAAGTGAGTTGCTTAAGTTTATCATCAAGATTGCTTGAACTTACCTCATTTACTCTTACATTAAGATTCATGCAAAATTGTCCATAACCCAAGGATCCTCTCATAGCCACCTGAAAACACTAACACTTCAAAGGAAAAGGTTAAGAGCAAATAAAAAACACACCAAAAATCCTAAATAAACCTAAAACAAAACTAAAAGAAAAAACAAACACTAAAAAAATACACGAAAAATACTAATGGGGGTTATAGAAATAAAAAATAATAAAAGGAATAAATAAAATAAAATAAAATAATAATAATAAAAATAATGGGAAACCACATATATGATAAATATGCTAGGGAAATCAAAATCCACCACTAGATTAGGTCAAAATATAATATTAATTTCTAAGTCAATATTTAATCGTGAGAATGAGATCGACCAAGTTGTACACCAAACGCAGGTACATACACCTTATATTACTTTCCTTAATTAATTAATACGACAACGTGCAAATATTAACCCTATTATATACTAGCAGTATAGCAGCAACAAGCGCCTCATATATTTAACTAGATTTAATGCATTAAGTGTAATTGGAAGGCTGTCAATCTAAGTAACCAAATTTAATTTTGGATAAAAGATCAAGAATTTATTCAGAAAAAATTAATTTTATCTAAAATAAATTCTACCAATATCAAATTTCCTCTTATTCTCTCTTCTCGGTGCCTTAATTTTCATGTAAGTAATTCTCTTTTTCTTTTTCTTTTTCTCAGTGCTGATGGCTGACAAAGGCGGCTGATGTGTTGCCGCACGTTCCATACTCTTTGCCCAGCCTATCTTCTCTGTTTTTTTCTACGGCTCCACTGCCCCTCTTTTGCTCCCCCCTGTGTAGCTCTACCGCACTCTTCTATTTATTGTGTGCGTCATCCTTGTGTGCGTTCCGTGCCAAGTCAGCCCTGATGACTGACTCTCCTTCTCACGACTCTCTCTTTTCTCTTAATTAATGTGGCTCCCTCTATTTATTTCATGCAGTAACCTTTCCACGTCAGCCCTGCTGACTTTCCTCCTTCGACCTGTGCGCTCACCGACTCGTTTGGCTTCGTTTGGCTTGCCTTTTGTTCTAGGCCTTTTGGCCTTCGGCCTTTGGCTGTTGGTCCAAAGGTCCAATTTCTTTTTTTATTTAAAAATAAAACCTATAAAATAAAATTAAATAAATATTATTGAATAATATTTTATTCTAAATTTACTTAAATTATATTACTTTAGCTTAAATAATAATATGTATGCAATTTTTACCACTTAAGCATAAACAAAAATTATTCACCTATATTAGTTAAATAAAATACTAAAAACTAAGATTATAAGAGTATAAAATGTGTCAAATATGAACTTATCTCATGCAAAATTTTTCTTCTTCTTCTCTAATGCGCCTCTGCACTCTATCTCTAATGTTACCCTTTTCTTTTTGTTCTCCTGCCGCATATCTACTACTACTTCTCTGTTTATTATTTTTTCCACCTGCTGGCTGTGACTACTCCTTTGTGGCAGGCTCTTTCTTTCTTTTCTATACGTTGGCTTCCTGCACTCTTTGTGCCGCTCCTCCAGCTCAACCCTCACTCCTATTTGGTTCTCTTTACCTTTTGTTTTCAGGTCTTTGGGCTTTTAGTCATTAGGCAATTGGTCTAAAGGTCCAACTTTCTTCATCTTTTTTTTTTATATTACCTACAAAATAAAATCAACGAAAATTAATAAATAATAGTATACTCTAAATTTATTTAATTTATATCATTTTAGCTTAAATAATTATATTTATACAATTATTATCACTTAAGTATAAAATCATAATTATTCACCTATATTACTTAAATAAAATATTAAAAACTAAGATTATAAGGGTATAAAATATGTCAAAATATGAACTTATCAAGATCGAGTTTGACAATTCGTTATCCTACAAGGAGAGGCCTTTGAGAATTCTTGACACTCAGATTTGATGAACTTGAACAAGCTTAGTTTTGCTTTTGAGGATTCTTTGGAGCCATTATGGAGAAGAAGAAGAGACTTAGGAGACAGAGTAGGATATGCATGTGGCATATCCTAAGCTTTTTAGCTCAGGTGTGTTAGAATTTGGGGTTTTTCTTTCTTTTAAAGGCTTAATATCTAGTATTATAGTAGTAACTCCGATGGATTTGACCGTCGAGATCATTTTCTTACATCCTTCTTCTCAACTTCCCTAACTTAGGATTGTTGACTTTGGTGATAAAGACTCTTTTAATAGGGTAGTGATGTAATAGTCCAAAAATTTGCTTAACCAAATCTCTCATTATTAGCACTCTAATTTGATTTTAACATCAAGAAAAGTTTGTTTTAGCCTTAACCCTATTTCTTAATCCCAAAACTTTAACCTAATCCAAAACCTTAACCTGAATAAACCATATTTCTTAAAACAAACTCAAACCCGCTAAAATTTCTGCTAATCTTAACTATTTTTGGCTAATCTATATATCACCTAAACTAATCCTCTAATCTTTTCTCTATTTTCCTTTTCTTTTCTTTCTTCTCCTTTTTCCCATCGACCGAAGCTGCAACAATTTAATTTGTTGTAACTTGCACCCTCCCACACTTGCACCATCATCCATCACCTTTGTACAACCATCTATTACCCATCACCTTGCTTCCTTTCTTCTTTTTTTCTTTTCCTTCTACTTCTCTTATCCATGCTAATCTGTACCACGATGCACACACTCTACTTGCTACTATTATTATTCTTTTTTTTAATCCTTATGCAATACATACATATAATCATCTCCATCACCTGCCATTTTTCCCAAACACATAACCATCATTTCCCTACACCATTGATTTCATGTCTCCCCCTCCTCTACTTTTTCTTTTTCCCTAATTCACACCACACATGCACACATGCATATATATATATGTATACACCACACTCTCCTTTCTTCCTCTTTTTGGTCTCCATTCTACCATTTTTATGTCAAAAAGCTACTACCTGGCCCTTCTTCCTTCTTATTTCTTCTTTCTCTTTTATTCTTCTTATATATATATATACACACCCCACTCTCCCTTCTTCTTCTTTGTTTGGCCTCCACTCTACCATTTTTGTGTCAAAAAGCCGCTACCTGACTCCCTCTTCTTCTTATTCCTCATGTGCATCCCTTATTTTTGGCCTACCCACCACTAATTCCACCACCAGCACCATTTTGCATCACTACTTGTCACCCATTAACTAGCAGACTAACCACTAAGGTCACCCTAACCTTCCCCAGTATCGTCGACGACCATCGTTGCTTGGACATTCATAGAGCCTTACCTCACAATATTCTTATTACGAAACCATATGGTACCTCTTTTCCTCAACGTGTTGTTTATGAATGGAGACCTGAATTTTATCTTACATGTAATAGGTCTGGTCACCTTACTGCAAAATGCCCTACTCTTCATAATTTACAGCCACACCGCCAACTAAAATCTCAGATTATGCAAAAATGGGTGATAGTAAATGATCGCACACCTCACAATTCTTCAGTTAAATCAGAAAATGAGAGTGATCATATGAAAGTTTCAGACCTTAATGATGTTAATATGACAGAGACAATGGATAGCCAAATAATACCTCCTACTTGTCCCTAGGGCACTAGTTCTAAAATTACATGGCCACTTAATAGACCTATAACTCATTTGAATACTGGTAAAGCTAACACAACCAGGCTACATGAAGATAATATTATGTTTGATAATGATGAATCCATATCAAGTAGCTTCTGGATGAATATTGTACGAGGTAAGAAAGTGCTAGATACTCATTGCCTCTCTAATTTTGACATCCATTTATCATGAGTCTTGGATGTTGTAATGTTAGGGGGATGAATAACCCCAAAAAGTATAAATATACCTACTTATGGATTTGTGAGAATAAGTTATCATTAGTTGGTTTAGTTAAAATAAAAATAAAATAGAATAAGGTGGGCAATGTAATACAAAAATTACCACCAGGATGGCAGTGGGAGCATAATTATTCAAGTCATCACTATTGACGCATATGGTTGGGGTGGAATCCTAATAAATGGCATGTTTATATTATATCATAGTGTGCTAAAGGTATTTTGGCCCAAGTCACAAATGTGTTATGGCAATCAACCGTCTATCTTACCACTATTTATGGGTTGAATGATGGAGGAGGTAGGAAAGAGCTTTGGTCTTGGTTACTTAACCATAACTAAACTTCTAACCCATGGCTTCTCATTGGAAACTTCAAAATCATTTTGAACAATACAAAAAAAAGCTTCAAGGTGGCATAGTTAATGCACAGGATGTTGAAGACGTTTTCCAGTGTTCTTAGTAGCTTCAAGTACAAGACTTGAGATATGTAGGAGTCTTCTTCACCTGGAGTGATAAACAAGAAGTAACAACTAGAGTCTACAGTAAATTAGATTGGGTTATGGGCAATGAAGCTTGGTTAGATACTTTTCCCTACACCCAGGTTAATTTCTAACCCCTCATGGTATCCGATCATTCTTTAATGAAGATATCAATTTACAGTGATATGAACTATGGACCTAAGCCTCTTAGATTTCATAACATGTAGACCTCAGATGCTGATTTCCTTCCCACTATTATACATGTTGGTTCTCAAACACTTCACTCTAGAAATTGTCTTACTTTGATCATGGCCAAGCTGAGAATTATCAAGTCTCACTTGAAGGAGCTGAACAAGGTAAAATATGGGGGCATAAATGATTGCACCAAGAATGTAGAAGCCACCTTAATTCAGGCCTAGATGGTCTTAGCTCAAGATCCCTTAAATTAGGATCTAATTGCTCGAGAACAGATGCAGCGTAAGCACTACCTCCATTTAGCTAAATGTGAAGAAAGATTCCGTAGTAAAAAAATCAAGAATAACCTAGTTACAACTAGGGGACAACAATACTCATTATTTTCATGCTATAGTGAAGGGTAGAAGAATTCAGAACCATATTGGAGCATTCCAAGGCTCATATGGAATTCTACATCACGATCCTATCACAATCAAGTCTATTTTGACTAGATTTTTTCAAGGCCTCCTAGGTTCATACTACCAGTTCGGGTACCTTAGTCTAGGGTGTTGTGTATAGAGGATCAAAAATCAATTGTGCATAGCAACAGCTTTTATTATAGCCATTTACTTTGTAAGAGGTGAGATGCAACCTTCCCTATGGGGTAGGGTCAAATCCCCAAGACTAGATGGCTTCAATCTGCACTTCTTTAAGAGTTATCGAGTAGTGATTGGGCAACATATTTGGACTGCAACCAAATATTTCTTTGTTATAGGTATCTACCCCCAGATTAAATGTTGCTACCCTAAATATTATCCCAAAAATTCCAAATGCTATAAAACCTAGTGATTTTAGACCCATTGCCTATTGTAACATCTTTTCTAAGATCATTGCTAAAGTCTTAACAACCAGGTTATTGTCTGTCATGAACAACTTTATTGGTGAGGCACAATCTGATTTCATTAAAGGCAGATCCATTAGTGAAAATATTCTCCTAGCTACTGAGCTAGTCAGAGGATACAACTAGAAGCACCTTTTACCTCGATGTATGTTGAAGGTGGACATGAGGAAGGATTATGACACTGTCAAGTGGTCATTCCTTGAGAATATGCTTAGTTCTCTAGCTCCCACGTCACATCATCACTCTTATAATGACATGTGTCTCAATAGTTAGTTATTCATGGAAATTCAATAGCTTCTTGCAAACCCTATTTAAAGCTACAAGAGGAGTACGACAAGGAGATCCATTATCTCCTTATCTTTTTTTCATTGTGATGGAATATGTTCATAGAGCTCTACTTGGCTTATGGCACAACCCAAAATTCAAATCTCATCCTTAATGCAAGAAGATCAAACTCATTGATCTCATGTTTGCGAATGATTTATTATTTTTGTATAAAGTTGATCGTTATTCTATCCTGACTCTTGTCAACACCTCCAACCATTTCTCTCAACTTTCTGGGCTATAACTTAATACCCTCAAAATTCATGTCTTCTTTGGAGGCAAGATTCATAGACATATGATAGACTCTCTTTATTCAACTTTGCTCATTTCGGAAGGTCATTTCCCAATCAAATACATAGGCATTCCACTTCTTGGTACCATTTTGAGGAAACAACATTATTTGTCATTAATTGATAAGATCACAGATAGATTGAAATAATGGAAGAATTGATTCTTTTGTTATGTTGGTCACTTTCAATTGGTGAATTCTATACTCTTTGGGATCCAAGTGTAATAGAGCCTCCTATTCATGCTACCTCAACAAGTACTATAAAAGATTAATGCTAGGTGCCACTCTTTCTTATGGTCTAGATTAGAGTATTCATGAAAAAGCTTAGTTCCTTGGGATAAAGTATGCAATCCAAAGCAAGAGGGAGGCCTTGGACTTCTAAACCTCCATTGGTGGAACACAACTGCAATAGGTAAACACAATGGAATATAATTAAACACAAGGAGGTACTGTGGATTCATTGGATTCATGCCTATTATATTAAAGGGTGATACTTTTGGTCTATACCTTTCCCTGCTACTACTTCATGGATTTTTAAGAAGATTTTATCACTCAAACCATACTTATCCGACCTCTCCACCACTCAACAAGGGAAGGAAATATGTACTTATCAAGATAAATGCTACATCTCTCGCATATATCACTAGATAAGACCACATCATAGCAAAGTCCCTTGGTATAGAATGGTCTAGAATAAATTCCATATTCCAAGACACTAGATTATTCTGTGGCTTGCAATTCAAGATATATTGTTCACTAAATCTCATGTAGTTAGGATGGATTCCCAAATATCTACAACTTGCTCCTTTTGCGACAGCGACATTGAAACATTAGAACACCTCTTTTTTAATTGTGCTTATTCTCAAATCTTGTGGTCTACTTTGATTATAGCTATTGGAGGTCTTCAGAGATCTATTAGTTGGCATGAGATTATGCAATAGCTTAGCAAGAAAGGTCAAGTCTTATTAGTAGCTATAATTTACCACATTGGGGGAGAATGAAATAGACTAATTTTCCAATATACTAGTCTTCCCCGGACCCAACTTAGAAATCACATTGTGAAGGACATAGCTACCCATATCATCAATTTCAATACATGCAAATCCTATTAGAATATGCTAGCCATAGTACATAGCATAAGTCCATGAATTTGATGTACTTGAGATCTTAGTTTTGACGTACTCCTACTGCCATTTTTGGTATTATATATATACATACAATTTTTACTTATAAAAAAATCGATAGCCTAAATCTGAATCTGTATGCAAAAATTATAGTTGAAATACAGTAAGTTGCCAAATAATATGCGAATTTTATCATTTTAGCTCAAATAGTAAAATATATGAGATTATTAGCATTTAAGTATTCAATTATAATTAACTTCACTTATTATTTAAATAAATGCCCAAAATCTAAAATAAAAGAGTATAAAATATATAAAAATATGTGTTTGTCATAATCCTCATAAATATTTGTTAATTTTTCATATTCATTTTATGGTTTTATCAACATATTCAAATTCATATTTAAATTTATTTAATTATTTGTCAATAAAGATATTTTTAAATAAATCTGTTCGCACCTATAGTTTTATTAAATTGATGTGATTCGATTCAAACTTAGAATTTATTTGCTATTTTAATTGGATCTTTTGATTTTAATATTTTAAATTTATTTTTAATTATAACTTCATCATGTAAATACAATCTTGTTTAGAAGTTAAATTTTGTGAATTAAAATAATTTTTTTAAAATTCTAAAATCTCTTTTATTTACTAAAATCATTTTTAAACTTTTAATCTAAGGAAAATATTTTCATCATTAAATTTTAAGGCTAATAAGATCTTCAAAAAATCTTAAATTAAATTTTTTGTAACTTTTTAAGAATTTTTCTATCAAAAATAATTTTCTTTTATTTTCCCATTTTGGTTTATGGAGGCAATTTTTAAAATATTTTAAATTAATTAAGGCCACCCAAATTTTGATAGAAATATTTTGCAAATGTATTTTGATATTATTTTTTGAATCAAAATTCTATTTTAATAAGTGCTGTGATTTAGTTTAAATAATATTGTTTAATCTAATCATACTTTTATTTTTCTTCAAAAAGAGAATTTTAGCTTTTACAAAATTATTTATGTTAAATTTTATCCTAATGAAAAATATATTTTATCTCTCTCATTTTTAGGTATTTATTTTTATTTTGATTGGTATTTATATGTATAAGGGAAAAAAAACTGACCAACAACTACTATTTTGTTTCTTTCTCATTCCCTTTCCTAATTTTTTAACTTTCTCTTGTGGGTTCTACTTGACCTCCCTCCTATTTCCTCTCATCTTCGATTTCAAGCAAACCATCACCCATCCTATCTTTACCTTTACCAAGATCCAACAAGCTTCTTGTTGCCTATATTCCATTAGTCTAAATTCCAATCTCTAACCCAAGATTCTTGAATTGAATTATGTGATTTGGATCTAATTAGGCAAAATTAGTTGTTAGATTTTGTGCATAAGTGTTTCAATAATTCTCTTAAGAAAATCATACATGCACAAATCAAAGAATGCCAGATAATTATTGATTCCAAATATTTCAAAGATACACCATATTCCAATCTTTATTTAGGTTGAGATTAGGGACCCTACTATTCTTAAACTATTGTGGAATAGTTTGAAACACCTATTAGGGACAACACACCCGAGCCACTATTATTATTCGATGGAACAGAGCCAATACCTATCAGAGTAAAATACTCCTAAGCCACTACTATTATCTGGTCTGAATTACCTCTCAGAGACAACATACCCGAGCCACTATTATTATCTGGTGGAATGGACTCAACACCTCAATGCTGACTTATGTTGTCTTTTACTTTAAATGATTAGTATCTTTCCATTTATACTTTATCTCTTAATTTTATTTTCATTCATATTGAGTATGAGGCCCCACTATTCTTAATCCAATGGAATGGACTAAAGCACCTCTCGGGGAAAACACACCCAAGCCACTATTATTATCTGGTGGAATAGAGCCATGTAAACACCTCAACCCAACTCACGTGATCTTTCACTTTAAATGATTAGTATCTTATTCAGAGTTGATTGCATATTACCATGCTAAACTCATATAACTATAAGACATACAACTTAACAACAAAAGTACAACCAAGTAATTATCCTCAAATGACCATAATACCCTTAGGGTAGGTAAGACAATCATATTCTCCCAATGCCTTTATAAAACCTAAAACATATACATTTCTATTATAATCCGAATTATATATCCTTAGTTTCCCATAGATATCTTGTATCCAACATCATAACCAACTACGTAGTTACATAATTTTTTTACTCTCAAGAATATCATTCCATAGCATTTCCATAATTAAATTATTCAATATAAGATACTCAACACAAAAGCATATACAAAGATACAAGTATCACATAAATCCCTAGCTATGATATGTAAATTTGCTAACAAGGACACCAAGCTCTATGCACATAAATCCTATACATCCTCCATGATCACTAAAAGGTCACCTATGAAAACAAGATAAAATATGATTAGGATTGAATATTAAAAATTCAGAGGGAAGTTAAGGTAGAGGAGGGTAAAAATAAAATTTATTATAGTCAAATGGAAGCTGGAATTGTATGGAATTGTAGAAGAATGTGCAGTGGATATATGGTTAAATTTTGGTAGTATTTTGACAAGATTTGGGGTAAAAATAAGGGTACAAGGCTAAAAAAAAATTGCATGACTAGGAAATGTAAGAGTTACATGACTATTAAGCAAAAATGTACAATAGGTTGAGGGAAGAAAAGATGCACAACCAGGAGGTGAAAGAAGTGCATGGCTAGGCAGTGCAAGAATTGCACAACTGTGTAGCATAAGGCTAATAGAAGATAAAACGCACGGCCAGACTATGCAAGAATTGCATGACTTTGTTGTAGGGAATTTGGGTGTTGCATGACCATGTAGTAGGCGATGTATAAGTCGTGCACTCTACAATGCTCAAATGAATGAGGGAAAGGAGAAAGGAAAGGAGGCAGCGGTCGATTGTGATGGCCTGTGATGGCGGGGGGAAGGTTGGGGCAACCTTGGTGGTCAGTCCACCGGCCAAAGGGTGGCTAATGGTGGCTTAGGTGGTGCTCGGTGGTGAATTGGGTGGTGTGAAAGCCAAAAATATGGAAGAAGAAGGAAGAAGAAGTAGAAATTAGAATGAATAAGAAGGAGAAAGTTAGGGAGATGAGGGATGACAATAAAATGGAGGGATGGAAGGTTATATATACTAGTAAGGTGGCATGCTTTAGATTACGAAATGGTAGGGGTGATGATGATGAAGATGATGATCTGCCAAGAAGAAGAAAGAAAAATGATAGGGGGATGGTGATGGTTGAAATGGATGAGAATCAAGTAGAGGCATGAGGGGGTGATGATGAAGAAGAAGACATGCATCGGAGAAAATAAGTAGGGAGTGTGATGGTGATGGGCTGCGAAATAGAGTAGCGGTAAAGAGAAGAAGAGAGAAGAAGGAAGAAGAAGGGTGGTGGGGGAAGTGATGGAGAAGAAGGAGGAGGAGGTAACACGAGGGATGGTAGGGCTAGCAGGGATGGTGTCATGATGCATGTTGGAGGCAAGTGGATGGTGGTGGTATAGAGTAAGCCCAGTTCCTCACACTATAAAATTCAATGTATGAGAAGATGGGAAAAGAACAGAAAAAGGAAGAAAAGGGAAGAAAAGAAGAAAAGAAAAGGAGAAAGAAAAAGAAAAAGGAGAGAAGAGTTAGGGAATTAAGATTAGATTAGGTAATTTTATATTCTAAGTAATTTAGATTAGTGGAAATTTTAGTGGGTTTTTATTTCAGTTTATGAATTATGATTTATCTAAATTGAGGTTTCAATTTTGGTTAAAGTTTTAGGATTAAGAAATTTGGTTAAGGCTAATTATAAGATTTATTGAGATTATAATCAAATTAGGGCACTAATGACAAGGGATTAGGCAAATAAAATTTTTGTGGTATTATAGATTAGATATAAGCTATCCTCCCAAATTCCCTAAAACTTGAGTACACATGCCAAAAACATATCCTATAAGGTTTAAATAGTGAACTCGGCCTAACTATCTATATCTTGATGGAAGGTAGTACTCATATTCAATTGTAGATCTAAAGTTATCGACAAATTCTACCATAAATGTAATAGAATCTATTTGACACGATATCATTAGGTACCTCAACATAAGTTCTTCTTATATGCATTTATGGTTTATTCCATAATATAAGTCAATTTCATCTACTTAAACACTATAGACTTAGTCAATAAATTAACTATCACCTAAATAGAGTCCAAACCATTATGATTCCTTAACAACCCCACTATAAAGTCCATAGAGATGCTATCCCATTTCCACTCAAGAACCTCTAACAGCTAAACTAACCCTATTAAACACTTGTGCTCAATATTGAACTTCTATGACATCAAGCATTCAAACATAAATTTAGGTGCTTCCTGCTGAATATGATGCCACCAATATATCTACTTTCAGTCCCTTTACAACGTATTACCTCTAGTGTGGATGGAATAAGACACACTATGACCCTTCCTTCAAATTTAATTTTATCATCCTTATGTATCTACAACCCCATAGCTATACAATTGGATATAGCTAATCTAAATCTCTCATTTTTTATGTCACTTGGCTAACTATATCATATATTGTCAAAGATGGACGATTTTTCCATGAAAGAGATCATCCTCATCTCAAGATCCTCAAACTCAATGATCTCTAGACCCATGTCTTGAATCTCTTACCATATCTAATTTGAAATCATCGATGAAATTAGAGAGGGTAAATTCCTCCAAATGAGAGCATATATTATGATGTTAGCCTTAACCTCATGGTAATTCAACTCTAAATCATAGTCTTTAACCAACTTTGGCCATTTTTAATGACTCAGGTTCAACTATCATTGAGTGAATATCTTAAACACATCTTATATTTTATAATTATCATGGCTTCCATTTTCTTTACATGCCTGTTATTCTTTATGAAAATATTCATCATTAGGATACAATTCTTTTAACATTTTGATTCCTAACACTTTAGCATATAACATGGCAAGTAATGCAAATCTTCTTAGAAAGAATATACAATTCCTTAGATTTTTTTGGATTTTATCTATTAGTTAAAGGCATTTTAGGAATTAAATCTATACCATGCTCTATACCCCTGATAAATGGTAGTCTAAGAGGGAAGTCATCTGGAAATACAACACTATATTCATCACTCAAACTAGCATGATTTGAATTTTTATATTTTCTTTCTCCCTAAATTGAGATTATTTAGCTACTAAGGAATTACAAACACCCTCCTCCTCCACACAATTAATCATTTCCCTTTCATGTAAAAATAAACTCTTTATAACCTCAGGTAATTGTATATAATCACATTGGAATGGTTTTAATTTATATTTCTTTTTATCCTTAAGTATTATATATTCATTAGTTACATGACCATGAGTTGGTTTTTGATCATATTTCCATGGTCTTCCTAGAAAAATACCATAAGAATTCGTAGGAAAAAAATATCACGTAATAGTTCATCATGATAATCACTAATGTGAAAAGAAATTAGTGTTTGTTTAGTCACATTAGATCCTTTGCCTTTATTAATCCATCGTAAGGAATATGGTTTAGGATGGATAGTAGTCACTAATCCTAGTTGTTTGACCATTTTTTCACTAGCAACATTAGTATATAAACCACTATCTATGATGACCCTATAAACTTTATCACTAATTCTACCCATGGTTTAAAAAAATTTCATCCATTTGTGTAGATTAGTCATTAGGTTGTATATGTAATTCCCTTTGAAGCAAGAAAAAATTATTTCCATCCTCTTCGTATATACTTAAGACATCATCATTAGATTCAGTTTTTATGTCATCATCATCAATACATGGTTTCATATTCTCAATTTCACTCAAGATCAAAACTCGTGGATTAGGACATTTGAAATACCCCAAAATTCTAATTCTCGAAATTATAGCTAAGTGAAGATTTATTAGGAAAATTAATTAAATAAATTATTCTATTAAAATATAGAGGATTTATTTAGGGATAATCAAGAGGAAAATGATAAATAATTTAATTAGAAAAAAAATTTAGGGAGTGTTGATAACTAAAATGGGATTTAATATATATATATATATATATAATTATTATTCAAAAAGAGCCTAAATTAATCTAAGAAGGAATTAATTATTATTTTCTAAATATTATTATTTTAAAATAACCCAAAAAAATTACCAAAATACCCAACCCACCTATTTCTCCATTTTCTCTTTTCTTTTCTTTTCTTTTTCTCCCTCCTTTTTCCTTTTTTTGTTTTCTTCCTCTCCTTCTCTTTTCTTTTTTTCTTTCCCCCGACCTGGGCAAGCCTACCGTGCGACCCAGCTTCCTCTTCCCCCCGGTAGACCAGGCTCGTGCCACTCCTCTCCTTTCCTTTTTCTTTCCCCGGCCGGTCCGGTTCTTTTTTTCTTTTCTTCTTTTTCTCCTTGAGCCACCCGATCTCGAGCCCTTCTTCTTCCCGAGATGTGACGGTGACCGAGGAGCTGCAAGCAAGCACTCCGCCGGCCACTATCGCTGCCACCGTCCTCCCTCTCTCTCTCCCATCAGTTTCTTTCACATTCTCAACCCCAACCCACCTATTCCCCTCTCCTGAGGACCCTTCCCCTTTCCTTTTCCTACTTCCCTCGAGCTTGTCGTCCCTGCCATGGTAGTGCCGCCTCGACTGCCACTACCGGCGACATGCCTGGGACCTGCACTCTCTTGTCTTCTTCCCCTTGTCATTGCCCACCTCAATCAATCTATAAATACCTAATGAGCATCCTTAATTTGGGTTTTGATTTCGAAACCCAGAAATCCACCATTCTCACCGTCGCCCCATTAGACGAGTCGTCCACCACCGCCGCTTATCGCCGACGGCCAAAACACCCCCAGAACCGACCCTTGTACCACCCTCTACCTAACTAGACCCTCCTTGCCCCACGATTTTCCCTGCATGAGTCACCCCAATTGTGTAAAACCACCAACCCAATCAACATACTTTTGCCCCTCGCCGCCCTTTGCACCGCCACCAACGCCACCCTTATCCTCCAAAACAACTAGGGGAGCCTCCTCTACCTCCCCATACACCCATCTTTCCCTGCCTCTCTCTCCTTCTACTTTCTCCATCTCCCACCACCTTCGGCCGCCGCACCAACCGCCATGCGCCGCCACTCCCAGTTGCACCACCACCTTCATTGCACCCCTCGTCACCTACTGCACCTTCCACCACCTCAAACACCCCTCCACTTCTCTCTTAGCCTACATGTCCATCTTTCCCCTCTCTCTCTCCTCCACCGTCACCAACGTCACCGCCATGCACCGCTACCGGTTCCACCACTAACCTTAGGTAGTGCTCCAACTTTCCCAGCCCCTAAACTATTTTCTATAAGTGTTAATAATTTCATTTAATATTAATAGTATTATCCTTAATATCACTATTATTATTATTCTTATTATTATTAGTTTTGTATTATCATTGTTATTATTATTACTATTACCATTATTAAAATTATTATTATGTATCACTCTTATTACCTAACCTAATTTTAGAAATTCTTATAATTAGGGTATACTATTTAAAATGCTATAACTTTAGCATTAAAATGGTTATCCTTATTATTATTAGTATTATTATTATTATTATTATTATTATTATTAGTATTATTATTTCTATTACTACTACTAATACTATTATCATTGTTATTATTATTAACAACTTTAGTATTAATATAGTTATCTCTATCATCATCATCATCATCATCATTATTATTATTATTATTACTTAACCTAACTTTATGATTTTCCTAACCAATAATAATATTATCATTAATAATGGCCTACAAATTTACTGTTATTATGATTAGGAATTTTCCTTGTTTATTATTATTATTATTATTATTACTAACCTCATTATTATTCTTACTATTATTACTAATACTAGCTATGGCTTATTATCATTATCTTTACTATTATGGTAAACGTTTCAACCCTTATATTACTATTACCATTTTTATTATCATTACTATTAGTATTATTCTTAATTATTATTATTATTATTTTATTATTATTATTATTATTAATGTAATTATTATTATTATTATTATTACTACTTAACCCTAACTTTATTATTATTATTATTGGTATTATTACTATTATTATTACCATTATCATTATCATTATTTCCTTGCTAATATGGTTAATACTAACCTTGTCCATTATCACTTTTATTTATTAATATAAATATTTGGACCCTTATATTACTATTTTCATTTTGGTTACTATTATCATTGTTATTGTTATTATTATTATACTTAACATTTTTATCTTTATTATTATTATTATTATTATTATTATTATTGTTGTTGTTGTTGTTGCTGTTGTTGTTGTTATTATTATTATTATTATTATTATTATTATTATTGATGTTATCTAAACTGAAGTTGGAGTATTATCGTTTTGTCGTTAAAGAGGAAGAATACTTAAGCCTTAGTATCTTACTATTTAATATTAGAATATCATTAATAATATTCCTAATGCCTTTAATAATATTCCTAATGCCTTTATTACTATTATCGTGACAAAAACATTCGAACCCTTATATTATTATTCCAAATATAACTACTATCATTATTATCTTTAGTAGTATTAGTACCTTGTCAATATTACTGATATTATATTATTATTTTATCCCTCAAGCCATTATTAGCCTTAGCCTTAAAAATAATAGGGCCTCTATTTCTATGAGTGCTAGTATTACTACTATTATTATTATCACTATTTTATTATGACAAGTATTAGTACTATTGTTAGAATAAATGAAGCTATTTGATTTAATAATATAAATATAGCTATAAATAGTAACATAATTATATTGTGACTAGTAATATCTAATAGGTTAACTTGAGGACAAAATCCTAGTTTTAACTTATAGAACTGCCTTTAATAATAGTAACCCTAATCTTAGACCAAAATAAAAAATAATAGTATTTTGGTAGAAGGGGAACTAATCCTTAGTCTTTCCCTCTTATAGGTGAATCAAGCCAAATTCCTAAAGAGTCGTAGGAGCGTGCTCCAAGCTCAGCGTCACTTTAGGTAAGGATGTAGCTAAGACCCATGTGTGTTATGTGACTCGTATGCCTTGGATGCTATATATATCATGTTGTGTTGTGTATCATATGATTGTAATTAACTTGTCTTATGTGTAGCGCAACTTAGAGTTGAGATATGTTTGTATGTGTTTCTTATGATATGAGTATGATATGCATATATGGTATTTACGATGTGATATGTTATAGCCCTCTAGGACATGTATGAGAGGACCATTAATAATATGATATGGAAATGAAAGGACAAAAAGAAAGAAAATGAGAATTGGGTTCACTAAGGGGGATATGAGGTTGACCAAATACCTCATGATCCATGAGAGGAAATTAAAGAGGGAGGAATGGGAAAAATGAATGAGAGATGGGAACCATGCATGGGAGTTTTAAAATTTGCATGGAGACTTTGAGAGTTTGCATGGAGTGGATAAATCTTTCATGGGGATGATCTTTACATGAGACAGGTTGTACTAGGGTATAAATAAGCTAAGGGTAGAGTTGTGGAGTGATTGGAGACTTGGGATGAGAAATAGTACATAGGTTGGCGTAAGGGTGTATAAGAGACCCAATTAGGGTTTTGGAGATAAAGCACTAATCTGGAAAATTTGGAAGTGAAAATGATAAAGGGAGAATGAAGTACAAGTTAAGAGTGGAAATTTATCGTATAAAGAGTCATTATGGGTGCCATGGGAGAGGAGAGATATTGGGTGAAAAGAGAGAGGTTACTTGTGGGAGAAGAAAGGTACTAGGGTTTGAAGTGGCAAATTAGGGTTTTTCTGGTCACATGTTTAATCAAGGGGTAGGGTGATATGATTTGGGATTGGATCTAAATGAGATAAGGTGTGGGGCGATACATGGAGTAACGGTAGTGTAAGTGATGGAAATTTGGGCCACATAGGTCCAATTAGGGTTTTCAAGGGAAAACCCTAGAGGGTGATAGTAGGTAGAGTTGATGTTATAAGGTGTTGGGCCTAACCCACACCCGTAGGAGTTGGGTTCTTTCATTAAGTGTATGTGTACAGGGAGATGGGCGTCAGGGTGTGATAAGGGGCGCAGGAGTCTCAAGATATAGGACGGGCCCCCTTGGGGAAATAGAAGTAGAAGGTAGTTGACATGCATGTCAAGGGTGAAAAGCTTATTCTAATAAGACACAAATAAGATACTAATTACTTAAAGAGTAAGATTGTTGATCCGGGCCTAGACTGATCTACTGATATAATAGTGGCCAGGTGCCGGGGTGCCCTAGAGACCGATCCACAGGCATATAATAGTGATTAGGTGCGTTCTGCCCTATAAGTGACCGATCCACCGGCTATAATAGTGGGGGATCCCAAGCTCAACAAACCAAACATTATGTTGCCAATGAATTATGGGAAAGCTACTATATACTTACAATGAAACACCATGAGAGTCGGGGCAAGACCAATCCACCGACATAATAGTGGCCAGTAGCAATCTGTCCTAGAGACCGATCCACTGGCATATAATAGTGGTTAGGTGCATTCTGCCCTATAAGTGACCAATCAACCAACTATAATAGTGGGGTTCCCACACTCGCATGGATTAATAAAGATTATGGTGTGAAATAACTATCATTAATAGAGATTTACAGGAAAGTAAGTCTGATTGGACCATAACCATCCTTCATCATCTATATTATCGCATCCGTTTCATGGGTACTACTCATTCCCACCAGCAGAAGACCCATCTGAGCTTGTGCAGGCAGGGGATGATGTCTTCGATGCCTACGACACCTACGAGGCATCGGGTGGGGCTGAGCGTTGAGCCTAAACCTGAATTGGGGATCTAGAGCAACTCGGCCGGACTCTATTTCTTTTATTGGACCTTATATTATCATATTTTAGTTGTGTTTTTGTACTATGCTTTATTTTTGAAAGACTCTAGTCACGTACTCTTTGGTTTGAAATCCTAAATCGCACTTTGAATTCTGTATGACTTGTGTTTTATTAATGATTTGTGTTTAATATTAACTTTATTTAGCCTTAGCACTTAGTACTGGAATGGTAGGAGTGAACCAACCTGGTACTAAGTGTGGCGGTAATGCCCTCGAGTTTACGATTTTATCTTTTCGCTTCCGCTAAACCCTTTTAGTTAAACGAAATTTTTCAGTAGTAAATGTGGGGGTGTTACAACATTCCCTAGAGAAATGACAATACCCTTTACATTTTAAACATTTATTAGTGGACATTTCACTAAATTTAGGTTTACCTTTATCATCACAGTTAGGACTCTCTTTTTTATCATTATCTAATAGTTATGTGTCCCAAATTTTTAAGTAGATGCATTAGAATTATTATTTTTAGATATATAAGTTGAAACACTTGTCTTATGATAAGCTTTTGTAGACTTTGTTTTTCTTTCAAAATTTAAGGCTAACATAGTCAAATCTTCAAGTGAACTATAGGAAAACATTTCAACTTTTTCCTTAATCAAGTTGTTAAGGCCACCAAAGCATCTAGAACCCTTTTGTTAATTTTCTCCCTTTTATATCACATATTAGTGCTCGTCATTCAAATTCCCTAGTGTATTCCTCTACACTTAGAATTCCTTACCTAAGAATAGTCAATTTGATATATATCTCTTGCTCATACTCTTTAGGAATAATTTTTTTTCTTAGGTGTTTGTTTAAAATTTTCCAAGACTTGATTTTACTTTTATCTTCCTATCATATGTTCACTTGATTGTCACAATAAACTATAGAAAACTTTTTGAATTTGAGAGTTGCTAACTTACACTTTTGCTCATCAACATACCCTCTAAACTCAAATATTGCTTCAATTTCAGGCAACCAATAAAAAAAATAACTCAACATCTAATTCACTATAAAAACCAATAAGTTCAAGCTTTATACCTTTATCTTCAAAATTGTTGTACCTTGGTTGATGATTTGGATATCCTCTTAGGTTATGGCTAAGGTCATTTGATCTATTCGCTTATTCTCTCTCTTCATACTCCATTCTAGCATTAAGATGTCCACCTTAACCTTGGATTGCCCTCCTAATCATTCCCCTACTCAATTAGTGTATCCTCCATTATATTGTGTATGTGTTGAAGAGCCTCTTGGTTGACTACCTTAGATTCTAATCTTTGTAGTTGGCTTTGAATGGAAGAAAGTTGTTGCAATTGTGCATTTTTTCTTGTACACTTTCTTCAAAGTGTTAAAGTGCATCATACATTATCTTCATTCATACTTCTTCACCCATGCGTGAATTATTCTTTCACATTAAACCCAACACAACCTAAATTACTCATTGGAAATTACTTCTTAGAATCTTCTTAAAGTTATGAAAACGTTCTTGAAGGATTATTGAACTCAAAAGGGTGATATAGATGGAATAATAATGCAAGAATGTATTATCAAGTTTTCTTGATAATCTTCAAGATAATCTTGATGGTGAATAAGAAGAATTCTTGCTCGAAGGTTACAATAGAAGGAACGGTGAGATAATAAGTGATGTTTGAACACAAGTTAAGAAAGTTTCTTCCCTAATTGCGATCAAATACTAAAGAAAATATTGCAAGTTGAATATCTAGATGATACTCAATTTGTTTGGACATATAGGTAATATTCTTACTTATTTTTAATCTAAGAATATTGATGTTGAATCTCCCAAGATATTTGACCCTAGATGGAGAGAGGAAGAAGACTACACAAAAGAGAAAGAAGAAGTTATCATGAGGGAAAGAATCAACCTAAAACACTCGAGCACTTTGAAGACAACTAAGGAGAAATGAAGAAGAAGGTTAGAAGATCGAAATAAGAAAAATACTACTTGAGCACTTACCTTCAATATTTGAAGTTGTTAAAGATGTGAAGAGTAGGTTGAAGATACTCTAAGTGTTCGGTTGAAGATATATTAACCTATTCAATCACCTTCAAATTTTGAACTTGAAGATTTGAAGAATAAGTTGAAGATATAATAAACTAGTCTACCACCTTCAAACATTAAATTTGAAGATGTGCTACGATTTGAATGAAGATATTCTAGTTGACTTCACCTTTGAAGTTAGAGAATTCCTAGATGCATGGACGTGTATGGGAGGGAAAATACTGGCTAATTTTGTATGTGAAAGAAGGGGAATAAGAGGAAGGTTTTGAATGAAAGAAGAAGAAAGAGGGAAATGTTTTGACTAAGACAAATCCAAATCGATGTTTTGATACCAAAATTGACACAATTCTTCAAGGATTGATGAAGATTATTATGAATGTAGATGTAGGCGAATCATTTGCCTAACCAATTAGGAATAAGAATTTGGGAGATTCAAGTAAGAATTTAAAAAGAATTAAAAAAGTACTCAAAGAACTCAAAAAGAAATCAAAGAACTCAAATTAGAATGATACTATCTAAGATAACACCAAATAATCTTAGAAAGAATTATTCAATCACAAATAGAGAATTAAAAGTGAATTACCTATAATAGATTTCAATATATCAATCATCCATCCTTGTTACAATGTGTTAACACATGTATATATATACAAGTATACAAAATTTCTAACTATCAAACTAATTTAGCCAGATGACACATAAATAGCTAACTAGCACACAAATTAATATTATAATATATTTATATACTATATAATACATGATTTGACAAGTGTATTAAAAATAAATTAAGCTAAGTAGTATATGAAATACCTAAAAAGAATCCTAATCAAATAATGATATTTACTTGAAAGGTTGACTAGGTCTTCTTGACTCGACATGTATAATAGATTCTTTAATAATAGCTTTTAACATGTGAAAATATTAAATATCTTAACGTTTTAAATTGATTGATCTTTTGAATACATATATGTTCCATACTTGAAAGAATAACTTAAAGTAATATCATCAAGGTTAGTTAAAGTATTAATATGAAAGACATATAATGTGATCAATTCCATAATCAAGTATAACAAATCATCATCATCTTGAGGATCATCTATGGATGCTCCTACATCATTTTAAGTAACTACCAAGAGGTGGTCCTATAACATTACATGAATCTTGTTAAGGTTAGAAAGAAAGAGGACTCTAAACCCTATTCTATTGAGTAGTTTTATTAGCCCCACTATTTTTCAATTGATCCCTCAAAGTTCATAGCTTTTGGGTCAATATACCTTATGATTGTGTTTTGCCTTATTAGACATAACCTATAGTAGCATAAAACTTAAATGAAAATTTTCCTATCCCACCACATACATGGAACTAAACTAAATTCCTATTGTATTAAACCCTATATGATTTCTACTGTGCCAGTTGCATATGAAGCATCTCATTAGTGGATTACTCAACTATCCTCATATAAAGTGGTGGAACCTAAATGATGATTACTTATGTATTGGAACAATTTTTCTTCTCCCTAGTGCTAACCACCTTCAAAACTTTGATTGGCCATTAACTATATGTTATGTGTATGAAAAGTTGATAATGCCTCTATGGTATAGTCATTCATTTTCTCCATGTCTAGTGAATTAGTCCCCACCAACATTTCCTAAAGCCTTAGACCAAGCCTCAACTAAACCATTATACCATCATCCTCATCCTATTATCAACATTAACTTGTAGAGAAAATAAACTAGGTAAAGGTAACAACTATAGTACTACTCCACTATAGACATACCCTAGCACAATGTCATGAACTCATGATATTTTACCATCCTTAGGTAATTAGGTATAAGAAATCCCTAATCATCTCCATAAATTTAGGGTGGATCCCCTCAAATGTATAATCCTCCACCACAATTCGGCATGACCCTCAAATATACACTTGAATGTTTACTCTCCTTCCTGCTAAATAACAATTGCTAATGAAGACCTTTTCAAAGCCCCTCTACTAATTCTCTAAAACATCTAGCTCCTCCTAACTATCAAAGATGAGAAAGTGGTGATTAATAACCATGTAAAGCCAATCTCTAGTGATGAGATAAAAAATAGAGGTGGAAAAAGTAATTATGAAGCATCCTCACTCTAAATCTGTCACTCCATATACTCTCAATCATCTCTATGAAGCAATAGAGTCACCAATTCAAGGCCCTTATACTCCTAGAATGCTATGACAACACTAGAAAAGCCCAAGCTATCAAACACAAAATTAGAATGCAAGACAAGCACATTACACATAGGGCCATCAATTATTTATCATATACAAATTAAGGCTAGTGAATAACCCAAACAAACAATTTCTCATAAGATAATCTTGATTCTACTATCTTATATAGCGGCTGAGATATCCATTTCATAAATTAACATCTAGATTTAAAATATTAGACTTTGATACCAACTTTTAATAGCCATAAAAATTTTAGGACTGAAAATTTTCATGTTTAAAATAATACTTAATTGGGAGAAGTGTCATTCTATGGTACAAGAAGGTATGGTGCTTGGTTATCTAATCTCAAACCGAGGCATCAAGGTAGATCAAGCTAAGATCAAAATCATTGAAAAAATTCCTCCACTCAAGTCAATAAAGGAAGTGAGGAGCTTCTTAGGATTTCTATTGATGTTTTATTAAAGACTTCTCTAAAATTGCTAAACCTCTCACAAACCTTCTTATTAAGGATGTGCCTTTTGCAATGATGCTTATCTTGATGCTTTTAGTAGGTTAAAGAACGCATTAACTACTTCTCTAATGATTTAATCACTTAATTAGATTCTTCCATTTGAAATGATGACCGATGCAAGAAACTATGTTGTTGGGGTAGTTCTTAGTTAAAAGAAGGATGGTAAATTATATGTTATGGAAGTCACACATTTGATTAGTGCTCAAGCAAACTATGCCAGAATAGAGAATGAATTGTTAGTTTTGGTGTTTTGCCTTAATAATTTTCTTTAATACATAGTTGCTTCAAAATCATTATTTATACTGATTATTCAGCCATCAAGTATCTACAAAGCAAGAAGGATGCAAAAACAAGGTTGATTTGATTGGTGCTACTACTTCATGAATTTAATATGGATGTTAAAGACAAGTAGGGCGCTACTAATACTATAGTATATCCTCTTTCTCGGATTAGATTGGAGTTCAAATAAGGGGAAGAGGAAATACTAGATGACTCATTCCCATATGATCACTTGTTTTTAGTCACTATAACTCCGAGGGTTCCATGGTTCACTGATTTTGTCAATTATAAAGTTAGTAAGATTATACCTTTAGATTTATCCTACGATCAAAGGAAGAAATTCCTTTTAGATTGTAAGCACTACTACTAGGATGAGTCATGCCTCTATATGATTTGCCTTGATGATATCTATAAATGATGTGTCTTGGAAGAAAAAGTTGACAACATCATCTTTCATTACCTTATGGTGATCATGCTATCTCCTACAACACCCTTACCAATATCCTTCATGCTGGTTTTTATTAGCCAACACTATTCAAAGATGTTTGACAATTTGTGCTATCTTCACATCTACACTAAAAATATAAAAATATTTCATGAAGGAAAGAGATGCCTCAGAAATAAATCATTGAGGTTGAAGTGTTTGATGTGAGGGGAATTAATTACATGGGATATTTTCCATCGTCAAGTGGTAATAAGTATATATTAGTTGTGGTGGACTATGTATCCAAGTGGGTCGAAGCATTAGTATCCCTAAAAATGATTCAAGAATGGTTATAAGGTTAACCACAAATGTTATCTTCCTAATCACTGGTGTTCCTAGAGAGGTCATAAGTGATGGAGGAACTCACGTTAAGGAATGACAATTTGAAAGTATTTTGAAGAAATATGGAGTGAATCACAAAATTACAACTCCATATCATCCTCAAATAAGCATTCAAGTAGAGATATCCAATCAAGAAATCAAGTTTATTCTTGACAAGACTGCAAATTGCTTAAGAAAAGATTGGTAATTAAATCTTAATGATGTATTATGGGCATACCGGACTGTGTTCAAAACATCAATTGGCACCACACCCTTCCATTTGATCTATAGGAAGACCTATCATTTACAAGTGGCAATTGAGTACAAAGAACACTAGGTAATTAAGTTTTTCAACTTTAACCTAAAAATTATTGGGGAGAGAAATCTACTTCAACTAATGAGCTTGATGAGATCTGGCTAGATACTTATGAGAATTCTTGGATTTATAAGGAAGGAATGAAGTGATGGCATGATAAGAACTGGACTCGAAGGGATTTTCATGAAGTTATTGAAGCACTCCTCTTTAACTCTAGATTGAAACTCTTTTTGAGGAAACTAAGATCGCGTTGGTTGCGTCCCTTTCCAATTCGAAAATATATCCTTTCGGTGCCATTGAAATTTGGAGAGAGTCAATGGAAATTTTTAAAGTTAATGGTCAGCATTTAAATCATTACATTATCAGTTCTCTAGTAGGAAATAAGTGTATAGTTACCTTATCCACTATCAAATTGAGAATATTGCAGTAAAGATGAGGATCCAAATAAGGGCTCCATGGGAGGCAACTCATATTCTTGTGTGATTTTCGTTTTTTACTTGTTTTCTTATAGTATTTTGCTTTTATTTTCACTTTAAAATGAATTGGTGGTCCTTAATATTATTTATAAGCTAATAAATGGATAATAAAAAGATGAGGAGGATTCAATTTGAGAAGAGGAATCAAAATCATGCCAAAAAGAAACAAAAACATGCTAAAAATAAGGGTGCATGACCTTGGTGCAGCCTCTCACATGACCGTACACCCTTGGGAAATTTTTTTTCCATAGTCCATCATGTGTATGGCCTTGGTACAGCCTCTCACATGGTCGTACACCCCTATGATAATTTACACGAAGATTGATCCTACACATGGTTGAGCCATGTCAATCTTACATGCTTGTGAACCCGTGCATTGATTTACATGAGACTCAATCCTAGGCATGACAAGGCAGTGCTAATCCCACACACCCATACCTCCATATCTGTCTCTATTAAGATTTAATTTCACACATGATTTGATCGTGCTTGTAAAACTGTGAAACTCACAAAATATATATTCTTTCACATCCATGACTTCAATATGTGCTCATCTCCTATTCCTTTCATCTTCAGTATTAACCCTGGACCTTCAAACCCTAAAACCCACACCCTCTTCTTCCTTGCCACCATCAATCTCCACTTTCCACTTTCTAACTCCATATCACCTTCTCACCATTAATCCAACCTTTCCCTAACACCAACATGAGCATAACACAATCAACAGTAGCACATGCAACACAACACCAGCACTGGTACCAGTATAGCCATAAATAACATAACACAAATGTGGTTTGATTTCCCATTTTCTTCTAATTGCTTGAATTAAATTGTATTTCATCCTTGCATATTATAATTGCAGATTAAGAATTTTGTTTTCCAATTCATATTTTAATTGCATAATCGTTAAATTTTGGTAAATTAGTCTCAAATCTACAAGATTTGAACCATAATAGCATCTAATAATTTCATAAAGGCAAGCATAAAAAAAACAAAGCTGAATCTTTAGGAAAAAAATAATGCTAATCTCAAGGTAAAGGTAAAACATAAATACTCAACCTTCTAATCCTTAAGGTATCATGTTTGCCGACTCAATTCATAAAGATCACTATTACACCATTGCTTCTCAAAGTATTACATTCACTCGATAGATCGATTGCACATGTCTCAAAAAGCTAGGGATTAAGGAAGACATTGAGCATTTGATAGCTAGAGGTGTTCTTTCCTATTTCTTTGCACATGCTGACCATACAAGCAAATGACTCACCCTTGAGTTCCTTAGCTTGTTTACTTTTCATTTGATTGATGAATCTATTTTTTCGACTATTCAATGAGACTCTTGTAATGTTGTTAACATAGTTTTCTACCTTGCTTCGTTTTCCTACTATTGGGCAAAGACTTTGCCCTGAAGATCACCAAATGTGGGATCCTTAGGTATTTAAGATCAAATATCCTTGCTAAGAAGGGGATTTGCTCCTATGCCTTATATTGGACACAACACTAAGGCTTCATTGCTATATAACCCATCCTTGAGGTACATCTAAAGGCTACTAGCTAAGAAACTTTTTGGTAAAGGGAGTGTAATGCTCCAAAAATTTTAAAACCTAGAATTTAATAATTAATCTTCATTTAGGATACTTTAATTTTTAAATTGTTAATTTCATTTTTACATTATTAACTTCATATGTTTTTTACTTTTAATTTATGAAAATGGATTTAATTATTTAATAAATTAAAATAAATATTTTATTATTTTATCATACAATTTTTATTAAAATAATTTTCCAAACCCATATTTTACTAAAATTATCCTCTTAAATTTTAAATCAAATAATTTATTCATCTAAATAATTAAATACCCTACTCCTAAAAATTATTTTGTTTTTATTTTTCCCTTTCTTGTCTTTCCTTTTTCTCTCTTTTTTATTCTCCTTCATTTTTCCCTTTTCCTATTTTCTTCCCCCTTTGCGCCGCCCAACCCACTTCTCTCTCTTCCCTCCCTTCTCTCCCGTCTAGCCAACCTCCATCTTTTTTTTTTCCTTTTCCTCTTTGGTTGGGCTACCCCTACCATCCCCCATTCTTTTTCATCCCCCTTTCATCATCATCATCTTCTTCTTCCTTCGTTTGTCATCAACCCTACACTTGCAATTCTGCCACCTCTGCACCTACACCACCCAACTTACTCTCTCCCTCTCTACCCCCAACCCTTTCCTTTCCATTTTAGGCCAAACCTTCCCATACACAACCATCTTGCATTCCCCATCTTCCTCCCTTTTTCCCCATCACTAGTGAGGCTACACCTTACAGTTCTATGCTGGCTTGCCACCATCGGCCATCTACCACTAGCCTCTTACCCCTCCCACACCCTTATCTTGATCCCCTTTATCTTATTCTCCACCCCTGCCTATAAAATCCCCCTCACCTTCCTTCTTCTTTTTTCCCTCTACTTAGAACTCTTAAATTCCCCTCTCTCTGTCCCTTTAGATGCAGCCGCTACCATTGCCTTACCTCGTCACGGTCCAAAATTCCACCCGCCCTCTTCTATTCACTACCCTCTACCAAAAAAGACTGCTCCCCATCTCTAAATATCCCTCCTATACTCTCCCTACTCGTGCAAAATAGGCAGCTCAAGTTGCCCTTTAAACCCTCTTGCGCCGCCCTATGCTGCCTCCTCCACCTTAACCACCACCCCCACTACGTCCCTCACCTCTTAGACATCTTTCCCCTACCTCCCCATACCCTCACACTCCTTTTTTCTCCCCCTTCTCTCTTCTCCTTTCCTCTCCTTCATATTTAGCGACCATTGCCGCCACCACCTACATTGCCGCAATGACATGCCATCACTAGCACTACAACCCCCTATGACCCAGGAACCCTACGACCTAAAAACCACCACTTCCCTTCCCTTTCTAACCCCAAAGTTTTATATTTCTAATCACCACCACCCTTATACTGCCGCTGCTACCATGCACCACCCCTACTACCACCATAAGCATCACATCCACCATTGGTTGTGCCCTAACCCTTGGTATATTTAAGTATAATTTATTTTACATATTTTCTAATAATAATAATAATATTATTATTATTATTTTTATGATTATTACTATTATTATCATTTTGATTATTACTATTATTATCATTATTATTATTACTATTATTATTGTTATTATCATTATTATTATTATTATTATTATTATTATTATTAGTCTTTTTGCTAATACTTAGTTAGAGAATAACAAACAAAAAAGGTGTAAGAGGGAAGTTAATTTTAGTGTTCCATTCTTATTAGTAAACCAAACCATCCCTTTAAGGAGGCATAGGATTTGTGCTCAAAATCTGGTGTCATATTAGGTAAGGATGTGGTTAAGGATAAATTGAATGTTTTATGAGTTCATAGGTATTTAGGATATGTGATTGTATTATATGTGGGTATGAACTAAAATGCCTATAGTGTATCTTGATATGCATGGAGCTAAGGTAAGTTGAGAATATATTATGATATAGGTGATATGACTTATATTTTATGATATGCTCTTATCAATAGTTTCTATAATATGACATGCATGCTAAGGGGCCCTAGGTGGTATGATGAGGTTGTGGGGAGAAAAAAGACATACCTAGTGAATCAATCACCCAACTAGTCTAAGGAGTTGAAGATACATAAGGAGTTGTTGTTTGGTAAGCTAGTAGATTACTCTGATTTGCATATCTTTGGTTCCCCTTCTTATACTTGTGTGAATGATTGAGAACTTGATTCAAGAACTAAGAAGTGTATGTTTCTTGGCTATAAATCAATTGTGAAGGGGTATAGCTTATAAGACCTACCTATATCCAGTTCTCAACAAGTAGGGTTTTTATCTTCAATGAGGTCGTGTTCCTCCAAAAGACTTAAGTCTAGTGAGAGTGTGTGGAAGGAGGTAGAGGAAGATAAAGCTTTAGGCTAGGTGGAGGTTGAAGTTGATAGATAATAGAAACTATTCTTATAAACCTATTATTCCTAAAGTAGTAGGTGAAGCAAATGGGCATTATTCTAGGTAGACAATGGAGGATTGTTAAGCCTCTTGTGAGAAATGGTTTGAAGGAGTTAGGTATTGTTGATGTGTACAAGCTAGTGTCATTAATATAGGCTATTGTGATTTCTAAATCTGTTGAGTTATGTGATAATATATAGGAGGAAATGTAGTTTTTATTGAAGAATCAAAAGTAGGAACTTGTAATGGCATTAAGGATGAAGAAGGTTATAATACCCCCATCCCAAAAACATTCATATTGTATTCAAAATTAGGTTGATATAAAATAAATGAGTTTTGATTTTGGAAAGGACATAAAATTTGAACAAAATTATGAATTTTAATCCAACCAATCAACTAGTTTCCCTAATAGATCAACCTTTCCATTCAAGAGCTAGCAATATTAATTCATGATAAACTAGTTTACTTGGTTGTTTAAACCAATCAGCTGGTTGTCTTGTGATTTGAGATCCTTTTTTTATTTTTATTCAAATCTCTTTTCAATGTTCATAAAAGCTTTAAATTATAATCTATGTGAAAATGAGCATATTTTGCTGCTTTCATATTCTTTTTACATTATTTAGATCATTTTATGATTTTATTCAGCCAAAGTTTTCCAAAAGCACCTTTGAGGCATTACTTATCTTCTCTCTTGTTTCCTTCACTTTCCTCTATCTTCTGATAGCCATGAAAACATACTTGAATTTTGATATTTGTTCCCTAATTTATAAACCCCTATTATGCCTCTTCTTAGCCATACTCCACCTCCCTTACCTTATCATATGTTTCCCTCATACCTTAGTTGCCCTCTCTTAACCCAAATCAAACTTATATCTATCCCACTTGCGTATGTTGACTAACACTCTCCCCTATATGCTCCATTCCTGATTCAATTCACTCATTATCATCTACACTTACTCATTCTCTTCCTTTTCCATTGCGAAAAATCCCTAACGGTTGGACATTCTTGATTTTCTTCCCTTTTTTCTTTACAGAGAAAAATAGAGGCTTGTCTCTTGTTTCCTCATCCTTTGGTTATTATCTCTTCTCTCTTCTCCTAACCTTAGCTTTACCTCTCCCTTGTTTCTCATAAGCATGGAAGGATTAAGGTTTTGAGAAATTTTGGAGATCTTAACTTCATTCTCCTTGAAATTTTATTTTTAGAAAAGGTTGAGTTATCAAAATTTTCTTCTTCTTTCATTTTATTAAGTTTTGGGAAAATATTTTTAATATTTTTTATTCTTAATTATGTTAGGAATAGAGGTCTTGGTAGATAACCATTAAGTGCGGAGTATTTTGTGCTAGAATATTTGCTTAAAGGTAAGTCAATCTTATCTCTAATATGAATAAATTATTTTATTGTTTGATGTAATTTCATATTCTTGGTGTATTTTTTATGTTGTGTATGAGTTGATTAGGTTCTTAAATACAAGCATGTTGTAAAGTTTCCATCTTCCATGTTTAAGCATACTCTGAGTTCTTTGCTATTATACCATGTTCTCATCTGATTTTATGTGTGTAGTATGTCCTTTTTTTTCCCCAACATAAAAGCATGCTAGGATTAATATGGCAAAGTTGAGTGGAATTTTATTAAGTTCACAAATGTGAGTATTTTTTCACCTAGACTAATTGATTGGTTTGTTGGAACAATTTTATAATTGTGGGAATAGTTACTTGATTTATAAATTTTGATCAACTAGTTGTAAGAAAATTCTATTGGTTTATGAACTAGTCAGCTGGTTCCCATGAGAAGTTGATATTTTTAGTTAATAATAATGGATTAATAAATTCAAGAATTTTTTTCCAACTCTAAAGGTAGCTAGGTAAGAGTGAGCGGGTGGGTCACCCTACCTTTTTATTTTTTTCACATAGTACCTTTTTCCTTCTATAATAGGTTACCATCTGTAAGGGCTATGCATATATCTTTGAGGTGTAGGATTATATTGTTGTAAGTTGGTATGGCATTGATGTCTACTATGGGTGAGTGAGGTATCTTGATACAAGCCCCCTGCCACTTTTTATTATTCATTTCTTAGGTGAATGTTGTATCCCAATTTTTATAGCCTTCATGGAAAATGTATTTGAGGTGTGATGGGTGAGATATCCCAATACAATCCCCCTTGATGTACTCTGAATACATGTGGTGGGTGGGGTATCCCATTGTGTGATTGCCTTTATGTCAGGTGCATTTAATGTCTCATGGATATGGTATCTTCAAAGAAAAAGATATTTGATGTATCCTTAGCATGTGTGGTGGTATCCCATTGCATGTGCATGCTACCATAACGTTTGATCATGGTTGAGAGCTATATATGTTCAACAACTTATCTTAATAAATAGAAAATATTTGGTCACTAAAGAAAGATTTATAATATAGTTTCCACCATGTGATTCTAATACATGATCTGTATGATGATTGTTCCATGATTTCCTTACAATCAAGCCTTGTGTATTGCTATCATGAGATTTAGTGTGATGTCATGTTAATATGCTTATCACCATGCTACTATATGACTTCAATGTACAACATGACCTTTACCATGTTTCAGATAGTTTATTTTATCAGTACTTCACCATACTTATGCTATATTTGTGTGGTTACTATGATGATCCAACTTTTGGTTCGATGCATAGAGGACTATTTGTAGGGCTATGTCTATCGGCTAAAGTATGGTGAGGATGATGTCGTGGGTTAGTATTTGGCCATTTCTTAGGGTTCAAAGTTATAGTTTCTATTAGTTAAGAGTTATGTTAACTATTATGTATATTTTTTTCCTATGTTGGGATGCTTTTGATTCCTATCAGTTATTTAAACTCTTGTCTTTGAATCCTATATCAGTGTTTTGTAAACTCTCTCTTCAATCTATATTACTATCATCATTATTGTTATTATATAATTATTGTATTATTAGTAGAGCATACATTCCTTTGTTGATGTTCCATTTTACGTTGCACCAGGATAAAGTCAGGTGATGATAACATAATCCTCATGGTTGATGTGGCATTAATGTTCCCCAAATTTTCTTTTATAAAAACTTCTACATTATCTTTCAAATGATATTTTTAGGTTCAAAAATTTTGGGGGGCGTTACAAGTTAATATTAGAGCCTATGGGTATAAATCCCAATGTTTCTTTTCAAAAATGAATTTATTTGGTCTTGTCAAGTAAATAGAGTCAGCTTGGTATGCAGGTGAGTGTTGGTTTGGGTTGCGAGTTGGCCTTAAATGTTTTAGATACGACTAATTTCTAACCTTATTTTTAATTTTTTATCACCATTTGTACTAACTACATAGCTAGTAGTTGACCTTTTCTAACACGGTTTAGCATTTTAGGTTCTTAATGGCTTCAGGCTGACGTCTCGAGCATTTCATGGAGACACTTGGGGCTTACTTAGAGTTGCAGATTCAATGTGAGGAGGTTTCACAACTACCATTACTACCTCCTTTCCTGGTATCTTCACTGAAGGGATAGCTTCTTTGGGTTGATCTTCATTCCTCACCAATCTATGAGGGCAAGGAGGACCTAGATTTGTTGGCATGATGGTTGAGGAAATTTGAGAGAATTTGTGTGGCTAGTGTTACCCAAAGGGTAAGAGAGTGGAAATTGGAGTGTTCCACTTGTAGGGTCTTACTAATGAGTAGAGGAGAGGTAAGAAAATCAGACACAACACTATAGATTAGTGGGAAACTTTTGTAGAGATGCTTAAGGAAGGTTTCGAGCCTACTCGCCCAAGGATAGTAAGGTATGATGAGTTTATGGCATTATGTTAGGGTATGTTTACTATCAAGGAGTATTACAATTACTAGGATCTATACTATTTTTCTCTAGCGGTCAACACTAATAAGTGAATGAAGTTTCACTAATTTCAATTGGGACTGAGACGGAGACTTATACAAATCTTGGTGGGGAGTCACGCACCAGACTTATAAGCCATGTGTGACTATACCTTAAAGGCATCACCGATTGTATAGGCTCGTAATGCCCAATCTGGGGCAAGCAGAGTTTTTGAGGGTGCTCAAATCCAAGGAGGAGAGAAGAGGTTTCAAGCCACAAGCAGTCACTAGTTGGGGTTGGTACCTCACTGAGTAGGACAGTTAAGTCTACCGGTAGTAAGGCGCTTCATATGTTAGCTATGTGGTAAAACCACCTAGGGTACTTATTGTGTTGTGAAGATGGTTCAGTGTGATGGTTGTGGTATAATGGGACATTATTGGTCTAATTTTTGTGTTATCAAAGGCAGTTTCCTATAAAGGCAATCGTGTTTTCATGGTATGATGGCTCAAAAGACCCTAACTCAGAGAACTCGGTCGAGAGATAGTAGAGTTAGCAAGACTTATCTACAATAGAGACCCCATATTTTTCATCCATGTTAGGGTTCTTACCATGCTTCATGACCACCTCTAAGAAGTTTCCTAAATAAGTTGTGTCAAAAAGAGGTTGATAGGCACGTAGATGTCACAACAGATATGTTTATGATCTCCTTCTTTCCTGTATATGTATTATTCAACTTGGGTGCTTCAAATTCTTTTGTATCTACTACTTTTATAGCAAGGATAGTTATGATTCCTTCAAATAGGATAGATACTTTTGTTGTATTCCCATTTGGGGATAGAATTCCATGTCATAGCCTATATAATGATGTGGTTATAGTCATTAGCTAAGTTGGAATTCCATTATACCTCATAGAGCTTGAACTTCATGACATAGATGTAATCCTTAGGATGGATATGCTCTCAAGATATCAATTTTTGATTGATTGTGCATAAGAGCACGTGGTTCTCAAGGGACCAAAGGATTCTAGGGTCTTTTACCGGAGGTGCAAGCGTAGGCCCTTAGTAAGGATAGTTGTAGTAGACTAGTTTTTAGGGCATGAAAATTTAGTTTAAAAGTGTTAAGCACATAAGCTAAAATAATAAAATGAAGAGTGTTACCAGCATACTTGGTATAAGTTCAGTTTCCTCTACCATTCTCATACCAAGTTATAAGACTAAAAACATTTATCCTCATACAATTACTAATATGATTAATGTGTATATAAAAGCAACATCGGTGAATACAAAATGTAAAAGAGACAAGGAACTAGTGGACACAATGTCCAAATACATATGAAATAAAATATACTGAAAGACACTGAATAATCCTAGGCTCCTAATCCGAACTACCATCTTTTGACTGAACTTGTTAGCTAACCTACAAAGACTGTTATCTATTAAATAGGCAGGGCTCATGAAAGGAACCCTTAAGTACAATAGTACTAAAAAACCCTTTATACTAAATTGAAATGAAAACTTAGCATGGATCATATACAAAGCAACATAATAATACATTGCAATTTACATGTGTGAATTAAAATACAATAATCTTTCATACAACCACAAACCACCAAAGTCATACACTATTCATAATCATTCATCTAGAATTAACTTAAAATTAAAAATTGAACATCTAAAAGTAGATCCTTGAAGTAGAATTAAAAACAACATCAACCTCAAATCATAGTAATGGTCAAAAAGCTTATTATCAATACCAACATATCTCATACATCATATGTAGGTTCATAAGCACATACCACTAACAACCTATAGCATCACAAGTAGGAAAGAAGGCTAATACAAAAACACAAGTAGGCACAAAGGCTACAACTAAAATACAGATTGACATGAGGTTACTACCGAACCATAGGTAGGTATGAAGGTTCATACCAACCACCTGTAGGCACAAAGGCTGGTATCGAATCACAACTAGGCAAAATGGTTGCTACTGACCAATCTAATAATTCATCAATCATTTCAATTTTTAATTTTTGAGTGGAGATCAATAAACCTAGGGACACTAAGGTACTCCAGTTATATAGGAAAACCAAGGCAACATAGTATCCTACCACCTATCAACATAAGGAAAAAATGGTACCCTAGTCTCACTAGCATAAAAAGGTAACACAACTCCTTATCGACCAAAATACCTAATCCATAAGTATGCATATCCCTTATCAGTCTATAGAACCAAATAGAGTAAGAAATAGGGCGTAAATAGGACAATAAGTCACACCAATAAAAATATATAATCAACTATAGGATAAACAATGTCTTTAGGGTAGTAATCCCTAAAGATCCACTATTCCCCATCTTGAGACCTTTCACTCTAAGTATTATTATTTTATCAAGGTGACCACAATTCACATATAAATCATATAGATCCAAGTTTTATAACAATTTATCCATTTATACAAGATAGCTAGAAAAACATTTATTAACAAGGTCAACCATGAATATATTAAGGTCATCTTAAGCTTAATTATTCACATTTAGACACATTAGGACAAAAAGGACCAAAAAGACCCTCAAGTCTAAATTACCACATTAACATCCTCTTTAATTACTAAATCCATTTCATTTATAGATTTTTCATGAAAAGGCTAAAACATAATAATTAAATTAATTTATCATATTCTTAGATTATCAGATAAGCTAAATGATCAATTTTTCATTCTTTCATATTTTGCATATAAAACCCTAATATTTGTACCTTATACATCCATGATGACATAATCTTATGCTCAAAAATGTATAATAGAAATTAGATATGATTTTTGGGATAAATATTACATCGTATTTAAAATAACTAAATTGGCCCAAGGGTACACATTTATTGTCATTATTCTATAAATATAGCTAGGCATACTTAACCTACCATTTTCCACATACATGGAATACCTAATCATAAAAGATCATTTTTACCATACTTTTGTACTGAAAATATTTTACATATGATAACATGCCCATTTCAGCGATTTCTATAATAACAATAATAAGCTCCATAATAACAATAATTAGTACATAATTATATGATAATGAATCATACTTAATATAATTCATACATAACAATCCTTATGTGCTATCATGTGATATTTAACATTTTAGGAGAGTATAAAGGTTACCTGAATACTAGCAAAAATGTAGATTAGCGGTATCCTACTAAATATTAAAAGGTCCCACTAATCAAACTTTATAACTAAAAATAATACCAAAATTGCTAAATTAATATTTAAAAAATAAAATAAAAATATTTATTTTTCTAAAATTACAAAAATACCCTTACTTATTAATAATTTGTACCAAAAATTATTAGCGAAAAACTCTTTCTCACAATATGCATGCAATGCAAGCTTGGGACACATAGGGAGGTACTTTACTAGCTAGTTTGCTGGATTTCTATGGTGGAAGGATGAGGTAAGGGTAGTGGAGATGGTGGTTGGGTGTTATTGGTAAATTGTCGATGAGGTAATGGGGTGACTAATGTTGGAAGGCTATGGTGGAAGGTGGCAGTGGTGGCTTTAGGGCACAATAGTGTAGGTCTTATTTAGTTAGTAGATGAATAAGGATGGGGATGTGTTGAGTTACTATAGGGTTGGCTTGGTGAGGAGGAGTTAAGGTCTAGGGTAGCACATCTAGTGGTGGTATAGGGATTGACATTAGTTGTAGGGAAGGGTAAAGAAAAAATAATTTGTGCCGCTATCTATGGGTACATAGCAAGGTAGGTAGCTAGAGAAGAGGAAGGGGCAACACGAGAGAATGCCTAAGGCTGTGGAGGTGGTGAGGTAGTTCTAGTCTAAGGTAAGAGTGTAGGGAACAAAAGGGATGGATGTAAGGGAGAAAAATGAATGAAAATATGAAGGAGAAGGTTGACTAAGGTGATGGATGGGGTGGTTTTGGGTTCGCATAGGCAGATAGGAGCCAAGGAAGTGGATGGTGGTCAATAGTGGTGCCAAGGAGGAGACATGGTAGACCTAGGGTGGTGCTGGATGAATGTGGTTCGTGATGATTTTATGAAACTAATGAAGCTAAGAAGGACTAGATCCAATTAAGGAAAAAATAAGGGGAAGGATGTGTTGTGTGGGTTGTTCAATTGAGGTAATGTAGAGGGATATGCATGTAAGGGAAGGGTGGTGATGGTGACGCATGAAAATGGAGGGTTGGTCGTGCTTGTGGCTTGAATTGGTGGGGCATTGGAGGAGATACAAATGGATAAGGGCAAAGTGATTATTTTGTTGAGAGAAAAGGGGAGTTGTCGACACACACACATAGAGATGGATGAGGTTATAAAGAATGGGTTAGTAGAGAAGGGTATAGTGATAGGGATGAATGTGAGGGATGGTTTAACAAGAGAGGAGTATGGATGTTGTGTGAGGTAATGTGAAGATAGGGAGAGTGGTAAAGGCAGAAAAATAAGGGCACATAAATAGGTAATTAGGGAGTAAAAATGGTAGGGTAGGGTACAAATATACATAGTATATTAGTTTTAGGTTCAGTTAGGACAGGTTAGGGTATTGGGTAGGAAAGATATCAAGAAAAAAAACTAATTCAATTTTGAATTGGTTTAATAAGAAAGAAGAAGGATAAAAAAATTGGGAAACATATTTAAGAATTTATTCAGGTTATGGTTCAATGGTTATTGATAAAATAATTAGGCTAAGGTTTAAAGGTTAGTTTCAAATAAAATAGGTTAAATTCCCAAAACAATGGTTACATAATTTTTGGGTGTTACAATGGTGTCTACAGTTGTGTATGTGGTTTGAAATGGGTAACCACTCTACCTATGAGTGTTAAGGAATTGAGTGTTAAGGAGACACAAATTAAGGATATCCCAATGATATAAAGTTTCTTGATGCGTTTACTAATGAGATCTCAGGTATGCCACCAACGTGATAAATAAACTTCATGATAGACTTTTTACCTAGGATGGAGTCTATGTTAGAGGTACCATATCGCATAGTGTAGAATAATATGGTCGATTTTCTTGTGTAGATAGAGGAGTTATTAGAGAAGGGTTACATCGAGCTAAATTTATCGCCATATTGAGCACCAATCCTTTATGTGAGGAAGCAGAATGATAAGTTGAGACTCTGCATCAATTATCGAGGATTAAAATAGGTTACGATGAAGAAAAATTATCTTTTACTTTGAATTGATGACCTTTTTGATGAGATACATTGTAATATATTGTTTTTAAAGATTTATCTTAGATCTAGATATCATTAGTTGAGGATTTCCAAGTGGGACATACTAACGATAGCCTTTAGAACTAGGTATGAACATAATGAGTTCACAATGATGTCCTTCGAACTCACAAATGCGTTAGTGGTGTTAGTGGCCCCATAAACCACATCTTCTTACATCACATCAATTAGTTTGTTAAGATTGACATCGATGATATCTTGATTTACTATAGGACTTATGAGGAGCATGAGCATCAATAGAGGCAAACATTAGCCTTATTGAGGACACATCAGTTATACACTATGCTCTTAAAGTGTGAGTTTTGGTTAAATGAAGTAGTTTTACTTGGGCATGTCATCTAGAAGGAAGGTATGTCAATAGATCCTTCAAAAATTTGAGTAGTATTAGAGTGGTAAACACAAACAAATGTCATGGAGGTACACAGTTTCCTAAGTTTAGTAGGCCACTATAGACATTTAGACCATGACCTTTTTAGGATCATTCATCCTTTGACTACCTTGTTGAGGAAAAAATTTGTTTTCTGTGGGATAATAAGTACATGAGGCTTTTGAGAATCTTGAGAGGTGATTAACTTCTACCCTGCTGCTTACCTTGTTGTTTGGTATAGAGGGATTCAAAGTATATAGTGACACATCCAAGAATGATCTAGGGTATGTGTTGATGTAGCATAGGAAGGTAGTTATGTATGCTTCACACTAGTTGAAGGAGCATGAGAAAAACTATCCCACTTACTACCATAACTTGACTGTAGTGGTTTTTTCCTTGAAAATCTAGAGAAATTACTTGCATGGAGTATAATGTAAGGTCTTTGTGGACTAAAAGAACCTCAAGTTCAAAGCAAAATTTAAGCATAAGGCATTAAAGGTGGCTAAAGTTGATTAAAGACTCTAATTTGGATTTGACCTACCACAAGGGTAAAGATAATATCATAATAAATTCTCTTAATATGATGAATTCACAATCTTTGGGTTCCTTGGTCGTTTTAGACTAGGTTTGGCAAGAGCTTTATGATATGGGAATTAAGGTCATAAAGAGTAGGGATCTTGAGATAAGGATAAGTACTCTCTCAATCAAACCGACCATTTCAAAGAGATCTAAGCTAGTTAGCAAGGAGATCTCAAGTTTGAGTGGATTAAGTGAGCTATAGTGGAGGGTAGAGCCATGAGATTTTAGATTTTTTATGATGGTAGTATCTATTTATAAGATAGATGGTGCATTCTACATAGGTATGGGAAGCTTAAAAGGAAGTTTCTAGAGAAGGGTCATCATGCACCTTATTCCATCCATCCTTAAGGGGATAAGTTGTATAAGGACATAAAGCCAATCTATTAGAGACCTATATGAATCAAGATATTGCAAACTTCATTGCTAGGTGATGCAAAAATATTCCAATATTTTAAAGATTAACTAATGAATCATGATAGAAGGAAGCAATGGTAAAATTTAAAGATAATTATTTTCCCCTAAATATGGATATTATTTAAAATATTATTAAATTAGGAGTCTATTTGCCCCTAATCTTTTGCAAATCAAGTTTGAGTTTTCTGCACAAAGTTATGGGTAATTTACTATATATGTGTCAAGCTGAATTTTTACACACAAATGGATAGTTTCATATTTAGCATTATGGATTCCATTATCTTTTCATATTTATTCGCTAGGTTGTTATTGACTTACTTTATAATTATGTTAGGATATTATTTAGTTAATTTATTTCCTTAATCATTAAGAAATTATATAGGGTTTATCTTTTATCTTATAATGTATTTTATCTTTTTATGCTTTTATTAGGATTTAATTATTATTATCATATGATTAAGTGGGTTACTATTAACATGAATAGTATTATAAATAGTGATTTCATTAGTGTTTAGCTTATTATTGAGGAGGTGGATATTATTCTATTAATATCCCATGTAAACTCATTATTTGAAGATGACAGTTGAATAAAGTTATAAAATTGAGTTTTCTCTCATTGAAACCCTATCTGAGTTTATTTATTCTAAGTTTACTTTATATATGTGATTTGTAAACTAGCTCTATCTCTAAATTATCTTATCTATGTGAATGGTAATTTAGAAACCCTCTATACCTTTCCTATGTGCGTTTGTATAGAGTTATCTGGTGAAGCTTACTGGTATATTTTCTCATTAGAGATCCTTTAAGAGTTATTTGTGTGAGGCTTTTAAAGCTATTTTGAAGAATTAATTTGTGTGACCCTTCATCCATATCCTCACTTTAGAATTTATCCTTTTTTATCATTATAAAATTACACAAAATAGGTAATTTTTAAAATAATTTCATCCGATTACGCATCACTAGCTGCTTAACATGTTAGAAGGTCAAGGTCATGCATAAGCATCTAACAATATTGGTTCAAGAATTGGAGGTTTCCACATAGAAGTGGGAAAACCTATTAATGGACTTTATGGTTGGTTTAACAAGGACTTGTAGTGCTTTGGATTTGATTTGGGTTATATTTAATCAGTTAACCAAGTCAATAGTAAGTATACTAATTAATTCCAACTAAAGAATAGACCAAATAGTTAGGGCTTATTAAAAACATGTGGTATGGTACCAAAGGGTTCCAAGGAAATTGTGTTAGGAAAAGACATTAGATTCTTATCTCACTTATGGTCGAAGATGCAAACAGCTTTATAGTTGTAGCTATAGAAAAACATTGCTTTCCATCTAACTATTAATGATCAAACTAAGCACATTATTCAAACTTTAGAGGATATGATTTAGGAGTGTGTACTCGAGTGTTAAGGTATTGGGGAGGATTGTATGGATTTGATAGATTTTTCCTACAAAAATAATGATTATATGAGTATAGGGATGGCACCTTTTGAGATACTCTAAGGACAGGAGTATTGCAGCCCTTTATGATAGAGTGACTTAAGCGAGATAGTTGTGTTTGGATCAGAGATCTTAGAAGACATTACCTAGTAGATTAAGCTGATTTAGGAGCAGATGAATTCTACCTAGGATAGGAAAATGAGTTATGCTAATTATGTTTTCATATACCAAGTAGGTGATGTGTTTTGGTCAGAAGAGTAAACTTAGCCTAACATATATTGGATCGTACACGGTTTTAGATCAGATGGTAGAGGCTAGTTGCTAACTCGTCTTGCCAATTGAGATTTTTCACATTCATAGTGTCTTTCACATCTATCAATTAAGGACAGACATAAAAAATTCACTAACCATCATTTAACCCAAGATAATTAAGCTCAATGATTTCTCATCACATGGTGAGCAACCATTAAGGATGATAGCAGGACTCATGACATGTGTTTAAAGGTCATCCCACAAGTTAAGATCTTGTGGTTATGACATAGAGCTAAGGAATCCATCTAGGAGTTTAAGGATGAGATTAAGATGAAATAACTATAAATTTTTGTTTAGAAGCTTTGTATGGGTAACACCATCTTTTTTAAATGGTTAGTTCCCTTCTCTCATGCACTAAATTTTGGTTGGTATTTTATTTTTACATGATTTCTTAGGGTTTTGTCGAGTTTTTAGGTTATAACAAAGCTTTAATTGGGTTGACTTTAACTAAAGGGATAATGATATAATATCCCACCCTAAAAACCTTCAAATTATATTTAAAATTATATTGATGTAAAATAAATGAGTTTTTGCTCCAGAGAGGACTTGAAATTTGAATAAAACTATTAATTTCATGTGTACCAATTGAGTAGTTCCCCTAATTGATCAACTGTTATGGTCATGAATTCCAATTTTTTTATAGATAAACTAGATGAATGGGTTACTAAAACTGATCGAATAGTTATCATGCGAGTTTAGACCCTTTTTCTTATTTTTCTTTCAATCATGTTTTAAATTTTATGAAAACATTTAATTAGAATCCATTTGTAATAATGAAAAAAAAATTAATTTAGGATTATTTTTACATTATTTAGATCATTTTACACTTTTATCTAGCCAAAGTTTTTTAAAATTACTTTTGAGGCATTTCTCACCTTCTTTCTCATCTCTCCCAATATCCTTTCTCTTCTAGAAGCTATGGCTATATGTTTTAATTTCTATGTCTTTTCCTTGGATTACCAAGCTTTTTTTAGGCCTCTCTGTGGCACACTCTCCCTCTCTTACGTCATTATGCATTTCCTTTACACCTTGGTTTCCTACACTCAACCTAAGTCATACGTCTCTCTCTCCCCTTGTGTTTGTTGACCAACACTCTCCCCTATACACTTTATTCCTTATTCAATCCACTCCCTATCTTTTGATTTTGGAATGTACTTGAAATTTGAATAATATTGTGAATTTTATGTGCACAAATGGACTTGTTCACCTAACAAATCAAGTGGCGCGCTTAGGAGCTAGGAATATTATTTCCTAATAAACCAATCGACTTCGTTGCTCAAACTGATCTACTAATTATCTTACGATTTCATTTCCTTTTATTTTTTTGTAATTCAAATATCTTTTTAAAATATATGAAAACTTCTAATTATAATCTATTTGTTCTAATGAGAATATTTTGAACTATGGGATTATTTTTACATTATTTAGGTCATTTTATTATTTTATTTAGCCAAACTTTTCTTAAAGAACTTTTGAGGCATTGCTCATCTTCTCTCTCCTTTCTATCATTTCCTCTCTTTTCAGGCAACCATGTCAACATGTTTAACTTTCTACATATGTTCCCTAACTTAAAAACCCTCTATTATGCCTATCCCTATCCACCTCCACCTTCCTTACCTCATAATGAGTTTTCCTTATACATTGGCTTCCCACACTCATCCCAAGTCATACTTCTCTCTATCCCAGTTATGTATATTGGCTAACACTCTCCCCTACATACTCCATTCTTGATTTAATTCACTCCCTATCATCCATACCCACTAATTCTCTCCCTTTTTCTTTTATGAAAAATCCCTAAGTGTTCAGCATTTTTTATTTTCTTTCCTTCTCTTATTTGTTGAGAAAAATAGAGGCTTACCTCTTGTTTCCTTATCCTTTGGTCAAATTATTATCTCTTCTTTCTTTTCCAAATCTTAGCTTTGACACTCTTTTGTTTCTCTTAACCATGTAAGGATTAAGATTTGGAGAGAGCTTAAAGATCTTAGAGGTATTCCCCCTGAAATTTCATTTTGAGAAAAGTTTATGTTATGTTATTTTTCTTCTTCTTCTTCTTTTATTTATTAAGTTTTTGGAAAAGTGTTTTATTTGTTATGATTTTTGATTTTTTTTATGAATTGAGGTCTTGGTAGACAACAATCAAGTTAGGAGTATTTTGTGCTAGAGGATTTGTTTGAAGGTAACATAATATTATCTCTAATATGAATAAGGTATTTTGTTGTCTATTGTAGTTTCATATTCTTGGTGCATTTTCTATGTAGTGTATAAATTAATTGGGTTCTTCGATTCAAGTGTTGCAAAAATTTCGTCTTTTATGTATAAGCATGTTTCATGTTCTTTTGTATTATGTATTATTTTAGGTGTTTTGAGTATAATATTCTTAAGCATTGATTATACAATGTGTTAACGTCATTTTATGTGAGTAGTATACCTTTCTATTTGTTTTATGACATAGAATCAAGCTAGAATTAATATGGTAAAGTTAGTGAAATTTTGTTAAGGGGATAGTAGGTTTAAGTGTTGTTTCACGCATACCATCTGATCAATTTGATGGACCAACTGAATGTTTGTGTAAATATCACTTGGTTTTGAAATTTTGATGTACTTGTTGTCAGAGCAGTCAATTTTTTGATGAAGCATTCAACTAGTTCCCATGTTTAGCCAACCTGATTGCCAAACCCATCAATTAGTGGCCTTGTGACAAGAGTAGTTAGGTCTCTACTTAGACCCTTTAACTGATTTGGTTAAACCCACCAACTTATTCCCTATGAGCATTTCTTTTCTAGAACTAACCAATTGACTGGTTCATTGGTTTTATTTTCTTCTCAAGACTAGTACAAATGGTCTGGTCTAATTACATTTTATCATGTTTGTTTAATACTTAATTTTCTTTCTCTGGACATTCTATAAAGTAATTATAGCATTTTAATCATGATTTCAACCATGCTTAACATGAATCTAATAAGGATAAAAATGATGATATTATAGGCCTTGATTAGTTAAGTTTGGTGTCACCTCTAAACACCTAATTGGTGTGCCTTAGGATTTGTTTGGTGTCACCACATGGAGTACCCAATTAGTTATTAATGAAATTAAACTTTAATTTTTAATATCACTTGGTAATGAATAATAATAGATTAATATTTCAATAGAACCTTTTTCTATAACTCTTGAGGTAGCTTGCATGAGCCCTTACCTTATTTTATGTTATTTATTTCACTAGTACTTCACTACACTGATGCTATATTTGCGTGGTCAAATTGATGATCTGCCTTTTGGTTTGGTGAGTAGAGGATAACTTTAAATACAATGATTATTATCTAGAGTACATTGATGATGATGTCATGGATTAATAGCCGGTCATTGCTTAGGGTTAAGAGTTACAGTTTTGATTAGTTAAGAGTTAGGCTTACTAGTTAGTTGTATTTTTTCCGCTATGTTGGGATGCTTTATATTCCTTATGGTTATTTAAACTCTTGGCTTTGATTCCTGTATTTATAATTTGTTAGCATACTCTATACATATTACTTTCCTCATCGTTGTTATTATAGAATTGTTGAATTATTAGTAGAGCATATATATTGTTTTTTATATTCTATTTTTCTTTACACCAGATAAGGGTTAGGTGATGTTCACAACTCTCTCATGGTTAATGTGGTAGTAATATTTCCTAGTTTTTTTTCTTTTATAAGCTCTTCCATGTTATCTCTAAAATAAAAATTTTTAATTTTTAATTTTGGGGTGTTACAATAGTGGTTGACTATAAGTGGGAGTATAAGTTCAATTAGGGGAGGCCATCCCTTAAGATACAAAGGTACAAGGCTCATTTAGTTGTATGTTGATTTAGTTAGATAACAGACGTGTTCTATAATGAGGTTTTTTTCACGCAGTTAGACATACTTCTATTCCTACATTACTTACATTTGTGGCTATGCATGATTTAGATTTGGATTCGTTGGATGTTAATACATAATTTTTGCATGGCAATTTTGAAGAGAAGATTTACATGCGCCAACCTAATGGTTTTTTTTTTATGTTTAGGAGATGTGTAATCATGTGTGTAACACACTAAAATTTAGTATTTAATTTTTTTTAACATAAGGATTGATTAAAATATAATGGGTGTTACCACTATACTTGGCATAAGCTTGGTTCTCTCACCTTCTTTATGCATAAATTAAGGTGTATGAGTAATACATAAATTAAGGTGTATGAGTAATACATTCTCCATGCAATAGTAATATCCAAAATGTATCTAGGACATAAGAGTCAAAATAAAAAATAATCACAAAAGATCACACAATAATGCGACACTGGTCTGCCTTTACAATAATCCCTTTTACAAAAAGATTGCAAATAAAGGTTACAAGAGTTGGAACTTTTGCTCCCTTATTCTACTTAATTGCCTAGATATCACTACTCAAAATCCTTTGGCAACTGCATGTAACAAACATACTTCTATAAAAAGTAATTGTATCAATATGAATTCCACGTGCTGAGTATATCATAACTCCTCTAAAGAGTTAGCATGCCCATGTTGCACGTAACATATAAATAGTAAGAGTTAAACTCAAAAGCATACATTAACATGAAATATCTTCATAATAGGATCCCACATTTCAATAAACAATATTAATCTAATTAAAATTTTTATAAGGGAATAAGGAAGACATGCTCCAAATGGTAGAGCAATTACAAGATATCAACAAATCCTATTCATCTTGAAACATAGAATTTGTTTTATGTCACTAAACGGTCTAAACTTTATCATGTCGATCCTAATCTAATTATTGAAAATTTATTATGGTGGTGTCTAAACCAATTATGTCATTAAATAGTCAAATCTTTAGTAGAATACAATCACTTATCCAAGACAATGATCATCAAGTAGATGTTACAAAATCAAGTTACTCAATTCTAAGGCAAGGCTTGCTAAGGAAGCCACACGACATATTTGTCACCCATAAGAAACTTGAGCATCCAAGTCCTTAAGTACATATACCCTCTGCAGGGTGTATAGAATATTTATAAATCAGAAGTGGGCCCTTTAGCCTAGAGGTCTTACTATCAACTCGGGGCCCAATTTGAGGCATGAGATCCCTTTACAATCTCAAGTATTTCTTTTTAAGTGATTAGTGACTTATTCAAATACCACATTATTAGCCATGGATACTAGGATCCAAAATCAACAACAATTCAAGCATCGATCAATTGAATTAGAGGACTATAAGGGTAATGAAATCAGTAAGCCATCACAACAAACGATTAGTAATCATAGCATAAGGTTATCCATCATGCCATATCCCAGACCAATTATTCCATTCACTTTGATTCAATCATTGCATCTTATTATTTCCAAAATTATTCCAAGAAAAATTCTTAAGTTAATTAATCCAATTATTTAACTTGAGGAGCATTTTTTTCATAATGACCAAAATTCCCTCCAAATCCTATTTGCCACATTTTTATCCACTTTATTACTATATTTGTTTTGCAACCTATTTGTCATGAAAAGGATAAAAATAAAGTAAAAACAACTTATCATACAAGGCAATTCCACATTATGAGAATAAAAAATATTACCCCTAAGCATGAACATAATAGAATACACATATAGAACCCTAATATGTATTCCTAACATATCATGACATTCACACTAATTCCGCATAATAATTTTAGATACAAATCATGATACGTAAAAACTTACATTACATCTCTTAGAACAAGAGATTCTAAATTATCACAATTTAATATTATTTATACTCTAAAACCAACAATATATACTTCTAAATATATCTAAAATGTGTGAGGGATATCTAAAAATCATTTGTATGTTCAACACAAGGCAAGGAAAAATTCCCTAATAAACACTTACCCTAGACATGCATACTATTTCTAGTTATAATTGATATATTGACACTATCATACATCCTCATTTTTCAATTACTACCAAGGAATATATGGATTAATAATTATTGACATGGAAACTTATATTATTTCATATGTCATAAAATTTTACTAAAAAATGTAATATTACATGCTTTTATTTTTTTTAAAAGAATAAGAAATTTTAGCTAACATCAACCTATCATTATTTTATCCTAAAAATAAGCCTATCGTATTTACAGCCAAGTTTCTACCATTTAAGGGATATTTTGATTTACCCCCAATCTACACAAAATACACAATAAAATGCCTCTTCTAAGGCCATCTTATATAGTATTAGGATTACTTAAAACCAACAACACAAGCAACACCATATATACATATTAGTATCCATTCTAAGATAAAATAATTAGATAAAATTTAATAGGAACTAATGATAAAATAATATAGGAAGTTAAAGCTAAGGGCCATGGGTGCATGACACAGCCATGCGCCATGTATGTAAGGAGAAGAAAGAGAATGACCATGTCTCACATTGATACCAACTTGGCCTAGTTGCTAGAACATTGATGAATGAGGCTTGGTGCTTGAAGGGGGTGGGCGAGGGGTAAGAAAAATAAGATGTTGATGGTGTTAGCTCAAACACGTGTAGGTGGTGTATGTTCTTGGTTGTTCTAGCAAGGAGACCATGATGGGGAAGGCTAGTGCTATGGTTGGTTCATGAGACAAAATAGAGTGATGGTAGATGGTGTTGCTCAAATGTAGGAGAACAAAGCTAGAGGGGCAATGGTGGTGAGTACTTAGTTAATGTGGTGTAGGTTGTTATTGTTTCTTAGGTAAAGAGGTTCGAAGAGAAGGTGGTTGGACATGCTAGCGACCATGAAATATAGTGATGGGGGAAAAGCCTCAAGACACAAAAAGGGAAATTGAGGTAATGGATTGGAATGAAGGAATGAGGGAGGTCAAACATTGGCTTGCTAGGATGTTGTTGAGGCAAAAAAGGGTGATGGTGGATAGAAGGATAAGGGTTTGGGTCCACTAAAATAGATGAAGGAAAGCGTAAGAATGGTTTGGATGGTCACAAAAGAAAGGGAAAAGATGAAGGGCTTCATTAGGTTGAAAAGGAAGGAAAGAAAAGAAAATAGAGGGAAACACTGATTATGGTGGTGTGAATGGAGTAGGGGCCACGATAAGGAAGAAGAGAAAGAAAAGAAAAGATAAGATAACTAAATACCAGCCAAGAAGGAGAAGAAGGAAAAGAAAGGAAGAAAAGGTTAGAAGAAGAAGAAGAAGAACAAGAAGAACAAGAAGAAGAAGAAGAAGAAGAAGAACTAGAAGAGATATAAAATAATGGTCCGGTAGAGAAGAAATCTAGTTATAGGGTTTATGTAATAAGAGAATGAAGTCAAACGGCTAGAGGGTTGTGTGAAAACTAATGAGCCGTATTTAGGGGTTAGGTGATGGGAAAAAAATTCCAGTTAGGGGCATGTTTTGTAAGGAGTCGTGCAGGTAGAGGGTGTAGGGTTTGGTTATATTTAGTAGGAGGAAACTCTATTTATGGGGAAAAGGAGATGCACAAGGGGTTATTTGGTAATGGATAGGAATTGATTAAGTTTAGGTTGGGTTAGTGGACAAAATAATAGAAAAGGATTTGGGTTATAATCAATTAATTAATAAAAAATATCAATACATTTAAGAAGTTATTTAATATTAAAAAGAAAAATCCTACCAAATTTATATTTTTTCATTACTATTTGATGTGGTTTTATCAAAGTAAACGAAAGGTTGGATTGAAGATTGTATGAGAAACTATCACCCACGAACTAATGCAAAAGAAACGAAGTAATTAGCTTGAGTATAGGTGAAGAAATTGATTAACAAAGTTGAAGATAGTCGAAAGATTTTAGGGGTCTTCAAATATGTGGAGTTTGAAGATTGATTGAGGAAGGTTGAATCCTAGATTTTCCTTGCTCAATGTTGACCTAAAAGGGAGGATAGAATTTAGCTAATTTAGCTCAAAGTTTGATCACCAAATCATGTGTTTTTATTCATTCAAATCTACTTACAATTCATGCTCACAAATGCTTATATAGGGGAGGAGATAGTTAGTGGTTAGCTAGCCTAAACCAGCCGAGTATTTCCCTTAATCCAATCTCATTTATCATGGTTAAATTAATCCCATATTAACCTTAATCCAAAGCATAATATAATTGGGTAAATGATACTAAGAATTAATATTACAAAGCTATACAATTGACTAAGATACATACATGAAATTATATCAATACCCTAACTTACATAATATACACTTAGAGTTAGGGTTTACAACAAGTTAATACAAATAATGAATATCATCACTATATCTTCTTGTTGTAAAGTATCATCCCATGTATGCCATATTCTTGCATGCTTTGAATACTTATACACATTAAAGTGTATGAACATCTTCTTACAAATATGTGACATACCTACAAGAATAACTTGAATGTTTTTCAATATCAAACATATAAGAATTATCAAGAATATTTAACATGATAGGCTCCAACATTAAGAAAGCTAAATCTTCCTTACAATTTGGATTAATATGAACATGACAATCATTAGCTTCATTAGATACTCCTGCATCATTCTCCCCAAGTTGAGAAGAATTTTCCCTCAAATTTTCATTAGAATAATAAGGAGAAAAATCACCAACATTAAAATTTCTTGAAATTCCACCATAATAATCTGGAAGTTTAAGTTCATAAGCATTATCTCCAAACTTTCTTAGTATTTTAAATGGACCATCAGCTCTTGGCATTAGTTTGTTTTTATGTAAATTAGGAAATCTTTCTTTACGCAAATATAAATAAACTAAGTCACCAGGAGAAAACACATAAGATTTTCTATGCTTATTTGCTTGAGCTTTATACTTGGAATTGGCTTTTTCAATATAATTTTTTTTTCTCGTGAAGTTGTTGAAAAAATTGTATTCTATCTTTAGCCTCATAATTTTGCAATTCACCTTTTTTCAATGGAATCATGTTAATAGGCATGTGATGATTCATACCATATACCACCTCAAACGGACTAGTTTGAGTAGTAATAGAATGACTATGATTATAAGCAAACTTTGCATGAGATAACTTAACATCCCAATCTTTAGTACTTTTATTAACTAAACCTCTTAATAATGTACCAAGAGTTCTATTAGTTACCTCAGTTTGACCATCAGTTTGAGGTTGATGTGAAGTACTAAATAACAATTTAGTACCAAGCATATGCCATAAATTTTTCCAAAAATAACTCATAAAGTTAACATCCCGATCATAAACTATGCTTTTAGGTATTCCATGAAGTTTAAAAATCTCTCTAAAATACAAGTCAGCAACATGCGTGGCATCATCAGTTTTATTACATGGAATAAAATGAGCCATTTTAGAAAATTGATCTACTACAACAAGAATAGAATCTTTACCATGTTGCGTTCTTAGTAACCCTAGAATAAAGTCCATACTAACTCCTTCCCATAGTTTATCAGGAACGGGTAAAGGTGTGTATAAGCCTTTATGAAAGTAACTTTTACTTTTTTGACACGTCAAACATCTACTTATCATGGCTTGCACATGTTTAACCATTCTTGGCCAATAGAAATTTTCTTGTAATAATTCCATAGTTTTATGTATAACAAAATGTCCTGCATTGCTACCTTCATGTATTTCCTTGATTAGCAAGTCTTTAATACTAGATCTAGGAATACAAAGTTTATTTATTCTAAACAAAAATCCATCTTGTATGATATAATTTCCATGGTATCCAATTTCTTTACATGCACTAAACATGTCCTTAAAATCTTCATCATTAGGATATAAGTCTTTTATCATTTCAAAACCTAAGATTTTTGCATCCATCATAACAAGCAATGTAGTACTACGAGAAAGAGCATCACCGACTACATTTTCTTTACCATCTAAATGTTTAATAGAGAACACAAAGGATTGTAAGAAATTTACCCATTTTGCATGCCTCGGATTAATTTTCTTTTTACTATGTAAGTATTTTAAACTTTCATGATCCGAATGTAAAACAAATGGTTTTAGTCTTAGATAATGACTCCATATCTCTAGACTCTGTATGATGGAAAAGAATTCCTTATCATAAGTTAAATAGTTAAATTTGGCTCCATTCAACTTATTAGAGAAAAATTCTATTGGTTTCTTTTCTTGGGAAAGTACTCCTTCTATTCCAACTCCACTAGCATCACAAGTCACTTCAAAAAGAAGATTAAAGTTGGGTAAGGATAGAACAGGGGCATGACAAAGTTTATATTTTAGGGTTTCAAAGGCTTGAATAGCTTCTTGTCCCCAATAAAATTCACCCTTTTTCATGAGTTGAGTAATAGGTGTAGATATGGTAGAAAAATTCTTAATGAATCTTCTATAAAAACTAGCTAATCCATGAAAACTTATCACATCATGAAAATTCTTAGGGATATGCCATTCTTTTATAGGCCTAATCTTATTAGGATCTACTTTAATACCTTCTCCACTAATAATATAGCCTAGGAAAACTACACTTGGAAGCATAAAATCACGTTTCTCAAGTTTTCTATATAGTTTAGCTTTCCTTAGCTTATCAAATAATTTCTTCAAATGCATTAGATGATCATAACTATTTTTTCTATACACAAGAATATCATCCAAATATACAACAATGAAATCACCAAGGAAAGGTCAGAGAACATCATTCATAAGTCTCATAAATGAGCTAGGTGCATTACATAACCCAAAAGGAATAATCATCCACTCATAGAGACCATATTTTGTTTTAAAAGCAGTTTTCCATTCATCTCCATCTCTAATGCTTAATTGATGATATCCACTTCTTAAATCAATTTTGGAAAATACTTGTGCTCCACAAAGTTCATCAAGCATATCATCTAATCTAGGCATAAGAAATCGATATTTGATAGTAATATTATTCACAGCCCTAGAATCTATACACATATGCCAAGTACCATCCTTTTTAGGCACTAGTAAAGTAGGAACACTACAAGGACTCATACTTTCTCTCACAAATTCTGTACCCATAAGTTCTTGTATTTTTTTTGTAATTCCTTAGCTTCTTCTGGGTTACATCTATAAGCCGGTTTATTAGGAATAGGCATACCAGGAACAAGATCAATGTCATGTTCTATACCTCTTTTAGGTGGTAATCCAGGAGGTAAGTCATTAGGAAATACATCATTATACTCGTCAAGCAACTTAATTAGATTAGGATTTTCAAGTTGTTTTTTTTAGGTTTAGAATATTTAGAAACTAAAGAATAACAATTTCCTTCTTCTTTAATACATTTCTCCATAGCCTTCTCATATAAAAATAATCTCTTTTTATCATCACTCAAGGGCATATGATCATATAAAGAAGGTGTGAGCCTATATAATTGTTTTTCTTTTTTCACCACATATTCATTAGTTACTCCATCATGAGTTTCTTTTCTATCAAATTGCTATGGTCTACCCAAAAGTAATCCACAAGCATCCATAGGTAAAACATCACATAGAACCTCATCATGGTAATCTCTAATAGAAAATGTGATTAAAGCTCTTTTGTTTACTTTAGCTCCTTTATCCTTATTTAACTATTGTAAAGAATAGGGTTTAGGATGATTAGTAGTTTCCAAACCAAGTTTCTTAACCATTACCTCACTAGAAACATTAGTACATGAACCACTATCAATTATGAGTCTATAAACCATGTCACCTATTTTATACTTAGTTTTAAAAATTTTCTCTCTTTGGGTAGGTGTAACACTAGTTTCTATTTGCAAAAGTCTTTGAATTACAAAGCATGGGTCTCCTTCTTCCTCTTCCATAGTTAATATTTCATTAGGAGATTCAACTTCTAATTCGTCATCATCACTACACAGTTCCATGTTTTCTATTTCATGTAAGGTTAAGGCTCTTTGGTTAGGACAATCTCTAGCAAAATGTCCATATCCTTTCATTTGAAACATTATTTATTTGCCCTTTCAACCACCTTATTTTTACCTTTATCATCTTTATTAATCTTTTTATCATATGGAAATGTTGATTTAGGTCTAAAGGTGTTAGAATAGGGTTTAGTTGAAGTTGAAGCATTAGACTTAACATAGGCTTTAGTTGATTTGGTTTGTCTTTCAATTTTCATAGCCAATTTTATCAAGTCGTCAAGAGAGTCATAAGAGTAAATATCAACTTGTCTCTTATTAAATTATTCAAGCCACCTAAGTATCTAGCACATTTTTTTCCTTTCTTTCATGAACATCACAAATAAAGGCTAGTCTTTCAAACTCTCTAGTGTATTCTTCTACACTAAATAAACCTTACCTTAGAGTAGTCATTTTAAGATACATATCTTGTTCATACTCCCTAGGTATAAATTTCTTTCTTAAGTGCTTTTTAAGTTTTTTCCAAGATTTTATTTTAGACTTCTTTTATCTTTCTCTTGTTTGTTTTAAATTATCATACCAAATTCGATAAAACTTTTTGAACTTTAGAGTAGCTAATTTTCACTTTCTATCATCATCATATTCTCTAAACTAAAAAATAGACTCAATCTCATGAAACCATTCAAAAAATGATTCCACATTCAAATCAACATAAAATTTAGGAAGGTCAGTTTAATACATTGATCTTCATGGTGTGCATTTCTTACATAAAATGTAGGTGCTCTTCTTTGGTTGCTTGAGCAAAAAGAATATATCTCTTCTTCTCCATCTTCATGGTGAGACAAATTGAAATGTCCACGTCCACTCTTGGCATGGTACATAGGCTTCATTCTCCCTTCCACACTATCATGTGTTGTTTCCATGCGAACTTGCCATTGTTTACACTTCTCTTGGTTGACCAACTTAGCTTCCACACTTTGGAGTTGATGTTGCAGTGTGTTTTGAGTTTGTAATTGGGAATCCATGCATGTGGTGAGGCTTTTGATGGACTCTACCGGGGCACACACCTCTTCACTAGCCATGGTGAAGGTTGACACACAACCCTACTTGTTGCACACAATATGTTCCACAAATGGTAGGTGCTAGATTTGTTTTTCCTATAACCAAATAAAGCACAAACCGAATTCTAATTCTCAAAGAAATGATAAACACTACCTGAAGTCTTTAGCTAGGCATAAAGGAGATCTTGTAGTCCAAAGAATAGCCACTACACGCAGGTACACACAAAAAATGAGAGGTTATTCTATAAAAGATGTGAAATTCATTCACATAAAATCATAGAACATCAATTATGTGTCTTCAACAAATGCTTGTCTTCCAGTGGGATATTTGTGTTGATGTCTTCATAGAAGAGGTAGAGGATGGAGTGATTCCTTAAGATAAAATGATAAGAAACGAGTCAAATAGAGGGCCTACAAGTTATAGGTTTGTTCGGTCAATTGAGTAGTAGGTCTAGGACTTCGACACTTTGGTTGCTTCCTCTGCTTGATGCACGAAGGAAAATTGAAATGGATTGGTTCACACTTTATCATACACCATTAGAGATCAGAATATAGTATTAATGAAGTTCTAGGGAGGCACAAAAACTCATGGCACACAGACAACACAAACCAGTGCATTGCTAGAAATGAAAACTAGCCGGTATTTTATGTGGGAGTGTTGGGGAAAATGCAACAAGATCATTGCAATATTGCAAGAAATTTGAGCAAGAACTTCAATAATAATTCAAGAAGTTCATCAAGAATCAAAAATTCAACGAAATGGTTGAGTAGCCGTGTAGTTCTTGGTGCAAGAACATACACTCAATCTTTAGGTGTATAGGTGGTTTCCTACGATAGCTTCAAACAATTGAAGCTTTGATACCAAAAATGATGCGGTTTTATCAAAGTAAATGAAAGGTTGGATCGAATATTGTATGATAAAATATCACCCACGAACAAATGCAAAAGAAACGAAGTAATTAGCTAGATTATAGGTGAAGAAATTGATTAACAAAGTTGAAGATACTCGACAAATTTGAGGGGTCTTCAAATATGTCGAGTTTGAAGATTGATTGAGGAAGGTTGAATCCCAGATTTTCCTTCCTCAATATTGACCCAAAATGGAGGATACACGTTAGCTAATTTAGCTAAAAGTTTGATCGCAAAATCATGTGTTTTTATTCATTTAAATTTGCCTACAATTCATGCACACAAAGGCTTATATAGGGGAGGAGATAATCGGTGGTTAGCTAGCCTAAACCAACCGAGTATTTCCCTTAATCCAAGCCCATTTATCATGGTTGAATTAAGCCCATATTAATCTTAATCCAAAGCATAATATCATTGGTTAAATGATACTAAGGATTAATATTACAAAGTTATACAATTGACTAAGATACATACATGAAATTATATCAATACCCTAACTTACATAAAATACACTTAGGGTTAGGGTTTATAAAAAGTTAATACAAATAATGAATATCATCACTATATCTTCTTCTTATAAAGTATCATCCCATGTATGCCATAGTCTTTCATGCTTTGAATACTTATATGCATTAAAGTGTATGAACATCTTCTTCTTGCAAATATGTGACATACCTACAAGAATAACTGGAATGTTTTTCAATATCAAGCATATAAGAATTATCAAGAAAATTTAACATGATAGGCTCAAATATTAAGAAAGCTAAATCTTCCTTACCTTTTGGATTAATATGAACATGACAATCATTAGCTTCATTGGATGCTCCTGCATCACTATTATTATCATCATATCTATTATTATTATTATTGTTATTATTATTATTATTATTATTATTATTATTATTTTGATAAATATAAATTTTATTGTTCTTATTTTTATTATCTTTCCTTTGATTATTAACTTATTCATTTAGATTATTAACACAAATTTAATTAATATAGTAATACACACAATAATTGGACACCCAAATAAAATAGTTAAATAACTAATTAGAAATAGTAATTATATTTTAAATTTATGTATCTAAATAATTATTTATATAAATGGAGAATTATAATGTGTGCCTATTGAAGAGAACACTGTTTTATTTAAAGAAGTTTCTTAGATAGTGGTATACATTATTTGACCAGTTTATGCTTGAGAATGACTTCTCTAGGAGTAATAACAATAGAGGTTTATATTTGAAGGATTATTATTTATCTTTTGCTATATGTTGAAAACATGTTTGTGGTGGCAAAAGATGTATTTAAGATTGATAGGGCTAATAAAATGCTCAAGAGTGAATTTGAGATGAAAGATTTTAAAGCTATACAGAAAACACTGGGCATGGATATTGTACAAGACCATGAGAGGAATTTCTTGCACTTGTGACAAGAGTCATATGTCAATAGGATTCTTGATAGGGTTCATATGATGGATTCTATGTTAGTGATAAATCTGTTAGCTACTCACTTAAGGTTATCAAGTTTAGGTTGCCTTGAATCCAAAGAGAAGTTTGAGTTCATGGACATTATTCCCTATTCTAATGTTCTTTGTTGTACCATGTACTCTAAGATGTGTACCTAGCATAATATCACTCAAGATGTTAGTATAGTGAGTCGATATATATAGAATATTTGAGTACAACATCAACTTTTTTAGAGTATAGGAGATCAACTAATCCACAAGTTTAGTTTGCGGACTCTAATTTTAGTGGAGACCTTCATAATAGGACATCTACTAGTGGATTCATTTTTTTTTATTGGTGGTTCGTGCTATTAGGTGGAGGTCTTCTTTATAAGAGTTGACAACCTTGTATACTATCAAAGAGGAGTATATGGCTATAACTAAGGCCTTTTAAGAATATGTGGGGCTTGGTGTTTAGTACATGAGATGAGGTTTAGTCATAGTGTTCTAGTTATTTGTGGTGATAACCAAAGTGAAATATATGTGGCAAAGAATTAGAAATCCTTCTATAGTCGAACAAAGCACGTTGATATTAGGTATCACTTTTTATGAGGTACTATTAATTCTAAAGTTAGGTTACAAAAAGTGAGTTTTTTGGATAATCCAACTAATATGATAACAAATTTATTGACCATGGCCAATTTTGAGTGTTTCTCACACTTGTTTAGTGTTCATAGATCATAAGACTCTTTAGAGAGCTAGGGTTTTTTTAAACAGAGGTATTTTCATGTCATATTTCACAAATATTGCATCACGGTAGAGAATTGTGAAATTTGACAAGGTAATTGGTGCAAAACATAATAAGTTTTTTGTTCTTATAGGTTATTAAAGAAGTGTGGGATGGCATACTATTTCAATGACAAACATAGACCGTGTGTGTCCACCAAATTTCCTATGTTATTTTTTAGACAAAATTTAAAAGTAACGAAATTAATACAAGGGACCTATGTTCAACAAATAGGGCCCATATTGTTTAGTTCATCTATGAAACCTATCGCTTTGCTCCATAGGTTATTTAATATAAAATAATTATGATAAAACCATCGTAGCTTTGTCAAATGTGTTATCTTCTTCACCACTATTGTGTTCTCTTTGATTAAAAGAATTACTAATTGGGTAATCTTGTTGAGTGATTTTTTAAATCCTTTTATAATTACACAATTGAATAATAAAGATCTCTAATTTTTCCTTTATTATTCTATTGATTGATTTCTCAACTGGTTTTAAAACTATCTTGTTAGTCCCAATTATTATTTAGATCAAGTATTATTCAACAATTGTAAGCATTTTCTACAACAAGGGGCCATACTACTCTTAAGAAGTAAGTCAAATTAGAATTGGTTTAGATGGATCATTAATAAATCTTCTTAATAATTGGATCAGGGTATACCTCATTATTGTTGAGTCTATTAGACCCTAGGTTTTTGTTGGCCTTTTATGGTTTTACAAGTTATTCTTCTTGTGGAATTATGCAAGGATGCCTATTTTTTGATATTGTGATTCCATACAATTATATTGATAGGAAATGTGAGCATGCTTCCTCTTTAGAGGAATTGAGATTTACTCGATATGATAGATTTTTCATATTGATATTACATTTGTAGATAATTATGTATTCGACATGGAATAGTGAGGGGTAAAAAAGCATGGTGAGGATATATGGGAAGAGATTCCTTTTGAGGCATGGGATTTTAAGTCTAAGAGTTAGGGTAAACTGGTTTCGTACCTTTGGGTGCTAGATTTTATTGTCGTTAATTTTCCTTATGGAATCTTATATCTGCTTGTATTTTGTTTATATCTTAATAGGATAGATATATTATATGTAAAAATTTATCAATATTATTGTGTCTTAATGTGTTTTTTATTTAGTTTTACTAACTTGGACTTAGAATATAGCTGGTAGGTTGATTGGACTTTTACTAAGTATGGTGATAACACCTAATATTTTGATATTTAATCTTATGCAAATGAAAGTTTGCTAACTTAGGGGTGTTACAATGGTGATGAGGAGTAATGATATTAATAGAATAGTGTAGCCTTGGTATGGATGCACAACTCAAGATTAGATACTTTTTTGGTTATGCGTTCCTTTTTATTAAATACCATGGTAACATACTTTATTCTTTTAAACCATAATTTTAGAATATTATGGCCTAAATTCATGTTTTATACATGATTTTATATATGTTATGTTGTTTTATGATTTATGTCAAAATATGCCATGTTGAACCATGCTAGGCAATGTTCATAAATTTAAATCATGTTATAATAAAAAATTTTAAGCATGAGGTTGAGTGTATTAATTTATGATTAAGTATCTATGTTGAAAAATATGTTGAGGTTAGGTTTTAAGTGTCTTTTGGGTATCTTGATGTTTCATCTTTTGTGTATTTTTTAAGTATTTAGGTTGTTTAGTGTAATTTTATAATACCATTAGGTATTTTATTATGATTGGTGGATTATATTAAAATTTGATAAAGTGTTGATAAGGTCAAGTTTCAATCATTTTACGTGTTATAAACTATAATGTTGCTAAATTTTGAACAAATATTTTTTATTTTAAACCATCAATTCTTGCTAAATATGTTTCTTATGACATTTTGGAATTTGATTCTAATTTTTAGAGAATATTGGAACACGATTATGAGTGACGAGTGAAATGTATGTCAGAAACATGCTAACATACTCATCAATGGGAAGATTATATGTATTCCAACTCAATGGCATTTGTTCTCCTCTATTTTTCATGTCTATGAGGACTCTCACTATAATAGGTGCTCTCATCCCTTCTTCATCACTAGAGTCCCTATCAATAATGTGCTTCTCCAAAACTCTATGGAATTTGAATATATAAATTAGTATAATTTTTGTTGTCAATAAAGATATACAAAATAAAGTGTCAAGAAAACACTTCATATGTAGTAATGATATAAAAAAATACCATAATTATATGTAGTAATGATATGAAAAACACAATAATTAGTTGTAGTGATGATATGAAAAACACTTATTACAATATTATTACCCTTATTTCCTTCTTTTTTTCTTCCCTCCTTTTGATTGGTTTCATGATCTAATACATATATTACTTCATAATAATCATCCCATACATAGATTTCCTCCTTAGAAATATCATTATTATTATCTATCCATATCAAACATTTTCCTTAACCTTCCGAGTCATCTCCTCTAACGAATCACCCTCATTGTTATAAAATGATCCTCTACTATCCCTCCTACCTTCCTTATTATTATATTCAGACTCTATCTCACCATGCCATATCCAACGAGTAGAAATTGTAATAATTTTGTATATAAACAAATGATCTCTCAAATCATTAGCATTGACACGTTGAATATAAGCACAATTCAAACAAAGATAAACTATTCTAGTGATAAGTTCATATTTTGACATATTTTATACCTTTATAATCATAGTTTTCTGTATTTTAATTAAGTAATATAGGTGAATAATTATGATTTTATGCTTAAGTGGTAATAACTGCATAAATATTATCATTTAAGCTAAAATGATATAAATTAAATAAATTTAGAGTATAATATTATTTATTAATTTTCCTTGAATTTTGTTTTGTAGGTATTATTTTTAAATAAAAGAAAATAAAAAAGGAAAAAAATGTTGGATCTTTGGACCAATGGCCTAAAGGCCTTGAAAAAAAGAAAACAAAAGAGAGCCATAGCCAGAACATGAGGGGAGAGCAAAGAGGCAGTAGAAGAAAGGAAGAAGTCAGCAGGGCTGACATGGAAAAAAAAAAGGTAGTGTAGGGCGAGAAAAGTCAGAAAATGCAAACAAGGCTTAGACGAGGATGGAAGGTGCACATAAGGGAAGTGAGACACACGAAATTGAAGAGGAGCGCTTCACGAAAGATAAGAGAGAGAGTATGGGCAGCGTAGAGTAGGATAGGCTCTACAGAGGAATAAGCCACAGAGGCAGACAAGAAAGGCAATGCGGTGCAGGAGGGTTGACAACACAAGATTCAATGCAGCAAGGATGGCAACACGGAATTTAAGGCGGAGCAGGCCAATGAGAAGTCTATGGAAGAAAGAAAAAATAATAAGAATTTTTGCATGGAAATCAACATGACCAAGAGAGAAGAAATAAGAGAGAAATTCATACGGGAATAATTTATTTCAAATGAAATTAATTTTTTATTTGAATAAATTCTTGATCTTTCATCCATAACTAATTCCGATTATTTATTTCTCTACTTTTAATTTATATTTTGGATATATATTTTTGTGTAATTAATCTAATAATTATGACTAACTTATTATTTAGTGCTAGGGAATAGACCGAATCCCTAGATTAGGGTTTGAGATATAATTTTATTTTTCTTTATTTCATGAGATTGCTCCTTGAATCTATTTTAATTGCTATCATTTATATATATATATATATATATATATATATATATATATCAGATATAATTTATATGGTGCATGCCTTATTTTGATAGTATGTAGGATTATTTACCTGCTAGGTAGCCATATGAATATACTAGAATTTATATGTATAAATTGTAGCTAGATTAGACAACAATTCACCTAATAGTTTTGTGATTATAACTGAAGTAGTAAAAATTTTAGATACGTGTGGGTCAAAAAAAGGAAATACAGCTAGACATGCTTAGTGTACTAGTCTAGGTACTTAGATTGACATCCTTTCAGTTATTCTTAATGCATTAAATCTATTTAAATATAGGAGCTGATTGATGCTGCTATACTACTAGTATTTAGTAGGATTAATATTGGCGCTTTGTTGTATTAATAAATTAAGGGCAGTAATATAAGGTGTATGAACCTCCTTTTGGTATATAACTTGGTTGATCTTATTCTCATGATTAAATATTAACTTAGAAATTAATATTATATTTTTGACATAATCTAGTAGAGGATTTCAAATTCCCTAGTATATTGATCATATCTTTAGTCATGCATTATTTTTATTATTATTTTATTCTATTTTATTTATTACTTTTATTATTTTATTATTTTTCTATTTTTATTTTTATAAGTCCCATTATTATTTTTCTTATTTATTTATTTTGTGTTATTTAATGTTCTCATTTTTTATTTATTTGTAAACTAGTTAAATAGAGGTAAGCCCTCTCAATCCCCGATTTAGAACGATATCCTTATTTTCTAATACTATAATTAATAACAAGAGGGTTTAAATTGCATGCCGGCTATGACCACACTAATTAGTAGAATCCCGAGTATGTTCTACTACAAACTTGATGAAAATTTTAACTCCTTTATTATATTCTCTAGACAAAAAATTTGCAGACACCTATTTCTAATCCATAGTTTTCCAATGTATATGTATCCCACAAAAAATATTATTACAAATCAATTCACTTCTAAAAACAAATTCACATATTGATAATTCTTAGAAAGAATTCATATTTGAATAATATATATCAAGCTATTTTGAAGTTATATATATAAACAAGGGCATAAAAATATACCAATAAACAAATTGTTCTTACTTAAAAAGAGTTCATGTGTGTGTGTCAAATATTTATATAAGGGCTATAAATTTAAAATTAAATGTATGCTACATGTTTAAAATAATACCTAAAAACTAAGAAAAACCTAAGGCAATAGCAACAATATATACATCAAAAGGTTACTACAACCCAACTAGCTAACTAACAAAACCCTCTAACCATCCTATGAAATCCATTAGTTACCTAGCCTACATGAACTAGTACCTATCACTCTCAATATCCACTCGTCTCAATTTGTCTTCGACTCCCTGATGTCATCAATGGAAAGTTTATTGACATATACACTAAGGTAACTAGGGTGGCTACTCTAGGGTAAGATATGATAAAGCCTCCACTCGTCAATAATGACCATCATCTCTGTATCAATATGATCATAATCCCTGACAAAAACCTCACCCTCAAAAAATCATAGGTGTGGTGCATTAGTAAGGTCACCAAATAGATCAAAATAACTAAATAATACCCCTAACCATAACTCAATCTAAGGTAATGTCAAAAGTAAATAATAAAATCTAAAATGGAATGGATTAGTATACGATCTATTTAAGAACAACTAACGAAGCTATTCATATAACCATGTGACATGATGATCAAAATCTAAATTAGGTGTCATGCAAAAACATGATAGAGGAATGTATCTAATAGAATGTGTTATGTCACTAGTCTAATACCAATAAAAGAGAACAACCACTAAGTTATGTTACTAAGATTGTTGTTTAACTTTTTAAGTTATAAAATATATGTCTCTAACACTAATAACACTAGTTGGTTTTTCATTAATAACAAAGCCATCAATATTGTCATGCATGCATAAACATATAGGGAAGAAAACCAAAAACCATAACAATGCAGCAACAAATAGCAACAAAACATCAAAAAAACATATATCATATAGACACCAATACATGTAATACCTACTAAAAAGTTAACATGTATATATATATATATATTATGAAAGAAAAAGAAAAAAAATTATATGAAGCAAGATTCTTAGGCAAGTAGTTAGGATGCAGGTTTGACAATATATGCTGGGGTTATAGGAGCCATGATCAGTGGGGAAGGACTATGGAAGAGAGGAAGGAGGCTAGATAGGGCAAACAAAGTGTTTGAAGGGCCGTGGGAGGTTAGGCATATGGGATATATGAACCAGGGTAAGAAATACAAATAAAAGGTGACCACAATGACATGAGACCAAAAATGACCATTGAAGAGAAAGAGGAAGGCATGATGGACATAAATGAGTGAGCACTAAGGGAAAGAGAGATCCAGTCAGGAAAAATGAAGACGAGCACTAAAATCAAGAGAGAGTAAGTTCAATTTCAAGTTTTTGTAATAAACATAAATGAGTAGGAGGGAAGGGAGGGGTGTTTAATGCATAAGTTTTAATAATAGTTTTGGAAATAACTGTTATCAAAACAAGTTTCAATAATGGTTCTATAAACAATAGTTATGAAAACTTCACAACATTTCTATTTTGATAACAATCAATTTAAAACCCTTATCAAAAAAAGTGCTGCTTTACTTTTAATAACGGTTAATATCTATATACATTATTAAAACTTAAACCACATTTCCTCCCTAAATTTTCATGTTTTTTATCAATGGTTATGATCAAACCATCATTTATATGGAACCATTAGTGCTTAATTCTACTAGAGTGATAGAAGCCAAAAGAAAGATTAGAAAATAATATATAAGCATATAAAGTTATACATAAGCAATGAATGTGCCCATAAAACTAATTAACTAGTATGGGCATACAAGAATCAAGGTAAATTAAAAACTTTATTGAAACTAATGAACTTCTTGGTTTAAGCAATTAACTATTTATAAGAACTAGCCAATGGGGTTAGCCAGACTAGTCAATGTGTTTATGTTGAGACCAAAACCACTCTAGTCATGATATAATCAATTAATGGGTATAACAAACCAATTGATTATTCACAAGAACAACTTGATGGGTTTATCAAAATGTTTGACTGTTTTTACAAGCCAATCTATGAGTTCTTCAAACTAGTCTACTAGTCTAATTAAAGTGTAGGAAACTAAAGTCACATACCATATATAAATAAGCCATTATTTTTATGTTAGGATGATGATGAGTACCACTATGTTCACTTCCATGGTTTACCACTTTGGATGCACACGTAGTATTTTCCGGTTCACTAGGAGCCCAAGAGTCAAGATGGGAGTTGAAGGCTCCATCCATGTACATTAGCAACTCAACAGTGAATAGATCATCATGCATATGAAGGGTTCCTTATCGAAAGTTGTCAGATCATGACTAACTGATTTATGGATCATTCAATTATTCCCTCTCTCTTTAATTTTTCATCGTGAATTAATGTACCACTTATCACTATTTATGGGTCTTAGATTAATAAAAATTTTAGACTATGGTTTCTCTTTATAGTCTCTCATTTTAATCCATCATTTTCCCTTCCTTTATCTATATTTTATCTTTGTTTTATTATTTTTCCATTATGCCTCTATTCTCTCTAATGTATTCTTCACTTTCCTTTATATTAATTTAATTTTTCTTTTCACTATCTTTTGTTATGTTTAAACCTAATCAAGGATCTTTATTAAGGGTGTAGTACCCCAATATGTTGACCTTGACCCTTATCATGATTTATCCTTGTTAACTATAGTGATCTCCTTTATTACTCCCCATATAACCTTTACTTCGACCTACTTCACTTTGCAACCATTACCTTAATTACCTTATTCTCTACTTCATCCTTAATCTTCATTTGCCATTTTTTAATTGATTACCCTTCCTTTCTTTAGATCCGTATAATTCCTTTACTATAATTAACTATTCTATTAGTTTCTCTATTCCTTGAGATCCTTATATCTACTACATGCTTTTCTTGAGCTCTTATTTTGTTATATTTGCTTGCTTCAATCCTTATTTCTTTTAGAGACCTTCATATGATCCTTTGAGATCATAATCCTTTTTTCCTTCAATCTCACATGTGGTTACCCTAATTCTTTTTCTTGTTATGGAGAAATATGATGTAGATCCAATCAACATGACCATATCTGATGAGATCAAGCTAGATGATTTATGACATATAAAAAACTACTATTTTAGATTCTCAACAGCAAGATTAAACTATCAAAGAGTGTGCTAATTCCCACTTGTAAAGATCTATTGTAGTCACCATAGAGCTTATAATATGATCTAGAAGAGGTCATGTGCAACCTACACCTTAAGCATTTAAGCTTATGAGTGTTTAGTTTTAGGGTTTTTCTTAGAATGGGTAGTGCCCCTATAGTGTTTTGCCTAATTTATAAGGGATTCCTAACATCATTTTTCCCTTCTTCCCCAACCATAACTTGTTATCTTATAAAGAGGTAGTGATATAATATCTTATATTTTCATAATCTTAAATCTTAGGTGATTAGTTTATTAATCCTCTATTAACCTTTAAATATATCTTAATCATATTATCAGATCTGCAAACCCTTATTTTTTCCTTTTGTACCTTCAAAATATGATTTTTTTTTATTTTTGTTTATCAAGCAATGCATTCATCTAACCAGCTAAAAACATTCATGAATTATTTGTAAAATGCATTCAATGATCAATTGCCATCCTTACACAATCAACCAAAGTTATGTGGTTATCATCTTTCTTGCTTTTCTTATTTTTGTTTTACTTCAAATCAATTAGAATGCAATATATATATATATATATATTGTTTCCCTGATTAATTCCCAACCCTTCCCTAATTTTTTGCAATTTTTTAGAATTATGTGATTATTTTTCCGATTTTAACCATGAATTACACATTTTACCTTTTCTAAACCATTGTTAGTTGTTTTTTCATTCATCATGGCAATTTTTACCACAAAATCTGACCTCTAATCAGTAACACCCACCAATTTACTACTAAAACTTTTTATTTTATTTAAAATTTAGCAGAAGTACTTTAATCAAAACTTGTAAATTTAGGGGATGTTACCATCGTGATCAGTATAAGCCCGGCCCCCAGCCATTTCCATACTAATCACAAGGCTAAAGGAAGTTTACAACCATCATAATTCAAACTTAAAGTAAGGTTTAATAAAAGCATTAGAACATACATAAATAGAAATCCGAGTGTGGAAAAAGGTTTAAAACCCAGAGTACATAATTTAAAATTCCTCAATAGGAATAAAGGTTACAACACAATCAAAACCAAGCCTGAGTAAACCAGTACAAACTAAAGGGAAATGGAAAGGTAAATCCAGCCACGACACTTGCGAATCCCCAGGCCATCTCCATGCTCAATACTTAGCCTCGCCTGATGCCACGTAAGCATTGAAAGCATCAAAAATGTATCACCGACCTCTACAAAGTTAGAGGGGTCTTTTGCTCATGGGAATGAGCAGCACCCATAAAATGGGTGGTCAATACACTACGTACCAAGTAAGGTAACCATGCACTAAGGCCAATACATAAGGGCACATAATATAAGCACAATATCATGGCAACATACAATCTTTTAGATAAATAAAGGCCAAGCTATAGTCCGAATAAACTAATTATTCAATCTCTGGTCAGTACACAATCCACACCATACTTTTTATCAATACATGTAAGTACGGGACACCACTATTATAGTTGGTGGATTGGTCACATATAGGGAAGAACGCACTTGGCCACTACTATATACTGGTGGATCGGTCTCTAGGGCAAGATGGTCTTGGCCACTATTATGCCAGTGGATCAGTCTAAGCCTTAACTCTCATGGTGTTCCACTGTAAGTACTTAGTGTCTTTTATATGTCATATCAAAATTAGTGTTTGTTTTATTGAGTTCAAAATCCCCCACTATTATAGCCGGTGTAGTGGTCACTTGTAGGGAAAAATACACTTATCCACCATTATATGTCAACGGATCAGTCTAGGCCCTGCTCAATAATCTTCCACTATACATATTAGTGTATTATAGTGTCTTATTCGATAGATTTCACCTTAGACATGCATGACTAACTCCATCTATTCTTATCCTCCCAAGTGGATCGTCCCATATCTTGAGACATCTGCACCTCCTAACTCGCCCCGACATCTTTTCCTTATTCCACTTACTCACACTAAAAGCCCAACTCCTAAGTGTTTAGGTTAAGGCCCACTATCTTATACCCCCAAGTCCACTCACAACCTTACCTTAGGGTTTTCTCCAAAAACCCAAATTTGGTCCTATGTGGCCCATCCTTCTCTGCCTCACACAACCCAAATTGTTTTAACACCCCACATGTCACAACCTTTAGATTCAACCCTCACCTCATACTTCACTCATCCTCATTTATTTATTTATTTTTCCTTTTTCAACCTTCTCAAATTAGGGTTTCCTCTGAAACCCTAGCTAGGTCTCCTATACACCCTTATAATATCCCACATACTATTTTTCACCCAAAGCTTCCAATCATCCAAACAACTCTTCCATTACCTCCTCACAACCCAAGTCAACTTTCCATACAAAAAGTTCACCCACATGCGGACTCTAACCATCCTATGCAAAGCCTCGATATTTTCATGCAAAACCCTAAAATTCCCATGCAAACCCTAGATTCTCCCACTCTTTCATTTTATTTAAAGTCCCCTTTTATTCATCCACTCATGGATCATGGAATATTTATGTCAATCCCACCTACGTTAGCTAACTTACTTCCCTTTGGTCGTCTTACTTTCCAGTTTTTCTTTTTCATCTTTCTATCACATAATACCACATTAAATATCCTCACATGTATGTCTTAAAAGGCCACATCACATCACATCACATTTCACAACATTCATACCACTAGAAAGCACATGAGTATACCTCAACTCCAATCTATGCTACTCATAAAACAGTTATAACAATAGTATACAATATACATAACACATCATTACATAGGCATCCAAGGTATATAAGACACATAACGCACATAAGGACTTACCTACACCCTTGTCTAGCATGTCACCGGTCTTAGAGCACGCTCCTACATCTCCTAAAGGTTTTAACCGGCTTCACCTATAAGAGGGAAAACTAAGGATTAGTTTCCCTCCTACTAAAAATACTATTATTTCATATTTTATCTATGATTAGGGTTACTATTATTAAAGGAAACTTTACAAGTGAAAAATAGGGTTTTTATCCTCAAGCTAGCCTACTAGATTTTTATTATTCAAATAGGTTTTATTTTAACATTTATATCCATATTTATATTATTAAATATAATATCTTTATTTCTTCTAGTAATAGTACTAGCACTAATTATATAAAAAATAGCAATATTAATAATAATAGTAATACTAATACTCCTAGTAATAGAAACCCTAGTATTTTTAAGACTAAGGCTAATAATGGGATTAGGAATAAAATAATAATATAATAATAGTAATACTAACAAAATACTAATATTACTAATGATAATAATAAGAATAATAATTGATATAATGATTGTATAAGGGTTCAAATATTTTTACCATAATAATAATAATAATACCCCAAAACCCTAATTTAGGAAATTATGGAAACATAAGAATTTATTAGAAAAATTAATTCAATAAACTATTTTTATTAAAATAAGAGGTAACTGATTAAGGTAAATCTATGAGAAATAAATATTATAATTTAAATAGGAAAAAATTGAGTATTTTGCCAATTAAGATGGAATTTAGGAAAAATATTTCAAAATCCCTAAATTAACCTAAAAATAAAATTTAATTATTATTTTAATATTAATATTTTATTAAATATCCCAAAATACCCAAAATATATTAATTAACCCCAAACCTACCTTTTTCCTTTTTCTTTTATTTTTCCCTCTTTTCTTCCTTTTTCTTTCTTTTTTTCATATCTTCCTTCTTCCTTCCCTTTTCTCCTTTCCCCCGACCTGGGTCGGTCTGTCTTCAGCCCAAATCCTCCCCTTCCCCTGTGTAGCCCAAGCCCGCGTCATTTTTTTTCCTCTTCTCCCGACCGGTTCAGCCTTTCCCCCTTTCTTTCTTCTTTTCTCCTAGACCGCCAGTCCAGCCCCTCCCTTACGTCGTCTTCTCCCTCCCACACCTGCAACTCCCTCAATCAGTGCCAAATTTTCTACCTCCTATCATGCCTTTTGACCCAACGTTCTCCTCCTCTATTCCTCGTTGTCTTCCCTGTCACTTCATCTTGGTCGACCATTCCTTCTCCTGCTCGTGCCATCCTGTTTTCCCCGACAAGAAATGGCCTACGAAGGTAGACCTATGCTGGCCTACCCTCACCGGTCGGAGCCCCATAACCCTTTGTCGTTTTCCCTTCCAATCGATCTATATATACCCCCAAAGGCCGCCATAATTGGATTTTGATTTTGGCAACCCAGAAACTCGATATGCGCGCCACCGCTCGATCGGACCCTTGTTTCTCCGCCATCGGCTGACACCACGTCTCACTCCGACCACCAAAACTCTCCCTGCACCACCCTCTATGTAACCAAGCCACCCTCCTTCCTTGCCTTGCCCTACACGAGCCACCCCGACCATGCAAAGTCACCCTCCCAAACAACCCATTTCTACCCTACGCCGCCTCTCGTGCCGCCAGTTTTGCCACCTGTAGCGCCACCTCTACCCCCCAAAACAACCAAGGGACCTTACTATACCACCCTACAACTCCATTTTCCCCTACTTCCCTCTCCCATAACCTCCACATCCATCTCTCCACCACCCTTCTTCCTCCACCGCCGCCACCACCGCCGGCTCCACCACCAAGCGTAGGTGGTATCCCAATTTCTTAACCCTTAAACCCTTTTTATAGAATTGTTAATGATTTTTAATATTAATATTATTATTGGTAACTATTATTATCAATAATAATAAGAATAAGAATAAGAATATTATTATTATTATTACTACTACTACTACTATTATTATGTTCTAACTCTTATTCCGGAGAGAATTCTAATTAATGGTATTACTATGTAAAAGACTACAACTTTGTTATTATTACTACTATTACTATCCTTATTATTATTATTGTTATTATTATTACTATTACTATTATCATCATAATTATTATCATTACTTTGTTACTAATAATACTAATACTAATGTTGGCCATTACTTTTATATTATTTTCATCACCAGTATTACTATTATTGTTGTTTTTGTTGTTGTTGTTGTTGTTCCTGTCATCATCATCATCATCATCATCATCATCATCATCATCATCATCATCATCATCATCATCATCATCATCATCATCATCATTATTATTATTATTATTATTACTATTATTACTATTATTACTATTACTATTATTATTATTATTCTTATCATTGTTATTATCATTATTATTATTATTTTTTTTTTATTTTTTTTGTTGTTGTTGTTATAATAATTATTATTATTCTTAATATTATTATTATTACTACTACTACTACTACTACTACTACTATTATTATTACTATTATTACTATTATTATTATTATTATTATTATTATTATTATTATTATGAATACTATCATTACCACTATTATTATTATTATTATTATTATCATTTCCAGCATTATTATTACTATTATTACTACTACTACCACTAGTGTTATTAATATAAGTATCATCATGGCTATTACTTATTATATTATTTTCATCACTATTATTACTAGAATTTGGGGTTGATATTACTATCGTTATAAAACTAATAATAATGTTATTGTTAGTAATATTGAAACCCTTACTTTAATACTATAAGTATCACTAAGACATACTTTGGTTACTAGTGGCACGATTAATTATTTTAAGAATAATAACCCTACTTTTAATTATAAACTACTATTATCATTATTAGCCTTAGTACTAGGCCATGATAGGGGTAAGATAGGAAATTCTGGTAATTCTGGTAGAGAGAGATTAACCCATAGTATTTCCCTCTTATAGGTGAATCAAGTCAAAACCCTCAAGAGGCGTAGGAGCATGCTCCAAGTCCGACAACGTTTAGGTAAGGGTGTAGCTAAGACCGGATGTGTCCTACTTGTCTAAAATGCCTTGGATGTCTTGTATAATTATATGTCATGTTCAGTATGCTATTATCTTAACTGTTTTATGTGTAGCGCGGCTTGGAACAGAGGTATGTTCATGTGCTCTCTACTAATATTTACTAATATGGATATGCTGCAAGTTGTGACGTGATGTGATGTGGCCCTTAGGACATGCATGCTAGGGTATTGGATGTGGTGATGTGAGATGGAGGCATGAAAAAGAAAAATGGGAAATTAAGAGAACCAAGGGAAAGTAAGTTGGCTAACGTAGGTAAAAATGACCTAAATAACCATGATCCATGAGTGGTGAATAAAAAGAAGGGGGAGGGATTTAAATAAAATGAAAGAGTAGTAGGAACTAGGGTTTGCATGGAAATTTTAGGGTTTGGCATGATAAATATCGAGGGTTTTGCATGGGATGGTTAGAGTCCGCATAGGGGAAAACTTTTTGTATGGAAAGTTGCCTCGGGGTGTGAGGAAGGTAATAGAAGTGTCGTTTGGGTAACTGTGGGCTTCGGGTGAAAAATAGTATGTGGGACAGTATAAGAGTATGTAGGATACTAGGCTAGGGTTTAGAAGGAATCCCTAATTTGAGTAGGTGGATGATGAAAAAGAAAATAATAAAAATAAATGAGAATGAGTGGGACATGAAGTGAGGGTTAAATCTAAGGGTCGTGACGTATGGGGGTGTTAAAATAGTTTGGGTTATGTGAGGCAGAAAAGGATGGGCCACATAGGCCCAAATTAGGGTTTCTGGAGAAAACCCAAGGGTAAGGTAGTGAGTGGACTTTGAGGGTAAAAAGTGTGGGCCTTGACCCCCACACTTAGGAGTTGGGTCCCCAGTGTGGGTAAGTGGATTAAGGGAAGGATTTCAGAGCGAGTTAGGAGGTGTAGAGTCTCAAGATATAGGACGGGCCCTCCTAAGAGGATAAGTACAGCTGGAGTTAGACATTCATGTCTAGGGTGAAATATGTTGAATAAGATATGGTAAAACACTAACCATGTAAAGTGAATGATTTTTTAGCCAGGCCTAGACCGATCCACCAGCATAATAGTGGCCAAGTGCTAGGGTGCCCTGGAGACCGATCCACCGGCGTATAATAGTGGTTAGGTGTGTTATGCCCTATAAGTGATCGATCCACTAGTTATAATAGTGGGGGATCCCAAGCTCAATAAACCAAACCCTAATTTTTTAATACATGTAAAAGATACTAAATACTTACAGTGGAACACCATGAGAGTCGGGGCCAGACCAATCCACCGGCATAATAGTGGCTAGGAGCATTTGCCTTTGAGACCGATCCACCAGCATATAATAGTGGTCAGGTGAGTTTTTCCGTGTAAGTGACCAATCCATCGGCTATAATAGTGGGGTTCTCGTACTCGCATGGATTGATAAGAACTATGGTGTGAAACTAGTACTATCCTGAGAATAAATAACCAGTGTGGGCCTTTATTTACCTGACAAATTGTGTGATGTCGTGTGGTTGTGATTATGTTATGTACTCTTATGTGTTGGCCTTAGTGCACGGTTACCTTGCTCAGTACATAGCGTATTGACCACCCGTTTCATGGGTGCTTCTCATTCCCACGAGCAGAAGGCCCTTCTGACTTAGTGCAGGTTGGTGAATCTATCTTCGATGCCTACGACACTTATGAGGCATCAGGCAGGGCTGAGAGCTGAGATTGGACCTAGCTTGGGGATCGAGAGTGACGTGGCCGGAGTCTATCATCTGTCTTATCTTTCTTGTATCGTTATATTTAGTTTTATTCTTGTGTATGATGTTTCTGATGTTTGGAACTTTAAAACTGTACTTTTGGACTTTACCTTTTGAATACTGCACTCTAATTTCCTACATGGTTAACAACTTATTTCTTTTATGAATACTCATTTTAATTATCGACTCATGTTTGATGTCTATCCCAATCAGCCTTAGCACTTGGTACTCGAACGATAGAAGTGAACCAGTCTGGTACTAAGTGTGGTGGTAATATTCCCATAATTTACATTTTGTGATTTTGCTTCGGCTAAACTTTTTCATTAAATGAAATTTTTTAGTTGAAAATTTTGGGGTTTTACAAATAATATTATAATAACAATAATAATAATAAAAGCATTAGGAATATTATTAGCAATATTCGAATATGAATAATAATAATATTATTAAGGTTTGAGTATCCTTCTTTTATATCAATAAAACAATATCATGCCAATCTAGAATCAATAATAATAATAATAATAATAATAATAGAAATAATAGTAAAATACAGTTTTGACCCCTTAATAGTAATAATAATAATAATAATAATAATAATATTTCAAGGATAATAATAAGCATGATAAGTAATAGTAAATATGAATAATAACAATAATAATGATGATGATAACAATAATAATAATAATAATAATACATAATAATAACAATATAATACAATTAAAATGAATAAGGCTTGCATAATTAGGGTTAAAGGGTATACAACATTTAGGGTACCACCTAGGGTTGGTGGTGACTAGAGGCACCGGTGGTGGCGCACGACGATGGCAGTAGTGGTGGGGAAAGAGGAAAAAAAGGGAATTAGTTGAGTGTTGGGAATAGGAGAGGGGGAGTGAGGGTGGAAGTTGGGGTGGTTGAGGTTGCCCAAGTTGAGAGGGTTGGAATGGAGGTGCTGGTACAGCAAAAGGTGACGGTGCAGGCAACAACGATATGGTGGCCGAGGGTGGTGGAAAGCGTGGAAGGGAGGAGGAGAGGGAGGAAGGGAAAAAGGAGGGTAGGGGAAGATAGTGGAAGGTTTTTAGGGGATTATGGGAGGTGTACAGGGTGGTGATTGCGGCGGGAGTGGTGGCGAATGATGGTGCAAAAGGCAGCGGGTGTGGAAGATGTGGTTGATCAGGAAGGGTAATTTACACGGCTGGGGTGGCTCATGCAAGGCAAAGCAAGGGTGGAGGGTGGCGTAGTTTGTTAGAGAGTGATGTAAGGAGTGGTACAATGGGTGGATCAAGTGGCGGCGCTAGGTGATGGCGACAGCAAGGGCATCTGATTGGCCAATGGCACACGGGTAGGGATTTCTAGGCTACAAACAAAAAACCAAATTTGGGGCTGCCTATAGGGTACTTATAGATCAAAAGAAGGGGAAAACAACAGCAGGAAATAGGAAAGTAAGGGGGAAGAGGTATGGGCACACCAGCCAATGATGGTAGATGGGTGCAGGTCTACCATGGTAGGCTATGGTTGGGTTGAGGAGAAGGAATGGGCACGTGCAAGAGAGGGGATGGGTGGTCAGATCAAAAAGATAGGGAAATCAGCAGCAACGAGAGGGGAGGAATGGCCAGTCAGTGGGTGTGGTTGGCGGCGGAAATCTTGGCCCAGGTCAGGGGAGTTGTAGGCATGCATGAGGAAGAAGAAGAATATGAAGAATAAGAAGGGGGCTGGACTGGATGTCTAGAAGAAAAGAAAAGGAGGAACCAGACCAAAAGTGGAAAAAGAAGAACGAGGGTGTGGGGTGGGCCTAGGCCGCACAAGGGGGAGGAGGAAAACTTCTGCCGAAGGGCTGGCTGGCCTAGGTCTAGGGAAGGGAAGGAAAGAAAAAATAAAAGAATAAGGAAGAGGAAAAGAAGAAAAAGGAAAGAAAAGGAAGAAGATAGGAAAAAAAAGAAAAAAAAAGGAAAATAGGTGGGTTGGGGTTAATTAAATTATTTTTGGTATTTTGGGATATTTAAAAATATTAATATTAAAATAATAATTAAATTCTCTTTTTAGGTTAATTTAGGATTTTTGAAAGATTTTTCTTATATTCCATTTTAATTAGCAAAACACTCAAATTTTCCCCTGTTAAATTATTTATTATTTTCTCCTTGATTTACCTTCATTAATTCCCTCTTATTTTAATAAAATAATTAATTTAATTAATTTTCCTAATAAATCCTTATTTTTCCATAGTTTTCTAAATTAGAGTTTTGGGGTATTTCATCACTACCCCCTTAAAGAAAGATTTCATCCCTAAAGTCACATGCAATCTCCTAGGGTTAAGGCCAAAGTATCTTAATCTGATAGGGATACCACACTAACATCAATAATTACCTCAACTACCCCTTTAAAGAGAAACTTACTAAGGATGGTTGTATCTCTAGCAAAGAGTTCCGAATACGCTTCACGCATGTCCTTCTAGGCTTCCCGGGTAGCTTATTTGGTCCCATACCGACTCGATAGAATCTTGACAAGAGGAGTTGCACTCGTGCAGGTCTTCCATAGCTTGGTGTTGAGGATTCGCATAGGTTGCTCTTCATAGATCAAAGAATCTTCTAGCTCTATCTCATCCTATTGGATCACCTGGGAGGGGTCGGCGACGTACTTCCACAACTGAGAGATGTGGAATACATTGTGGACTCGCGCTAACTCTAGAGGAATACACAACCAGTAAGCAACCTCTCCCACACACTTTAGGACCTCGTAGGGGCCGATGTACCTTGGACTTAGCTATCCCTTTCTACCAAACCTTTTCACACCCTTCGTGGGTGAGACCCTCAACAATACATTATCCCCAACCTCAAAAGTACTATCCCAACATCTCTGATCAGCATAACTCTTCTACCTGCTGCTCTAGAACACTCTCATTTGGTCCTGGATTAGACGAACTTGCCTAATTATCTCCCCAATAATCTCAAGACCCAATAATACTGTCTCACTGATGTCACTTCACCACAAGGGAGTCATGCACTTCTGCCCACAAGCCTCAAAGGGAGGCATCCATATACTAGCATGGTAGTTTTTGTTTTATGAAAACTCTATCAAATGCAACCGCTCCTCCCAACAACCTTGGAAATCCAGCACACAAGCTCTCAACATGTCCTCTAGAATCTGTATGGTCCGCTCTGTCTACCCATCCATGGCAGGGTGGAAAGTTATGCTCATCTTCAACTTGGTCCCCAAGACTTCCTGTAGCTTTCACCAAAAATGAGAGAAAAACCTTGAATTCCTGTCTGAAATGATGTCCTCTAGAACCCCGTGATGACTAACCACGAACTTCGTGTAGGCATTTGATAGCTAATCCATACTCCATATGGACTTAATGGGAATAAATATGGCTGACTTAGTCAATATGTCTACAACTACCCAAATGGTGTCACAGCACTCCGTGTCCTTGGCAACCTATTGATGAAGTCCATGGAGATCAGTACACACCAGTGACCCTTGAATCGAAGGCCGCCATCCTCGTGAATTCTAAACCCTTCTACTTAGCATTCCTGCATCTTCCGTCGAATCCTCTCAAGCTTAACATCTCTAACCCTGGCAGCTCGCATCTCCTCAAAAATGGTGGGCGTGAGTGTCAGGGCCTTTATGTGGGCCTCAAGGTCCCCTGGCTTAATCATTTGAATCTCTAAGCCCAAAAACTCAATTACCATTCGGTTAGCATCCACATGATGTAGTGTAGAATGCGAGGTCTTCCTACTCAGGGCATATGCAACTACATTGGCCTTACCTTCATGGTAGGTCAACTCGATGTTGTGGTCCTTGATAAGCTCCAACCACCTCCTCTACCTCATATTGAGTTCCTTATGAGTAATGATATACTTGAGGCTCTTGTGGTCTATAAAGAATCTACATTTTTCCCCATACAAGTAGTGCCTCCTAATATTTAGAGTAAATACCACGGCAACAAACTCCAGGTAATGAGTAGAATAATTCTATTCATGCTGCTTCAACTCTCAATAGGCATATGTGACTACTCTGCCCTTTTGCATCAACACACATCCTAGCCCATGCTTGGGTGCATCACTATAAACATTAAACCATTTAGTACCCTCTAGTAGGGCCATCACAAGTCTAGTGGTCAATCATCTATTTAACTCTTGGAATGCTTCTTTGCAAGACTGGTCCCACTAGAACCTTGTGGACTTCTTTAGGAGAGTGGTCAGCAATCGGGTAATCTTGGAGAAGTTCTACACAAATCTTCTAAAATACCTGCACAAACCTAAAAAGGTTTGAACCTTTGTTACACTCGTGGAAGGATTCCACTCTGGGATCGCCACGATATAAGCTGGGACCGCCGCAACTCCTCCAGCTTATACTATATGACCAAGAAAAGTCAATTCCTGAAGCAAGAATATTTACTTAGATAACTTTGCATAAAAGAGATGCTCTCTCAGTAGGCTTAGAATGGTACGTAGGTGCTATTCATGTTCATCTTTCCCTCGAGAGTACACCAAAATGTCATCGACAAACACCATAAAAAATTAATCGAGGAAAGGTCTAAATATCCTCATCATTAGGTCCATGAAAATTTTGGAGGCATTTCTAAGTCCAAACGGCATCACTGTAAACTCAAAGTGCCCATACAGGGTCCGAAAAATAGTCTTCATGATGTCAGCATCGGCGATCCACAACTTATGTACCCTGATCTCAGATCAATATTGGAGAACACAGAGGCACCCTTCAGTTGGTCAAATAGATCATCAATTCATGGGAGTGAGTACCTATTCTTCACTGTCAGATGATTCAACCCTCAGTAGTCGATGTAGAGATGGAGGTTACCAGCCTTCTTTTTCACGAACAAGACCGGAGTTCTCCATGGTGATACACTCAACTGAATATACCCATGCTTCAACAAATCTTCTAGCTAGGCCTTTAACTCCTTCAACTCAATCGGTTCCATCCAGTAAGGTGCCTTTGTGATGGGCTCGACCCCCAGAACTAGCTCAATCTTGAAATCAATTTCCTAGACTAGGGGCATACCTGATATTTCTTCTAGAAATACATCTAGAAATTCTCTGACTTCTAGGATGCTATCTAGAGTGATTAGGTCCTTGTTCAACTCTTTCACACTGCATAAGTACAAGGGGTACCCCTTCTAGATCAAAACATGTAGAGCAACTGTTGATACTACGTTAGTGGTGGGCTTGAGATGAGTCCTCATGTATGAAACCCTAGTCCCCTTCCGGCCTCGCAAGATCATGCACTTCTAAGCACAATCAATAATGGTCATATGCCTCCCTAGTATGTCCATACCCAAAATCACATCAAAGTCCTTTAATTTCATCCTGACCAAGTCTACTAAGAAGACTACCCTACCTATGACTAAGGCCACGTGTGAAGACATCTGACTACACACCATCCTATCGCCCGATGGAAGCATCATAGACAATTTTACTGTAACACCCCCAAAATTTACTTTTGGAAATTTTCATTTTAGTAAAAAGGCTTAACAGATGTGAAATAACAAAAATGTAAATTCTGGGGGTATTACCGCAACACTTAGTACTAGAGCGGTTCACTCCTGCCATTCCAATACTAAGTATTAAGGCTAAATGGGGTTAACATCAAATGCAAGTCATTAATAAAACCATGAGAACCTATGAGGGGACTCCCTCATAGTCAAACGGAAATCAGAGTGCGGTTAAAGAGAGTTACAACCCAAGGAGTAATTAAATAAGTTTTTCAAATACAATAAACACAATACGACAAAATATGACTAGAGTAAAATGATACATAGTAAAAGTAAAATAGAGTAAGGTCAGTCACTCTTGATCCCCAAGTCAAGATTAAGCTCAACTCTTGGCCCCGCCCAATGCCTCATAGGTGTCGTAGGTATCAAAGACGTCATCCCCTACCTACAAAACTCAGACGAGTCTTCTACTTGCAAGAATGAGTATCACCCATGAAATGGGTGATTAGTATGCTACGTACTGAGTAAGGTAACCATTCGCTAAGGCCAAACACACAAAAACATACAACATAGCATGCATGACATGATCATATAGGCAGCTCACAGTTATACAGAGGATGAAAGCCAGCTATTGTCCAAATAGACTTATTCTTTACATCTCTAGGAAATATAGTCGATTCACATCATATTCTTTGTCAATCCATGTGAGTGCGGGAACCCCACTATTATAACTGGTGGACCGGTCATGTAGGGAAAAATGCTTCCGGCCCCTATTATTCGCCGGTGGACCAGTCATGCAGAGTAAAATGCTTCTGGCCACTATTATTCGCCAGTAGACCGATCTGGCCTAGACTCACAAAGTGTTTCACTATAATTACTTTGTGTATTTCCCATATCTTATCATCATTATGTTCAGTTTGTTGAGCATGGAAACCCCCACTATTATAGCCGGTGGAATGGTCATGTTGGGAAAAATGCGCCTGGCCACTATTATTCGTCGGTGGACTGGTCATGCAAGGTACCCGGCTCCTGGCCACTATTATTCACCGGTGGACCGGTCTGGACCCGTCTCAAAAATCTTTCTCTTTAAATGGATAGTATTTTATTCATGTCTCATTCGATAAGCATTTCACCCTTGACATGCATGTTACCAACATTCTACCTCTATCCTCTCAAGGGGGCCCGTCCTATATCTTGAGACTCCTACGCCCCTTATCACGCCTCGAAATCCTTTGCTCCTTACACTTACACATATTGAAAACCAACACCTCATGATATCAAACTCCACCTACAATCACCCTCTAGGGTTTTCCCTTGAGAACCCTAATTGGACCTATATGGCCCAACTTTCTCTCACTTACACTACCATTACTTCATCTATCACCCCATACCTTATCTCATTTAGATCTGATCCCAAATCATATCGCTTTACCCCCTTGATTCCACATGTGACAAAAAAACCCTAGTTGACCACTTCAACCCTAGTACCTTTTTTCACCCACAAGCAACCTCTCTCTTTTCACCTAAAATCTCTTCTCTCCCATGGAACCCATACTCACCCTTTATATAATAAATTCCCACTCTTAACCCGTACTCCACTCTCCCTTAATTGTTTTTACTTCTATAATTTTTTTTAGATTAGTGCTTCCTCTCCAAACCCTAACCGTGTCCCTTATACACCCTTACACCAACCTACGTACTATTTTTTGTCCCAAGTCTCCAACCACTCCACAACTCTCCCCTTAGCTTATTCACACCCTAAAACAACTTTTCTCATGTAAAGATCACTCCCATACAAGTTTTACCCACCCCATGCAAACTCTCGAAGTCCCCATATGAGCCCTAGAATTATCATGCATGGTTCCCATCTCTTTTTCATTTTGGTCAACTTCATATCTCCCGTAGTAAACTCCCTTCCCATTTTCTTTCTTTTTATCCTTTCATTCCCATATCACATTACAAATCATCCTAGCATGCATGTCCTAGAGGGTCATATCATATCACATCATAATCACCATATATACGTATCATACTCATGCCATAAGGAACACATAAACATACCTCAACTCCAAGCTACGCTACTCACAAGACAAGTTATTGACAATCAAACGATACATAACATAGCATGATACATAACATCTGAGGCATACAAGTCACACAACACACATAGGCCTTAGCTACATCCTTACCTTAAACAATGCGGGCTTGGAGCATGCTCCTACACCTCCTTCGGGTTTTGGCTTGAATCACCTATACGAGGGAAAAACTAAGGATTAATTTCCCTTCTACCAAAAATATTATTATTTCTTATTTTAGTCTAAGATTAGGGTTACTATTATTAAAGGGAGCTTTAAAAGTAAAAACCTGGGTTTTTATCCTCAAGTTAGCCTACTAGATATTACTAGTCAAAATATATTTATGTTAATATTTATAGCTATATTTATATTATTAAACCTAATAGCTTTATTTCTTCTAATAATAGTACTAATACTTGTTATAGCAAAATAGTGTTAATAATAATAATAATAATAATAATAATAATAATAATGTTCCTAGAAATAGAAGCCTATTATTTTTAAAGCCAAGGCTAATAATATTGTTAGGGTTAAACTAATAATAAAATAATAGTAATACCAGCAAAGTACTAATATTGCTAAAGATAGTAATGATAATAGTTATATTTGGAATAATAAGAATATAAGGGTTCAAATATTTTTTCACATTAATACTAACAAAATAATAACAATAATAATAGTAATAACTAATAATGATACCATAGTAATAATGTTAGTAACAAAGGCATTAGGAATAATATTAGCACTATTTGGGTTATAATAATAATAATAATAATAATAATAATGTTGAGTATTCTTCTTCTATAGTAACAAAATGGTAACATGCTAATTTCGATTTCAATAACATTAATAATAATAAAAATAATAGTAATAATAATAACAATAACAATAAGAATAATAATAATAATAATAATAATAATAATAATAATAATAATAATAACAATAATAATAGTAATCGAAATGGTAATAATAATATAAGGGTCCAAATATTTATATTAATAATAAAAAGTGATAGTGGACAAAGTTAGTATTAACAATATTAGCAAGAAAATAATGATAATGATAATGGTAATGGTAATGGTAATCATCATCATAATAATAATAATAATAATAAGGGTTATCATGATAATAGTAAACTTGTAGATCTCCATTAATAGTAGCATTAGTTAGAAATTTTTCCAATGTTAGGTTAAGTAATAATAATAATGATAATAATGGCATTAATAATAATATTAATATTAATATTAATAATGATAATAATAATAATAATAATATAGATAATACCATTAATATTATTAAAATAACTAATATTTGTACAAAATGGGTTTAAGGTTTGGGAAGGTTAGAGAACCACCTAAGGATAGTGGTGGCACGGGCAGCGAAAGATGTCGGGATTGGAGGTGGTGGAAGGAGGAGAAAGGAGGGAGGTGGAGAGGAAAGCAGGGGGAGATGGAGGTGTGGTGAGGTGGGGTGAAGTCCCATGGTTGTTTTGGAGGGTGGAGGAGGTGCTAGTTAAGCCGGAATTAGCAGCAGACAGCGGCGCGAGGGACAGCGAGAGGTTGAAGTGGGTTGATCGGGATGGTGGTTTTGCACGGTTGAGGTAGATCATGGAGGAAAAATCAAGGGATGAGGAAGGTTTAGTTAGGTAGAGGGTGGTGCAAGGGTAGATTTTGGGGGTGGTCTGGCTGACGGCGATAGGCGACCGCAACGGAGTGCTTGTCTGATGGGGCGGCGGCGAGAAGGGGCAAATTTCTGGATTTTGAAATCAAAACCCCAGTTAAAGATGCATATGGTGTATTCATAGGCCAATTGGGGTAGGTAATTATAAGAGGAAGAAGACAAGAGGGTACAGGTGATAGGCATGCCGCCGGTGGTGGCAGTTGAGGCAGTGCTACCATGCCAGGGCTACAAGGTCGAGGGAAGAGGGAAAGGGAAATGGGTAGGGTGCTTGGGAGAGGGGAAAAGGGTTGGTTAGGGCCGAATTTGTGAAAGAAATCAACAGGAGAGAGAGGGGCGGATAGCCAGACAATGTAGGTGGTTGCCGGCAGGATTAGGGTTGTAGGGTAGGGCACAGGCTGCGTGGGAAGAAGATGGAGAAGGAAAGGGGGTGGACTAGTGGTCTGGGGGAAAGGAAAGAAAAGAAAAGGAAAAGGGGTTGCTCGGTCGGGCAGTTTGGGCGACGGGTGAAAGGGGTATGGTCGCGTGGGCCTGGGCCGGGTAGGGAGGGAAGGTTCCTGAGCCGCACGAGCAAGCTGGCCCAAGTTGGGGGGAGGAGAAGGAAAAAAGAAAAAGGCAAAGAGAGGAACAAAAGAAAAAGGGAAAAAGAGGTAGAAAAAAGAAAAGAAAAGAAAGAAAGAAAAAAAGAAAAATAGATGGGTTGGGTATTTTGGAATTTTTGGGTTATTTAAAATAATAATATTTAGAAAATAATAATTAATTCCTTCTTAGATTAATTTGGGCTATTTTTGAATAATAATTAATTATATATTTTTTAAATCCCATTTTAATTAGCAACACTCCCTAATTTTTTTTCCTAATTAAATTATTTATCATTTTCCTCTTGATTGTCCCTAAATAACTCCCCTATATTTTAATAAAATAATTAATTTAATTAATTTCCCTAATAAATCCTCATTTAGCCATAATTTTTAGAATTATAATTTTAGGGTATTTTATTCACTCTAGCAGATGCTAACAATCCAACCTTGGCAACAAAAGCATATGAAACAAAAGATAGAGTAGCACCCGAAACAAAGAGGACATACACTAGCAGAGAAAGCATGGTGAACATACACAAAACAACATCGAGCTAGCAATCAGCCTCCGCCTAACTAATCACATTCAGGCATTTGCCTACCTGGCCTCCTTTCTGAGGGAAGGGCCTAGCTCTCTAAGGCTTTCCCCTGGCCTCTTGAACTAGAGCACCGGCTAAGGAAAGTGCTCGTTGGTAATACTTTTGGGGGTAGGATCTGAAGATGCTACTGGTACCTTGTTGCTAGGATATCGAGGCTCCTTCCTGCTAAGATTGCGGTGGCCTCCAAAACACCGTCGCTCTATGGCCCAACCTCCCACAGTTCGGGCAGGTCACCAATCTACCTTCATTGTTCCTACCTGTGTGTTTCCGGCCACACTATTTGCAAGAGGATCCCCTCAGGGGTCCTTGGCCTCCATTGTGGTCTCTTGGTGGGGGTCTCCTCAGTCCTCCTAATTGGGGCTAGGTCCTGCTCCCAAAACTCTAACCCTCAGGCTTTGTCTTCCCAAGGATGGTGGCCTACTCCTAGAGCAAAGTGGTAGCGAGGTAAGCACACTCATACAGAGAAGCCAGGTCTATGAAGGATGATGCACCCATCATCCAGCAAATACTAAGGTTCAACCCCTACTCGAACTAGAAAACTACAGTGGATTCGTTGGTGGCAATTCCCAGGGCAAATATGAGCAGCTCAATGAAGCGAGTATGATAGTGGCAAACAGTCATTAATTCCTAAGTGAGCTGCATAAACTCCTGGAGCTTGTCTGATGAAAGCCCAAATACCCTTAGTACCCTTACTAAGAAAAGCACCAATTATCCTTTAAAAATAATTAATTATATTTGTATTATTGTCTTGCAAGATAATCAAGAAAATTGACAATCTAAGCCAAGCAAGCGGGGAAAAGGATTCAAGACGGTGCTATCAAAAACAGGATTCTGTACTAAGAAGACATATTCAAGTTTTAAAATTATTACCAAGAATAATGGCATTATCGCCCAATTAGCAAAATTATACTATTATTATTATCATTGTTTTGTTTATTTAGTTTTATCTTGTAATAAGGGTATTAAGCAGCTAGTTAAGTGGGATTTGCCTAATCCATCATTAAACCACCTTCAAATCCCCTACATCAACCTTAATCCTACCATAACCTCAGCCCAAATAAATTACCATACCCTCAGCCCAAATAAATTGGACACCGAGGCCCATACCGCACCAACAACCTTTAAGCCCTGCCTTCTTATCAATCCCGCTCGGTCAAACACCTTCACTCCCGTTCGGTCAAAACACCCTTCACTCCTGGTCGTCTCCTTCCTCTAATCCCGCCTTCTTCGTTGACCACCATCAATGGGGATTATCCACCATTAATCCACTCTGCCCGCTCTACCTTTTCGACCGTTACCCAACGTTTGGTTTCCCTCAACCCTGGCTAGTTATTGCCCTATATAAAGCTCCTATCATGCTGTAAAAGGGACAACTTGGTTCGAATCGATTTCAGCATATGAAATAAAGCTATTTTCTTACGATCTTGCGTTGTTTCTTGTCGGTTTCTGGCATTCTTGTTATTCTTGATTTCGAGGATTTAGATCGGGCAGTCCCGATCACCCTATCCTTATTCCTGTTCGGTTGTTCTTGCGATTCTTGTGTAATTTTTACTGAACTCCACTTGGAGTTCGTTTCATTGTCCCTCTTCATGCTATTGGGGTAAAATCTAGAGTGGAGGGCATTCTTGAAAGCCTCCCACGTAGCTAGAGGACCGTCTTAGGCATAGTGCTCCACCCACCAAGCATCTACTATGCCCCTTAGAATGAAAGCTATGATGCTGGGTTGTTGAGCCAGCAGGTAATCCACTACTTCGAAAGTGTTATCATTGTCCCAGATCTACCCCTCAAGGACTACCAAGTCCTCCTCGTTAGAGTACGTTGGAGGGTGATGTCCAGTAACCCTCCGAAGACATTCCTCACCAGCTCCCTCAGTAGAGCGAGGGTGCGGGGCATGCATCAGGGGATGGCATTGGACGAACTTCAAGAAGGTCTCGAAGGCCTCCTCCAAACGCCCTACTCGGCCATTCATCGCCATTGGAAGCTACAACAGAAAAGATGAGGTTAGATGCGAACCCACTAGTTTGAAGTAATTAAATCATATTGTTCCCCTTTTTTGGAAAAATCCCTGATCTACCCTTATGTTTCTCACTGTGGGTTGGACTCAGAATCATTAAAAGAAGAAGGGTTTCGTTCAGGCATGAAAACACTTCAAAATTGAATAAAACTTTATAAATCAAATTCTGCTTTGAAAAAAAAATAAGCGTGGTTTCAAGGACCAATGTTGTGATGCCAACTTGAAACACCTTAAAATTCACTACTTAAAATTTTCGTTTTAATTAAGATTTAGCAAAAGTAGTGAAATCAAAACTCGTGAATTTTGAGGATGTTACTACCATGATCAATACAAGCCCGCCCCCCAAACATTCCTGTACTAATCACTAGGCCAAAGGATTTTTACAACCATCATAATTCAAACTCAAATCAAGGTTTCATAAAAGCATTGGAACATACATAAACAAAAATTAGAGTGCGTAAAGGTTTACAACCCAGAGTAAATAATTTAAAATTCCTCAATAGGAGTAAAGGTTACAGGACAATGAAAACCAAGCCTAAGTAAACCCATACTAATTAAAGTGATATAGAAAAGGTAAATCCACCCACAGTTCTCATGAATCCCCAGGCTAACTCCATGATCAACGCTTAGCCTTGCCTGATGCCTCGTAAGCATCAAAACCATCAAAAATAGTATCATTAACCTGCACAAGGTTAGAGGGGTCTTCTGCTTGTGGGAATGAGCAGCACTCATGAAACGGGTGGTCAGTATGCTACATGCTAAGCAAGGTAACCATGCACTAAGGCCAACACAAAAGGGCACATAATACAAGCACGATATCATGGCAGCATATAATATTTTAGATAAATAAAGGCCAAGCTGTAGCTCGGATAAACTGATTATTCAATCTATGATCAATACTTAATTCACACCATACTTTTTATCAATTCATGCAAGTACAGAAACCCCACTATTATAACCGGTGGATTAGGGACATATAGGGAAGAACACACTGACCACTATTATACGCCGATGGATCAGTCTCCAAGGCAAGATGCTCCTAGCCACTATTATGCCAATAGATCGATCTGGCCCCAACTCTCATGGTGCTCCACCGTAAGTACTTAGTGTCTTTTATGTGTCATATCAAACTTAGGGTTTGGTTTATAGAGCTCGAGATACCCCACTAGTATAGCCGGTGGAGTGGTCACTTGCAGGGAAAAACACACCTGACCACTATTATATGCTGGTGGATCAGTCTCTAGGATACCCTGGCAGCTAGCCACTATGGCTCAATAATCTTCCACTTTACACGATTAGTGGCTTACAATGTCTTATTCAACAGCTTTCACCCTTGACATGCATGACTAACTCCATCTACGCTCATCTTCGAATGAGGCATGTCCCATGTCTTGAGACTTTTGCAACTTTTAACTTGTCCCGACATCCTTTCCTTATTCCACCAACTCACACCGGAAGCCCAACTCCTAAGTGTGTGGATCAAGGCCCACTACCTTATACCCTCAATTCCACTCACAGCCTTACCTTAGGGTTTTCTCCAAAAACCCAAATTTGGGCCTATGTGTCCCATCCTTCTCTACCTCACACAACCCAAACTGTTTTAACACCCCACATGTCACAAGCCTTAGATTCAACCCTCACCTCGTACTTCACTCATCCTCATTTATTTATTTATTTATTTTTCCTTTTTCGACCTTCTTAAATTAGGGTTTCCTCTGAAACCCTAGCACGGTCTCCTATACACCCTTATACTATCCCACATACTATTTTTCACCCAAAACCTCCAATCACACAAACAACTCTTCCATTACCTTCCTCACAACCCGAGTCAACTTTCCATACGTAAAGTCCACCCCTATGAAAACTCTAACCATCCTATGCCAACCCTCGATGTTTTCATACAAAACCCTAAAATTCCCATGCAAACCCTAGATTCTCCCAAACCTTAGATTCTCCCACTCTTTCATTTTATTTAAAGTCCCCTTTTATTCATCCACTCATGGATCATGGAATATTTAGGACAATCCCACCTATGTTAGCTAACTTACTTCCACTTTGTCATCTTACTTTCCCATTTTTATTTTTCATCGTTACATTGCAAAACACCACATTAAATATCCTTAAATTCATGTCCTAAAGGGCCACATCATATCACATCACATTTCACCTCATATATATATTAAACACATGCAATAAGAAAGCACATGAGCATACCTCAACACCAAGTTGCGCTACACATAAAACCATTATTATAAATAGTATACAATGTACAAAACACATCATTACACAAGCATCCAAGGTATATAAGACACATAACACCCATAAGGCGTTAGCTAAACCCTTATCTAGCACGTCACCGGTCTTGAAGCACGCTCCTAAGATTTTGACTGGTTTCACCTATAAGAGGGAAAACTAAGGATTAATTTCCCTCCTACCAAAAATACTATTATTTCCTATTTTATTCTATGATTAGGGTTACTATTATTAAAGGAAACTTTACAAGTGAAAAATAGGGTTTTTTATCCTCGAGATAGCCTACTAGATTTTTATTAGTCAAATAGGTTTTTGTTAACATTTACAGCCATATTTATATTATTAAATCTAATAGCTTTATTTCTTCTAACAATAATACTAACACTAGTTATAGCAAAAATAGCAATATTAATAATAGTAGTAATACTAATACTCCTATTAATAGACACCCTAGTATTTTTAAGGCTAAGGCTAATAATAGTGCTAGGGATAAAATAATAATATAATAATAGTAATACTAACAAAATACTAATATTGCTAAGGGTAATAATAATAATAATAGTAGTAGTAGTAGTAGTAGTAGTAGTAGTAGTAGTAGTAGTAGTAGTAGTAGTAGTAATAGTAATATTTGAAATAATGACAGTATAAGGGTTTAAATATTTTCAACATAATAATAATAGTGATGATGATGATGATGATGATGATGATGATGATGATGATAATGATGATGATGATGATGATGATGATGATGATGATGATGATGATGATGATGATGATAATAATAATAATAATAATAATAAGGGCATTAGGAATATTATTAGCAATATTCGAATAATAAATAATAATAATATTAAGGTTTGAGTATCTTTATTTTATATGAACAAAATGATATCATTCTAATCTAGAATCAATAATAATAATAATAATAATAATAATAATAATAATAATAATAATAATAATAATAATAATAATAATAATAATAATAATAATAATAATAATAATAATAATAATAATAACAACAACAACAACAACAACAACAACAATAATAATAATAATCAAAAAAATAGTAAAATAGGGTTTCAAACCTTAATAGTAATAATAATAATAATAATATTTTGGGGATAATAATAAGCATCATAAATAATAGTAAATATGAATAATAACAATAATAACACATATAATTAAAATGATAATAACACATAATAATAAGGCTTGCATAATTAGGGTTTAATAATTGAGAGGGTTCAGGGTACCACCTAGGGTTGGTGGTGACTGGCGGCACTAGGGTCGATGGGGAAAGAGGGAAAATAGGGAATTAGTTGAGTGTTAGGAATATGAGAGGGGGAATAAGGATGGAAGTTAGGGTGGTTGAGGTTGCCCATGTTGAGAGGGTTGGTTGGTGGCATGGCCAAAGATGGCGGTGCAGGCGGTGGCGCTATGGTGGTTGATTGTGGTGGAATGGGAGGAGGAGAGGGAGGAAGGGGAAAATTAGGATAGGGGAAGGTAGAGGAAGGTCTGCATAAGATTTTAGGAGGTGTATGGGGTGGTGATTGTCGTGGGAGTGGTGGCAAACGGTGGTGTGAAGGGCAACAAGGGTGGAAAATGAGGTTGATCGGGAAGGGTACTTTGCATGGCTGGGGTGGCTCATACAAGGCAAATCAAGGGCAAAGGGTAGCGTAGTTTGGTAGAGGTTGATGCAAAGAGAGGTATTGTGGGTGGCTTGAGCGGCGGCACTAGGCGACGGCGACAACAAGGGCTTCTGATCCGGCGATGGCACACCGGTTGGGATTTCTTGGCTGCAAACGAAAATCCAAATTTAGGGCTACCTATAAGGTATTTATAGATCAAAAGAAGGGGAAAAAGATAGGGGGAAGTGGGAAAGTAGGGGCAAAAGGTATGGGCACACCAGTCGACAATTGTAGGCCGGCGCAAGTCTGCCATGGCAGGATATGGTTGGGTCGGGGAGAAGGAAGTGGCACGCGCAGGAGAGAGGATGGGTGGTCAGGTCAAAAAGATAGGCAAATCAATAGAGAAGAGAGGGGAGTTGCAGGCGTGCATTAGGGAAGAAGAAGAAGAAGAAGGGGGTTGGACCTGTAGTCTAAAAGAAAAGAAAGAAAGAAAAGAAAAGGGGGAACTAGACCGGCGAGGGAAAAAGAAAAACAGATGCGCAGTACTAGGCCGAAGGGTGGCTGCCACAGGTCAGGGGAAGGGAAGGGAAAAAAAGAAGGAAGAGGAAAAGAAGAAAAAGGAAGAAAAGTAAGAAGAGAGGGAAAAAAAGAAAAATGGACAAAGAAAAATAGGTGGGTTGGAGTTAATTAAAATATTTTAGGTATTTTGGGATATTTAAAAATATTAATATTAAAATACTCATTAAATTCTCTTTCTAGGTTAATTTAGGATTTTTGAAAGAATTTTCCTAAATTCCATTTTAATTAGCAAAACACTAAAATTTTTCCTAATTAAATTATTTATTATTTTCTTCTTGATTTACCTTAATTAATTCCTCTTATTTTAATAAAATAATTAATTTAATTAATTTTCATAATAAACCCTTATTTTACCATAGTTTCCTAAATTAGGGTTCTGGGGTATTTCATCCCTCCCCCTTATAGAAAGACTTCGTCCCGAAGATACTTGCAATTTCCTAGGGTTAAGGCCAAAATATCCTAATCTAATAGGGACACCACATTGCCATCAATAATTACCTCAATTACCCCCTTAAAGAGAAACTTACTAAGGATGGTCGTACCTGTAGTAAAGAGTTCCAGATACACTTCGCGCATGTCCTTCTAGGCTTCTCTGGTAGCTTCTTTAGTCCCATATCGACTCCATAGAATCTTGATAAGAGGAGCTACACTCGTGCAAGTCATCTATAGCTTGGTGTTGAGGATTCGCACAGGTTGCTCTTCGTAGATCAAAGAATCATCTAGCTCTATCTTTTTTGGTTAGATCATATGGGAGGGGTCGGTGATGTACTTCCGCAACTGAGAGATGTGGGATACATTATGGACTCGCGCTAACATTGGAGGAAGAGCCAACTAGTAACCAACTTCTCCCACACACTCTAGGACCTTGTAGGGGCTGATGTACCTTGGGATCAGTATGCCCTTTCTGCTAAACCTTTACACGCCCTTTGTGGGTGAAACCCTCAACAATACTTTATCCCTAGGGTCAAAAGTACTATTCCGAGGTCGTTGATTAGCATAACTGTTATGCCTGATATGAGCCATTGTTATTTAGTCCTAGATTTGATGGACTTATCTAATCATCTCAGGACCCAATACTAGTGTCTTGCTGATGTCACTCCAGCACAAGGGAGTCCTACACTTCCGCCTATACAAAGCTTCAAAGGGATCCATCCCTATGCTAGCATGGTAGTTGTTGTTGTATTAAAACTATATCAAGTGCATCCAATCCTCCCACTAACCCAGGAAATCTAGCACACAAGCTCTCAACATGTCCTCTAGAGTCTGTATGGTCCTCTCCGTCTGCCCATCCGTGGCAAGGTGGAAAGATGTGTTCATCTTTAACTTTTTCCCCAAGACTTACTACGGATTTCCCTAAAAATGAGAGAGAAACCTTGAAACCCTATCCAAAACAATATCCTCTAGAACCCCTTGATGACTCACCATGAACTTCATGTACGCATTTGCTAGCTAATCCATACTCCACGTGGACTTCATGGGAATAAATATGGCTAACTTAGTCAATATATCTATAACTACCCAAATTGTGTCACAACCACTCCTTGTCCATGGAAACCCGCTGATGAAGTCTATGGAGATCGAGTCCCATTTCCACCTTGGCTCTTACAAGGGTGGAAGTAGCCTTGTTGGTCTCTGATGCTCAATCTTGACTTTTTGACACACTAGACACCAGGACACAAACTCTGCCACTTCCCGCTGCATGCAGGGCCACCAATACATCTTTTTGAAGTCTTTATCTAGCTTTGATCTTCCTAGGTGGACTGAGTAAGGAGTTTGATGTCCTTCTTCCATAATGTCGCTATTCAATTCTTGACAATTCTATGGTACACACCAGCGACCCTTGAACCGAAGGCTTCTTTTCTCGTGAGTTCTAAACCCTTTTGCTCAGCCTTCCTACATCTTCTATCTGATCCTCTCAAACTTGACGTCTCTGACCTGGCCAGCTTGGATCTCCTCAAAAATTATGGGAGTGAGTGTCTGGGCACTCATGTGAGCCTCAAGGTCCCCTTGCTAAATCATTTCTATCTCCAAGCCCAACAACTCGCTTATCATTCGGTCAGCGACCACATGGCATAGTGTGGAATGCGAGTCTTCCTACTTAGGGTGTCTACAACTACGTTAGCCTTACCCTCATGGTAGGATAACTTGATGTCGTAGTCCTTAACAAGCTCCAACCACCTCCTCTGCCTTATATTGAGTTCTTTTTTAGTGAAGATATACTTGAGGCTCTTGTGGTCTATAAAAAATCTACATTTTGCCTCATACAAGTAGTGCCTCCAAATCTTTAGAGTAAATACCATGGTAGCCAACTCGAGGTCATGAGTAGGATAATTCTGTTCATTCCGCTTCAACTATTGGTAGGCATATGCGACTACTCTACCCTTTTACATCAACACACATCCTTGATTGTGCTTGGATGCATCACTGTAAACCTCAAAACCTTTTATACCCTTTGGTAGGGTCCGCACAAGTGTTGTGGCCAACCACCTTTTGAGCTCTTTGAATGCTTCTTCACATGTCTTATCCCATTGGAACCTCATGGAATTCTTCAAGAGATTTGTCAATGGTTGGGAAATCTTGGAGAAGTTCTGCACAAATCTTTTATATTACCCGACCAAACCCACAAAGCTCCGAACCTCTGTTTCACTTGTGAGAGGTTTCCACTCTGTGATTACCACGATTTTAGCTGGGTCTACTGCCACTCCTTCAGCTGATATTATGTGACCAAGAAAAGCCACTTCCTAAAGCAAGAATCTGCACTTAGATTACTTTGCATACAAGCGATGCTCTCTTAGTAGGCTTAGAATGGTGCGTAGGTGCTATTCATGCTCCTCATTCCCTTGAGAGTACGCCAAAATTTCATCAATAAACACCACTACAAATTGATTGAGGAAGGGTCTGAATATCCTCATCATCAGGTCCATGAAAACTGCAAGGGCATTTGTAAGTCTAAGCGGCATCACTATAAACTCAAAGTGCCCATACCATATCCGAAAAGCTATCTTCATGATGTCAGCATCAGCGATCCTCTACTGATAGTACCCTCACCTTAGATCAATCTTAGAGAACACTGAGGTACCCCTTTAGTTGGTCAAATAGATCTTCCATTCTTGGGAGTGGGTACATATTCTTCACTATCAACTGATTCAACCCTTGGTTGTTGAATCAAAGACAGAGGCTACCGTCCTTTTTCATGAACAAGATTGGGGTTCCCCATGGTGATACACTCGGCCAAATATACCCATGATCCAACAACTCTTCTAGTTGGACCTTAAACTCCTTCAGCTCAATCGGCGACATCTGGTATGGTGCCTTCGTGATGGGCTCGGCCCCTGAACTAGCTCAATCTTGAAATCAATTTTTCAAACTAGAGGCATACTTGGTATTTCTTTTGGAAATACTTTTCGAAATTCTCTGACTACTAGGATGCTATCTAGCATGGTCAGGTCCTTGTTCAGCTCTTGCACACTACATAGGTACATGGGGTACTCCTTTTGGATCAAAACATGCAGAGCAACTATTGATACTACCTTAGTAGTAGGATTAGGCTGAGTTCTCCTATATGAAACCCTAGTCCCCTTCGGGCCTCACAAGATCACGTGCTCCTGAGAGTAATCAATAATGGTCTTGTACCTCCCCAGCTTGTCCATACCCAAAATCACATCAAAGTCCTTTAATTCCATCCCGACCAGGTCTAATAGGAAGTCTACCCCGTCTATAACTAAGGCCACGTCTGAAAACATCCGACTACACACCATCCTATTACCCGATGGAAGCATCGCATACAATTTTACTCTAGCAGATGGTGACAATCAAGCCTTGGCAACAAAAGCAAATGAAAAGTAGCACCCAAATCAAAGAGGACATACACCGGTAGAGAAAGGATGATGAACATACCTGTAACAACATCAAGCCGGCGATCAGCCTCTGCCTAACTAATCATGTTAAAGCGTCTACTTGGCTGGTCTCCTCTATAAAGGAAGGGCCTAGGTCCCTCAGGCTTTTCCCTTGGCCTCTCGAACTGGGGCAATGGCTGGGGCAGGTACTCGTTGGTAGTACTACTGGGGTATGGTCTGAAGATGCTGCTGATACACCTATTGTTGGGATATCAGGGCTCCTCCTTGCTGATACAATTGATTCTAATTCTATTGAGATTGCGGTAGCCTCTAACACTCCACCATTCTGTGGCCTAACCTCCCATAATTCAGGCAGATCACCAATCTGCCTCCATAGTTCCTACCTAGGTGATTTTGGCCACACTGTCTGCAAGCGGATCCCCTTGAGGGTCCTTAGCCTCTGTTGTGGTCTCTCAGTGGAGGTCTCCTTTGTCCTCCTAACCAGGGCTAGGTCCTGCCCCTAGAACTCTGACCCTTTAGCTTCCTATTCCCAAGGATGGTGGCGTGTACCTAGACCAAAGTGGCGGTGATGCAAGCGCGCTCATACAAAGAAGCCAGGTCTTTGAAGGATGTTGCACCCATCATTTGGCGAATACTAAAGTTCAGCCCCTACTCAAACTGGAAAAATATTGTGGACTCGCTAGCAGAAAATCTTAGCAACTTGGTAAAGTGAGCATGATATTGGAATTGACCGGTGGCCGTTGTGGTGGCCGAGGGTGATGGAAAGAGAGGAACAAAAGAGTAGAGGGAGGAAGGGTAAAATAAGGGTAGAGGAAGGTCTGTAGGGGATTTTAGGAGGTTTATGGGGTGGTGATTAAAGCAGGAGTGGCAGCGAATGGTGGTGCAAAGGGTGACGGGGGTGGAAGATGAGGCTGATCGGGAAGGGTACTTTACACAGCCTGGGTGGCTCATGTAAGGAAAATTGAGGGCAAATGGTGGTGTAGTTTGGTAGAGGGTGATGTAAGGAATGGTACAATGGGTGGATTGAGCAACGACACTACACGATGGCGATAGTGAGGGTGTCTGATCAAGTAGTGGCGCACGGGTTGGCATTTCTAGGCTGTGAATGTAAAACCAAATTCAGGGCTGCCTATGGGGTATTTATAGATCAAAAGGAGGTTAAAACGATAGAGGGAAGTGGGAAAGTAGGGGAAAACAGTTATGGGCACACCGGTCGGTGATGGTTAGCCAACGTAGGTCTGCCATGGTAGGCTATGGTTTGGATGGGGAGAAGGATTGGGCACGCACAAGAGAGGTGATGTGTTGTCAAGTCAAAAAGACAAGCGAATCAATAGGGAAGAGAGGGGAGGAATGGCCTGTCAACGGGTGTGGTCGGTGGCGAAAATCCAAGCACAGGTCGGGGGAGTTGCAGGCGTGAATTGGGGAAGAAGAAGAAGAGGGCTGGACTAGTGGTCCAAAAGAAAAGAAAGAAAGGAAAGCAAAGGGGGAACCAGATCGGCTGGGGAAAAAGAAGAAAGGGGGAGCAGTGCGAGCCTAGGCCGTACAAGAGGAAGGAGGGGAACTAGGCTGAAAGGCTGGCTGGCCCTAGTTAGAGGAAAGGGAAGGAAAAAAAAAGGAAGAGGAAAAGAAGAAAAAGAAACAAAAGGAAAAAGAGAGGAAAAAAAAGAAAAAAAAGGATTTTTTGAAGATTTTTCCTAAATTCTACTTTAATTGACAAAACACTCAAATTTTTCCTAATTAAATTATTTATTATTTTCTCCTTGATTTTCCTTAATTAATTCCCTCTTATTTTAATAAAATAATTAATTTAATTAATTTTTCTAATAAATTATTATTTTGCTATAATTTCCTAAATTAGGATTTTGGGGTATTTCATAATCTCATTTGACCTGATATGGATTGTTCTTACTCATTCATCTACATTTTTTTCCTTAATCTAATCACTTTTCAACTTAATTACTGTCATATACACTCTTACACCACCCTACCATTTCTCCCACACTCCATCACTTTCATTTGTTGAGCAAACACCCCCCGTACAGTTTATTTATCTACCTCTCTATTAAACTTAGTCTATGACCATAATAGCTTATGCCTCGTCGGTTCCTCACATTTACACTTAGCTAATTATTTCCACTTTCCTACATTTTCTCCTTCCTCTCTCTTCTAGCCTTGTTTTTCTTCTTATATAATTTGTCTTGTCCTAACCCCGATAAAGCCTCTACCTCTTCTCCTTCCTTCACTCATATATTCTTTTCTTCTAGGATTTAAATTTTGCACACATTAGAATTTTTTTCTAAGAAAAAGAAAGTTAAAACTAGTGGAATGTTGAAGGTTAATTCAAGTTTCTCCTAACCAATATTTTTAAACTTAAGGTAATTTTCTCTTCCTATTAATTTTCACTTATATTAAAACTATTAAAAGTTTTGTGACTCATATTTGGTGTGTATAATAGCTTAAATTGGTGTGTGAAGTATTTCAGAGGATTTTGGAGTTGAATTATGAGTTTTTCTAGAATTATAAGAATATTTAACCTTGATGCAACCTTTTTTGGAAAAGTGTTGAACATAAAAGTTATAGATCTTTCTAATAGATTTCTAACACATCATAATCAGCTTGATTGGAAGTCAAGCGAAGAATTTGTGGCTGAAATACTAATGAGTGTTAAGTTAGAGAAAACCACGCGGGGGAGGGGGCATGTTTAGTATACATACCATGCAATTGGAACCCTAATCTATATAGCTCCATCCTCTTCTCTCCTCTTGATTTCTCATGTACTTTCTTGGTGAATTGAGTGATTTAGGTGAGGATTTCTTTGATTCGCTTTGTAATCACAATTACATCACATCAATAAGACCATTTGTTTCCCCAATCTATGTTCTTGAGTTTTCTTTTCTTCTCAATTATTGTAAGTTCTAATTGATTCCAATTAGATCCTTTTTTTTTGAATTGGTATCGATCCCCAACAAATTGATATCAAAGCACATGGTTTGTGTTCGGAATGTCTATAAGATTTGATATAGAAATTTTTTATCAGTCCATGTACTTTGGCTTATCGAAGTTCAAGATGAAGGCAATCATGATTTAGAATAGATTGGAGAAGGCATTACTTAGGAATTCAAAGAAGCTTGATTCAATGACAGATGATAAATTTGAGGAGATAGATCAGAAGGCCCTTTCCACCATATATTTTTGTTTGTCTAATGAGATATTGTGTATGATGGATAATGAAATAATGACATCATCCCTATGGCTCCAACTAGAGTCTCTATACATGATGAAGTCGGTGAAAAATATTTTATTACTTAAGAGAAAATTTCACGGTTGAAATTGGGTAAGGGATGATCCCTAAAATCTCATCTTGATGAATTTGACTCTATAATTATAGATCTGAGGAATATAGATGTCAAATTGGAGGATGAATACATTATTGTGTTCTTTGCCTGCTGATTACAAACATTTTTGTGAGACCATACTATATGGGAAGGATGATGAGTTGGTTCTTGATGATGCCAAGTCTACCCTACTATAGCTAGATATGATTGAGAATTAGTTGACTGGAAGTGGTTCTAGTGACTCATATAGTGAGGGACTCGTAGCTAGGGGTAGAACTTGGCAATGGGGTTCTAGTGAGAAGAAGAAGAATTTCAGTTCAAAGTCGAGGAATATTAGATCTAAGAATATCATATGCCATGGATGTCACAAAAAGGGTCATATCAATAAGTTTATTCCTAATAAAAATCCGGAGATAAACATAGTGAATCATCTAAAAGAAATGATGGTGCTGCTATAGCCCAATATGATAGTGATGGTGATGTGTTGACTACCATTGATAGTTAGACTAAGATTATGGACAGATGAATTTTGAAATATGGATGCTCTTACCATATTTATCCCAATAGGAATTTGTTATATAATTAAAAAATGGCTCAAGATGGAGTAGTTCTAATGGGTAATGTTTTTGCATGCAAAGTTACTGGGATTGGAGTAGTGAAGGTAAAGATGCATAATGGTGTGGTCAGAACATTATCCAATGTTTAACATGTCCCTAAGATGACTAAGAATTTGATTTCATTGAGTTCCTTATATTGTAATGGATATCCTTGTATGATCGAGAATGGCATAATGAGGATTACTAGAAAGGCTCTTGTTGCAATGAAAGGCAAGAGAGTCGGGACACTATCTAAGCTTATTTTTTCCACTATTGAGGGAGAAGCTACGATAACATCATTGAGTATGTTTAACTAGGATGTTACTAGACTTTGGCATACGTGACTTGGACACATGAGTATCAAAGGCATGATTGAACTCTCTAAGAGAGGGTTGCTGGATGGGTAGAGTCTAGGTACTGTGGATTTTTGTGAGCACTATGTGTTTGGACAATAGAAGTGGGTTAGCTTTTCAAAGGCTACACATAGAATAAGGGGCATTTGAATTATCTTCACTCTGATTTGTGGGGTCCTGCAAGAGTATTTTCCAAGGATGGTTCACGATACCTGCTGTCATTTATTAATGACTTATTTAGAAAGGTGTGGTCTTATTTTATTAAAAATAAGAATGATGTCTTTGGTGATTTCAAGTATTGGAAGACCTTATTAGAGAAGTAGTCTAGGAGACAAGTGAGGTGTCTCAAGGCAGATAATGGCCTCATATTTTTGGAACATAGTTTCACTGATTACTATGAGGACCATATTATAGTTAGGCATCGCACTTGTGTTGGTAGACCACAACAAAATGGGTTTGTTGAGAGGATGAACAGGACCCCACTAGAGAAGGCTTGATATATTTTGTCACATGCTAGATTAGGCAAGGAGTTTTGGGCTAAGGCAGTTCATATGTCGGCATTCCTGGTGAGTAGGTCACCAAATCATTCCATTGATTTGAAGGCACCTAAGGAGGTATGATTTGGTAAACCAGCTAATTATTCTTATTTGCATATTTTTTTATGTCCTGCCTATACTTATGTGAACGATGGGAAGCTCAAGCCCAGAGCCAAGAAATATATTTTTCTTGGTTATACATCTGGCGTGAAGGGGTATAGGTTATGGGCTCTAATTGCATCCAAGTTTTTGACTAGTAGGGATGTTACCTTCAATGAGTCTATATTCCTCTAAAAGACTAAGTATTCTTTTGATAGATTGTCAGTAGAGGTGGAGCAGGAGAACCTGCATAGTATTATGGATAAGGTGAAGGTAGAAGTTGATTTGGATCAATCAGACTCTTCTATTATGAGACCCACTATTCTTGAAGTGGGTGGATCCAAGTAACAAGTGAAGCAAAGGGGTATTACTCCAAGCAGACCATGGAGGGTTGTAAATCCTCCTATGAGATATGAATTTGAGGAGTTAGCAAGTTATGATTTCTCTAGTGCTGATATTGTGGTTGATATACAAGAGCTAATGTCATGCACAAATGCCATTGTTAGTGATGATTCTACTTAGTGGTCTATCGCTATGGAGGAGGAGATGCAATCTCTATGGAAGAATTAGATATGGGAACCTGTGAAGGCACTTAAGAAGAAGAAAATAGTTGATTGCAAGTGGCTGTACAAGTTCAAATAGGGAACTCTAGGTGTTGAGGGACCGAGGTACAAGGCTCATTTCATTACACGCTGGTTTAGTCAGATGCTTGGTGTACACTATAACAAGGTATTTTCCCCCATAGTTAGGCATACTTCTATTCGTACTTTGCTTGTACTTGTGGCTATGCAGGATATGGAGTTAGAGTAATCGGATGTTAAAATACTTTTCTACATTATGAGCTCGAGGAGGAGATTTATATGCGCCAACCAAATGGTTTTGTTATTAAAGGCAAGCAGGATCATGTGTGCTTATTGAAGAAGTTATTTTATAGTCTAAAGCAGTCACCTAAACAATGGTACAAGAGGTTTGATTAGTTTATGATTGAGTAGGGGTTTTCCAAGAGTGATTACAATGGATGTGTATACTTGAAGAAGGTTAATAATGTTTCTCTAGTGTACTAAAGACTGAGTTCAAGATGAAGGATCTGGGAGCTAAAAAAAAGATTCTTGTCATGGAGATCATTCGACACTGTAGCCAGAAGCGTCTTTACTTGTCACAAGAGCAGTGGGCGAATAAGATATTGGAGAGGATTCATATAATTGATGCCAAGCTGGTTAGTACTCTCTTAGCGACTCACTTTAGATTTTCTGCTTTATATTGCCCCAAATTTATTGATGAGGAAGAGTATATGGCCATAGTTCCTACTCTAATGTTATGGGATGCATAATGTACGCTATTCTTTGTACCAAGTTGAATATTACTCAAGATGTGAGTGTTGTGAGTAGATATATGGCAAATCTTAGGAAGGCTCACTAGCAAGCGGTGAAGTGGATTCTAAGGTACTTGAAGGGTACTACATCAGCCTGCTTGGAGAATGGGAGGTCATCTAATCCGTTGATTGGGTTCATTGCCTCTAATTATGGTGGAGATCTTGATAGTAGGAGATCCACTAAAGGTTATGTGTTTTACCTTAGTGGTTCGGCAATTAGATGGAGGTCATCTTTACAAGATGTGACTATGTTACCCACTACTAAGGTTGAGTATATGGCTATGAATATGGCTTTTCAAGAAGCTTCATGTCTTGGTGGTTTCGTTTGTGAGCTTGGGTTTGGTTATGCTGCTTCAGTTGTTTGTAGTGATAGTCAGAGTGTTATTTGTTTCGTAAAGAATCATAATTCTTTCCATCATCAAATGTAGCACATTAATATCAGGTACAACTTCATCCGAGGCACTATTAATATAGAAAAGGTTGTGTTAGAGAAGGTAGCTACTACTGAGAATCCAACAGATATGCTAACAAAGCCATTGACAGTGAGCAAGTTCCAGCATTGCTCAAACTTGGTTGGTGTTTGTGTATCATAAGGGATTTTGGAGCCTAGGGATTTTTACAGATGGTATTTTTGTGTTTCTGGTGTTAGCTATTTTAAATACATCATCAACGTAGAGAATTGTGAGCTTGTAACTCATATTTGGTGTGTATAATAGCTTGAATTGGTGTGTGAAGTATATCAGAGGAATTTGGAGTATAACTATGAGTTATTCTATAATTATGGGAATATTGATGTAATCATAATTGGGAAACATGTTGAGCATGAAAATTTTAGATCTTTTTTTTATCTTTCTAACACATCACAAATCAGCTTGATTGGAGGGAAAACAAATAAGTTGTGGCTGAAATACTAAAAATTATCAAAGTTGAAAAAAAATTCGGAGGGCCTGTGTTTAGCATAAATACCATGCGATTAGAACACTAATCAGCATAGCACCATCCTCTTCTCTTCTCATGAGTTCTCTTGTAATTTCTTGGTGAAATGATTGATTTAGGTGAGGATTAATTTGATTCTCTTTCTAATAATAATTACTTCATATCAATAAGATCATCTATTTCCCCGATCTTTGTTCTTGAGTGTTCTTCTCTCTCAATCCTTGTTTGTTCTAGTTTACTTTAATTAGATCTTATTTTTACGAATTGGTATCGATCCCCAATAGCAATTACTCTAATTCTTTGAGCCAATTCTCTCATTATTTTGTGTAGGTGATCCTAAGGTTGTGATTTGAACTAATTTTTCTAGGAGCCTAGTGTAGCTATGGTATGTGTTGGATCCCTTAGAGTTTTGATAATTCCAAACAAGTGATTGTGATTGCATATGTGTTGGGATACATATTTTTATTATGCTTGTGTAAAAAAATAGAGAGAACATATTATAGCACATAAACTACATTCATTGCCAAGAATAGGCCCTCCATAAGTTCAAAGAGAAAACATTCATATTTAAGATTTACCAAGATCACTCTAAGAAAAAGAGTAACTCCATAAGTTAAGGAATGTGGATGTAATACATAATATTATGGAAAGACTCAAAAGATTACAAAGAGGTGCACTACATGACACTATAAAAGGACATCCAACCCAAGAAAAACGATAAAAGTGTGTGCGTGAAAGAGAAAATAAAATAAATGAAGATATACAGGAGCATTTACTAATTCTAAAGGGCTATTAAGAGTCAAGAATTATTAAAAATTCATGGAGAGAGCAATACTTGTAATTTGAGTGAAAAGATAAAAAAATTCTTAGAAATAAGTGAGAGTTGGAAAAAAATACTTATTCAAAAGTGAATTGGGCACTAGTCCTATATTTAAATCATAGGTGTTGGGTTTTATAATCTTCAATTCAGAGTTGATTTGAAAGTGTACTAGAGATATATCTAAGAATAGAAAATAGTTGATCAAACCACATAAAAAATTTGTTTCTTTTTTATACATTTATTTCTTTACATATTGATACTCACACATGCACACACAATCTAATCTATTATGTTAAATGAACAACCAAGATCACAAACCAAGTTAGAAATCAAATCTCACAATAAGCCTTATGATAATAGAATCCTTGAGTTTATAAATTCCATAAAATCATTCCTACACACTCAACTAACCCCCACCCTTTCATTGTGCTTCAAAAATAATAATGGGAATTAAAGAAATTTTCACAAGGATTAACCATCAAAGGGTTTTAAGATGTTTTTGCATGACCACTCTCATAAGATAACTCTAAAATTTTGATCTTAAATGGAAAGGATAATCCCTTATGGGAGAATTACATGAAAAGTAATATCAAGAAACTAGATTAACTGTGCTAGAAAGGCTTCTAAGATGATCGTGTAAAGATTACCAATAGGAACAAAAAGGGAAGTTGAGATAGAGAACATAAGATGAATACATAAATGACGACTAGAAGAAAAATGAGAAAATTTCCTAATTCACAAGGAAACTCTATTATGTAATGAGGTATGAAGATTATGATAGTGTATCTATATGTAAAAGCACAAATGATTTGTGGGATGCACTTGAAATAACACATGAGAGAATGAAAAAGATAAAGAGAGAAAGAAATGATTTACTCATGCATAAATATAAATTTTTCTCTATGTAGAAGAATGAGCCAACTAAGAAGATGTTTGCAAGATTATATCATGTAATGAATTATATAAAAGATCAAGGAAAAACATTCGCATCTGAAGATCTTGTGAGGAGGATACTCATAAGTTTCTCTGAGAAATGGCTTTCAAAACTCATAATCATCCAAGAAGCAAAAGATACATCAAAAATTACCTCAGATAATTGATTGGACCGCTTAGGACACATGAGATGGTACTAGAATCTAAAGCTTCTGAATCAACCTCCAAGAGTAAGGACTTAGTAATCAAAGTTGAAGCTCAAGAACAATAAGAGGAAACTGAAAAAGAAGCTGAACACCAAATTGTAGTGCTAGAAAGAAAGTTGACCAAATACTTCTATAAAAATATAAGCATAATAAAAGGGGGAACATCTTTAGGAAAGGTAAAAATTCTTACACTAATACTAATAAAATGCTTAAAACTTCAAATTAATTCAAGTGTGGTAAGACAAGTAATAAGATATATGAATATCCTTTATGATTTAAGGTTGAAATAATAAAATGATGTTATATGCTATTTTCAAAAAATTAATATTTATAGGGGAAAAGATGAAAAGTTGAAGTTAAATTGAAAGTTAAAAGTCAAAGGTCAATATCAAAATTTAAGGTTAATGACAATGTCAAAATTTAAGGTCAAAGTTAAAGTCAAAATAAATGATTGAGGTTATAGTCAAGGATCAAGGTTAGACTTTTACTAATTTTTGGCCTAATTTGGTCATTTATGTTTAATCATGACTAATCTTTTATTTATCCTACTTATGTCATTAGTGAGGTGATTAGATCTATATTTTTCTACTATTTTTCATTTTTTCAAGTTCATGCTTTAAACATTTAAAAAGATCAATCTACTATAGTAGGATTATTGAAAAACATGTGAAGGACGTAATCCTAAAAAAATCATTATTTTCCAACTAGCACCCTTACTTTCTCTTATTATGGTGTTCTCTTGGATGACAAATTCTTTCACCATAGCAATTATAAGACCATAATATAGAAATGTAGTGAAAAAAAATAGAATTTAGCAAGCCTTTCTCCTCACTTATTGGAAGGAATGCAACTTGTCAAATCTATCCTCCTAAGTTTATAAACCTTTTGGTGTCTTATCTTTCCTATTCCACAATGTATCATTGATGAGATAAATAGTAGTTATAGAAGATATTTACTATCAAGATCAACTACAAAAAGAAAGAAATCTCCATTTCATAGAATAAGTTTGCAAACCTACAAAAGAGTGTGGCTTGAGGTTTATGAATATCCACTAGTAGAACATTATAACCATTGATAAAGTATTGTGGTTTCTAGATCAAAAGAAGGATATATCATGGGTTAGTTAGGTGCACTCTTATTACATTGAGCAAGAAGACCTTTGGCTACTCAAATCAAAACAAGCAACATCTTGGATCTTGAAGAAATTTCTATCTGAGACACATTTTTCATCTTATTTTCATACCAACAGGAAGACATGTTATTATAACAAAAGAAGAATATATAATATATAAAGCTTATGAGGCTATCAGACCTAAATGTGAGATAGTTCCTTGGTCAAAGCTTATTTGGAACCTTGTGACCATCATAAAACACCATATTGTACTTTGGATTGCTATGCATAAGAGCTTATAATCCTAAGATAAGCTTATTTAACATAGTTTATTAAATGACAATACATGTATCTTCTTTTTCATTTTTAGTAAATAACTTCACAAATATTCTTTTCATTCCCTTTTTCCTTTGATATATGGAACTCTCCTTTCATAAAAATTAGGATCCCATTAAAACATGTATAGATAGGATGATTTGATCAAATGATGCAGGAATGGGGGTCGGGTACCTAAAGATAGGAAGCCATTGATTCATGAAATAGTTTGAGGGAAAGAAATACTAGAATTTTTTACAATCTCTCCACAAGCACCATAACAAGTTTAGAGAATCACTTTAAATGACCTCATAACTCATTTCACCACATTTTCAAAGTGTAAATCCTTCTATAAGTTTTTGGCCCGCGTATACGTAGTAAGAGGTCCTTAATGTTTTGTTTATATAGTCAATAAGTTTTAGTTTTTTTTTTACTATTCTCCCTTACAAGCCTACTAGTTTTCATTGTAATCTTTTCTCAATTTTGAGGAATTTAATGAAAGAATTACATTAATCATCAAAAAAAGTTACATGTAAAAGTAGAAATATTAAGCTTTAATTTGAGACTAAATTTATCATCTAACTCTAAGATAACTAAGAGAAATTATTTATGAAAATCATCATAAATTTAGTGGTCATGAAAATGGTTAATTTTATGCTTTCTTCATAAAAAATAGTAAAAAATAAACTTTACTAAACATATGTTATGATGCTATTCAATTTTATAAAATAATATATTACTCCAATACATATTCACACCCATAACAAGCCATAAATTTCATAATATCACAAATTCTACAAATGTTAAGCTATATGAAATCATACTTGTGTAGAGTAATAATAAACTTATGTAGCTTGTACAATTCAACTCAAAATAAAAAGGGCCAACTTGATTTTCCCTTCAAATAATCAAATCGCACATAGAAAAATAATCAAACATTAGATTTATACTAAAATCATAAGGAAAAAGAAGATAATGAAAAGAAAATGAAATTAATTAACCAAGATGTGGTCATGTTGAATGATTATACACTTCAAAGCCCTTCCACGGTGGTAGAATATGGGTCATAAAGTTGATAGAGATTCTAAGAAGTTGGTTTTTCTTGATGAGGGTGAAATGACGTTAAAACATTCATTGGTCAATGGTTAGGAGTTAAGGAATTTTAGGTTGCTTAAATATTGCATTTAAATGATTTATTTTGTCAATGATTATGGGGACCATGGTCAATGTGGCATAGCTTTTCTGATGGAGTTTAGGTAGCATGATTCATGAAAGCAATTTACCTCTATATTATGATGATGCAAATTTGAGGGTAAAATTCTTCTCAACCAAGGGAGAATGATGCAGGAGAATCTTATGATCCTCTTCATAGTATGGAATTGGAATTTCTAATAATGAAATAAATCTTCTTAAATATGTTTTCTAATATTTCTAATGATGATAATTCATGATATTTTTGTAGGTATATTATACATTTGCAATGATAATACACTTAATACATAGTTTGTATATAAGACATTCAAATATTCAAGCTATGGCATACACGAAGAACAAGAAAACAAGCTTATGTATGACCTCATTATTATAGGACTTATTTTGAACCCTTGGTTGTTATCATATGTAAAATAGGTTTTTGAAGCTTAATATTTCATGTATATATAATAGCGGTTTAATTTTTGCAATAAAGAAGTTTTCATCATTCAAATAATGTCATAAATTATGTTTGTTATGGTTTTATAGCTAGTTAAGAGTTAGCTATATAACACTAGTACATGGTAAGAATTAGTTACAACTAACGTTTTTTAGTTGGAACTAAATGATATGTACATTATTATTTTTGGTAAAACATCAATATTAGTTAGGGTGGTAGCTAGTGAGTGTTAGTTAGCTAATAATTAGTTGTAACAACCTAGTTATGTTTCTTATATATGCTCAAAACTAGTCTTTGTACATTGAGGGAATATGACTTTGAGTAATAAAAAGTCAATTTATTTGGATAATTTTACTTTGTGTGAGATTAATGTTTATATTAGAAAATTTCTTAGAGTAACTCATAATTTGAAGACCTTTGACTGTATGTTAGAGACTCATTCAAATGCTACCCTTCTTATTGAGTTTTGTTTGAATCTTTCTTTAAATGCAAACATTTATGCTTTGATCAACCTTATAGGTAGTTTTAATTTCCCCCTTTGCATATCTTATACCTTTTGATCTTAAGTTGATAATTACTTTAAAAATTGAAATTTACTATTTAAGATATTACTTTCCCTTTAAGTTACAACCGAATATTCATTGAATATTCAATCCATACACCTCTTATTTTTAACCAAGTAGCACTAAATATTCTTACTGGATATTTAGTCTAGCTCTTATTCTCTTAATATGCAAATATGTTAATCTATATTTGACTTTAACTCCTTTTCTCCATTTGGTTGTAGGAACTTCAAGCAAGAAGGATATCCCAGTACTTCAATAGCATTTGAATACCATCTCCTAGATTTGAGTATTATTTTATCTCATGCAATTATCCTTAAGTATCCTACTTCATTCTGAGTAAATATTTCCATTCAATTTCATCCTCTACAACAACTAATGTACCACCTATCTTTTTCTTTCAAGAAATTTATTATTCTAACTCTATAATTTTCAAAAGTATATTTTACACCTTCTTCTCTTCTCCCTCTTCAATTATCCTTTAAAGACCCCTTCAAGAATTTGGAAACCTTCATCAAAGATCTGTTCTATATATCAAACCATATCATAGAGTGATATTTATGGTAAGAGGTCTACAATGGGTGAATAAATCTCCATGAAGCCCGTGTTGGAGACCCTAAAACAACTCTTATACAACATTAGAGCCACCAACCATGATCTCTAGAAACTCCCATCCATTCAAAGTCAATTAAAACAATTATAAATAAGGATAGTTGATTAAGAGATGCTTCAACACATGAAAAACAACATGGAAGAAACTAATGTTTATGTTGAGGGATTGGTGAGGCGTTCTAAAGTAGAGTATATCAACCTAAGAATGGAGTATAAAGAATGTACAAACAAATTTAGCTAAAATTGATCCCACAAAAACCAAAGGAATCAAGGAAATTTTAAATCAAGGTTTACTAATGATGAAGACAAAGATATCAAACTTGAACCCTTTTAGTTTTATGGTGAATTAGATTTCAAGTTATTCTTTGAATGATTACATGAAATTGAGGTAATATTTAAATTTAAAAGGTAAAATGATGACCTTAAATGTAAACTTGCTACTCTTCAGTTTGAAAGTTTTAGTAGTATTTGATATAATAACCTAAAGGGAACTTGTAAATGGAAAGAGAAATCTAAAATCAAGCCATGGTAAGAAAAAAAAAATACTTAAGAAATAAATGTATTAATAAAGAGTATGAGCAAGACATAAACATTAAATTGAATACTCTTAGGCAATAACATCTTAGTGTAGATGAATGCACTATAGAACTTGAGAGACTAACATTTTAATTTGACATAATAGCGAGAAAAGAAAAAAAAATGTGCTAGATACTGAGGTGGCCTTAACAAAATAATTCATGATAAAGTGGAAATATTTACCTACGATTGGACTACCCCATTTTAGAGACCCAATTATATAAATTGGTAATTACATGTAGTTAATTAAAATAATTATTGTTTTAATGTATATATTAAATGTATTATTTTTATGTTTATTAATATGGTATGTTAGATATAAATTTAATTACGTTAAAATCTAGATAGAATTTGGGTTATTAATTTTAACCATACTTGAACTTACCCATATCTATTTTACTAAGGAACCTTAACTCTGCTAGCATGATGTTTTTCCCTTGTTTAGATTTTCTAAATATCACCCCTACCCTATTAATTTTTTTTTGTCTTTTAGACCCTTTTACCTAAGGTATAGCTTTCCCTCATGCCATCTCCCCTCCACTTCTCCATTTCATTTGTGTTCTCCTCTCCCATGACTTGCCTAGTTGCTCCATTCAAACCATTATTCATTTAAGCACCCTCATCCCTTGTTTTGATTTTTTGATTCAACCCAACCAACCATATTAATTCCTCTTCTTTTTCTCCCTTCTTCCTTTTCTTCTCCCCCATCCCTTACTTTAGTTTTGTTTGAAGTAGTCCAACAATTTCCACAACCCCTCGCCACCAACAACCACATAACCATCACCATTTCTCCCTACAAACGGTGCACAACACCACCCCCATTAGTGCTCCTCTTTATCCCCAACCATCACCAACCTAATCTACTTCTTATTTCTCCCCCCATCATGCTCTTTTTTTTTGTTGCACGTCCATAGACCCTTGCACGGCAAAGCTATCCACTCTCGCACAACCTATGCATTACTTTATGCACAGCTCTTGCACACACTTTATCCCCACCCATGTGCTTCTCTTCTCTTTTTCTTACTCACAAGCCCATGTCCATGCAACACACCCTATACATGCTTGTTCCTTTATCAAGCCATGAATGCATTACATGTAATGCCATACTTCACCTTTTAACAAGCATGCTCATCCCACAACAATCCTTCACCTAAACCCTTTGTTGTGTGACCTTGTGCTGATTCTTGCTCCATTTTACTTTTTCCTTGGTTATTCCTTTGCCTTTGTTTGAGTTTTCTTAGGTAATTTTTGGTTATTATTATGTTGTATTAGACGCGAATATATATGTTATTAAGTGTTGTTTGCTTAGGTAATCCTTAAGATATCAAGGAGAAGATGATCTTTCTGAGCTTTTTTATATCCTAGATTTAGTTAAATCTAATCACTCATGAGATGGTATAATTTATGTGCAAGCATGATAATTTTTTTAAGATATAGAATCATTCTAGGATTTTATATTATGTAAATGTTATGGAATGCATGTATAAATTGATAAATGATAGGACATACATGTCTAAGGTTTTGCTACATTATTAACTTTTTATGAGATATTAAATTTATGCCATTTTAAGTGTTCCATGGCTATCATTAAATGTGGAGATAGAGTTGATATAAATAAAATACACACATGATTAGGGATAAAACACAATAATTACTATTTACATGTTCTAGATTATAAATTATTCCTAACATGCAACATGATGTTAGTTGCCTTATTAAATATTATATAATGCTAAGGATATGTATTTATATGTTGCATGTAATGCATGACTCAATATAAATGCATGATTTGAATTCATACACATAGGTTACTAAATGCATAAAAAATGGAAAATATAGTCAATCGCTAAGTCCTCAATTTACCCACACACTAAAATATTGTAAATGCTTATTTTTATCCTTTTCATGATAAACTTACATAATAATAATTTTTGGTATGAAATTGGATAATAATGGTAAAATTAGGTTTTTTAGGGTATTTTGGTCATTTTTGACCTAATGTGCCTAATGTGAATAATTAGACTTAGGATGGCATTAAGATTTTAATAGGTTAACCTTAGTGTTGGCTTTTTCTTTTACACAAACTAATAACCTTAGGGTTTACCTTTGTATTTGGAAATGAATAAAAAATAGTTAAATATTAAAATGGGAATTATTATGTTGTACATGATATTTGTGACAAAATTATAAAATACTAATAATATAATTAGAAGACCTCGATATTAGGAATCATTGCTTTCTGTGATTAGCTACCCTAGAGATGATGTGTAGAATTCATTGAGTATGGTTCTTTAGTGTGTCATTATGCCCTAATAAGGTACTAGTCTACTCTATAGATGACTTACAAACCCTATAGGGGGTCTCTATACATAATGATTGGGTAACCAAGGTTGGAGGATAATGTGTTGCCTATGTATGCCAGTATTACAAAACGTGCTGCTATGTCCTTAGAATTTAGTGTAACAATATTGTGTTACCTTCATCCACTAGTATGATGAGTTGAACCTCAATTTCCTTGGGTTGATTGTATCCCCTTGATTAAGATACTTAATAAAGAATTATTTGTTGATGGCCTCTATATGTATTAGATTAATAGCTGAGTAGCTACCTTAGTGCCTTAGTTTTGGTGTTTGGGCTTGATTTGGATATTTTGATTAGGTAGCTACCTCAATTAACTACCTTGGTATTTGGAATTGATTTGATAAGATGGTTTTTTTCTTGGACTCCATATGGCTATTTTGTTCCTTGAGATAATGTGGGTTAAGTACGATTCACTATTAAACATGAGACTTTGATAGTATATATATATTATCCCATCATTATTATATATTTTTATGGCATGTGTTTTAGTGCTTTGAGCATGTTTTGGATTTATTGTGTGATTATGTGTAGTGTGAGCATGCCACCTCTTATGAGATATTGTGATTTACTCAATAGGGGAAACTTTATACTAATTCTACATTTGTAGATGACTATATACAGGGCATAGAGTGTTTCAAGGAATATAATAGTGGTAAAGATAAGTGTAGCCCTTTGTACGAGGTTCCACATAGGAATGGTCTTAAAGGTTTAAGAGCTAGGATAAACCAATATTGTGCATTTAGGTGCTAGTTTATTGTAATAAATTTTAATTTGGAATCTTATATCATTTCTTGCATTTTTCTTATTGTTGTGTAGAGAGAATATTATCCATAACTTTCATCTATATATTTCCTCTTATTTCCATTGCTTGTTCTGTGTATTATCACCTGGCATAAGAAAATTAAGGGAACTAGACTCATGCTATGTGTAGTGGTAACACTCATTATTTTTATAATTAATGATTCCATGAAATGAAATCTTTAAGTAATAAATTAGGGGTATTATAGTGATTCTCTTAATTATTTGACAAAGTTATCTTTCAAATTAGAAAAGAAAATTAGATCAACCAAACCTTAAGTTACACCTAGTGCTTGAAGTTTAATTAAACCTTATTTTAATGCATCTACTTTAAATATTTGGCCACATGCATAACTTCCAATGATAAAATGATAATCCATAACCAATAGGAAAAAGATAAAAATAAATTTGGTGATATATCCACTAAGCCTTGTTTTAAATGTAAAGGAGATGATCATTATACAGGGTAGGGTCCTAATCAAATATTGTTTCCCTAATGGAGGATATGGAACCATATGAGGATAATGATAACCTCAAAATTGAATCTAATGATGATACCTTATATATGTATAAAGAAGATGGTAATCCATGCTTTGTACTTCAAAGGGTCTTATAAATACAAGCAAATGATCAACCTACATAAAGGGATTAAACTTTTAAAACTAGGTATAGAATTAGTGACAAGGTTTATAGGGTCATTTTAGATAGTGGTTCATGTACTAATGTGGCAAGTGAAATATCATCAAACGAATAGGGTTGGTGACTACTAATCATACTAAAACTTATTCTTTACAATGGCTTACTAAGATCAAGGGAGATAAGGTAACCAAGAAAAACCTAATTTATTTTCATATTATTGACTAAAATGATGATTTTTTTTATGTGATGTATTATGTATGGATGCTTGTGATATATACCTAGGAAGGTTTTAGCTATATGATAGAAATGTAGTCCATAATGGCGTGATTAATGAGCATATTGTACACAAGGATTAAAGGAAATATAATGTGAAACAATCACAATTTGATAATATGGAACTCATTGCAGCTAAAAAGAGCTTATCTCTACGTGAGAAAGCCATGATTAATTTCATTCAGGAAGAGGGTATTTGTTATGCCTAAGTAATGAAAGAATCTCTAATTGGGGAAAGTAGCTCTAATAATTTTAATCTCACTAAGGAACTTGAATAGTGCATATTTTATATAATTATTTGACATATCTTAACCTAGTTTGGCGATTTATTATGATAATATAATCCTTTTTCTTGAGTTTTTTGTATTGGTCTAATTTTTGAAAAAAGTAATGAAATCAATGTAATTTGGATAATAAAATAAGGAAAATATGCACTATATGAAATACAAGCTTTGAGTCTTGAAAATTTGGATATACCATCATCCAATATAGAGGCCTAGTATTTATGGAAATACAAATTGTGTTACCTTGGTTCTCTCCCAACATGCTCCCTACATTCATCTCACGTGCATAATCTCAGAGAAAAAATACATGTGCTCGTACAATCAATTTATCTAAAATAGCTTAATAGGACGAATCCGAAAAATTTGGCCATAAGCAAGCCAAAATTATGATTTTCACAAATCAACCAAATACACTACAATTAACCACTCTAAGTCAATGATACAATATATATATATATATATACATACATAATCAAACAATCAATTTAGCTTATTATAAGCTAATTCATGCTCAATTAATCAAAACAAGGGTTAGGGTTTTTATAATTTTATACCAAACATAACTAGCAAATTGGGACAGGTGAAGACTAGAGAAGATTTGTTGGAGGTTGACTAGTGCTCGCCGACCATCACCCGAGCTTGCCGTGGCCGGGTAGCGGCACGACCTACACAACCCGTCGTTATTGCTCGAGGTTGCTACTGCGCTACTTTGGCTATTGTTGTGGTTGCTCGCAGCTGCTGCTTGCTGTGGTGGGGTTGGCAGTGGCATCGCTGGTGGCAGTTGTGGCTGGCGAGATGGAGTAGAAGTAAGGAGAAGGAGGGTTGGTGTGGGGCTTGGCTCAAGCAGAGGGAAGGGGGCAGGGAAGCTAAATGGGAAAAAGGAAAAGAAGAGAGAAGAGAGAAGAGAGAAAAGGAAAAGGAAGAGGGGGTTTGGGTGTTTTTTTTCTTTCTTTATTTTCAAATACAAATATATGTTAAAATACTAAATATCTAAAAAATTTATTGAAAAATTTTATCTAAAATTTATTTAACAAAAAATTATTTCGTAAGGATATGAACATATAAAATTAATATAAGAGCCACATAAAGAATTTCGGAAATGTTTTCGGAAGAATTTACCAACAAACATAAAAATTTATATTGTTTACAAAAATACATTATAAGACCTTGAAAATTTATTTTAAAGCACATAAGAAAATATTTAAGTCAATTTTAATAAAATAAGACTAATTTAAGTAATTTCCAAAACTATTCTTCCAAAAACCAAAAAGTATAAAATGGAAGAAAATTAATTTCAGAAAGAAATTCATATATAGACTCCCAAGATCTTTCCAAAGTTCTTAACAACCTTGGAAATGAATAAATTCAAAGTCGAAAATATTTTCTATGGATAAAATTATTAAAATGAATTTGACTATTGTAAATGGAAATTTTATAATTTAAATAATATATATATATATATATATATATCATTGATGAAATATAACTCTAAAATAAAGTCATAATCACACGACGAAGTTATAATCGAAAACAAATCTAAATTGTTAAAAATTAAAATATGAGAAAGAACGAAAATACATATTTTTAACCAAATATCAAAATCATATGAACATAATAAGATCATGGCCATGAACGAATTTATGTGTAATGATCTGCAATGACAACGATTAATTAAATTCAATTATGAAGTCAAAATCGTCAATAAATCCATAAAATAAATCAAAACTAAAATAATTCAATATTTACATCAAATTACACTAATAAAATCATTAAACTTAATAAAATTAGATTTTAAAAATACGGGGTATTACATTTATCCACTCAATGGGCTTCAATCAGGATTAAGAATAATATCAAATAGTCACCATCTCGATACATGTACTCTTGTAATGTTATATAGTGAGTTTTATAGTGTTAATGCATGATCTAAACACATCTTTATGTTGGGTTTGACATAATCATATCCTTTTCCATTGACTTTATCCCTCTCAGGATTCACCCAAATAAGTGAAAGTCATTTGATATCAAGAGATAACCCTATAGAACAATTAATGCACTAAAAATGAAATACCCTTAAATTGATAGCATAACACAAAACAACAACATTAAGTTATTCAACCATGGGATCCTCAAGATCCCACCCACAAAAACACTTAGCTCATGTGAAGAATTATCCCTAATACAAAGGATAAATAACAAATAAAAACAAAAAAGTAAGGAATAGTATACCTTATAGGGTTACTATTGTAGAGAGGGTGGATGATCTTCCTCCTTGAACTTCATCTTCAACCTTAAGCGTGAACCTCCATGGATTCTCCTCTTCTTCTTTTTTTTTTCTCTCTATTTTTTCCTCTTATTCTAATCTAATTTCAACATGTAAAAATGGTGGAGCCACTCCTTTTAATTTCTCATCACATCCATTTAAAAATAGGGTAAGGATGGGGGACCAAGTACTAAGTGGTAATTTGCTAAGAATTTTCATTTAGGTTATAAGAACCACTGATATAGGTGGAAATTGGGCTAAAAGGGACAGGTTTGGGTTGATTTAGAGTTGGTACATTCATTCTTAGGTTAGGTTCTTTATAGGTCATTTTCCTGTGTATGTCAATAATGGGTTGGGTTGAGTTATTTTGTGTTACTTTATTATTTAGGCTAGGTCTAGCTCAAGTTCTTAACGTTGGAGATTTAGGTCATATTTAGTTAATTTGATGAGTCTGGTTAGGTTTGGGATGAGTCAATGTGGGTTCGGGCTAAGTCTAGGTTAGGTTATTTTAAGATATCTTGTTAGGTCAAGTTAGATTTTGGTCGATAATGTGTGTGGGAGGCTGTAATATTCAATTATGTGGAACCAGTGGTTCGAATGGAGTTTGGATAAGACGATAAAGGATTGATGATGGTGAGTTAAAAGAATAAAACTTCAAAAGTGATGTAAATAAGATGATAGTAGTTCGAATTATGGTAGAAGAATGATGGTGGTGATTCGATGATGAGGGTTTAACAATGACGATGGTTTGAATGGAACACACTAATTAATCTATGCATTTAATGATGGATTGATGATGATGCTTAGTGTTGAAAGTCAGGGTTTGGATTCAGGTTGGAATCGTGGTTTAGGGTTAGGGTTAGGGTTTGGTTCGAAAATAGGGAATAAAGAATTGTTTGGTTTGTATGGATGGTTTAGGGTTTTGAATGAATAGTTTAGGGCTTCGGTTTTGTATACTAATTCAGGGTTTGGCTTAACCAGAAATTAGAGTAATATTTTGATGGTAATTAAGGCAATAAAATATGGCTTAAGAATAGTAGAAAATATATGGATTAATCTCTAATTCACACAGAAGAAGAGATTAAAATTTTCAAGCTAAACCATTCACATAGATTCGATTTGCTTGAGCTTGAACTCACATAGAATTCATTCAATGTTTATCTTTAACTTCTATTTTTCATTCTCCATAATCATTATACCTCTAATATTCTCAACATCCATGAATAACATAACCTTTCTACCACTACCTAAAGCATATTCCAAAATATTACAAGCTAAAAGGTATTATGCTACCTTTATGCTAACTTTATGCTACTTTATGCTAATTTATTCTAGCTTTATTCTCCTACTTTAGTATCTAATTAATAAATTAGCTAAATCACTTAATGATGCTCAAAAATCCAACCAACATACTCCTTATGCACATAGTTACTCCCTTCTTGCATGCCAAGCACATGCACGTAGACATTTAATTACTTGTTTGTTACGTTTTGAGCAACGTAACTATCTGTTGATTTTTAAATTTACAGAAGAAACTTTTCAAATGAAGAATAACTGTTCCATAATTATGAAAGATAACTTTTGAGTGTTTAGTCCTACATCTCCATAGTATGGGCTAATATCTCCAACATTGAATGTCCTTAATATCCTGCCATATGAATCTAGCAAATCGAGCTCATAAGTACTCTATCCAAACTTTCAAAGTACTTTGAAAGGACCATCCATCCTTGGCATGAGCTTATGTTTCCTTAGATTAGGAAATATATCCTTCCTCAAGTGTAACCATACCAAATCTCCTATTTTAAAAACATGTTGTCCCTTACACATCACACTCTCATTAAGGACCCCAGCATGCACAACCTTCCTATCAAATATCCACGGCCTCCCCAAAAAGAGTGACAATCATCCGTAGGTATAATATCATATAAAATATCATCAAAATAATTTCCAATTTTAAAAGAGATAAGAGTTTGTTTTGTTACCCTTATGCCTTTGTCTTTGTTGAGCCATTGAAGTGAATATGGTTTTGGATCAACCTTGGTCTCCAAACCGAGCTTGTTCACCATATTTTCACTAGCAAAATTAGTGCATGAGCCACTATCAATGATGACTTCACACATTTTATCACCAATTATACATTCCTTAAAAATCTTCTCTCGTCGAATAAGTAAAGGTTGTGGTTGTACTTGGAACACCCTTTGTAACGCATAGCAATCCACTTAGCCTTCTTCCAAAGCATCCTCTGGGATACCACTCTCCTCTTCTAGATCTTCATCAAGGCCTTCATTCTCTTCACAAGCCTCCATATTTGCTATCTTCTTCAAAGTCAACGCCCTTTGGTTTGGACAATCCTGAGCAAAGTGACCATAACCTCTACACTTGAAGCATTGCTTATTCACTTTATCAACCACTTGATCCTTGCCCTTCTCTTCATGAGCAAAATTCCTAGAATGGTCTTCATTTGTGTCTTGAGAAATTGGTGGTTTTGACACAACCTTGAAAGTTAAACCATATGGAGCATTGGTTGACTTGCTTGGTGGCTTTGTCCTTTTTAACTCTTTCTCGAACTTGATGGCTAACTTGGCTAGGTCTTCAAACATTTCATACGGGTGCCCCTCTACCTTTTTCTGAAGATTCATATTTAAACCCCCAATGAATTGTGCTGACCTTTATTCTTCTCGTTATTGGACATCACATATTGGAGCTATCCTTTCAAACTTTCGAATGTATTCTTCAATTCCAAGTAACCCTTGCCTAAATGAAGTCACTTTTATAAAATTTTCTTGCTCATATTTCCGAGGCATAAAATTCTTCTTCAAATGTTTCTTTAATTTTTCCCACAACCTAATACTTGATTTTCCTTCTCTATCCCGTCTCCTTTTTAAATTATCATACCACAGTCTAGCAAACTTTTTAAAATTTAGTATTTCTAATTAGCACTATTTCTAATCATCAATTTCCTTATACTCAAAAATCGACTCAACGATTTGCAACCATTCAATAAAAGAATCTAGGTTAGGATTAACTTCAAAATAAATAAGATCAAAGTGAGCTCTTTTTCCACATCATCATAATTTTTCCTCAAAGTGTCACGTACCATTATGTAATTTCCCACACTCTCTTCTTCTTCTTCTTCCACCTAGTTTTGTGCTCTTCTCACATGCCCTTCCTCTACTTGTTCCCTTTGGTTTTGTGGTTGCACATGGGACTCGTGGGCTTGGTAAGCTTCTATTCTCCCTACATGTAATTTTACCTCCCTGATTTCTTCCATCAAAGTCATGAGAAAATCTCTCAAGTCTTCTCCTTGATTCTCCATCCTTCTCCTTATCAACCGAACACAATACTCTCAAATACTCCCTTACGTACTCGGTCATCTTGTGTTTTTTTTTATTCAATTATTAGAGATTATTGAAGATAGAACAATTTCTTGATGAATCTGGAAGAATCTTAAAAGAAATCTTGAATATTGATTGTAATTCCACCAACCTAAGGCTTTGATACCAAAATTGATGTGTGTGGGAGGGTGTAATCTTCAATTATGTGGAACTAATGGTTCGAATGGAGTTTGGATAAGATGATAAAGGTTCAGCAATAGTGATTTAAAAGAATAAAGCTTCAAAAGTGATGTAAATAAGATGATGTGGTTCAAATTATGGTAGAAGAATGATGATGGTGATTTAGTGATGAAGGTTTAGCAATGATGACGGTTCGAATGGAACACACAAATAAATCTATACATTCGGTGATGGATTGATGATGATGCTCAGTGTCAAAAGTAAGGGTTTGGATGTAGGTTGGAATTGTGGTTTAGGGTTAGGGTTAGGTTTAGGGTTTGGTTTGAAAAGAGGCAATATGGTGGCATTTGGTTGGTATGGATGGTATTGATGGTTTAGGGTTTCAAATTAATGGTTTAGGGCTTCAATTTTATATACCGATTTAGGGTTTCGTTTAACCAAAAATTAGAGTAGTATTTTTATGGTAATTAGGGAATGAAAATATGTCTTAAGAATAGTAGAAAACATATGGATTAATCTCTAATTCACACAGATGAAGAGATTAAAACCTTCAAGCTAAATTGTTCATACAAATTCGATTTGCTTGAGCTTAAACTCACACAAAATTCATTCAATGTTGATCTTCAAATTCAATTTTTCATTCTCCATAATCATTATACCTATAATATGCTCAAAATCCATGAATAATATAACCTTTCTATTGCTAGCTACAGCATATTCCAAAAGATTCCAAGCTAAAACATATTATGATACATTTATGCTAATTTTATTCTCCTACTTTATTACTTAATTAACAAATTAGCTAAATCAGTTAATAATGCTTGAAAATCCTGCCAACATACTCGTCATTCACTTGGTTCCTCCCTCCTTGCATGCCATTCACATGCATATAGATATTTAATTACTTGTTGTTACATTTTGAGCAACGTAACCATCTGTTAGTCTTTAAATTATTGGGTAACACTTTCCAAATGAAGAATAATTGGTTCCATAATTATGAAAGCTAGCTCTTGATAGTTTTCTCTTACATTAGTCGAGAAAGCTCATATCCAGGTTATTTCATATTTGAATTAATTTGACGAGTCAGGTTTGGGTTAACTTGATGAATTAGATTTTTTTTTAAGATTCTAATGAGTTGGGTTGGGTTCGAGCCAAGCTAGTCCTAGATAAAATTACTTTGAATTTAGGTCAAATCAGATACTGACTATCAAAATTATTTTAAATCATTAACCTTGTAAGAAAGCATTAAACTTAACTTCATGTAAGTATGCGATTAATAATGTGTTATTAATTGATATTTGTTTAGTAGTATAACTTTTTAATGCTGTTTTTTTGGTGAAAATTTTGATGAATAGAGAATATCATTAGTGAATAAGTATGTTCACAATAAAAATAAAAAACAAGTAAAATTTATATAATAATATATTTTAAAAAGCATTAAATAAATAATAAGACATATGTGAATTTTTATTGTCATAATCGATTAACATCGAATTTGATTTTGTCGAGTCGGATCAAATTGATAATGGGTTGGGTTGATGGTATGTCGAGTTGATAACGGATCGGGTTAATGGGGGGTTGGGTTGATGCTGGGTTCATAATAGGTTTGGATTAAGTTAGGTCACTTATATTTAGTTCAACATTAGGTCGAGTTAATTTCCAGTTAGGTTCAGGTCAAGTCATGTCAGATTAATAAATTTCTCAAGTTATGTTGAGTCAAATTTTGTGAATGTCAAGTTGGGTTAGATGGGTCAGGTTAACTTTTTCCATCTCTAACCATTGGAAAGAGTAAATGAATCTTTTAATATCATTACTGGAAATAGGTATACATGTGTTTTTGCAATGCTGAGTTGTTACCCTACCCTCTATAACAACCCTCTAGGTTCTTTCACCCTATAGAGTCATATGACCCTACAGGGTGATATGAGTTGTCACCTTATAGGGTCGTCCACCGTCTAGGGTCTTCTTACCTATAACATCAGCCACCCTATAGGGTTGTCTCACCCAATGATATCCTTAGTCACCCTAAAGTCACATTATAGGGTTAACCGTCCTATAGCATCCTCTTATCCCAGGATAACCTCGTAGAAATAGATAGTCAAATTACAGAGTGGAGGAGAATGAAGGGCACACATGGAATTTAGAGAAGAGTTGACTAATTCTCATGTGGTGTTGTATCCAATAGCAAAACTTGTTTTCATAGCACAAACCACTCACAAGATATCTTTTTCCTCCAACATACTAATTGCAACAACACATATTATGTTGTCATTCTTGGAAGGACGTTCACTTAGGTATCGCATTCCTTCATTAAAACACTTTAAGAGGCTAAAACAAGCTAATCATGTAATCATAATTAACTAGTGCATGTGTTGCATATTACTATTTTTTAAGGAATTTTAAAACTTAAATTCCAATTCTCTAGCTCACATGGTCTAAAACCCTGTAAAGTGGAAAGAGTAAAAAAGCAAGCAAACCCTACAACTTTAATACTTATGAAAACACATGATTATGCATCCTATGATGGTCTTAAAACATTCATTGCTTATACCTTATCAACTACTCAAGTACATAATGGTCCAATCATCAATATATGTGATCTTTTAATTCAACACACAACTCAAAATTTGTATTGAAACCAAAATCCTACATTTCTTCTATATTTAAAAGCAAAATTACCCTAAGACAAAGATATATCATAACCTTTGTTGCACCATGTTCTACTATCCCCAACTCACACTTCACACAACAAACTTTATATGACTAACAATATACAAGAGTACTGCCCCCTCATAAGTGGTTTACAAGAGAATGACCATATGCTACTCAATCATAAATAAGGTTAGGCTAATGGAGGACACCAAACATATACTATCATCAAGCACACCCAACTTAGGGGATCATATAATTACCAAGGGTGAACTACCTCCTTTAAAAGAAGATACTCTATAGCAAACCATGAGCACAAGATGAAGTTGTTATGATAACCACAGTGTAGCAATTATCACATATGAGGCTAAATAAATGGAGAGAATATAATGAGAGTCAAGCACGGAGGCTCATACTATAACAATACATGATAACTAAGAGTCTGTTTGGTTTAGGAAAAATAATGAGGAAAGGAAAAAAATTAGAAGGAAAATGTTTATCACTTGTTTGGTTACTAGGAAAATTATGAAGAAAGAAAATAAGGAGGAAAGGGTCGGGGAAAGTTATACCAGATAGTTTTCCTAAGCTATACCTAAGGTAAATAATAGGAACAGTGAAAAACTTCAATCCCCGACTTGATAGTCTCGCCTCCATCCTCCTTTGCTTCCTTCTCCATCGTCGGCTATTTCATTCTCCATCAAAGGTTTCATTTTGTTCCATCAACTCCATCCATCCCATGGCAATCAAGTTACTATCCGCAGCGTCATGCCTTAAAAAAAAAATCTCTTACACCCGACATCGAACATCGGTGTGCTGGAGAGCATCATAAAAACACTTCATACCCCCAATACTTTCACTTTATGCTATCTACGTCTAATTTTTCGATCAAATACAATTGTACTCGGGGCCTAATCCAGATATCCAATCGATTTTTTGATATTTCAGTCCCTTGTACGCAACTTATATAATATGCAAGACCTCAATACCAATCCGCATATCTAACACCAATAAATCTATCATGAAACAATTGATAGAAGAAGTCCAATAAAAGAAACAACAAGAAAGGGTTAATGCTTTACCTAACTAAGAATAGTAACGTAGAACATGAATTCGCTTTTAGTTTATAAGAGAGCAATATGAAATTGTGGATCAGAAAGAATTCCAGCAAAAAATATCAAAGACCTCAATGGTAAATTCTAAATAAATAAATAGAAGAAGAATATGATATAATGAAATGCCCAACTAAAGGTGAGGAAATGTACTGCAAGTGGCTAGGAGCAGCTGCTGAATGACAAGGGAGATTGACAGAACCCGCCACGGTTACGGATAAGCCCGGAACAACAAGCTGAATCTGACGGTATTCTCTCTCCCCCTATTCCTCTCCCTAGTATAGTCGCCGAGGGCATCTAGGCCGAAGAAGAAGAGAGAAAAAAAAAACAAAAATGCAGAAAGAAATGAAGCAGAAGAGAAGGAAGCAACACCATACTCGGATTTATTTATCCAATATAAAATTATATATGTATTCTTATTTATATAATTTGACATATATATTTTAAGACTAAAAGTGAATATATATTTAAATTTTAATAATCTAAGCATATAATTAAAATTTAATAATCTAAGCATATAATTTTAATAATATTAAATTTTATGTATCAATATAATATTATAATTTTAATTAAATATATAAAAATATTTAAATAATAACATTTAACTTTTCTTAGAATTTTCTTTCTATATACCAAACACTAAAAATATTTTCCAAGACCAAGAACCCAATTTTCCACTTAATTTTCTCCAACAACCAAATAAAGGAAAGAAAATTAATTTCTTTCATTTTCTTTCCTTCAATTTTCTTTCCTCTACATTTTCCTTTCCACTTAATTTTCTTCAAACCAAACAGGGCTTAAAGGTTAGCAACACTAACTCCTCCCTACACTCCCTCACAAAATATTTTGAATTTGAAAAAAAATTGTATTTTTCAAAGTGGAAACAAGTTATTGAAATTTAAAGAATTTTTAAGGCCATGAAAACTGCATTTCTAAAACATAACCTAGTTTCAAAACAAAAATATATTATAATAAATTGTAATACCTACATTTTTCACTTTAGAAAAAAAAATCATTTTTTTAAATTAACCAAGGTAAAATACAAACAAAAAAAAACTTTGAAACGGTGCATTACAGCCATATCTAACATGAGACAGATGTTCCATCATCTTTCTCATGTTATAGCTAGTAACATACATTAGAATAGAGTGTGCAAATCAAATAACATAGAAGATAATGAGTGTTTTATATTTAGAACCCAAGGTCATACTAGGCCCAAAACTAGTATAGAAAATATATAAGGAGAATGATAACTATCAAAGATAATATAATACAAAATGTCTTGGTTACTCAAGGACCAACAAAGGAGAAATCCACCTGAAATTTTATATTTGTATGCCTTAGGCCCACCAAAGAATTTAACATGCCACTAGCCATCCTCGCTAACTTGCACAAGGTTTTCTACTCACTGGATTAAGTAGGTGCCCAATTAAACAAGCACGTTAGTACACTAGGTACCAAGTAAGTCATGTTCCCTTATCACGAAGGTTAATGAAGCACATAGAGTAATGAAAGTCATATAATAGGCATGTTTATCATGCACTTGTCCTACTCAGACATATACATGCTGATATCATACATACTATATTCATAGGGGGCATATGGGGCTATAGAAAACATGTTTGACATAGATACATCATACTCATACATTATCATACTATGGTCACACACTATACTTTACATGATGCACACAATATGATACACTTTTCCATGCATATGAGTATAAAGGATGGCATGTGAGTCATACTAAACATACAATCAACATGCTTATATGTTGACAAACCAAACCTCACATACTATACTAGCATGAAATTCACAATATGGCACTTATGTTTATACATACCAAAACTTACATACTTTATTAACATGGTACTCTCAGCATGGAATTCTTATACATGAGTATGAAGGTAAATCACACATATTAATGATAGGCATGGATTCACAGATAATCATACTATGAAAAAACCTAGGAATTATGGAGGAGAATAAAGGTGTGTGTAAAATAGAATATTAAGAATACTAATAGCCTAACATAAATCCAAGTTCCAATTCATGTAATCATGCACAAAACTAAGATCACAATAATATATAACCAACTATCTTTGAGTAATGGGTAGAATTATGTAATCACTCATAACTTAGGTCATGCGTTAGCTCTTAAATATCTATAAGGGCACTGATTATCCATCGTTTCTTGTTTCTTTCATGCCACTATGCTTTGGGACTAATTCTCTCATGTTGCCTCGAGTGATCTTCCATACAATAAAGTAAGATCAGGTGATGTAGATCCCACTAGCAGCTCCTACATCATGGTCTCAAGACCTGAACAAAAATAATGAATCTATAACTCTTCACTTGCCTCCACCTTATGGGAAAAATGAGCCAAATCACAAAATCTATTGAAGTATTCCTCTACAGATGAGTTATCCTAGCAAAGCACCATGAACACATGATAACTCACGAGGTGTAGATGTGTAAGATAAAAGCAAAATCTCAAGGTTCCCATGAACTCCTCCCATAAAGTAGGTGATTCGCCTCTCAACAACAACCCAAGCCACTATTAACCTTCCTTACCTTGTGGTATGAAGTTGTATTTTCTACCCTTTTACTTCTCGGATATCCACACATGAAAAATGCATGAAGAGTGTGATTCTATTCCTCCAAAGTGTTTGGGTCCTCCTAGCTCTTAAATGTCAGAATATGATGACATAAGACCCACACAACATGATGGGTATTACATACTGCTTGACACACACAATATGATGATTGTTACCTACCATCGATCTCCTAAGATAGGGTAAGTTCAAGAAAGAAAACCAAGTTAACTAGGCACAAGGCCCAAACAACAACTCCACATTAGCGATAAAGATAATAACTATTTTTCAACCCATGCTCACTTAGAGGTTATTCCAGGCTTCAAAACCCTTAGGTTTTTCTAAGGTGGGAACAGCACTAAAATCTAAAAGAAATTTTAGGACCATAAGAAATGAATTAAAAAATGGAACTCAATATTCAAAACCAAAAGCTCTAATACTAACTTGTAACACATCGATATCTCACCACTAAAAGTATGTAAAACATCTACAAAAGTAAAAAAAAATAATCCCATAAAAAATGGGGTACCACTATCGCGTCTAACACAAGAAAGATATCTTACTATCGGACTTATAGTTAGCACAATGTTGAGACTCCAACCAATAAAACATAAGAAAAACTAGAGTGTGCACTATAAGTGGCTTAAGAGATAAAATCATTAAGGTTTACAAACTAAGGCCATATGAGCATAAAACTAATACAAAAATAAACTATGAGGAAGTGATAACAAATGAAAACCAAATACATGGGATCACACTACGTTCACATAAGGACCATCAAAAGGAAATGCCTTCAATAATTCCTACCCTCAAATAACCTAACTATCCTTGAAGATAGGTTACACCACTCACTAGTCATCCTCAAAAACCTGCACAAGACCTTTTAGTCATGGCATTGAGCAAGGGATTACAACAACAACCCCATCAATATACATACATGCTAAGAAAACCATTCTACCACTATTATATAGATCATGATACATGCAAGTACCACATAACATAATCATGCCACAATATATCAAGACACACAAGTAATACTTCTATTTTATCATTTACATCCTAGCACATAAGCTTGTGTTAGAAATAATTAGTTCTAATGAAACATGGCTGGTCATAACTATATGGACATATAGGAGCACACATGTTATAACATACTTGGACATATATATCATATCCATGAGGAGACATTGATCGATTAGATTATCCCCATAATAGCACATAGAGCATATCTCATAGACTAATAAGAATTTAGGTACAAATAAAACACTTCAACCACTTATTTTTATAGTAGGAGGATCATGATTACACTTAATATAGATCACGTGGTAATTTATGAAAACATGCGAGAATAAGATAATCATATGGAAATGAAGTACATAGGATTAAGTACGTGGGAGCACATGTTGTGTATATATATGTATAACGGACATACCACATTATGCATTCTAATAAATACGTCTATAAGGGAACATTTATGCAAAGTGAATAAGGTTATATAATATCATTAGAACCAATCGATTATTATCTTTTGTTAAAGTGGCCATAGAATTCCTTATACCAATTTCTTGGTCAATAGGCTAGACAATGCAATCACTCATAACTTAATTAAGGTGATATAACTTAAATACATATGAGAATAATACAATTATCACATCAATAAAGTTACCATATTAAGATTGAGCATAAGAATAATACAAATCAATTTTAATACCCATCCAATACTCATTTTGGTTATCGTCTTTTGTTAGGTGATCATAGAATTTCCCTTAAAGAAATTTCTTAAGCAATGGGTAGGATTATATCACATGGTCTCTTAATACCCATGAAATCCACCTCAAATAATTGAATGGACATAAAGTCCAGCCAAAGCCAAGAAAACTAGAGGACATAAGTCTGATAAAAGCTAGATAATCTACCATGGTAAATAGACCCTTTAGTATTGATACCCCCAGGTATATCATCAATATATAGAGTAAAAGAACACCGAGATCAACAAGGATCGCCTAAAGACACCTGAAGGCAACAAATACTCCAAAGGGAAGACTAACCCATCATAGCTAATCGAGGATCGAATAACCTAGACCCATCATAATACTTGTTTCACTTTAAGTAATTAGTATCTTATTTGATTAATATTTCATATCACGCTCCCACATACCGTATCATGCTATTTCAATCAAAATACAACCCTATAATGTTCTCATATTATAAAGTATCCCCGTTAAGGGTAATTTGAAGTGATAACTACATTACTTAATCATTTATGATAAAATAAAATATAAAAATTAGATGTTGTATTAATATAAGTCATACATGTCCAAGACACAATTTGGACTCCATGATATTTACTTCTGATCATACCAAGTCATCCAAACTTACAAGGTTTCACACTTTATGTCCAAAGTATAATCCATTAGAAGTCCATTAATCATTATTATTGTTCATTATTCAGGTACTAGCCATAAGAAAAATTCATTTTTAGCCATATACTCATCTAATTATCACATGATCAGAGAAATGCCAAAATTTTATGTTAAAGACAAACTTGGTCAACCTAGGATTAATTTTACAAACTTTAATACATCATTTAAATTCTATTAAACAATGTCACCTTATAGATGCTAGCATCTCATGTCACCATCCAACTATAAGAAAAATCAAGACACCACATTTAAGGAAGAATAGAAAAGAAATCAAGTTCTATCCAAGACCAGTCAATTAGTTTAGACATTACCAAACCATCACAATAGTCATGAACCAACCAATAGGTCACACCTAATAGACTATTCTAGGAACGGGTTAATTAGTTTGGTTAAAAGATCAAATCATAGAGTAATACCACTAAGTTCATAAGGTAAATGGTCGATTGGCATTCTAAACCAATTGATGTGCCCCAAGGACCAGTCAATGGGTTATAGTGACTAGCTAATCAGTCGCATAGAGCAATCAATTAGGCTGGATGAAAATAACCCCTACCATGCACATTTTTACACAATCTCATTTAATTTTAACATCAATCATAGATCATATAGGGTTCTTAATAAGTAATATTCATGGATTAGTGTTTAAAATACCTAAATCATGTTTAAAATAATAGCATCATATTGAAATCATGATTACACCTTTATCAAAATCATTAAATGACTAAAGAGTTCTATATCATGTTTTTTCATGCTATATTTTATGCAAGAAAATATATACATCATACTACACATGCTAATGTTGCTGAAAATCTAAAAATACCAAAGGTTACCAAGAAATACAAATCATACCTAAGTTAATGCACACAAGATTTCAACTTAGATCATTCTACTCAATCATTCATTTATACTATCCACAACATGCTCGACATAATTTCACCTTCAAGACTCATACTTCCATGAAAAAAAAATGGAACATACACTTCACTCACCCATTTCATGTACTATGATATATATAAGACAATAGTTTACCTCAAGAAGACTTAGCAAATCCCACTAAAAGAGAAAAAGTTTGCGCAACATAAAAAAAACAATCACCTCTAACTTTTAAGCACCTTAAATGATAAGGCTATAAATTTTTAAATACCTTAAGAATCTCAAAAGAATAAAAATAAAATTAGATATTAGAGAGAAAAATCAGAGAAAATCAACCTTCTAAAGAGAAACAAAGAAACTAAAAAGAATAATGAGACAATCCTTTAATCTTTTCTCAAATGTTACCCTATCTTAATTAAAAGAAAAAAAGGAGTTAAAGGAAGGGTTAAAAAAGGGAATAAACATCATAAATGGAGAGTAAAATGAGAGAAAGAGAGCAATGAAAACAACTATAGGGAAAAATAGGGAGACTCAAAGCTTGGGGAAAAGAGGAGGAATGAGAGGCTTCGGCTTGCAAATGTGGAAGTTTTTTTTTAATGGGATATAACGGGAAAGGGATTTTATAATTCAAAATCGAAAACCCTAGCTCAATTCCATGCTTCATTGTGAAAAATTTAGAGGTTCATGGCTAAATGTTTTTCCTCAAGTTCAAGTAGTGTTAGATGAAAAATTTTAGGATTCTGCTTTAGAATCGTGGGAAGGAAAATGGGAAAATAAGATGAGAGACAAGGCTAGAATATCTACTAAATTTGTAGGGACAAAGACATCTATTATAGTAATGCGCTGTAGAATGAGAAATGACAGAAAAGAAAGCAATGGTGATGAAGCTACAAAAGTGACTTTTGGAAATTAACCCCCCCCCCCCAAAATCCATTGAAAATTAGTAAAACTAGTTAGGATGACTCAAATGATTTAAAAAAAAAATTCACGTGAAAAAACCACCTAACCCAAAATCACAAGTCTATAAAAAATTTCTAAAAAGATTCAAAAAAAATAATGCTAGAAGACTAAATAAATCAATTGAACCAATTGACTTGTACCTTAAACCAGTTGATAAGTTAACCTATTTTCAAATGTCCATTTGATAGAGCAAACTAGTCAATTGGTATCGTAAACAATTCAATTAGTCACTCTAAATCATTTTCCCTCCAAAATCTAAACCAAACCCAACTAAAATAATAACAAACTTTAAATAACCCTCCAAATCATGATTAAACACACTTAGGTCATAATCAAACACATAGATTAACACACATTAAAGACCCTAAAAGTGGGGTATTATGGTTATGTGATTCATTCATCATGATCACTTTTCTTCCGCAAACATTAAAACTTAGTGAAATAGAAATATTATAAGCATGCAAATGTGCCAATGATTGAAAACATGAAAAACATCAAGCATCATGCAAATTTGAAATTACACTACAAAAACACATCCATGAAATTACACTATTCCCAACCCATGCCCTCACTCATGGATCTTAGTTCATAAGGTTTGAAAATATGTCTCAAGTGCCACATTATATTATATATAATTGAAACACGATAACCCCTCCAATATGTACTATGTAGTGTTTTTCAAGCATCATTAAGACGTCTTGTGAAATTGAGGAATCATATAGCACTTTACCTATGAATGATTCATGTTGAGCCATGATGGTCAAGGAAAAAGGACCACTAAAGAATGGTTGGCTCATTATAACACTTCACCTATGACATGGTCTAGAAATTTCCTTAATAGTTGTACAAGTTTTTGACGATGAATAACCCCTATGAGTTAAAGAAGATGAAATCAGTGTATTCAACGTAAAGGATTGCCAGCCTGTGTAGTGCATGATTGTCAACATTCTAGGATCTCATGATCAAGAATAGCTTATTGTGAAGCATATTTCTCTTGGCATTTTACCAAACTTCTTCTTGTAAAGCTTATACAATAGCTTTTTTAGGTGCTTATTGTGTACAATTTTTGCTACATCATAGCCCACTAATAAATCATTTTATTACATTCACTAAACACTAGATAAAACCATTTATGTGTTACATAGAAGTGGTAACTCCATGTGTCTCTGTCCTATTTCATACTTTTCTTTATCTACATCTAAATTGAAATATAATGAATATATAATGTTAGTACCTACATTAATAATGTCCTACTACACAAAGATATAAATCAAATATTAGAAATGTCTTAATAAGTCAATAATTTAAGCATACTTAATGTATGTGTACATATAGATCTAGCATCATATGCATTTCAATTTAAATCTCTATCTTCAACACAAAATATGCATTAGAATCTAAATTTTTAATACTTCAACTTAACTCACTTGAAAGAATTTCAAGTGAATTGAAAACTCAATAACAACAACGTTTTATCTTCTATCTAATCTCATATAAAATTCAATGGCCATGATAAATTAATAAAGGAAAAGTCCATTAATTTTTAATAATAAAATAACATTAAACATATATTCAAAAATGAAAAAAGATACCAATTGATCAACTTTGACAAAAGCATGCATATGAATGAAGGAGTCTAAGTTAAAGGTGTAGCAACCAAGCTACACACGTGACTACTATAACCAAATCTAGGCTATAAAAAAGTTGTGTGATGAGCTCACACAACAAGACTCAAGCTTAAGTCACCCCCATCGCTTTAGACCTCACTCCTTAGGAAAATATAAACATAGATCTAAAACAAAACTAGGCATATCTGATATGTTCTTAACCTTCATCAGCAATTCCTTAGTTTTTTAAAAGAACTACTTGATTTGGTGAGATAATTGCAATTCCCCATTTGTAGATACCCTAATGTAGATGCCCTAATTATAATATTAGTAAGTATAAGGACTTAATTATAGATTTTATTGTAGGGTTGGATGTTTTACTATTATATGTATTATTATTTTGTGCTAGTAATACAAAGTAGTAAATTAATTTTTTGAAAGATATTAATGGGGTAGAATGTTTTATTTATTAATCTCTAAATTTATTTACTAATTTATTAATTTTTAGTCCTTGAACCCAATCTTCCAACTATAATACCTTATTTTTTTTAAGATTTATAAAATAAAATATTATTATGTTTAATAAAATTTGATGATATTTGATCTTGATTTGGAACTATAATTGGGTTTGAGATGAAAATGGATTTGGGGAAAAGTTTGAAAAATTGAATAAAATAAGTTTTCTTGTGAACTAATCGATTAGTTCGTCTTTTCAACCAAGTCTTTTGCTCAATTAAACTGATTGACTGGTATGGGGAAACTGATTGACTAGTCTGTAGAACATTCAAGTGGTCTACCTAAACCTATCAACTAGTTTATCGGGTTGAGTGCTTTTTTAAGTTCAATTTTTGGGAAAATTTCTTATATTAAAATGACACTTTGGTTATCCAAATCTAAGTTATTCTTGATTGATCCTTAACAATTTTGATCATTTATTCAGCTTTGTTTGTTGCCTCAAACAAATTTAAGGGCTCAATTTTGGCAAATGAGGGAGAGGACGACATCACTCCTATCTTCTTCTTCCTCTCTCCTATGCACACTTCTAGAAGTATGCTTTGAATTCAATATTTCCCTTACACGGTTGGGAGATTTTTATCTTAGGAAAACCTTCCATTTCCCTTCTTGTTTTTTATATTATCTTGATGAGCTTGACCTTCACTCTCTAAAAAATCACCATTTAAGCTCTAAGATGGAAGTTAACCCATTCTTATAAATTTACCCATGTAACTCAAATTCAAATGGTCAAATTAAGATTTTTGATTTGTTCCATAACATCACTCATTCCTTAACCGAATCATTATCCACAAATAACCCTAATCATCTTTTTTTCTTACTTTTTGTACTTTTCTTTTAGCCTCAAAAATATCCAAGCAGTTATCCAACCTTTACAGGAATCATATTGTATGACTATGTGGGGTCCCTAGAGATATCATGCCATACTAGAACTCAAAATTCTTGTCATACTTTTGGAAAAGATTGCAAGTTGCTTTTAGGTTTCAGTTGAATATGAGGACAACTTTTCACCAGCCACAGATGGTCAGACAAAGAGGACCATTCTGACAATAGAGAACATGCTTTGAGCATGTGTGTTGGATTTTTAGGGAAAATGGGAAGATCGTTTGGACTTAATCAAGTTCTCCTACAAAGACAGTTATCATGCAAGTATCAAGATGGCACCTTTAAAGGCCTTATATAGGAGGAAATGGCATATTCCTTTTTGTAAGAGTGATATCAGGGAGAAGATTGTGTTGGAACAAGAAATGATTGAGGAGATGATGAGGTAAAAATGAATGACTCAAGACCATATGAGAGAATCTCGAGACTGGTAGAAGAGTTACGTAAACTTGACAAGATCAATTAATGGTTACAAGGTGGGCAATAGAATCCTTTTGTGAGTATCTCCCTCCAATGGAGTAATAAGGTTTGATAGAAATGGTAAGCTTGGCACAAGGTACATTAAACCATACAAGATAGTAGATTGAGTTGGTAAGGTCAATTATTATTTAGCCCTGCTGGCAAAATTTTCATGCATACAAAACATCCTCCATGTTTCCTAGCTAAGGAAGTACATAGAAGATGCTTTACACGCCATCGAGCCACAGTCATTATAGCTTGATGAGTCTCTAACTTATGAAGAATGCCACATAAGCATTTTGGATATGAAGAGCCAAGTAATGTGTACAAAGACCATTCCTCTAGTGAAGGTCCTTTGATCATAACATGATATTGAGGAGGCCATATGGGAGGTCGAAAAAGAGATCCAAATGGAGTACCCTAAATTATTCTAATAATGTATATCTATAGTGTAACCTTTCTTTTAAGGGGCTAGTTACCCCTTTTACTTTGTTGAATGAAACATGTGAATTATTGTGTATTATATAATTTATCTAGATCTTGGTTAGTAAGCTTCAAGCACGTAGACTCTTTAAGGGGTAAGTGTTGTAATACCTTGTATTTTTATAAGATCTATAAAATGAAAAAGTATCCTATTTAATAAAATTTGATAATATTTAATATTTACATGGAACTATAATTAGGTTTGAAGTAAAAATAATTTTAGATAAAAGTTTGTAAATTAAAATAAAATAATTTTTCTAGTGAACCGATTGACTGGTTTGTCATTTCAACTAAGGGTTATGATCGACTGAACCAATCAAATGGTTTGGAGAAACTAATCGACTAGACTATAGAACAATCTGAATAAGCTCAACCTACACTCTCCAAAAAATCACCATTTAAGCTATGAGATGGAAGTCAACCTATTCTTGATAAATTCATACTTTCAACTCAAATTTGAACGATAAAATTATTGTTTTTGATTTGTGACATAACCTCACTTGTTTCTTAACCAATTCATTAGCTATATATAACCCCAATCATCACCTTTTCTTTCTTTTATTCCAGCATCTAAAATACCTAAGTTCTCACTTCTCTGAACCTTTCTCTATCTCCCTCTTATTTTATCTTTAAGAAAGAAAGAGTTAGATTTAGGAAGAAATTGAGTTTGCTTCCAACTGAATCTTCTCTATTTTTATCTTAAAAGTGGTAAGTTTGTTTTCTTCGCTAATTCAAATTCTTGAATTGTAAAAGTTATTTATTAATGTTTGAGTTTCAACCTATTATTTTTTTAAAGGTTTTTTAAGTAGAAATTTTCTAGCTTGAGTTTTTCCTCTTTAGTAGGAAACTTTGCTACACTTCAAGTGAGTAATTCTTACCTTTGAAATGTGGCATACATAAGCATGTGAGATAGTGTACTCAATATAATGTTAATTTTATATGCCTTTATGAGAGTTTGGTTTCTTAAATGAGAGATGTTGAATTAGTTAAGAGTTTATGAGATAAGGGCTTGATTTATGGAAAATCAGGTCAATTGCTTGCAAATGAAGCGTGATTCAATTTATGAGCATCTTAAATATTGGTATTATGTTATCGAATATTATGGTTTGGATGTGGTAAGGTTTTAGATGTAAATCGCATATAAAATGTTTGTTGTGTGTTATTTGGGAGCAAATTGATCAACTAGTTAAGACAAGCTGATCAATTAGATGGTATATGGTAACATTGGTTGCTCTTTACTTAAACCCATTGAATTTTTTTTCTGAACCCATCAACTAATTTTAGAATAGTCGATTGGTATGACCTAATCAATCAACTAGGTTAAGGGAACCTTGGGGTTTGGTTGAGCTAAACCGATTAACCGATTAGCCTAAAATCATTGATTGGTTAGGCTAGAGCGAGTTTTTTTTTATCCTTTGGACTTGATATGTTTTGAGACTATGTCCAATGTTATTATATGATTCTTTATTAATGACAGCACACATCTTGCATAACGTAATTAACTTATTGGATGGATCAAATGGTTCATAATTCATTTTTTTCTCAATAAGTGATTGGGAAGGCTTTAATAGAAAATTTGGAATGAGTGTATTATAACTTCAAAAGGATATTGTAATCTAGATTCATGGACTAAATACTAGTTAAGCGTTGATGAAAATTCTACCATATGGTTGGAGGGTAGTAAGAGTTAAGATGAAATAAGCATGTGGATGTGTTACTTGGATCTTACATGGGTTTAAGGTTTTTGGTTTAAGATTTAGGGTTTAGGGTTCATGGCTTAGGGTTTAAGGTTCAATGTTTCGAAACAAAAATTTTTAGTATCGAAAAATGGAGGTGTTATATGTTAGTATCATAGTTTTATTTTAAAAGTGCTTCATTTTAAAAAATACTCTTTAATTGATACTATAGGTGGGTGTTACAAATTTATTCTCAATTGCTTAACCCTTAAATAATTTTACGCTGACATCATCATTTATTTTTAACGATTCCCTGATTACCTCAAGTATTTGGCTGACTTCACTCACACCCTACCAAAATCATCCTTACACCATCTCCTATCCACCCAACCTATATCGCCTGACACATGAAATCCAGCCATCAACCTATCTATTATCTTACTTTCTCTTACAAACTAGCCCTATAACCTTAACTTCTCCTTTGTTCTTCTAGTTGCCTTCGGTCCCTAAACCTTGAGATCTAGTGTCCCTTTTTTTTTCTCTCAGCCTTCAAATCCCCCAGCTAAGATAATGTCTTCATTTGCTTCTAACTAACCCTAAAATTTTCTTATTTGCATGTAATGCCTCACCATCCAAGCTTTGTCACCATCGACCACCACCATTATTCTCCCAAATTATCCTATCCTAGCTTGTATTCTCCCTTCATCATACATTTTTTTGCCAACAACCACCATCACCATCCTCTCTTATCTATGTCATCATCACCCTGAGCTTCCTTCAAGTGTAGCACCAATGGATGACCTTGGATAGCACAAATCGACCAACATACACAAATGAGTATCCTTGCTACTGTATCCACTAACCTTGCACTTCTAGCCCTATATTTTTCTAGCTACCCCTCTCAATTGAGCAACCTCCATCCTATGTTTTCCCTCCTACAATGTGAAGATCCAATGCATTCCAAAATAATATTTCTCGATAGAGTAAAAACCTCACACATCATAGCTTGCATGTCAAAAAGGCCTCCCAACTATTGACAAGCTGTCATCTAGAGGCATCCCTATTGCAAATAGATGTGAACTTTGTAAATGCAAAGATGAAACTCACACTCATCTATTCTTTGAATGTTCTTTTTCTACTGAAATATGGCAGCAAGTCCTAAAAAGGATGGGTGTTACTAGAAAAGGCAAATGCTTCAACAAAGAGCTTAGATGGGCGCATAAGCACAATAGGGGGAATCATTGGAGAAAGAAATGGTTCAAATCCTCTATTTGCGCCACTGTGTATGAAATTTGGACTGAGAGAAACCTCAAAATCTTTGCAGGTAAAGCCCGCTCTATCAAGCAAATTGTCCACTCTATTCAGTTCAACACTGCTTGCAGATTACTCAATACTTGTCCAAATAATCAAGACAACATACATGCAATGCTTTTGACTTAGCTTTGGTTCCCTGTATATTTCTCTTTGAATTTTTGGCTTTTAAGAACTTAGCTTGCATTGTATAGGGAGTGTATACTCATGCCATGGCATGAAACTGTACAAATTGATTCCTTCTCCAATATGGATGAATAACATGTGTCAACCAATTTCTCCAAAAAAAAATTATAGATGCACTTATTTTTACAAGTAAATAATAAAGATATTTATAAATTATAACAATAAAAAATATTGCATGATCCAATCTAATAAATATATTTATCATTTATTAGATTACTTTAAAAAAAATATAATTTTATAAAATACATGTGATCATAATATGACTATACAACATATAATATCATTTATTGCATTATAAATATTATAAACAATCATAAGATTATTAGTAAATATAAATGAAATAAGAATATTAGATGTGCTTTATTTTCACAAGTAAATAATAAATATATAAATAAATTTTAACAATACAAAGCATTGTATGATTTAATCTAACAAATATATTTATTATTTATTTAATCACTTAAAAAAAGATAATTTTATAAAATAAAGGTAATAATAATAATACGACTATAACAACATATAATTATCATTTATTACATTATAAATATTAAAAATAACCATAAGATTATTAATACATATAAATTTAATAAGAATATTAGATGTGCTTTATTTTTACAAATAAATAATAAAGATATTTATAAATTTTAACAATAAAAAATAACATTGCATGATTCAATCTAACAAAGATATTTATTATTTATTATCATTTATTTGATTAATTAAAAAAAGATAATTTTATGGAATAAAAGTGATCATAATATGACTATACTATGCATAATTATAATGTGTTATATTGTAAACATCATAGATAATCATATAAAATACATGTGATCATAGATAATCAATTTGGAATGAAGTGAATTAGGGTGAATGAACCGTTCACCTCCATTCACTTTGTTTGAAAACCTATTTAGCATTGTTAACTTAAATTAATTGTGATTATTAATTCACCTCAACATATCTCGAATCACCTCATTTTTTAATATCATTGAAATTGGAAATTAATGGAGGTGAAAGTTAAAACTTCAAAAATAAGTTTCATTCACTCTAATTCATATGAAGCCACACCTGATTAAAACAATTTTCCCTTAAATTAAGTTAATATTACCCACTTAATACTTTTAAATATTTACTTCACCTCTATTTCTTTCACATAGAAATTTTTTCTTATTTATCAAAAATGTTGATATTTACCTACACCTTGATTTACCCCAATACAAATAAATCACACTCGTATTATTTGTTATTATAGTAGCTTTAAAAAACCATTTACTTCACTATTTTAAGTTTTTAAACTCTGATAGAAACGATTCTATTTGTTCACCCTTTCTAGTCATGTCATGTTCTTCAGCTTTGTAAAAGATAATTTTCCTTATTGAAATGCGAACTAAAAATCTATTATAAAAATAATAAATTACAATGAGTTGAAATATGTATTTTAAGCAATAAATCAAAAAAAGGATTATGAGAGGAGTCCTCATTGTTATATTTTTAGGATATGCTCCATGGGTCAACGGCATTTGCCCTCCACACCCATATAACTGATTGAGAGTCATCCCATAAGGTGTCCCTTCTTCTGTCCCCAGTGTGTATTGTGTCAGAAAAAAATGATATATTTCATTGCATCACTATAAATTTAGCATAATAGACATTACAATTAATTTTTTTTCAAAACTATAATTTTTTGCATTTTAATAGTTAATAGTCCATGTGCATGGAAAGGGAAAAAAAATATATCTATTTTAAGTCTTTGTTATGAATCAAATAGATATTTTTAAAAAAATATTTTCATCATTTCTAAATATTTAAAAGCATAAAATTTAGAGTATATTTTTCATCCCTATTACCTTCGGACAAAATGAATAATAAAAGTGTTCATATTATGGTGGAAACTATGAATCAAATCAAGTCGAGCTATATAATTTTACAATTTACTTTTGTTTACCATATAGAAAAAATTACAATTTTACATAAGAACTTCAAAAACAATTTACTTAGGGCTTTGAAAATTACTTTTTTTAAGCAATAATCACATATATAATAACTTTTCTTAGTCAAAATACCTTCATATATAATAATAATAATAATTTAAAACTATAAGTGATAAATTATGATCCTTTCATATAGAAAAATAAAATTATTTTAATGGTTTGCACACTTTTTTAAAAATAAATAAAAGTAATATTAAAATTTCACTTAAACTCTTCATTAGAAACTAATATATATATATATATATATATATATATATATATATATATATATATATATATATATATATATATATATACCAATCAAATCATGATTTAGTTTCAAATCATAATTAGATTTAGCTTATTATTGGTGAATTCAGTTTGTTTTGGTGAAGATTTTATCAAAACAAGCCATAAACACTAAAAGTAGCGAAAACTAACTAAATAAAATGCAAATACAACCATTCACGACCACACCTAGGGATATTCATATATTAGATATTTGATAAAATTAAAAAAAAAAATAATAATAATAATAATAAACCCTCTGGACATTCCAAAAAAACTTTGGATATCCTATACTTCATATATCCAAAGTTTTATATCAGATAATAAATAATTTATTGAATATCCAAAACTTTTAAGCCATAAATAAAAAATATCAGATAAAAAAATTATTCATGCATAAGATATTAAACCAATCCAATATGAACCCATTTGATATAATGATTTAATTCAAATCTTAAATTATATTATATTCAATGAGTAATTCTAATTTTTAGATAATATTTAATTAAAAAAATATTTAAAACATATAAAATTTACTTACAATAAATAAAATAAAATAAAATTCACAGACATAACAATGTTTGCAAATTGTCCAACCTGATGAAATTTTCCATCATTAACTCCCTTTTCAATCAACACACACATGTGATTATATACAAATAAATGTTATGAAAAGTAAATAATTTTTAGAGTATATGTGTATATAATTTATCTGATCTGATATTATTTATATTTATCATATCAGATATCTAAATTATTTAACTATTTATTTGTCGGATTGATTATTTAAATTTTTGGATAAAATTAAGTATCGAATATCTAATAACATAAACAACCCTTCTCTACACACAAGCTCACAGAACTTATTGTGATTGAATTATTCACTTCCTTGGGTCTGGAATCCTGCAGAACTATATTTCCCCCACAATTCAGTCCTCGGCGACAGGGAAAAATGGTATCTGCTCTCGTTAACAATATCTTTCATTTTGTCAGATTTGCAGTTATAATGCAATAGCATACCCAAAACTTAACCCAGAAAACAGCTCCGGGACAGAAAGCGTGACACGGAATCTATTCCTCCACGATGCAATCAGAACCGAAGAACTCTGAACCAACGGGCAAAAAGCAGGTTCAACTCCGTACTTGGTTCAATTATTTGTTGACGAGAATTTTACAGAAGCATTACGGCGACCTGGACTTATTGGCTTAGCCCTACCCGAAATCCTTATGCAGCTCTTCACTGATGCAGACGTTGAAATATGAGGGGGACCGAGCTAATAATGTAATCATGTAATGGATTTTGAGTTCTGGACAGATCTGCTCGCATTCCTAAGTCTTCAACAAATACTATCAAATTTCCAATACTAGTACCGCCTCAGCAACATATATTATTTGCCCGCTCAGTTGCTAACAATGAATATCTAGTCACCAGTTAATGCCCGGGGCCTATGGTCAATAGTAAACAGGGACATACCTGTCTGTGAAACTGCTCTCACAAACCCCATATTTGCGGTCAAAGTTGGAGCACCCCAATAGTCTCCAGTACCAAAAACTACTTTATTTTTCCAGGCCAACTTTCGGGTAGTAGGGAGGCTCATCATGCGTGTTGACGGACAATCACTGATAACCCTGAGCATATACAAAAACTGATCAGCACAAGGTAAATCTATCGACTACAATAACAAATATATCACTGATTCTCAAATGACCAAGGCCCCAATAGTAGCAAATTAGCAGTAGCGCATCATGATCATCAAATTTGGGTCTTCACTAAGACTTGGATATAAAATACAGTACTATCGCATTCATGCTCCTGCAACACCCTTCCCCAGCACAAGATCAATGGCAAGCTTAATATCCCTCAAGGTGGTTAAGGCAACATATCAGCAATAACAAGAAAAATCCTTGAATAGCTTTTCAGGAATATATGAAATTACAGATTTGGTGAATCAGGGTTAAAAACATTCATCTGCAGAAGGACTGTAGTAACGATGTTTCCTGGCAACAATTTTAGTCAGAAAATACTCTTAAGCAGTTACTCTCATATCATATGTATAATTAAGGACCTGAAAACACCTGACTGAGTGATATGGTCTGTTGCACTGTGTTCCTATGGCGCTAGGCTATCCACAAAGATCCATATAGCAAAATTCAGGTCCGTCTGAGCAGAGTGACTTTGATAATCAACGGTACCTCTTTGACACAAGCTGAAAAATGGCATGACATGAGGTGACGCTATGTGGTGTCCGGTTTTCAATACTCACCCTGAGTGACACTATAAGAAATAACATTATTTTGCAGGTCTGAAGAAAATTCCAACACTTCCATGCGTCATGGCTGGAAGATTTTCTGGGGTATGAGGATGGTAGTCAATCACAGTTGTTACTGGCAACTACTTCAGAACTGATCAACAGCAGTTACTCCTGGATTCACAAGGAAAATTTACCATTACCAGATGCTCTGATTTCCTCAGAACTCAAGGAACCAGGATACTGTGAGAGAGAACAGTATGGCATAAACTGGCCATTCCCAGACATGAACTCACCCTATGGATGGCTGCTCATGAAAGACTAACAGCTAGATTCTGGCTAAAGTAGATGGGTTTCATTACTGATTCTTCATGTGTTTTATGTGGTTTCCATGAGGAGACTACAGGAAATATATTATTTGAATGTCCTCATGCCTGGGAAATTTGGCAGCAGATCCCTTGCAAAACTGAGCCCTGCAAATAGTATTTGTTCCTGGTAGGATGAGCTCAAATGGACGGTACAAACCAGAAGGAGATTGAAGCCTAAACTAAATGCACTGAGACTTATCTTGGCAGCTGTGCAGTACCATGTATGGAGGGAGAGGAATAACAGAATCTTTAACAATCATTTCCAACCAGCAACCCAAGTTTTAAAAGATGTCATTAAGGAGGTAGCAATTAGAGTTGGAGCATAACAAAACAGTGAATGATTAATTTCCTTCCTCACTACATAGACTTCCTAAAGGTGTCTTAATGAACCTATACGAAGAATAGGTCATAAATAATTCCTATTTTGGAAGTCATAAAATAGACCCAATGCATAAAGGAGGGGGGGGGGGAAGAAGGGCTAACAAAATGGCATTGCAGAGATCAGAGGTTGGGGCATTAGCAACAGTTAAAAATAAAATCTGCAGTATATCAGATTTGAGGAGAGATGCTTGTCAGATGTTCACAAATAAAATCTGCTGATAACACCAGACTGCCAATTGGTCAATCTTGCAACTCTTGCCACTAGTTGAGAAGAGATCGCAAAGATGATAAGTCTCTACGCTACTAAATTTGCAACATGAAAAAGGAAGTACACTTTGATGGAGTGGGATATGTTTGGGTGTACTACCCTGTTTTTGAAAACCCTAATTATAAACCGATAATTATGTGTATTAGTCATAATAATTATTGTAGGGTGTTTTATATTAAATATGTTATTAATATATGTATTATTATTGTGATATATTAGATATAAAATTTGTTAAAGAGTGGATTATTAAATGTTATTAAATTTTAATTCTAAGTTAGACTTCAACCGATATCCATTATGTTGGGTAACCCTAATTCCGATAACCAAATATTTTATCATGGTTCTTCACCTAAATCATTACCCTAACCTATACTTGATTGATGGGTCACATCCCCATCTCCTTGCTGGCACATTTTACTCCACACCATACCCTACACCACACCTTCCTCTCTTCCATGTTTCCCTTCCCTTGTTTTGCTCCACGTTTACCCTCAACCCACCATCCATATAACCCCTCCATCCTCTCTATTTTTGCATCGTGTATCAACCCCAACAGCTTGCATTATCTCCTTTTTCTCCCGAGCTCCCTCAAGCAAGTAAAAGCCCTGTTGATTCGTCATTATCATCGCTGCATCTTCACCATTTTTGCTAGCAACGCACTCCGCCACTAGCCACATTTCCTTAGCTTTGACAACTCCTAATGATCTCCATCCCCCACCTTCGGCAACTCCAGCTAAAACCACTCCAAAGCCAATGCTCAACCTTACCAAAAACAACCCAACTCCCTCCTCCAAACTCATCGAAGAACCTCCCTCAACCTTCAGCCACTTGTGTTGATTCCCTTCCTTCACCTTCGGCCACCTGTGTTGATCCTCCTCCTCTTGTCATACCTTGCACCACCGAAGCTCCCCCTCCCCTCCCCGGGGACACCGGCCTTTCCTGCCATAGTTAGCCCCCTAGCAACAACCTAAAGCACCGTTGCTCCTTCCCCTCTTCTTAACAACTTCCATCATTTGCCTCTTCCTTTTTGTTTGTGGGTTTTTTTTGGTTTCCTTGCTGCATTGTTTTGTCCGATTAGTTGTTCTTGAGTGGTTTGGTAATTTTAGGTTATTGTTGTATTATATTAAATGCTAATACGTGTGCTATTAGGTGTTAATTTCTTAAGTAATTCTTGAGGATCTCGAAGGAGACAGTTTTGTACCCCCCTTTTTTTTGGGTAAGATCAAATTTAAGTAAATCCAATCACTCATAAGACGGTAAAATTCATATGCGAACATGCTGGTATTGTTCAGACCTAAAATCATACTAGAGTTTTATATTTGTCAAGTATTATGACATGCATAATAAAATGATAACATATTAAACAAATGATACATACAATTGTTGTAACTCAAGTTATATGTATGAGTAATATGTTATATGATTAACATGCGCTTGTCTAGGGTTGTGTTAGGGTTTTCATTCTTGCCAAGTCATGATTTAAATGCCATGACAAATATCTCATGGTTTATATTGCATGGTAGCTAGGGATGTTATACGTAGTATAAGAACATGCACCCATGTTTAGAGTTAGAATACGATAAAGCATATCCGCATGTTCTAGGATTAGAGATATTTCCTTATATGTACTGTGATGATAATTGCCTGAATAAATGTCGCATTATGATTTAAATATGTACGTATATGCTCCGTTGAAAATGTTATACCTGGGCAATGCATGATTAAGGTTTGTGGGCGTAACTTACTAAATGCATAAAAAGTAAAAAATATAGTTAAATAGCTAGATAGTAAAAATTGCCTACGTGCTAAAATAATGTGAATTATTATTAGCCTTTTCATGAAAAATTTCTAGTATCAATAATGTTAGTGCGAAAAGGAATAAAATGGTGAAATTAGGATTTTCAATGACATTGGGATAATTTTAACCTAATGTACCTTTTGTGAATAATTGATTATTAGGATGGCCTCAGACTTCAATATTGACTTGGTTTGACATAAACCAATGACATTAGGGTTTACCTTAATTTGGAAATAAAAGAAAAAATAGTTAAGTATGGAAATGAAATTTGTTATGCAGTATATGATATTTGTGATTACCTCATAAAATATTAATACTTAAATTGAAAGACCTCAAGTTGGGAATGGCTGCTCTCTAAGATTAGATACCCTAGAGACAAGGTATTAGCCTTCATTTGAGATGGTTTACTGGTGTGTCGCTATGCCCTAGTAAGGCAATATTCTATTCTATAGGCACCCTACAAGCCTTATAGAGGATATTGATACTTAAGGATTAGGTGACCAAGGTTAGAGGATATTATGTTACCTTTATACGTCAATATGACCAGGCATACCACAATGTCCCTGAGTTCGAGAGTAAGAGTATTGTGTCATCTTCACGTGTTAATATGACCAGATGTACCTCAGTGTTCCTAGGTTGATTTTATCCCCCTCGGGTAATTAAAAATGGAACTAATTGTTGTATAAGAGAATAAAATAAAAAATGGTTTGGATTTGTGGATTCAATAGTTACCTTAGTGCTCTAGATTAGTATTTAGAATCGTTCTGGATGTATTGATTCGGTAGTTGCCTTAGTTTCCTACCTTGGTATTTGGAATTGTTTTAGATTTGTTGGCTCGGTAGTTGCCTTAGTACCCTAACTTTTGTAGTAGGAATTGATTTGGAACCATTGATTCGGTAGTTGCCTAAATGCCCTACCTTGGTATTTGAAATTGATTTGGTTGTGTTGATTTGGTAATTGCTTCAGTGTCCTACCTTAGTATTTTGAATCTATTTGACTAATTCGATGTCTATTGTACCTCGAGATGATGTGAAGTGAACAAATATATTTTACAGTTGAGCTTGATAGTTGATGTTATTTATATTATCTCATAATTATTGCATGTGGTTATGGTACATGCTTTGTACTCTAGTATGATTTTCGGATCGTTGTGTGACTATATGCAATGCGGTTATACTACCTCTTGTAAGGTATTGTAATTTACTCAATACAAAGAAGTCGTACTAATACTGCTTTTACAGATGATTACATAAGGGTATAGAGTGGATCCAAGCATATTATAGCGAGAGGAAAGAGGATCCTTGAGAAGATATCCTATTTTCGGAGTAGGCTTTTGGGTCTAAGAGCTAAGACAAACTAGTGTTGCACCTTCAGATACCCCTTTTGATGTAATCTGTTTTCCTTCGAACTCTTATTTCCTTGTATTTTTTATTTGCATTGTTGTATGAAGTAATTATATAATCTCTTGTATTTTTGTTGTTTTACTTTGGCTATAGTTTGTTTTAACCTTAACACTTAGCATAAAAAAGGTGAAGGAACTGGTATTATACTAAGTGTGGCAGTAATACCCAAAAGTTTGGTAATTAATGTTTCCGTAAATCAAAATTTTTAAGTAGAAAAATTAGGGGTGTTACACAGGAATGCAGTGATTTTGGAGTCAAGTGCATACAAAGAAATTTAAAAAAGATAGGGTCGACATCACCCACGGTCAGCTACTAGAATGTGTACACTAAGCCTATAGATGGACTTGATGTCATCATATAAGGGGGATTCTACTTGGTAAACTAAGCGTTGATACAAAGTTGTATATATTGACATTTCTATTAAGGACTTAATAATATTTTAGTTTTTGGAACACTTTTTAGTAAATAGTGATATAAGGTAATATTTTTGAAATTTAATATAAAAAAAAAAAAGAAAAAGTACTAGGTGGCATTAACGAAAATAAATGATCAAAATGGAAATAATATGGTTACTACTTGATAGCAATGGCTGAATTGTAGAAGAATGCCACACTTTTGAAGGATATTATGCCGACAATGTTGTTAACTTTCCTGTGTGGCAATAAGCTTGGGTTGGGGTTGTCCAAAACAATTAAAATTGCAATCACAGAATCAAAACATTGCGAATGATAAATGATGTGACACGGTCATTATAGCGTGAATTTATTTTATTTTTTTCACAATATGGTCTAATTCTTATTTTTTAACTATTTAAATAAAATAAATTAGTGTTTTATATTATATTAGAAACATTTAAATGGCTCGTTATATGTTAAATTGTCCTATCATTAGATTGTTAACCTACTAATGTAATCTATTAGTCTTAGACTCTTGGTCATGTATTAAATAAACTAATATTAAAAATACTAGACTAAAGGTACTTAATTACTTATTTAAGACAAATATTATTACTTAATTACTAGACTAATAGATACTTTATTTAAAAAGTATATGCAATTAATAGACTAATTTTATATTTATAATGAATAGAATCCCACTAATAAGTAGTGGCATATTTGAGAAAATATTGGAAGATAATATTACAAATTTATATTTAAAGAAAAATAAATAAATAAACATACGAAAAAGTAGGCAAATATTAGGGGCAATAGATGTCGTGATGTTTCAAATGAAACATGAGTCTTCCCACTCCTTCCCCTATCTATCTATCTTTAACACTAGTCTATTTGTATCCAACACTTTAGTCTTTTCCCACTCCTGTCCAAAGTCCAATGCCAACAACAAGAGAACAACACCGACCACTTGTGGCAAAAGCGAGCATAGACAAGCAAAGAGCAAAAGCGAGAGCCACCAGACCAAAGGCAACAGTGTCTAATTCGTGTTACTACTAAAATTAGGGTTTGGTATCTTAGCTATTTTGAATCTCTATTTTTTATAATTTTTGTCTTCTACTCTCCTCTATTTTTATTCCCCTGTTCAAAAACGCTCTCAATTTTATGGATGGGGTTGGTCATGAAGGGATAGGGTTAGAGCACAATGGAAGGTAATGAAAATGAAAAATGTTGGTAAATTTTAGGGTTTTCAATATATCAGTATTTTATTGGAAAAAATATTGGCAAAAATATATTTATCATCAAGAAATGTGTGAAATTTTAAATCTATAGCGTTTCGATCATTTTGCATAGCAGCTAACCCAAAATTCGCTAAAAAGCAGCTGCTGCGCTTAATCAGTAGTGCTATTTAATTGCCTAGGGGGAACACATAACAGGATTTTGCCCACATCGGGACAGTTCAGTTGTTACAGTCTTACAGAGAAGAGAAATCAGCTCCTCATACACCCTTTTAACATGCATAAAGTACTCTATAAGAGAACTTTCTTCTTTTCTGGACAATAAAATCCTTATAAATATAGATCTTTGATAAACTCACAATGATTAACCAAGACAATTACCATGATGCCATTACATAGAATTTCTAATCTAAAAAATAAATAAAAAATGGAATAAAACCTTGCACCCTCTCTCAACCAGGCCTCTTAGCAATAGCATCAAATGATGGATCATCTATAAGATTATCAATATCATCCTTATCAATGCTGTGAAGGTATACACACAGAGTATTGCAGCAATCCACATAGTTTCGGTCATTAAGTTTGTGATAATCAGTCATAGAAATGACATCAGGAATCCGCGTTGGTTTTTGTTCTGTCATCGATTACTGAAGCTTAAAAGAAAACTAGCAACTCAGAGCGGCAGAATTAAATTATACAATTACATAGAGTGAGAGAGAGTGACCCAACAGGGCACATGGCTGATAGAAATAAATGAGAAATATTAGCATACATACCGTGTTATCAGGAAGAAAATATCTCTCATATCTATCTTATCGCTTAGTAAAGCGAGCTTTACAGAGCTGTCAACACAAATATTATTCTATAATTTTATTCCTAAAGTAACTATATTTGTGCTACTTAATAATACCCCATCATTAATGAGAATTTGAAACCGGTATCATACCGAGGAGAGAAAGTCAATCCATAAATGACTTTAGATGAAAATTGTATTCTTTTACCAACGTTTTGCGTTAACAATTAACTTCATTATCTTAGTAGTATCTGAGTCATATTTTCTTTGCATTAGTTTATTTTTAATATATGTTACAAAGTAATACAGGGTTGAGAATTAGAGTACCAGGAGGAAATATAGTTGGAATAAGAGAAATAATAGATATCCGCCAATACAATATATATCGACCAATATAATTTTGAAAGTTATAGCCATTGGGGTTTAGCCTACTGATACATAATGCAAACTTAAATCACATGCGTATCTGCCAATACGATATATATCGACCGATATAATTTTGACATATTACCAATATTTATTATTTTTTCTCATTCTTTTTAAATCATCATTTCTAACAATAAGATGACATGACACTACAATCATGAGTAGGGTGCAGCCATGACCATGATATTAATGTCTAGGTGAAAGCGATTGAGCATAGCGAGAAGTGAATAGTGGAATAATAGAACAACGATGCAAAAGACAAGTGTTGATGCACAATGATAATGAACAACTAGCAATTACCCAGCAATGGGGAAGGTTGATGTTTTTACTGATGCATGGCCTTGGTCAAACAAAGCTATGATTTTTAGTGCTAGAAACACCAAAATTTGGGGCCATCGGTGAGGTGATAGATTTTTCTTTTGGGTGGAGATTTGTGTTGTCCTCAAGCTCATGACAAGTAAAGAAGCAATTGAAAGTAGAAACAAACTCCGCATTAACTTGATCTAGAGGTTATCCATTCTACTTAACTAGCAATGTCAAGTGTTGGTAAAAAACCAAACATGCTATGAGCTAATGCACATAGAGGTTTGACAATATGGTTATAGCTATGGGTAGCAGATCAAAAAATGTCAAGTTGTGGCCTTAAACTAGGCTACTATGTTGGTAGGGTGCTAGAAGCCAAGGAGGCCCAAATTGGTAAGCCAATCTATGGTAGAGAGAGTTTTGGGGATCATATGTTTGCCATATTAGGATCTAAGAGCAGTCCCAAAGCTAACCCCTAATATGATCTAAAGCTTCCGACCTCTAAATGGACTTGAGGTTAGTTGGGACCGACGAGAGATGTTCAAGTGCAAAAAAGCTTTGACCACAACCTTTGGGGCTACGAAGGCTCCTCGACACTAAGCAATGATAATAGGGTAGTGGTAAAGGGTTTCCAAGGGAAGCTAGGTTGTAACAAGGGTTTGGTATATACCATGATTGTGACAGTCAGTGATTCAAGCGATGTAGGAGGGATAGTGATGTGGATTTAGGTTGAAAGAACTAAAAATAACCGAATGGATCTCCTTCATCCTTCAACAATATGGCTCGAATGGTGTTAAAATGTATTCATGCATTTGTATGACACAAACAATGCTAACAAGAGAACTTTAATACTTTACAAAGATGACAATAATATAAGGATTTTTAATGAGAACTCACAAAGAATCACTCACTAAAAACAATTAAAAGAAACTAAACAATAATTTTCAAATGATCAAAGCAAAGTCACAAAGATAATGACAAAAAACTCTCAAAGAGACTTTTGATATTCAACTCATCTTCACTTAAAATCTCATACAACCCGCAAAAGTAAGCCTTATTTATCGACTATAACCCATGCTAACCAGCCTTCTAACACTAAATTATTAAATAAAATCATAACTAACAACTAAAACCCTAGTTAATTACAGCCGACTTCCTAGCTATCCTTATCCACGTAGCATGGTTGTAGTAGGCTTATTCCATATGCCATTTCATCACCTTGGACTGGTCAATCAATCAACCAACTTAGCAAGGCTTTGAATGGTTGCAAAAAAATCACCTATTTACAATATTCTTCATTTTCGAACAAAGTCTTCAAGAAAATGCTTTTAACTTGGAAAACACCTCCGAGAACCTCAAGAAACATCCTAAACATGTCTAACAATCATGTTCAAATGTATGAACAAATATGCGCTTGTATCATTCCCCTTCTCTTGAAAGAAATTTTTTCCTCAAATTTGAACCTTCAAATAAGAAATCCCAACAAATGAGAACATATCTTCCAAGATGATGCTTATCTTTAAACTCCTTGAGAATACGCCTTTGTATGTTTGAAAAATCATCAAAGAGCTTCAAATATGATGAATAACAAAATGGGTTTCCATATCAAAATTTCGATCATAAGGTATATCATATATGCCATGCAATCTCCATACACCATTCTTAAATCACTTGGAATCTTCATGGCTTGATCTCCCCATGTCTTCAAATTGCATGTTACACCTTCAAATTCATCATCTTGTGTCTTCGAATCCTTCAAAGGCATTATGAACACAACATCACCATATGTACACAAAGTCACCATAGGCAGATATAGCACTTCATTTGCTTGCATTAATTCGAACCTCCTCAACATGAAACACGCTTCGCCTTTGCCACCATCCACACTTTCATACTCACTAGGATCAAACACATCCATGTTTTTTATTTTCAATTTCTTTCCTTGCTTTAACATTACCACAATCTACAATCTCAATCTCCTTTAATGACAATATTCTTCGATTTGCACACTCCTTAACAAGATGACCATATCCTCAACACTTGTAGCATTGGTTATTCTTAATAACATCTTCAACCATCTTATCTTTTGCCTTCTCTTCACATATGACTAATCTCCTTTCTCCTATACTCAAATTTGAGAGAACATCAATATGAGGAAAAGAAATGGAAGCTTTTGAAATCACCTTAGAGGTCTTGTCTTGCTTTTCAAACTTCAATGCCAACTTGATCACACCCTCTAATGAATCATAAGAAAAAACTTCAACTTTGTCTCTCAAGTTTGCATTTAGCCCACCTAAAAATCTTGCACATGTTTGCTCCCTTCTTTCGAACACATCACATATGAGGAAAAGACTTTCAAACTCTCTAGCATATTCTTCTACACTTGCATTGTTTTGCTTCAAAGTAATCATCTTTATGCAATTACTTTGCTCGAACTCCTTAGGAATGAATTTCCTTTTCATGGCCTTTTTCAGTTTTTCCTAAGTCTTCGTCTTCAAGTTACCACCTTTCTCTCTTGATTTCTTCATGTTTTCAAACTATGTACATGAAAACTTTCTTCAACTTCAAGTTCACCTCATTTGATCATCATAATCCTTAAGTCAAAAATTACATCTAATGTTTGCATACAATCCATAAAAATTTCAGCATCTAACTCACCATAGAAATCTGGAATATCAGCCTTAAAATAGAGCCCCTTTCACTTCGACTTGAATGTGTTGAATCAGAACGCTCTTCAATGTACTCCATTCTTTCATCAATTTGTCCACCTTTTACTTTGTAAAGCCCTTCATAGCATGCCTTCATATTTATCACAATCGGCTTGTCTCTGATCTTCCATGTGTTGTAGTTGTAACTGCATCTTTGTTATAATCTCTTAAAGAGATCTCATAACATCATCACTTGCCATCTTTGATTCAGAACCAAAAATACAACTATGAATGCTTTCTTGATGGTATTCAACAAGATCTTGATGAATTCCTTGGTTGAATACCAACTAACACTCATGAATATCTTCAACTACAATACTTTGAAGATTTATCAAAATTCTTAACAATGAATCTTGATAGGTTCTTTGGGAAGAAAAAGGATGAAAATGGAGGGGGGGGGAAAGGAAAATGAAGAAAAGAATTTTGACCACCCACCCATAATAAACACAATTCCACAAAGAAAACATCCCAAACTAGGATCGAGAATACCTAAGGGCAGGATTCAAGATGTTCCTTGATACCACTTTTGACGTGGATGTGGGTTGAAAGAACTCAAAACAACTGAATGAATCACCTTTATCCTTCAACAATATGGCTCGAATGGTTGTAAAAGGCACTTGTGCATTCATATGGAATAAACAATGCTAGCAAGATAGAACTTTGACACTTCACAAAGATAGTAATCAAAGGGTTTCTAATGCGAAGTCAAAAAGAATCACTCACTAAAGATAATCAAAAAAACAACTATACAGTAATTTTTCAAGGATCAAAACAAACTCACAAAGAAACTTCTGGAATTCAACTCAACTTCACTTAACATCTCATACAACCCACGAAATTAAGTTATAACCCATGCCAACCAGCCCTCTATCACGCGTGGGAATTAGAGTTTAGTTACAAATTTGTTACATAAAACCATAATTAACCACCAAAACCCTAGTTAATTACAACCGACTTCCTAGCTATCCTTATCCATATGGTATGGTTGTAGTTGACTTATTTTAGCTTTCATTTCATCACCTTTGACCAGTCAACCGATTAACAAACTCAGCAAGGCTTTATTTGGTTGCACAAAAATTGCCTATTTAAAAAATTCTTCATTTTTGAAACAAATCTTCAAGAAAGTATTTTTAACTTGAAAAATACCTCCAAGAACCTTAAAAAACATCCTATTACATATTTAGATGTATGAACATATATGTACCTGCATCAAATAAGCAAGGATTTTCAAGTGGCAATAAGGTTCATAGGTGTTGTGAAGGGGACGGGAAGGATTTTAGGGGTTGGTCGGTGCTGTTGTGGATCACCATGCAGTCGTAAGGGGCAGCTATGGTAGCGAAGAGAGGTGGAGGCTTGATGATGGTGGGTAAAAGGTTAATGGTTAGGGTTTTTTGGAGGTGATGTTTGTAGTGGTAGGAGGTGAGCGTGAGCCATGAGGAGTGTTGGTGGAGTTTTGACCCTTGGTGATATTGGGGTTGGTTCACTGGGGTCGGTGTGTGGTCTAAGGTGGTCGACAACAAGTGGTCAAAATCAAAGGGGCTAGTGCTAGGGATGGTACAGGAGAGGCTAATCTAAGGATTTTGTAAGATTTAGATTGGTACTGGGAAGGTGGAGGTAGTAAAGAGCTGGCGAGGAGCTAAGGAGGGATTAAAGGGCAAACGGCCTATATTAAAGGGTTGACAAAGTGGTCGAAGTCTTCACCAAGCCGGTGACCTATGCAACAGCTGTATGGAAAAAGGCTCAGCAAAAGCAGCGATTGTCGTTGATGGGTTTTCAGTCGTTATCTTTCATCTAACGCAATTTTTCCACAAATTCTAAACTTTGAATATTGTTTTTGAGAAGCTTAAGCTCTTCATCCTATCTCTTCAAGAAACTATTGATATTAAGAATTTCATCGAGGGATTCCTTCACTGTGGTGTCATCATGCTTTGATACCAATTTGCTAGGGTCCTGACTAGAGAATCTAGTTGCTGCAAAGTCATGGAAAGAATCTAAAAGAATTCCCATAATTAGATGAATTCCAAAGAGTATTAGATGATTAAATTGATTGATTATGCATGTGAGAGAATTAGGGTACGGATTTTTGAGAATTAGAAAGTAGGGGCAATGGAAGAGGGCCCAAAATCATCTACTTGCTAAATCTTCCAACTTGTTTACTTTTATTTTTAAGAAAACATGTACAATATAACCCTAAGTTTGGTGGGTTATGCACCAAATAACCTTTTATATATAGTAAACTATCAGAATTTTTATTAAAAAAAAATTCAAATTTGAGCCCACAAAATGTCGATTTTACCCTCACCCATATTACTCATAATTCCCTCCATTTTTTACCCATTTCCCTCTTCTTATTTTGTCATCAATTAGTTGTTGACTTGAATATTATTGCATTTTATTTTATTTTTTGATTTCATCTATTTTATTATCTCTTCACTTAATTTATTTATTTCTTGAACAAAAAAGGTAAAATAAGAAATGCAAAAGATTATAAAAAAGTAATCATTTAAAGATTAAAATTAGAAAAAGGATTAGAAATAAATTTAATACCAAAACTATAAATTAAAGAAAATAAACTCAATATGCTAATATATATATATATATATATATATATGTTCTTTTTTTTTCAATGCCTTTACTTTTATTTCTCTTTTTAAAGAAAAATGAATAGGGAAAAAGAAATCAAAAATAAAAAATTGAACCCCCTCTTCTACAACCCATCTTGTGTTCAATGTTCACAAATTTGAGCCCCCTCTCCTTCGACTCAGAAGCCATGCCCCGCCATAAACCGTCACCACCCTACCTCACATCAACCACCAACCACCGTTCTTTCTGCTCTATCGACCACAAGCCTCCAGCAGCGTGCCATCCATTGCTCTCCTCCCTTCTGCATTTGTGCAAGTTGAACTCCATCAACAACAAAGCCCAGATCAACACCACTCACTATCCTCCACCCGTGCCACCTTTGTTCACCTTCATCTATCTTTGCAATAAACCAAACCACCAAAGTGGATCTAGTTTGGTCATGGATATGGTTTGGTGTGCTTTAATTCTTCTAGTCCTCCGAAGTGGACTCTATTTCGCCTTTTGGGGGTTTTCCTTTTGTCTGTTGCCTGTTCAATTCTCGCAGGTTCTCTCTATCTTTAAGTTGTGACTCTTATCTTTCTAGCCCCTTTGGGATGTATGGATTGCTTTGCTTGTTCCAAATATGAGTTGTTTTTTACTCGAAAGCATTTTTACTCCTAGGATGTGTATCCCTCATGGCCTCACCCTAGTGCATCTTCTTTCTTGATTCGATTCGATTCACCAAATTTAGCAGAAAGCAATCAAGCATTGGCGCATTCTTGTATTGGCTTGTTGTTGAGAGTCTTGGATCTAGTTTGGTTTGCTTTGATTCGTTTGGCAATATGCTCTAGCAGTCCAGTTCTAAGTTTCAAACTTATATTTCTATTAGTCCAAGTGTTCGTTGGTCTAATCTCCTAGTTACTAGACTTGTTCGAGTCTATCTTATCTCAGTACTAGTTTTCGTTTGTTGGCTATAAAAAGTGTTTTTCTTCATGCGTAGCTGTTGTGCCTGCTTGTTGGATTTACCTACTTTGGGCTCTTGGATGATGTAACAACTTGGCTTACTAGCCATTTTGTTGTTGTTGTTAGTCTGATGAGATTTTCTTATTGCTGCTTGGTATTTCCTAAGCATTGAGTACCCATAACCTTGGTACACTGATGGGTTTGATTTGATTTTAGACCAACCAAGCTAGTTGAGGATCAACTAGTAGAAAACATAATGAAAATAAATGAAATTGAGTGTTTTTTTCCTTTAGTTTTGGTTTTATATTTAAATTTATTTCTATAATGATTTAAAATTGACATTTATTATCTTAAAAGTTTTTGTTCAAGAAATAAATAAATATACCAAATGAAAAGAAAATAGAACAAATGAAAAATAATAATAATAATAATAATAATATTAAAGTCAACAATAACTAATTGATGAAAAAATAAGAAGATGGAGAAGGGTGAAAAAATGGAGAGAATGTAGAATAATATGGGTGATGGTAAAATATTTATTTTGAAAGCTCAAATTTTATTTTATTTTAAGGTCATTTGATGCATACTCCTCTAAACTCCGAATTATATCATTCTAACACATTGGTACTAAAACTAGATTTCACCCTAACTTGGCCGGTAGTGAACTAATCCATGACCAAGGTCCCTAACAAAATGTTGGCAGCAAGTGGCAATTAAGCTTTTATTATACTAAAGGTGACTCTCTATTCTTGTGAATATTTTTTACTCTTTCTCACCATAGGAGCACTTGCATCTATTTGCATAAGATTTTTTTTTTTTAATTTGGCCATAACAAAGTGCAAAGTAACTAGCTAGTCGGCACAACTTAGAACTGCAAACTATTGTTATTTCCTTCTAAATTCATCATAAAGCCAAGCATAAATATTGTTGATCATTGATCTTGAAGCTATGAATTAGAGAGTGAAAGAACTTACATGACATGTTTTAGTATGTCATCAACTCTCAATTTCTCATTTGGTCCACCACACATTGATACCAATTCCGAGAATTCTGACCAAGCCGTTTCACAAACAATACCCTTTTTCTGAGAGAGTAGGCCCTGCAACTCAACATGGATAGGATTGTTGATCTCAGCCATCACCTGGGTGCATTTGAGACAATTAATCAGAATTAGAGTGCCAAAGTAAATGACATTTAGAATGTTGGCATTAATACATCCGTACGCAAATACCTCTCTAATTGACAAGATAACAAAAACAGGACATCCAGATGAAAGAAAATTTTGCAAGTGATTAGATAAAACTTTTACAGACTTCCACATTTTCTTACATAAAACCTCAATTATTAGTGTTAAAATTGTTTTGGTAAAAAATCTACAAGGTGCAAACATAATTGAGTTAAATATTATTTTGGTCCATCTTACTTAGGCATAATTCATGCCATCATATATGAGCCATATTCTGCAAACACCCCCCTCCGGGCGGCAATCTTGAAGAACATAAAACAACATATTAGGTGGAATAGAAAAAAATATTTATTTTGTTTCCTTTAGATTTCATTTTCACTTAAAGTAATTCATCTAAAATACAACTTTCTTGGTCCCTAATTGAGGAACCAATATAAATGATAAATGAAATCTAAAGGGACTAAAATGAATATTTTTTTATTCATGGACCAAAATAGAAAAAATCACATTCTAGAGGGACCAAAAGAATATTTAACTCAAGCATCATTAAGATGTTAAGTCCCATAAAATATTAGATTGCACGAAAAGCTGCTATAGGTTACTGTTTCTCATTTCCCATTTTGGAAATTTTTCTTAGACCAACACTCGAGCAGAAACTACAACATTGTTTCCACAACGTTTCTTCATAGGAGGAAAAAAAAACTGACCAAAATGATAAATTTTTAATCTTTTTTTAGGCATGCATAGATGAAAACAATTAACAACTTTCGACCAATGCTCTGCCTCCCCTACCTCTCATTAACCCTCGGCCCTCATTATGCCTCTCCTACCTTTCAAAAACTCTTATATAAACTTTGATTGTCTTCATGTAGCTATCTTTTTTAAGTTAAAATGAAAATTATGAATTTGTGCTCATTTGAGGGAATGGCTAATGATAGTAAATGTTTATATTCATCATGTGTCATATTCATATTTATAAAATGTAAGCAAGAATCAATTTCATCAAAAAAATTGTTGTTTCCTAGTTTTTAGGGAATACCATTCCCCATTTCTAGTTCTCATTTCCACACAACCTAAGGGGGGAAAAAGGAGAACTTGATTAGACTGAATAAAACCTTATAACATGTTCAAATAGTCCGTGCATGATATATCTTACAGCAAGATAAATTTATACACTGCCAACATACAAACTCAATGCACTAAAACTAGAGCCCTTTATGGGTGACATGTTTGAAGTTGCCAATATTGTTTTCTCTTCCAAAACTTTGAAGACACATTTAGCTAGCTTTGTCGCATGCTTCAAAGAGTCAAGATGAAACATAATAGAAAATCCTTTAAATTCCTTATCTATGTTGTTGTGTTTAGCATAGCATGAAACCAAAGTTGAACACAACATTCCAACAGTGAACATAAGGGAGGAGCATATTTCTAGATAAGCTAACTACATGCCAAAGTAAAAGAAATGATTAAAGATTTCAAAGTTTTGCTTTTAGAGACAACAAATGAAGAACTTGAAGAAGACAAACAATTCACTATTCACCTAGAAATTCATTTCCAAGTTACCAATGAAACAAGCATAATTGAGAAGGTTAAGACCTATGATGTTGAATACATTAGATTTCTGGTTATGGGCAATGAAGTTACACACATGGGATTATAACAATGAAGCATGTGCAATGAAGGCATTGCACCTTAGTCAAAAAATTATGTTATCAAAATGAAAAATAAGGGGTGATTCAATTTCAAATGTTCAAGAGGAAAGCATCACTGAGAAGAATTCTTCCAATTTATATCATGGGCTTAGCTCCTGGGTTTATGATGGCTTCCATTCAAGCCCAAGTTAAACGAGAAGATATTGGAGCTTTTCGAAGTCTATGATGTACATCTCAAGCTTCTTCATCCTAGACTTCACTCAAGGCCAAGTTTTCACTAACCAAGGAGAATGATGCACAATGAATTGATGTGTATCCTGCCTCATTGAATGCTAATTTCAATTCAATTTTCAAATATAAGAGTTTATTCCCTATTCATTTTAATGATTTTATATTTTTTGTGTTTAGAGCGAATTCGGAAATAGGAATAGACTAAGGATAGAGAAGTGTCCAGTTGGAAGCATGAAGACTGGATATTATTTTATTAAGTAGTTAGTTTTAAGGGTTAGCGAACCATAGGTAGGTAAGTCTAATATGTAACCCATTTTAATTTGTGTTTGTAATAGGACATTGTTATCAGTGGTAGCGTGTATTGCCTGCATACAAGGCCAATAATGAGTTTTCCCTGGAAAAAAAAAACAAAAAACAAAAAACAAAAAAAAAAGTCATCGATTTTAGTCTTGGGTTATGGTGTTGTTAGGCCAAGCCACTTGTCCATTGGGCTGGGAGATATGGCCTGATCACCCCCCCTCATGCTTAAATGAATTTGAATCATCTATTTTTAAAATCTCCTTCATAATTTTTGGCTAAACCATGATTTTGAGCCCCGACCCCAATCGTCACCCAACCTTCATCCTTTCCTTGCTTTAAAACTCACTTAACCTTTTTTTTCCCCTTCCTCTCTAAGCGATGCATTTTGGCTAGTGGTTTTGTACAAAAACCATTAGAATCCACGGTTTGGTAGCACATAGTTTTGAGAAACCCCACCCATTTTGTCTAAAGTAACTTCACTCTCTCTCTCTCTCTCTCTCAATTTTAGATTGTCTTTATCAACACAATACTTCTCTCATTCACCTTCGGTTCCTCTCCTCCTTTCTTACCATTCCCCTGTCTTCCATTAATGGTTTCCTTCCTACTCTTCGTTGTTCCTCCATCAAAAACTAAGTCCACCATATGATTACTGTGTACATTTTCGAATATTAACACTACCCTCTCCCTCTTTTGTGCCCAGCTCCTCCATAAAAGCGTATCTCAATATATATGCCTGTAATGGGGCTCCGTAATATACCTTTGATTTTAAAATATCTAAAATTTGTTGGGCTTGAGCCGTTCAACTACAAGTTGTTGAGTATAACTACAACTCGAAAGAATACTTTCAATTTTGAAGAAAGCAGGTTCACGAAAACCCATTTAGTGTGACAAGTTCCAAGAATCACAAGTTGGGTTTCGTTCTTCTAATACTTATTCGATCGGCATTAAATAGGATTATTATTTTTTATTTTTCTTTTGGTTTACCCTTGTTCGCATTGATTTAGTTATAATACTCCATTTTTCGAAAACCCTAATTCCAAAATTTGTATTATGTAGAGATAAAGTAATCGTATTTTCTACATTTGATTACATCCCTTAAAATATTAGAAACTCAAACCACATTTTTCAAATATTTCAATTAGACTTCTTGCCTTTTCTTACAATTTTGTGTCCATAAGCCTTACTAAGCCACTTTTGACCATCAAACTCCTTCAAGACCCTTCTAATTTATTTATATTTGAAATTTCTCATATTTTTTTCTAAGCCTCCTAGTCATTTTTAAAATAAAAAACAAAATTGTTAACAAAAAGTACTATTAATCACAGCAATCAGCCATAATCGCGTTTTTACCCCTGAAAGCCTAAACATCAGGGATCATAATACTTTCTTGTTATCAAGCATTAAATCATTTAGAAATGTAGTACAATTATTTTTGCTATTTTAAATTTTATTTAGCTATTGTTAGCCACCTTTGTCCTCCACATCAAACTTTTTATTCATTTGAATGCTATGTAACAATATTAGAATAATTCCTCACCTTTCATTTTGCTTTAATGCAGATAAGACCAAGCCTTGTGTGGCTGAAAAGGCTGGCACCATATAGCCCCTTTTCTTATGATTGTTTTGTTACTAAGTCAAAGACTTAATTAGGAAAAATTAGCTTCCTACCATCTCTTTCGTTTTTTACATTAGAACTACTTGGGAGCTTCTTCTTTTCTTGCCTAAACTGCCAGCCCAAGCTCACTTCATCCTCTTTTTCTTAGTTTATGCTTGAAGTCCATTTTATTCTCTTCTAGGAGCTTAGAACTTATGTAAATCTTCTTAACATCCTCTTTTTGTGTATTAATTGTTAGATTTGCATATTAGAGTGTTGTTTATGCTTTATGCAAGTTTAATATGACAGTATGCTGATTATGGTGCTTTTAGCCTCTAGGTCTATTTTCATAATGTATTATGTTTTTGGTAATTTGGATGCTACCATGTTGTTCATTGGTATGTTCCATAGAAATTTCATATATAACAAGTTATAATTTAAGCATGTTTACCATGTTTTATTATATTGAAGATCTTTGGGCTTTAGGCCTCATTTTTGGGGGATTTTAGTTTTAGCATGATTTTCTGTGTTATGGTTATTTTTGTTGAATTTTGATGTTTCCATGTTATTCATTGGTATGTTTACGTGAAATTTCATAAATAACATGTTTTAATTTGAGTATGTTTAACATTTTTTAATTTATGTTCAAATTTGGTGTGCTTTAGGTCCTTTTTGATATGTACTTGATTTTTCTTATGAACTTCATGTGTTCATATGTCAATTATGCCTTAATTATGGTATGTACGGTTCAATTTTACTTTTATATAGTTTTTAAAGGTTTTATAGTGTTTTGACCTTGATAGCCTTTTAACCTCAACAGTCTTTTAACATGAATAATTCTTTAACGTGGATAGCCTTTTCATAGGAATAATGATTCAATGTGAATAGTTTTTGACATGAATAATATTTTGGTTTCAATAGTGATTTTCAAAAGGTTTCCACAGAATTTGTATTTCCTCAATAATAACCAAGTGTAACTAGAATTTTCCATAAAAAGTTTCTAGATGGTTCATTTTGGTCTTTCTTGTGGCCTACAGCCTTTGGCTTGATCTTTCATGGCTTGAATTTAATTATTTAGTCTTCTAAGATATCTTCAACTTTGAGTTAAAGGGTTTAAGTTCTTTTAATTGATTAATTGGGGTTTGGTTTGGTTTGGCTTTTGTTTAGCCTTTAATGGCATTTGACGTGATGCTTCCTTTGTCGAGATGGCTATATTATGTTTCCTTTACCAAGATGACAATGTTATGTTCCCTAGCTGAGATGGTCATGTAAAAGGGTAGGAACCCAAGTTGATCTCAGTGCTCTTCCTACCTTATTGGGCTTCTATTTCTTTGGAGGATATCAATACTTAAAGGATTACTACCTAAGGAGGTGGTGTTTCCTTTGCCCAGATATATTGTTTTTCGTTTGCTAAGATGGTTGGGCAGTGTTTTCCTTTTCCATGACGGCTATATGGTTGTAATGAAAATGTGGGGTGGACATTATGTCATATTAATGGTTGTGTGTAATATAGGCATAATGCCTTGATCTTTGGTCGATTTTGGATGTAATTCCTACCTTGGTGTATTTCCTTTACTCTTATGCTATCTTGATTTTTTGAAAGATACTAATGAGGTGGTGCATTAAGGATGTCTTAGGTGGTCTTTCCCCTTGAGCATGGTGTTGTTAGTGTATGGTTCGGTTCCTTTGGATGTGAGGTTTGATTATCGTATAAGATGCATTATATGAGTGATATTACATGAGTTATATATATTATATTACATGGAAGATTGATGTGAGTATAGCATGAATGCCTTGGGAGCATCATCATATGTAAGCATGTGTTAACACAAATAAGTATATATATGTTACCATGATTCTATGTGTATCATAAGCCTTTGCCTGTGTTAGATAATTAGATTTACTTGGTCTAACTCGTGCTAATGTTATGCTTGAAATGGGTCTAATAGGATGACCCCAACTTTGTGCGGGAGGGCAAATGGCAACGCTTTGCCATTGACTAGCTGCTTGAGGTGCATCTTTTGTTTCTAGAGTAGGGTTTCCAAATAACTTCTCCCCAATGTGTGGGATGTATTTGTTCAACAATCAACTCTCATTTGTCCTTCCAGTTGTTTGATTTTTAAGCGATTAATGGGTTTTGATTTACCATCTATTATTCTTATATATCACTCTCTCTAAAAGTCATATGTATTTATTTATGATATATTTGCTTCGGTTGGCTCCAATTTAACCTAGCCTGTCCCAAAAGGCGAAAATACCCTCGCCCCCAGGGCCCCCAACCGCCGGCCCGACAGCTCTTGGAGGAGGTAAATCACGGTAACTCAACGGTTAAAGACGCAGTGCCCGCCCCGTGGTGCCCACAAGGAGTCACCCCCACATTAGAGGGTTGAAACTCTCATACTGCAGCCACGAGTATCGAACCTGGGTCACCTGTCCCAACTACATGCGCCTCAACTGTTGAGGTAAGCCTGTGCGGGCTCCAATTTAACCTAGCATCTAGCATGAGTTAGGTAATAATCAACTTGACAATAGATAGAACAATAGGATCAATTGAAACACCTAGCATAGAAGATTAAGTGGAATCATATTAAGCATCTCGTAATGTCAAACCTCAATGACCCCAGTGCCGATCTTGAATGGGAACATAAGACCGAGATTGTCTTTGATTCAAATAACTATACTAGTGCAGAAAAGGTCAAGTTGGTTGTTGAATTTTTAGACTATTCCATGGTGAGGCAGACTTATTAGGTATCAAGAGCACTACTACGAACCACCTACTGCCCCTTGGGCTCAATTCAAAGAAATCATGCATTCAATGTTTATTCCTCCTCATTACACTCATAAATTACACCAATTACTCCAATTCCTAAGGCAAGGAAATACAAAGAAATGGAGATACTTCTCACTAAACTGAACTTTCAGGAGGACAATGAGGCCACCATGGCTTGTTTTCTTAGAAATTACATTCTAAAATCACTAATCAAGTTGACTGCATGTTGCACCCTCACGATTATATGGACAGACCTCTTACCCTCGCTGAAAAACTTGAAATCAGCTGTAAATTTCTTGAGGTAGTAATCATTGTTATCCCCAAGCAAAAAATTCTTACTCCCACCTTAACATGTCCTCTTCTAAATGAAGCCCCTTGAACTCCCCAAAACTGATTCTTGAACTTCTAAGCCTCCTTTTACACTCTCCATCTAAAAGAAGGAAAGGAATTGCTAGTCTTAGTAAATCTGGATCCTCCAAAAAACTTATGTGCTTTAAATGTCCAGCCATAATTCATCCTAGTGTTCGAACAAGAGGGTCATGGTAGTCAAGGATGGTGAATTAATTTTGTATTCTGATATAGAAGAAGAGGATCATGCTGAATCCAATGAGTTTTAAGTCGAATGTTAAAGATATAAATCTGCGTAGTTTGTCGATATGTCCCTTAACTCTAATGTTAGGGTTGAATCTCACTAAGTCCAAAGGGGGGGGAAGAGACATGTATATATATACACACACAAACATACATAAGAGGACAAATCTAATGAGAATTAACCTTATAACAAGATCCAAAAACCATCCCTAGTTTCTTAGGCTATTTACTGCATCACTAAAGGCAGTTTCCTCTATCACTGAGATAGTATCCTATCCTAAAACACAAATACATAATATTTACCAAAATATCACAAGTCCCTTTTTTTTTCCCTAACCACTCAAATAATATAGTTTCCTAAGCCACTTATAGTAGTTTTCTCCATCCACTTATACCTGTAACATAAATACACAATATTTATAAAAATGTCACCGTCTTTTTTTTTTGTTCTTTGAAATTCAAATAATATAGTTTCCTAGTTAGTTTTTTCCACCACTGAGAAATATAGTCAACTATAACAGTATTTTTTTATCAACCCTTCATCATTGATTCAAAAATTCAAATCAAAATGTAAAAGTTCCCAAATTCTAGCAATTTGACAGGAAATACACCCATGAAAGATATTAAAATTAGTACACATGCACAAAGGCAGCAAAAAGTATATCCTAGCTCCCCTCTCTCCAACATAGATCAGATGGACAAAGTCGAGTTGAAAGCTAATTATGATTGTAGGAAATAGGAGTCTAGTGCTACTGTCATTAACCCTAAAAACATGAAGAGCAATAAATGAAAAGCCAATTTCTTTACTTGAAAAGGGGATATCACATACACCTTTTCCAATAATTTTCCTGTCTACAATCTAGTATATAAAGACCACCTTAAATTTTCCCTAATTACATTAATTCCCTTCCTCTTGATGTCTAAAATATCATCTGAATGTTCTGATTTTTCACGAGAAAGAACACAGTGGTTTTCCTCCTCTTAGAGGCATTGGATACCAAATTGACTTTATTCCCAGTGCTAGCATTCCAAACTGACAAGCCTATCAAGCCAATCTCAAAGAGGCGAAGGAATTAAAAAGGCAAGTCACTAAATTGCTTGAAAAAGGTACATAAGTGAACATAAACTCATGTGTTGTCCCCGTTCTTTGAGTTCCAAAAAGATGGTAGTTAATGCAAGTGTTGACTCTAGGGTTTGTAATAAGATTATGGTAAGATATCAATACCCCGTCCCCTGTTTGGATAAAATGTTAGACCAATTGAATGGGAAGGTAATCTTTTACGAAATTGATTTAAAGAATGGGTACCAAAAAAAGGGATAAAACTAGGTGACGAGTGAAAAACTGCATTTAAAACCCATTTTGGCTTGTATAAACGGCTTGTGATAACTTTTGGGCTATGTTATGTCCCTAGCACTTATGCATGTAGTGAATCATGTGTTGTGTGAGTTTATTGGTAAATTTGTTGTTGTTTACTTTGATGTTATCCTTACTTGTAGAAAGTGTTATAAAAACCATGTGATGCAACTTAAATATGTGCTGGACATACTAAGGAAAAAACACTTGTTTGCCAATATTTCTAAGAGTTGTTTTTTGCTTAGGAAGTGTTGAGTTCTTAAGCTTTGTGGCCAATAAAGATGGGATAAGGATAGATGAGGAAAAGATAAAAGCTATCAAGGAATGGCCTAACCCTAGGAACGTCTCCCAAGTTAGAAATTTCCATAGTTTTTGTGGGTTCTATACGAGATCAGTACCCCATTTTAGAACCATAGTGGCCCCTCTCAATGGTCCTGCCCAACGAAAGGCCTTTGAACTTTTCAAGGAAAAACTAATCAAAGCCTTTATCCTATCATTGCCTAACTCTAACAAAGTGTTACAAATTGATTGTCATGTCTCAGGCTTAGGAATAAGAGTTATCTTGTGTCAAGATACTCAACCTATGAGAAATAACTTTATGTCTTTGCCAAATAACTAGAGACTTGGTAACAATACCTTTCGCCTGAAGAGTTCATCATCCACATGGACCATCAAGTCTTAGAGTATTTGAAAACTTAAGGGGATTTGAATCGTAGGTAACCTAAGTGGAGTGAATTCATTGAGACCTTTCCATATATTATCATGTATAAAGGGGTAGACAATAAGGTTGATGATGCTTTAAGCCAAGGATACGTGTTCATAGCTATAGTTGATGCTAGCTTTGTGTTTCTCCTATCTAAATTTATTATATCATAATGATAAGTCTCATAGTAGTGGTTTGATGGGTCACTTTGTCTATGCCAACACTTTTATTGTCCCCACATGAAGAAAGATGTGGTAAAATTCTATGCTAGTTGTGGAAAGTGCAAACATGTGAAATTTACCACTCATATCTATGGTCTTTATACCCCCCCCCCTCTCTTCGTGTCCCAAGTCAACATATGTGCCTATGGAATTCGTTTTGAGCCTTCCCCGTTCTAATTAGAATAAGGGCACCATCATGTCTATAGTTGACCATTTCTGTAAGATGGCTCATTTGATCCCTTTAAAAAATGAAATCATCATCATTGTCAATTAATTTGCTAATATTATTAAACTCCGTGAGATTTCTAGGGTTATTGTCTTTGATCAAGATATCAAGTTTGCTTCTCACTTTGGTGGGTTCTTTGAGCAAATTTGGGGGTTCTCAAGAATCTCGACCACATGTCACCCTCAAATGGCAAGACCAAGGTTGTTAAACGAATCCTTGGGAACATACTTGGTGTGTCATCCTTGATAACAATTCCAAAAAATAGGAGTCTAATATGACTCATATCGAGTTTGTTTGAAATCAAACTCTCCACTCCACTACTGGTAACTCCCCAATTTAGGTTGTGTAACCTTTAGACTTATGTCCACTGCCCTTGCCATTGTCCTAATACACTTCATTTGATGTTGAGAAACAAGCTGAGGTTATCAAAGAGCTCCATGAATCTGTTGCCAAACACATATAAAAGAAAAATGGAGAAATGGTTGCCCATACTATCACAAAAAGAAGATTATCTTGTAGCCATCTACATTCATTTATTTAAGGAATGGTTTACAACCCACAGGAAGAGTAAGCTTCCATCTATCTGACAAGTATGTTGCAATTCATCCCACTTTTGATGTCCCTAAATCTATCACCTATTGTTAACTTAGTGTAAAAAAACCCTTTAAGAAGGGGGATAATGCAAATCCTACCTAATTGGATGTTATTTTTAATCCCACTTTTAATTATTTGAGTTTATACCACACCCATTCTAATGGTTTTGTCTTTTTATGCGTTTAGCGCAATTTAGGATATGGATAGGATTAGTGGATCTATAACGAACCCATTTTGATTATCATTTGTAATAGGATATTATTATTAGTGGTTTTTGCATTGGGAGTGTGCGCACATGATTTTTCAAAAAAATCCCACTAATTTTGGTCATAAATTATGGCGGTGTTAAGCCAAGCAAGGTGGTCAATTCATACAACCAAATCTCAGTCTAGATACGTAACATCAACTGATATTTATCTAATTTTGGGTTGGCCAAAATGCGAAGTCAACAATACGCGATGGTTTTAGATTTTCATATATATATCAGCAATATATATGAGTTATCAAATAATATTTGCCGATATTTTACTAATATTTACCCATATTTGCTAATATTTGTTGTGAAAAAATTAAAAAATCACGCCGCAAAAACCGCAACATATAAAATATCATTCACAATACTTCAATACTGTGGCACAATAATCACGAATGTTAAAAAATCTTCATCATCCTTTTTAGCTCAACCATGAATTTGAGCCCCCAACTTATAGCCCAATCTCCATCATTTTCTCGTTTTAAAACTCATTGAATCTTTTTTCTCCTTTCCTAAGTGATGCATTTTGGCTAGCTATTTTGTCCCAAAATCGTTGGCCCCACAATTTTGAGAAACCCTAATACTCTCGTTTAAAGTCTCTTCACTTTCTCTCCCCCCTAATTTGGGATTGTTTCTGTTAGCGCAATCCCCTCTCTCTCGCTCACCTTTAATCCCTCTCCTCATTTCTCATAGTTCTCCCCTCTTCCATTAATGGCTTTTGTCCTCCTCTTCCCTATGCCTCCATCGAAATCTGAGGCCACTACATAATTGCTTAGTACCATTTTCAATAATTAACGCTTAGCCTCCACCTCTATTGTGTTCAGCTCTTCCCCAAGAGCTTGTATATATATGGTTGTAATGGGGCACCATAATATACCTTTGATTTAGAAATCTATAAAAATTATTGCCACAAAATGTCGAGTACAACAACAATATGAAAGAGTAATTCCGATGCCGGAGGGAACGAATATTCTCAAATCCCATTTGGCATGAGAAGTTTTGAAATCACTAGTTAGGTCTTGGTAACAAATAGAGAGGATGAAGGGCCAAGTTTAAACTTATGTTTAATTTTTAAACTTTAGATATTTAGATATTATTTTTTATAATCATTTAAAATAGTGATTTATTGCTATTTAGCATTCCTAAGGCCTATATGTATGGCCCTAGCTAATGATAATTTTAGGCTTTAATGAATGAATATTGAAAGGTTGACTTCTCTTTTCTTATCGTGCAACTTATTTGTCTCCTCTCATGTTTAATATTCCCTTGCCCTAATTCCCCTTCTCTTTTCTTTTATTTCCAATTTCCCTTCCCTCTTTACCAATCCTACATCACCCCTCCCCCACTAAAATAAATAAATAAATCATTCCATATTGCATTAGTACAAACTCTTGTCACTCCATCCAAACCTAGAATGGAATAATTTTTCTTTTTCATCAGATCATTTCATAAACTAAATATCAACGATAAGAACATTAATTGCTCAAAATAGCTTCAGTAACACCCATCAGAACAAGATACATGTTAAGTTTCAGCCCACAAATCAGAAGTATAATAATATTGTTTCTTTCATTGCAAAGAGAAATAGACAACACGTAGTTCTCACGGGCTCAAATATATCACTAAGATCTACTTCAATGATCAGGGATAAAAAAGAAGGATAAAAGCAAATGAAAGAGAAACAGAGAGATCAGACAGGGGCAGGAAATGAGATGTGGAAGAGCAAAGTAAAATAAACAAAAAGATAACAAGAAACATGTTGCTACCTGTGACATCACAAACTCAGCACTGTTCTTGAACCTATCTCTCAAATCACTATCCGACATGGCCAAAAGTTTTTCTGCCCCACCATTGCTGATCCCAGAAACAATAGCAACCAAAGCTGTTGTGTCAAAATTCACCAAATCATATTCCGTTGAAAAGCCATCTTCTCTCACATATTCTACATCTTTTATATGAGAGAACCAACATCCCATCTCTGTGATCAAGGAATGGAAGGAATTGTGCAGATTCATATCCTTTTGCTTCTCTACTGGATCCAGTTCACCGGCAAAGAACTTAGCATCTCTAACACAATAGCCTGTAATTGGAGAAGTATCTAAAACGGGATTGACATTTATGCTGAGAATGCATGCCTTTTGGTAAGATCGAGGAAGAATATTCACCCATTCATTGTCTGGCTCCTCAGATAAAATGAAGTCAAAATGAGAGAAATCCACCTCACAATGAGAAAACCCTAACTCCTCTATGAGTTTCAGACAAACAAAGTTCTCAAGTCCACTTGCGAAGAAAAGAATGATAGAGGAAGGCTTCATTATGGTGGAAGATTGAGCTGCAGCAAGTACTTGCTCCACACGAGCTTTAAGGCCATTATTTCTACGTGAACTATTCCATAAAATATATTTTGGGTTTCGATTAGACACGATGAACCATGCAGGATTCTTGTTAAGTGAGCAAACAATATCAACATGGACACCTGTATATTTTGAATCCTTTTTATTCTCATTTTGAATTTCAGGTGAAACAGAAACATGCTTGCACACACGTGACACTCCTGTTATATATGGCAGTTCAAGTACATGAAGAACAGCTTCAATGTATCCAACATTGGAACTGCAACCACATAAAATTAGAAAATATAAATAAAAGGCAACAGACATTAGGACTGAATTTTACAGTGAGTGAATAGCTAACAGATAAAAATAAGTAGCCAAGCTCCAGCAAAAGAAGCACCATAGCTACTTTGTTACCAACTTGTAACAATCCATTTTAGGCATACAACAACAAAACAGTAGTAATAAGGCCATGAACAGAATTTGAGAGGTCCACTTGTATGCAGTATCACCTCTAGTAGCTTTGTGAACTAGAAGCATACTATTTACAAAAGGAACCTCAAAATATTGTTTAAGAAACAGCTAGAGTATGTTTGGAGATCAAAATAAGTTAAACTTTAGCTTAGTTGATCCCAAAAAAATTCTGTAAAAAGCTTTGCCTGGCACACAGCTTGGCCGATGCTCAGGAAACAAACATTTTTAAGTTGAAATGCTCTTTCTTAAGAAATTTGTTGAAGTAGCTTTTCAGCTAGTTGAGTCGAACAAACCCAAAGCAGGGAAATTTAAGCAAGAAAAGAACGTGTGGATAATAATTAAATTAAAAAGTAGAGTTAACAATACTAACAAAGTACAGAAATAGATAAATGAAATAAAGACAGCTAAATAGATAGTGATTAATTAAAATAATAACACCAAATGAACAAACATGAGAAATTAGGGTTGTTCTCTCCATTTGATTAGGGTTGAACTTTAATCTAATATTTGATATCACCTTAATAATAATACTATTATTATTATTAAAATCATTAAAATTATCATTATTATAGTAATTAGTACTTTCTCATTTCAATAAAGCTAATGATAAAAACTAGCAACGATTGATAACAATAAAATTAGTAATAAGAATGATTATTAATAACTAATAACAACAATGACGATACTCAAAAAATGAATAAATCTCCATTTGTTTTATAATATAAGGCATATTAGGTTGTCACACATATATTAAAAAGCATTAAATGTTAATAAATAAATAAAATTATCTACTTTCACTTATATACACTCATATTAAAGTTAATATCCATGACTTTCCATAAAAGGACTTATATTATGAAACAAAATCAAAAATATATTATGCCTCATATTGTGAAGTAGAGAGGGTAGTAATTATATTATTACTATCATAAAAAAAATAATGATGATGATGATGATAATAAATAAATAAAATAATAGCATTAATATATATAAATGATCAACGGTGATAATAATAATAATAATAGTAATAACAATATTAATTATTTTTTATCTATCATTGAATATTTATCATTAACAATATTAAAACAATAATAACAGCAATAAAATAAATGAACTAATAATTATTAAAATATAATAATGATAATATAAATAAATAGTTATTATTTATTATCACTTATTATTAATGATTCTTAAAATTTGTACTATTAATATAATTATTACTACTATTATCACTATTACCTTTGTTATTAAATTATTATAATTATAAGCATTACTATTATTATTGTTATTATTAATACTCATTATAAATTAGTATTATTAGTAATTATCATTGTTGTTGAGCTTATTATTCTTATTATTAATCATTCCTTCTAATATTAATTACTAATACCATTATTTTTATCATTATAATCATTATCACTGTCACCATCATCATCATTCTTATCATTATCATGATTATTTATTTATTTTGATTTCAAATCCAATTTCTAAGGCAAACAATTGATTTGTTAATAATTTGGACCATTGCCCTACAGAAAGCCCCTTAAAAGGTACACTACTCCCTTAAGAACATTGCTGAATTCCAAGGATGCAAATTTAAGACTTCTTAATTAAGTTACAACAAATCCTATCATTGATCTAAATGCTCTTAGGACATCATCATTGTCATCTTCATCTTATTTGATCTAAACATAAGGGAGAAAAACAAGCACTGACATATTGTAATGCCCCATAAATTTTGAGTTTTAACATGTGTTGATGCTTGTGTCAGATCTTGATTTGATATGTATTTGATTTGAGTATATGTCAATTTGATGTTTGATTTGATGAAAATTTGGATAAGTTTGAAGAAACGGGGGCAAAAAGAGTTTCGGGAGACATTGGTCAATGGGCTAGCCTCATTAGTAGATGTGCGCACCCGTTTAAAAATTTTACCCGCCTTGAATAATCGGTCGACTAATTGTTAGACAAACCTAATTCTCCGTTTTTTATTTAAATCTGAATTGCTTTCCACCATTTTTGGGATTTAGTGGTGATGCTTCAATTTGGTTGTAGACCGTTTTCACAAGTCTGTTCACCTTTTTTGTAAACTATTTATACAATTTTGTTTAGCTTTTTAAACTCAGTTTTGAGGCTTTTTGGCAAATTTGAGGAATTACATTATAAATAGGGGTGTTTGGCTATTCTTCTTTTGGTCTTCTTTTCTCTTTCTTTCCTCTATGGTGAAGGTAGTCAGGGCTCCATTTCTTGAGTTCTACACCTGCAATTGAGGTAGATTGTTGTCCCTTTCTCCTTTTGATCTTTACTCTCTCCATGATTCAACTTTTTGGCATACATTACCCATGCAATTTTAAAAACACCATTTCAACTTGTTAACTAAAATCAAATGACTTCTTCACCTAATGAGCCTCATGAGACCTTATTTCAGAGGGCTACAAATTACATATACCCCTGACCTTCATTTCCTCCTGAGAAACCGACATTTGACCTCTAATTTCCTCTCTTTATAATGTGTTCTTCAACCTCCAAAAATGCACCTCAAATCTTCTCATTGTCCTCTCACTTTCTTGCCTCTAACATTTACTTCATGTTTTTCTTTCTCTAATCCTTTACTTAGTCCTCCATATTCACATTCTCCTCCCTTGCTCTCTATTTTTGAAAGGTTAAGTATTCTTCATGATTCCCTCTATTTTCTTTAAATTTATTTCTTTTTTTTTTGGGTTTCAAATGATTTAAAGAAGTCACTTTTGAGTTGTAATTGTGATTTGTGAAGTTACCTTAAAGGATTGAAGGTCGTGTGAGCTTGTTCTAGGCACTTTATTGTGCTTGCTTGTTTTGCTTACTTTGATCTTGCTTCTTAAGTGGAATGATTGGGCATGAGGTTGTGGATATATTAAAATTAATGAGATATTTCAGAATGTCTATGCTAGTGACTTTGCAAATGAAAATATGGCTTGATGAAGTATATAGAACCATTTGGTGTAAAGATAATATTTTAGGGATTTTATGCTTAAATGGTGATTTTGACATATGAGCATGATTTATGCTGATTAATAGTTTTAAAGCATGACGAGATGTCAGAAATATGTTCTAGAACCATTATTATCCATACTAGTACATACAATCATATGCAAAAATGTTGAAAAAATTTACAAGCAATTTTCGAAGTTCATGTTGCAGCATTAGTACTGTCAGTTAACTCCACATCATTCGATGTGTCCATGTGCCCCATCGACTAATGGGCAAATTCAGTGGATTGATGGTGCTTTATAGATCGTCCAATATGCTGCATTGGTTGATGGGTCCATGTGAACCATTGACCAATGGACCATATTAGCGAACTAATGGTGCTTTCTCGATCGACTTATATTGGCCTTCAGTCAACTAATTATGCTTAATCCAGTATGTGCGGCCAGTCAACTGACAAGTAAGGTTGATAGAATCGAGATTATACTTAGAATCAATTTGGAGGCTCATGAATGTTGCAAGGATTAAATGTTCGGGCTGACATTGTGATACACTCCTTACTCCCAGGCTCTCATTCTGACCACATACCAATGCTGATCAAGCTGGAGAAGGAAGAGAATAAAATTAGGCCATTTAAGTTCTTAAATATGTGGATAGCTCATGATGTCTACCACAAGATTTTTCAGCAGGCATGGAGCTTTGCATTATGGGGGACAACTCAGCATAAACTATGCAGGAAGCTCCAGAACCTCAAGGGAACCCTGAAGATGCTCAACAAACTCCATTTTGCACCCATTGCAAATCAGGCAGAGGAAACTGAGGAAAAATTACAAGAAGCCCAAGCATCCATCATCAACAAACAGAAAAAGGGGCCTGATGAGGATATCCTCATGTTAAGGAAGAGATCCATCTCCCTAAACAAGGCTGCCATGAGCTTCTTGTCACAAAAAGCAAAAAATAGGTTCATTAGTATTGCTGAAAAAGGAACCAGTTTTTTCCATGACCAGCTCAACGCCAACCAAAGAAGGAATTTTATTGCAGCAGTGGATATACCAAATGGGATGAAAACCCAGTCAACCTAGCAGCATGAACATGAGTTCCTCAAGTATTACAAGAAGCAGATAGGCACTGAGAGAGAGGTGGCAGAGGTGGATCAGCTGGTTTTCAAACAAGGGAAAGGGCTGAATCAGGACAATGCCAGTTCCCTAACAAAGACATTGACAGAATCAGAAATAAAAGATGATGCATGGTCCATAGGGGATGAGAAGGCACCAGGGCCTGATGGGAGGAAGATTACTATAACAGGTGAACCATACCCTCAACCTCATCCCAAAGAAACCACATGCCACTAAGGTAATTGACTTTAGACCAATTTCATGCTGTAGTGTGGCGTTTAAAGTCATTACCAATGTGTTATCTAACAGGCTAAGTAAGTGCTAGTTTGAGGTCATCAGTAACACACATGGTGCCTTTGTGCAAGGGATACTAATGGTTGAAGATGTACTTCTTACACAAGAGTTACTCAAGGAATATAACTGGAGAGGGCATCAGCAAAGTGCATGATGAAAATAAACCTCAGCAAGGCCTACAACACAGTGAAGTGGGAGTTTTTGAGTGAAGTGATGACTGGCCTAGGGTTCCCAGAGGTATTTATCAGAGGGGGTTGTGACCACTGTAACTGCTACTTCTTTTTCTCTGGTGATTAATAGTAGTGTTAGAGGCTCTTTCCAAGGAGAACAAGGCTTGAGGCAGGGAGATCCCATCTCCCCTTACCTGTTTGTTATCTATATGGAATACTTTAGCAGGCTCCTCAAGAAGAATTTAAATTACAGAGAATTTAGCCACCGTGCAAAGTGCAAGAACTAAGGATAACCCACTTAGCCTTTGCAGATGATCTTATGTTGTTTAGTACCGCACACGATGCTCCGATGCCATGACCACATGACCACAATTTTTTGGCATGGAAGCATCTAGATGACATTTCTGCAGATGACCAAACTACTTGATCCTTGACTTTCGCATCTTATCCTCAATAGGGTAGCAGTCATAGGGGTCACCCAGGCTCGGTCCCTCATTATTACATTCTTGATTCCATATTTTCTTGTAATATGATACATCCAAAGCATTCTCATCTCCGCCACCAATATGGAGTTTGCTTAACTTGCCAACAATCTGTCCCATACAACAAAGCTCATATGGTAGTTTCCTTCAGTTAGGAATTTTCTTATCACACAAGATCCAAATGCCACGACATACTAATATGATATAAGATGGTGTCCCAAAAACATTAGGAGTGACAAGAGATGTTATTATGAAAGTGTAAAGAGAATGATGGACCCAAAAATCCTAGGTTAAAATCATATAAAAGGATCTCTTACCTACAGAAAGATACAACTTCCTATAAGGCAATTAGTTTTTAAATGACACACAATGTAACTAGTTGTCATATCATAATTTTTTGTTCAACTTAGTTTATCTTGCATTATGGTCATTAAAAACAATAAGAAAGAATTTTTTCTACAAATAGAGACTCATATTAGTATGCTTCTAACATAAAATATTATTATATAAAATAGAGTTATATGTTTCACCATAGGTTATGGTGTTTTGTAGTGGAATTGATGTCATCATTGAACTAAATTGAAGTTTCACCACGTTTCTGTCAATAAATACTTAGTCATATTTCACTTATATAAGTTGTGATGTTTCACCATTATTACCATTGATGTTTCTGTCAATAGATATTTGGCTATATTTCACTAATATTAGTAGTAATATTTTACTATAGTTGTCTTCACATTCCACAATAGTCGTCGTTATATTTCACCAATATTAGTAGCAATGTATCATCATAATTGTTTTCATATATCATTATAATTATCTTCATGTTTCACCTTTCACCAATATTAGTTGTGGTGTTTTCTAAGAAAACTAACTTGTCTTATTTTATCATAATTATCTTTGTATTTCATAATAGTTGCATTCATATTTCACCCTTAATCTCACAATTATTATTAATGTTTTACCATAATTTTTCACCATTGCTGCACCAATCTTTTACTCATTATTTACTGATATTTGCACCGATATTCCACCATTGTTGCACTTATTTTTCGCCATAAAAAAATTTATATCAAAAGACTGGTTGTACCATAAGTCAGCAATATTAGTTGTGATATTTGCACCAATATGGGTTGAGAAAAACTCAGCAACCATTTTTAAAAAATATTAACCAAAATAAAAGGTGTGACTTATTTACAGCTATACCGTCCCACCCATATTTATCAATTTATAGTAACACACCATCCTCATGCTGTAACTGGTTGTACAGTAGAATGTGGGCTGCCCAAGTCAAATGAGATAAAATCATCTTGCTCGATAGTAGATATATATGACCGTTGTTTTTCAAGGAAGATGAGAAATTGCATAAGACCAATCGAATTCATCCATGACCTCAAAATCCTTTATTATGGAAGGGAGGGAAAAAATTGTGTTCTTAATTGTATCTGGATAACAAAAAGTTCAGTCTAACCCTCCCTAAGTCCGCGGTACCATAAGTCCTTGATGCAAATATTACATTATTTTAAATCAAAGCTCCCGAACTCAATTTAATTTCCAAATCTCTAGGTTCCAATAAACCAAGAAACACATTTTTGAGGCAAACAAATGCAACAATTCTCAATGGAGTTCAAGGCGAAACTGGATTATTGAATAACAAACACATAATCAATAACGGCCTTTATACAAAGTAGCTCTATGGATCATAAGGAGAGGGGGGAAATGACAAAGTGCCAATCCAAAGCGAGTGTATGGGTATACCTTATATTGAACTAAGTGGCTTGTCAGCCACAAATGAGAAAGAAAGAAGAACAAAAGAGGAAATCAAACGAACCTGAGAGATAATGAAGACGGCTTGGAGTTGGAAAGAGAGAGACGTGAGAGAAAGTTGACCTCAGAATTAGCCAATCGAAGCAGAGTACGCTTACAGGAGTCCGTAATTTTAGAAATTGACAAACTTTCGATCCTCGCCATGATTGATCTACATCTCTCGATTGCAGCTTCCACCTCCATCCTCCCGCCTCGTCGCTAATTCCGCTAATTAGAGGGCGAAGGATACTTTTCGGCGGTGCAACTGGGACGACTGTAGCAATCGTGGCAAGATAATAAGCGACGCTCCGGCGGTAGTGCAATTGTGCAAGTGATCTTTGGAAATCGGCGACCCGCTAACGTTGCGGGATCATCATTTTTTTATTTAACTTTTCTATAATTAATTTATTTTTAGTTCGGACTTTGAGTAAGAAAAAATATGCCGTGATATTTTAAATATATTACTTTATTTATAAAGACCTATATTCATATATTTTTACCAACAAATTTATATATAATAATAAAATATTAATATAATAATAGTATAATATCAATTTTTAAATTATAATAATAAAATTTAAATAGAACAATAATAAAAGATACATATAATATAATTAAAAAATAAGTATAATAAAGTAAAAGATGTCCGGTAATAATATAAAATTGTGATAATACTATTAAAATTTAATAGTAAATTTATAATAATGATATAAAAAAATGTGTACAAAAACAATAAAGAATATATACAACTATAATGAAAAATTCATAAATAGTGTTCAATTATATTGGTAAACTAGTACACCATTCTCTCATATTCAAGTATTAGGCTGATTTAATTTTTGATAAAAACTAATATCATAACAATATTACTAATACCTAATTTTATGGTAGAACTATTATTATAAATGCAAATAGAACAAAGTTATAAGTATAAATGTAAACTATTTATTTATTTATATTTTATGAAAAGAATGTAATCCATATATTTATGTGTATGTATTTACCACTCAAGAAAAGCCCATGAATATAATAGGCACATCCTTCCTAGTCATCCCATAAGTTAATTGTATCAAATGTGAAATGATCTTGCAGGTTTTTTTTTTAAAATAAAGTTAATATCGTAATATTAGTATATAATACCTTATTTTATATTAAAATTATTATTATAAATATGAATGGAAAAAGGATACAAATATAAATATAATCCATTTAATTAATTGTACTGTATGTAAATAATGTCCTTAGCATATTTATATAATTTTATGCACTTACTACTCATAAAAAAAAGTCTTACATCCTTCCAAAAGTTGCTATCTTTTAATTGTATCAAATATACAGTGACATTTGATTATATTTGTTTTAGAAACTAAAAACTAATGAAAGTCGAGCTTGTGTTGAAAACTACCATATGCATATTATTAGCATGTTAGGTGAAAATAGATGAGCATTATATACACACAAAAGGTAGGAAATTTTTATTGCACGATTCTATTATTTGTATATTTTATGGTGAAAATTTAATAAAACCAAAATAAAAGATCAACATGATAATAGTAAAAGATTAGTAGAACTAGAGTGAAAGAGTGATATGATAATGGTAAAAGATTCATAAAATTTTGATGGAAGATTATTAGAATTGAGGTGAATGATAAATAAGATAGATCATCAAACGACTAGTGAAAAATATATACAATAATACTAAAATTTATAACTAAATTAATTTTTTTATATTAGAAGTATATTAAAATAGATGTCTATTTACAGAGAAAAATATATGTCTATTTTTTATATTAGAAATACATTTTATAAAATTATTTTATTTTATTTTTGTTTATCGTTAGATTTAACTAATTTTTTTAAAAAAAAAGTTTGATATATTTACCAAAATTTAATGGGTTGCATAATAAGCATTGTGCTTAGTGGTCTAATTTTTAGCATATATGATTGGCCCTATTTGGCAATTGATAAATGGGGGATAGTGGTGTGTAGATTATTTTTGTAGTTAGCTTTGCACAAAAATGTTTGGTAGTATTAATGGATAAGAGTAGTTATTAGTAGATAAAAAGCATAAATAAATTTGAAATTTTTAATTTTTAAATAAACAAATTAAGAACATTATTATATTGAGCTTCTTTTTTTTCAAAAAAAAAATCCATCCTAAACTGCTAATACAAAAAATTATTCACCAAATAATGCCAACTCTCAAAAATAAATATCTTGTCTCATCCTAAAATTATAATAATATGATAAAATGTTTGTCATATGCAAACTCTTAATCAACAACTACAATTAAAGTAATAACATTTTTATCTTACAACTTATATGAATTAAAAATAAGTAATATATGATGACAATTTTACATATATAGTATTTTAATAGTAATAATTTATATGTTTAATGTTTGATTAATATACATCTATCTTTCTACCTATAATCCCATGTGGCCCAAAATCTAAAATCATTAATCAATAATACTGTTTATAATTTATTATTAATAATAATAGATTATCTAAATAATAATGATAATAATAACAAGAAGAAGAATAAAATATTACTATTAATAATTGATAATGTAAAACCCCTAAATTTTAGGGCTAAAAATTTTCATTTTGAAAATAATACAAAAGTGTTAGAAAATATAATTAGAGTATGTCACTACTACATCAAATATGAAAGAAGTGTGATTATCATTTAACACAAGGTTAATACAACACAAAGTGAAATGAGACAAGCAAGCGAAGGTACTAACAACTAACAATAGTAGTAATAATAGTGACATAAACGCAATAGAAAGGAATAGATATAAAAAAATCTGAAATATATGAATCAACACTGAAAGTTTAAATAACCAGAAATCACAAAACATCATAATGTAATGGGAAAAAACTTATCTATATCGATGAACCTAACTCTCAATTAATATAGAAATATAACTCTCGATACCCAAACAATATTCGACTACTAACTCACATGATCATTCTCAAATTACTCAAGCTTAGAATTATAACCCTATAAATCACTCGCAATTCACCGGAAGATAAACCTAATCATCAAAGTAACCAACAAATACGGTATTGATATGATAAAATATGGGTTAAAAAAACTACATAAAATATGGTAAAGGTTCATGTTACACATAATAACATAACATAAAACTTACTTTCCTATGAATCGTAACAAAAGGATGATATCACAAATCAACTCATTAATCTCATATAAGGTAAGAAATATTATTATCTTTCAATTAAGTGTCACATACTTTTCAATTATTAAGATATTATGGCAATCACAAACATTTTTGCACCATGAACGAAAGTCACGACAACACAACACACACAGCTAGGATATCATACCCACCACACATGAATAGAATACATTGATGGAGTTTTCTGAGGGGATATTACACTTACTACTCATTGAGCATATATGTTGCCAGTGTAATAAATGTCTTAAAATCTTTCAAAATGTATTTAAAATGATATTGATACTAAATAAAATGGATTTTTTTTTAAACAAACTTGAAAAATGGTATAAAGTTGATGTTTTTAGAGCATCAGTCAACTGATAGTATATATTAGTTGACGGACACGCCTTAGTTTACTGGTACCAATCAAAAGGGGCAACTCTAGGAAATAGATAGTTTACCTGGTTCACATCAGTTAACTAACTAGATCAATCGAATTTTGTTTCAATTCTTTCTCAAATAATTTTAAAACTTTTAGGTTATGATTTGTTTGTGGTATTAAAAACTTTAAGGTGTTTGGGAAATATTTTCATATTATTTAGATAATTAAATTATTTTTAATTAATCAAAATTACCTAAAAAGTACTTATAACACCTCTAAAATTATGAATTGAAAATTCATTTAAATAATTAATTGTGGAAGCTAAATAGTAAAAACGTGGAGTCTAACTGCCACACTTAGTATAATGCCAGTTACCTCTACCATTCACATATTAAGTGCTAAGGTTGAAATTATTAGTCTATTTAATTTAATAACACAATTACAAGAATCAGACTAGAGAGGATTAAAGCAGATTAAAATTATTCCAAATAAAACCAATTGTTAGTAGTTACAAAATTTAGGAAAAATAAATGCATAGGAGCATAAGAGTATAGAATCATCCTAATCAAAGATACCAGATAAAACATTGGATAACCCTACCTCTTAACTCAAGTACTAGCCTTCAACTGATATTGCAAGCTAAACCACAATAATCATTACCCATTGAATAAGTAAGGACCCATGAAATGAAACCTTTAATACAATGGTAATAAGTAACACATTACACAAAACTAATATAAAAAGCCCGCATGTAACATATAAAAGACATCACAAAAATACATGTTTGAAGTATTGAAATATACATGCAATAATCAAATTATAATAATTATACAAGATAAATAATAAAACCAAATCCACATTATTGTTCATAAATCGTTCATATAGAGCATAACAAAACTTACCAACCAAGAATCCAATAGATGATATATGAAGTAACGATTAGAACCTACCTCAACACAATAATTGTATCATTCACGAGGTATCTCATATCTCAAAATTAACGCTAACATTATCCATAACATAAGAGGTAGGTCTCAAAGGCACGATACCAAACATAGGTAAATACAAAGGCTGCTACCAAATCATAGATAGGCACAAAGGAAGCTACTGAACCACAGGTAGGTACAAAGGCTACTAACGAACCACAAATAGGCACAAAGGCTATTATTGAAGCACATATAGGCATAAAAGGTTGCTACCGACCAATCTAATAATAATCATTTCCATTTTTATTTACTAAAGGGTAAATCATATCAACCTAAGACACTAAGGTACTCCGATTATAGTTGTGCATTAAGGCAATACAGTATTCTACTGACTATCAACCCAAGGATACTAAGATACTTTAATTGTATGAGTACGCAAAGGTAGCACAATACCTTACCAATAATGACACCTACTCCATAAATATACATAACCCTTTATAAGTATGTATAGCTAAATAGAGTAAGATATATGACATAGTTAGGGCACTAAGACACACCAGTAATAATTCATAATCAATTGTAACCTAAACCACATTTTTAGGGTGGATACCTTTAAAGAGCTATTATTCCCAATCTCGAGGTATTTCACTTTAAATATTAGTATTCTAATTAAGGTAACCATGAGACCACACAATAATTATAAAGATCCAATTTTTATATTTAACCATTTTTACTCATTCCCAATTACTCAAGACCATTGCAATCAAAGAAAACATCAAGGTCAATGTTAGAAATCCACTAAGGTTATCCTTAAGCTCAATTATTCACACTTAGGTACTTTAAGCCGAAAATAAACAAAATGCTCCAAGTCCAAAACATCCACATTAACATCCATTTTCAATACTAATTATATTTTATTTATTAATTTGTCATGAAATAACTAAAATATAATAATTAAATTATAAAACATGCAAATAAATTACTAGCTACACTAAATGACCATTTTACTCTTATTTATGGTTTTGCACGTCAAACCATAACTTACATTTCTAGAACATCAAACCACATTTTTCCATGCTCAACAATGCATAATATATTTTAGGCATACTTATTGTAATAATTATCATGATACATTTAAAACGGCCAAAATATTCCTATGGTATATAATGATAATAATGATGATGATGATGATGATGATGATGATGATGATGATGATGATGATGATGATGATGCTGATGATGATGATGAAACATGCATTTAGTGTAGCTAGTAATTTATTTGCATGTTTTATAATTTAATTATTATATTTTAGTTATTTCATGACAAATTAATAAATAAAATATAATTAGTATTGAAAATGGATGTTAATGTGGATGTTTTGGACTTGGAGCATTTATAAAAACATCAAATCACACATCTTTATAATTAATAATAATCAAGGCATATTAGGCATTCTTATCGAAATAAATATTATGATACACTTAAATGACCAAATTGACCCTAAAGTACATAATAATAATATTTATGGTAAAAAATACAACTATGCATGCTCAATCTATCAAAATGGATGCATATGACATATATAATTTATTCCCCGCATTTAAAACATTTTAACATGTGTTTCATATACATAATAATTTCTACAAGTTAGCATACTTTATTTTACCAAATTTCGTACTAGCATTAGTAGGCGAATAATTTTTAATGTGACAATATGCTTAATACTCAAAACCTTAATATACTATCATACGATATTTGAATATTTTAGTGGAATATAAGGATTACAGTATAACAAATATGCTTAACACAATTAATACTTCAAAACCCTAATATGCTATCATACGATATCTAAACATTTAGTAGAATATAAAAATTACATGATTTTTAGCAAAATCACAAATCCATCGATAATATACTAAAATTATCAGACTTTGCTAATCAAACTTGTGTACCTAAAAATAATATCAATTTAATCAAATTAATATTTAAACAATAAAATAGTAATTTTTATTAAAAATATTTATTAAAGAAAAAATTACCAAAATACCCTTAAGTGAATATGGAGTAAGAATTAAATGAAATCCTCACACTATTCATGCAGCGTGAGTTTGGGTATGCATGAGGCTATAATAAGGTGACGGTGGTTCGATCGGAGGAGTTGGTGGAGAAGAGGTAGGCTGGTGGTGGTGAGATGGTGGAGCTACAAATGACACGGCTAGGAAGGAAGGAGAAGGCAATGAGGGAAGGCTACAACGGGGGTGGTGGTGCTGCCGAAGGTAAGTAGGCATGGAAAAAGAGCTAGAGGGGGCTAGACGATGGTGGTGATGGTTGGCACAAAAGGAGGGTGGCAATGAGGAAAGAGAAGGTGGTAGATGGCATCTTGACGGCTAAGGCCGAATGGTGGTGGCGATGGTGTGCTTCGTTAGAGGTGTATGGATTGTGGCTCAATTATAGGGAAGAGTGGTGTGGTGATGGTGATGGTCAAGTGGTGAATGGAGAGGAAAAACATAGGTAGGGGAAGCTGGTTATGAGGCATTGTTGGGTAGAGGAAGAAGATGAAGGAAAGGAGAAGGAAGGAAGAAGAAAGTTTAGTAAAGCTTAGGGGTGTCTGATGGTGGTGGGTCTTAGTGGTTTCACTAGAGGTAGAAACCGATTGGAAGAATGGAGTGGAGGAAGGAAGAAGAAGAAGAAGAAGAAGAAGAAGAAGAAGAAGAAGAAGAATAAGAAGAATGATTAGGGAGGAGAGAAGAAGGTATGGTTGGGCTTGATTTAGAAAAAATGAAGATAGGGAGGAGGTGTATGCATGCTACAACTGGGGCAAAGTATATTGGGAAGGGAGCTGGAGGAGGTGTTAGGTTGCTGAGGCGGACAATGGCTATAATACCCTCATTTGTTACTGTTAAAAAATTTCATTTTAAAACATTGCATAAATGGAAATACAAGATAATATTATGAAAAAATGAGTGTTACCACCACATCTAATGCAAGATAGGCACCTCAATGCCTACCTCACATTAGACATAGGGCTAAATATCCAACTAATAAATCACAAAGGAAAACAAGAGTGCGCAAGAAAATACTTAAAGGTACAAAAGTTAAAGTGTACAACCTAAGGCTATATAAGCCTTAAAAATTTGTACAAAGGTACACTAGATGAAAAAGTAAACCAAAGTAAATCCATCACAAGGGAGGATGGACTATTCATTCAAAGACCATAATAAAAGTCACCAGGAATGCCAACGCTTAACAACCCAACCATGTTGAAGAAGAGAATGTACCACTTACTAGTCATCCTCGAAAACCTGCATAAGACCTCCTACTTGTTGGATTAAGCATGGGATTACAACAATAACCCCATTAGTATGCATACATATTGAGCAAACCAATCTACTACTATCGTAGATCAAGGTACATGCAAGATACAGTGTATACTCATCATATGACACACCAAAAACTACATGCAATACTGCTACTATGACATTCACATGCTATCACATCATATTGTACAAGGCATATTTGGATCCATTAAAACATGCTTGGTCATTTTCAAATAGGTATATAGGGTCATGCAGATTATATTATGCATACTATATTATGAAGAGACTTGAATTACTTAGCTTATCCATGATGTACTGCATAAAGTGTACTCGTATGATAATGGGTATAAAGACACACATATATGGCTCCACAATCATGAATTCTTATATTAGATGGATCATGATTGTACTTAAAATCGATCATGTGATAATTCATGGAGACATTCTTGAGCAATTGAAACATACTACAACATGCATTTAAGGAAAGCATATGATAACACATGTTATATATATATAAATATATTTACAATGATAGCTATGCCACATTATACATTCATAAATACACATGATTGGTAGAACAATGAATGAAACATTGGGTTACATAACATACTTAGCAACCATTTGTTATAATCTTTGGTTAGAGTGGATATATCATTCCTATTATGTCAACTCAAGAGGTAAAATCAAGTATCATTTTAGCAAAATAATCATATTATGATTGAGTATAGAATATGATAAAGCTAATTTAATACATATTTAGCTTTTATCCTAGTTATTATCTTACATTAGGTGAACATAGAACTCCTTTACCAAATTATTGAGTAATAGGTGAGATTATTCCCCATGGCCTCCCAATACCATGGAATTCAAACCAAATAACTAGAAATAAAGTCATCGCTCATGCCAAGGTAACCTGGTGGACTTAAGTCCTAACTCATACCAAAGTAACCTCTTGGATATAAATCTTGGCTCAAGCCAAAGTAACCTAGTGGACATAAGTCATGGCTTATGCCAAATTAACCCTTCTATGGTAACTAGACCTTTTAGTATCAATATCTCCTAGTACATCATTATTATATAGAGTAGTAAAGGCATCAAGGCTAACTAAGATCCTAGGATCAATGAGGATACCATTCGAAGGTAGACTAACCCCTGACAACTAATCAAGGATAAAAAAATCTATTCCCATAATAATGCTCTTTCCACTTTAAGTGATTAGTATCTTATTATTTTAAGGTCTCATAACATGCCAAAGATAATATCAAATCAATTAAGAATCATTTTAATATAAAAGCAACCATATAAGATTGTCACATCATTTAGTGTTCCTATTAAGGGTCTTTTAAGTGATCAACCCATTACTTGATCGATTATGCCAAAATCCTGAATTATTAATATCAACCATAATGTCTAAACCAAATTTTGATTTCCATTTAATTCTCTTATTCACAATTCAAATCTAGTAAACTTAAGACCATCATATATATCCATATTATTTTCTTTCATTCATGCTAAGTCATCTAATCTCACAAGGATCCACATTTTTAGGCCATGGTATAAGTCATTAGAAGTTTCTTGGTCATTGTTATAATTCAATATATAGATTCTACCTATAGGAAGATCCATTTTTATACATCTAGTCATCTACTCATGTCATAGTTAAGGAAAAGGCTCAATTGTTAGGTTAAGGTCAAAATTAGTCAACGAGGATAAATTATCTCCTCATGATCTTTAATCCATCAATTAACTTGGTTAATCGAGGTAAACTTATAGATACTAGCATCTTATATCATCTAACAAGCATAAAAGAAACTCAAGTATCACATGTGGAATGAAATAGGTAAGAAATGAAAAAATGTTTGAGACCAATCGATGGGTTTCCAAGAACCAATTGATCAGTTTTACTAACCAATCGATTAGTCTAGGCACCATTAAACCTTCACCATGGTAATGAACCAGTTGACTAGTCAACCATATCGATTAATTGTTATAAAGAAACCAGTAAATCAGTTTGGGTCAATTAGTCGATTAATAGGTTTACAAACCAACCAATTGATTTATAATACCCCCAAATTGAGCATAATGTTATAAAGATTTATTTGGCTAATTATATCAATATGGTGTGCCATCCTTTTGGTGATTCCATCCTAGAAATACCACAGTTAAGCATGTTGTCCATAGAATAATTTTTTAGGATGGGTGATCCTCTTAATAAGTTTTCAATTTTTTTTAAAAACTTCTCATGAAGTGTGCGATTGAGGACAAAGCATGCTGAAAGGACTTGTGTTGATTAGTGAGAGTCAGTTGATCAATCCAAAAGCTCTTCAAGGTAGTCCTATGATGTCGTATCGACTAGGGGTGTTAAATGATTGGTTGACTTAACCAATCAACCATTCTAAGAACCATTCTAGTTGATGGGTTTAACTCGACACCAAGTCCACTGAAGTTACATGTCAACTGGTCAATGGGTTTACCAGACTAGTCTATTGGTTAGGGTAAAATTAGCCCCAATAAAACACACTTAAATAAAATTAAATTCCACAATATTTACTCAATCATTCCTAACATCAATCACATGTCATTCAAGGTTCTTAACATGTAATATTCATGTGTTTACATGTAAAATACTAAAATCATTCTAATAATCTCACTAAATGCATGCTTGCACTTTATGAACTTGTAAGAGCTAGGAAATCATGCATCATATTCTCTTCATGATAGACCATTATGCACAAAAGTTATACATCATATTATACATGTCAATGTTGTTGAGATGCTTAGAATATTAAGGTGAGCTACTAAATCCAAATTATACCAATGAGGCTTATGCTCACAAAATCTCAATGATACTTCTTACCACTTCTTCCATTTATTCGACAATAACATATTTAAGCATACTTCATCTTGATGTGTTGTAGTATACACAACAAATTTAATACATAAATCCTAATTCCCAATTATGTAGTAAATGGTAAGAAGGAGTCGAACCCACAAGGAATAGTATTTTAATCACTAATTTTGCAATTGATGTTATAATCCCGGTTATACAATTTCATTAATTCTAATACTAAATCTAAATTATATTAGACTTTGCTCACTACTTGATAAATGGGGGTTGGAATGAATTGATGATGGAATCAAGGTATCAAATACTCAAAGAAGAAGAATGATTCTATGTGATTTAATGTTGACCTCTAGAAACTCATAATAATTCTTTTCTTTGCTTTCTATCAATCTTAATAAATTGAATAAGCTCTTAATTTATTTCCTAACCATTTAATACCCTAGGTTACGAACACTAGATTCAATTAATGGCAGCATTATGAATGGAAAGTAGTCAACTACAATCATAACCATATAAGCTCAATTGTACGAATTAACGGACAAGATTAACAATTAATCTTCTTGCTACTCTAGACAAATTAATTAACAATTACGGGTTAATTGTATTATCTTAGCAAAGATTAAGTTCTAAACTAAATAGGTGATCAATCTAATTAGTTTAAATTCTGAATCTATGATATAAAATCATTCAATTCCATCCGTTAATTCAACTAAATTTCATCTAGAATCAAACATTCAAAGTATGTTGTTGTATTTGAAACATAATTCCATCCTCAAATCATCCTACCCTATTTTATTTACTCTAACATCTGCATACTTAGAAATTACACTATTACATACAATGATTTAAAATTAATACAAACCACATCCAATAGTAATAATAGCACACTAATAATAAAACAAAGAAAAATTGCAATTGATAAAGGAATAGAGAAGGACTTATCAATTGAAGTGCAGGTTGTCAATTGTTCTCTAGAATACAAGAAGATAAAGGAAGTTGGAATTGTGAAATACATGTATATTCTAGAGGGAATAGATAAAGAGAGTACATTCAAAATGTTTCGACATCTAAAAACGGACTCTCTCGAACCCTGAATTGATAGAGAATATATCAGAAAACAGGTCACAGGGCGGTTACAAATTTTAAGGAAAACACGGTCCGTGTTTAGGAAACACAGAACCTCTGTGTTTTTCTCCAACTTCTCTGCCAAATGCTGGATTCTGAATACAAGCCTAAGATTTTAACACAGCCCGTGTTTAGGAAACACGGGGGTGCCGTGTTTTTGGCTCTTTCACTATTCTTCCCTTAAAATTTCAGCACAACTTCTCTTGGTGTATTTGCTTCATTTCCAACTTTTTCCCCCTTGATTCAATGTTTCTTGATGTGTTCTTTACTTGATTTCTTCTTTTCGTTGATTTCTCCTTTGAGTTTCTTTAATTTTTTTCTTTTCTTGCAAAGTCTATTCAAAAGAGAAAAACTCGAAGAAAAGATTAAATCTTATAAAATTAATGAAGGATAAATGACATTTTTATGCATGAAAATAATCTATAAATCCCATTTATCACATCTCTAATACTCATACTTCAACATAAATACAAAAATAAACACTACACCTGCCCATACCATTTTCTACAAAAATAGGGAAGACAATGGTTTGCCTTAAAAGAATTAGCAAACCCACCAAAGAGAGCAAAAGTCTTTGAAAATCTAAACCCTTTCCAACGCTATAACATTTTTTAAGAAAGTAAGATTAAAACTTAGCAAAACTTTTAAAATCATGCAAAGAAGATCTAATAAAATAAAAGACCAAGGATAGGAAATCATAGCAAACCTACCTTCTTAAGGAGAAAATAGAGAACACAAGTGATGGAAGCTAATCCCTCACTCCATTCCAAATCTAACCTTGTCTTGCTTAAGATCAAAACAAGAATATGTTAGAGGAATGATTAGAAGAGGAAAGGAAGATCGGTAATGAAATTCAAGTATAATAAATATGGTCAAATCAAGTATGAAGAAAATAGGGTAGTTAGGGAAGAAGGGAGAAAACGAAGTCTCTAGGCTCGAATTACTAAGGGTTTCTTATGGAAAAAGAAAGGTAAGTGATGTTTAAATTGAGACCCCAAAACCTTAGCCTGACTTCAAGCTTCCATGTGCATAATCTTGGAGGTTCAAAAATGTTATTTTTCCATCAAGCTTAAATGGTGAAACTAAAATGCTTAGGTAATTTGCCTTAGAAATTTTGAATCATAAGAAAGGAATAAGGACAACAAAGAAGTTGAAGCTAAAATCTCCATGAGCTGCAAGGTTGAATATTCTAGTTAGGAATCTCGTAGAAGAGAGAGAATGGAAAGAATAAGAAGAAAAAGGTGTTGAATTCATGAAAGTGACTCTAGAGAATTTCCCTCCAAGAATCCATTGAAAATCGATAAAAATAAGTTAGACATTCTCAAAAGCTTCATAAGAATCATCGACAAACTGTGGAGACAAAAATCATGATGCTACAAATAATTTAAGGGAAATATTCGTACTAAAAGTCAAGCCCGAATAACAACTAGTTCAATCAAACTAGTTGAGTAGTACCCCAAACTAGTTAATTGGTTCGTTGGATTTCAAAATTCAATTTAAAATACAAACCAGTTAATCTCTACCTCCAAGCCAGTTGACTGATTTTTTAATAAAACCAATTATGTTTCAAAAAAAATGAACCAAGCTTAAAATAAGCCATACCGACCTTAAATATTCCTCCAAAATAAGATCAAACACACTCAACAAATGCATAGATAAAGCACATTAAAGACCCTAAAAGTGAGGTATTATAATGGCAGGGGTGTTGTAGGCTAGCGGCGAGGAATACATGGTTAGCGGCTTTAAGGCTCAGCTTAGGAGACTAGAATGGAAGGGAAGAGGGGCACGCCTGAGGGAGTGTGTAGGGGAGTGTTTTTCCTAATGGGGAAAGAGAGAAGCTGATATGCATGGGGTAGGCAGGGGAGATGTGGGGGTTGTTTGGGTGCATGTAGAGGGCACAAGGACTAGTAGAGGAGGTTTGTTTGGGATGGTAAGATGTGTGAGGGAGAAGAAGAAAAAATAGAAAATGAAGGAATAACAGGTAAAAGATAAGTAGGCTAAGGGAGAGAAGGAAGAAGAGAAAAATAGGGTGGACTGAGTAGGCTAGGGGAGAGAATGAGAAAAAAAATAAAAGTTGGTTGGGGCATAGTGTAATACACCGTTTAAATAAATCTTAATTTTAATAAACAAATTTAAAATTTGATTAGTATGTGAAATTAATTATAAAATTATTGTTGGATTGGATGTCTCATTATTGAGTGGATTACTATATTTATTAAATTTTTGTTAATAATCCAGACTAGTATATTAATATTTAGAGAGAAGATAATAATAGTAATAGTAATAATAATAATAATAATAATAATAATAATAATAATAATAATAATAATATCATCATGAACAACAACAACAACAAGAATACTGTTACTAAATAATTGAAACAACAACAATAACAAAAACTATAACAACAACAACAACAACAATAATAACATTAATAACAACAATAATAATTAAAAAAATAGTGATAGTAATAATAATAATAATAATAATAATAGAGATGATGATGATGATAGTAATAATAATCATAATAACAATGATGATGATAATGGTAATAATCAAATATTAATTGGGTATGATTTTTATTTTTTATTTTTAATAGTCTCTTAAAATTAATTGATATTATTTATTTACTTGTTAATTAATTAATTTCAACCTAAACCTTTTATCATTATTTTACCCTTAAACCTAAACTAACCTAAACTAATTCCTAACCCCTTAGTGTAACCCAACTAGCCCTTAACCAAAACGCCCAGCCCAAACTTAACAATCCCCACTAGGTCCTCTCATGCTACACCTCTTCCCTTCCCTATGTTTGACTTTGCCTCTACCAAACATAACCTAACATTACACCCCTTTCTGACCTAACACCTCACCAATTGATTACTTTGCTCTATTCCTTCTTCCTGCTTTCAACTCTACACCATCCCATTCCATCACCACCATCCCTACTACCTGACTTCCTTCTTCCTGCCTTGGACCCTCTACACATTTTTTTCCATCACCATTGCCTCCTTATTAGCAAATTGGTTTTCCTTTGCTTCCTTATTTATACACAAGCCTGTAGTTAATTTCTACCTACCCGATCATTCCCTTATTGTAATACTCCCAAATTTGGTACTTAAATTTTTTTACTTTAATTGAAGTAATTGTACAAAATATTGGATGTTATGCCACAACCAACATAGAGAAAGGTATAACCAATACCTAACCCATGCCAATTGCGACTCAAACACAAAATTAGGTGTGGTTAGAACCCAATCCAAGGCTGGCACCAAAATCATAAGAAACCATCATAAGCAAAATAGAGACAGATTTTGATTACAATACAAAAGGTTTTACAACACTGGAAATCTCAAAAGAGACCCCAATATCAAAACATAAAACTATAACAAGAGACACCAAATTTAACCCTAACTCTCTGACTTGAACCAAGCTACCATTGAGACCTGCAACCATATAAAAGTGAAGTATCACTACGACTTCCTTATATTGAGTAAATCATAACTTCTCCGAAAAGGTAGCATGCCCATATTCCATGTTAGATACAAATAATAATCAAAATACATGCTTGAAGTATAAAGATGCATGTATTATATACGATGTTAAAGACTCGGGAATAGCAACCAACATGCTTAACCATTTCACATCCATACCAAACACATAATGACCATATCATAACCCATGCTAAAAGAGGTAGTGCATTAAGGCTCTACCAACAATGAACCAAATTTAATTCCAAAATGAAAGGTAGGGCACATAGACAATTATAACCAACCATACAATATATAACGAAGTCATCAAATAAAGTTAATTCTTGATAATTTAATTTATGTAAAGGGAGACAATATTAACTTGGGGACACTAGTACACTCGATCATACTAGTTCATATAAGCAACACAATACCCTTATGCCTTAGGACGCAGGGACACTAACATACACCTGGTCATATTGTTGTAATAAGGAAATACGGTACCCCTTTTCCTCCTAGGTCATCTAATCCTTAAGTATTGATACCCCATAAAAAGTCTAAAGAACTAATTAGAGTAGATATAGGCCTTGTTGGGGTACTATGATAGACTGGTGAAAACAAATCAAATCAAGGGATAAACTCATCCTTAGGTTAGGTACCCCTAAGGAGCCACAAATCCTAAACTCGAGGCCTTTCACTTAAGTATTAATATTTTATGCAGTGATTAAGATTTTCCTATAGTGCACAAAATTTTCATTTCCATACTTAATTACCCCCCCTTATTTTTAATTAGTCAATTCAAATCTAAGGTCAACATATCAAGCCAAGTCAAAGTCAATACTAAGGTTAACTAAAAATGTACTAAGGTCAGCCTAGTTCAATTATCATTTCATAAGCATTTTGTCAAAATGATCAAAATGCCCTTTAAAATTTCATTACCACATTTTCATCCACTTTATTACCATATTTATTCTTACATGATATTTGTCATGAAAAGGCTAAAATATAGTAATTAAAAATAATTTATCATACAAGAAAATTCCACATTATGACAAAAGATAATATTACCCCTAAGCATGGGCATAACATAATAGATATATTGAAGCCTACCATGCAATTCTAACACATCATAATATTCACACTAATTTCCACATACCAATTTTCAGATACGAATCATGGTACGAAAAAAATTTAAATTTCTACCCTTAGAACCTACGATACAAAATCATCAAAATTTAATCATATTTATATTCTAAAACCAACGTACTATATGTCCAAATTTATCTAAGATGTCCATGGAACATATTTAACTCATTAGTAGGTACAACATAAGGTATAACAAAAATATGATTAAACCCTAACCTTAAACATATGTATTATTTCTAGCTATTATTCCCCTTTTCAAAATATTGCCAAGGCATACATGGATTATTAATTTCTAACATGGCATCATATATTATCCCATATGCCACAAAATTTACACAGAACATAATATTGCATGCTTTCACTTCTTAGCAAACATACAAACATTTTGAGAATATTAACCTGACATGATTTTTATCTTAAAAATAAAAATAATTTATTTACACTCAAATTTCTACCATCTACGGAATAGTCGGATTTACCTTCAAGATTTGCAAATTAGACCACAAAAATGTCTCTTTTAAGGACACCTTAAGGAAGATTGGAATTGCCTAAAATTAATGACATAATCCAAAAGAAATATGTACATATATTAGTGTCCATACTAAGATAAAATAATAGGTAAAAATTAATTGGAACTAAGGCTAAAATAGATTTGGAAAATTAACTATGTGTCACAGATGCATGGCACAACCATACACCACATGCATGGGAAACCAACGAGCCTAAGCTTGATTCAAGAAAGGTTGAAAATGGGTGGCTCAATGGCATTGCATGCACAACCAAGGCAATTAGTGCACATGTACTAAAAGGCCAGTGGTATGTTTAGGGGTTGAAGAGGTAAGGGAAAGACATTGGCATGGTTCAACCATTTAAGCATGTTGTAGACTGGTAGTGTTGCTAGAGTTTAAGGAAGGAGGCTCAATGGTGTAGCCAACGAAGGTGGAAAGAGACTAATGGTAAAGGTAGTGGAGATGGTGATGAGGATGGTGTTTTTTGCTCAATAGAGGGCTCGAATGGTTGTTTCAATGGTGCGGTGGTGGTTAATGAAAGATTTCATGGTGCAGTGATAGCTACTTAGTGATGGTGTTGTAGGATGTGTGGTTGCTTCCGCCAGGTTTCTTAATGGAGAGGCTTAGTTGGTTAGTCAATTGCATGTGACAACCATAACTTAAGGAAGGGAAGAGTTAGGGATTTAGCACGAGAATGGATGAATGGAGTAGGGTGGCAGTGAGGCAAATGAGAAGGGATTCAGACAGGATTAAGGCACTATAAAGCAAGGAAGGGGAAAATATGAAGGGCCAGGTTGAGTTAAAAAAAAGAAAGGGGAGAAATCTAATGGGAGGTAGTGGCTATTTAGTGAGATTGCAACAGGGTTTATGAGGAGAAAGAATATACATAAGAGAATAGAGAAGTTAACTGGGCCTAGAGTAGGAAGGAGACAAATGAAAAAGAGGAAGGAGAGGTATTTGGGTAGAGCAAAAGAGATGGGGCAAAGAAGGAAAAGAAAACCCAAGTAATAGGCTGGTGTAAAAATAAAGGGGAAAAGCTGGGTGCAATAAAAAAATAGAGTTAGGCTGGTGTGGTCGAATGGATATAATAAGACACTAGCTAAGGGGATAAAGGAACAAGAATAGGAGGGCTATTGTGGCTAGTGTAGGGGAGAAGGCACTAGACAATAAGGCATGTTTGGTGAGGAATTAGGCTGGCAAAAAGTGGTAAGGGTATAGGGCATTGAGGTAGGGAAAATAGGCTAACATAATGGATGATAGGATGAAACACTGTGTAAGGTTGGGTCACATTTGGTAGGAGCATGCATAGCTGTACAGGGAAAGGAGGAGATGGGTTGTTTGGTTTATGCTTGTTGGGTTTCGATTGAGGAGGGTTGTGATTATTTTAGTTTAGTTTGGGTTTTAGGAATAAAATAATCATAAAAGATTTAGGTTAAAATTGTAACACCCATATTTTTTACCAAATTTTTTTGTTAAAATAATTACGGAAGCAGAAACACCTAGAAAAAATAGGGTGTTACTGTCATACCTAACATAGGATGCATGTATGTCACCTATTCCATATCAAATATAAGGTTAAACCAATCAAAACACTTATAATAATAGAGTGCATAGAACAAAATTTTAATTAAACAACTCCAAATGTGTTTAATTGGAGCAACCTAATAAGTTCTATGTAATACCCCAAATTAAGTGGAGTGTTATAAGGACTGATTTAGCTACTTATATCAATATGGTATACCATCCTTTTGGTGATTCTACCCTAAGAACTCCACAGTTAAGCGTGATGACCGTAGAGCAATTTTAGGATAGGTAACCCTCTTAGGAAGTTTTAGAAATTTTCTAAAAATTTATTGGGAAGTGCATGAGTGAGGACAAATCCCGCTAAAAGGATTCGTGTTGATTTGTGAGGCCAATCGATCAATCCGAAAGCGCTCTAAGGTAGCCCCGTGTGGTTGTATCAACTCAGGGTGTTACATTCTAACCTAATCATTACAAAATATATGTGAATAAATTAGAAGGCTATAATAAAATAAATTAGGGCATGGCACCTAATTTAAAACCTTGGTCTGCTATGAATCCCACCAAAACCTTCCAGATATCCTTGCTCTTAAGTTGCGACTCAATTAAGGTAAGCCATTTACTAGCCATCCCCAAAGCCCTACACATGATCCTCTATTCATGAGAATGAGCAGGTGATCAAGCAAATGGGTACATCAGTACACTACGTATTGAGTAAGCTAAGTTACTCCCTTAATGTAACATAAGTATACTGATTTACCATACATGAATATAAAAGGCGACATGCATCATGATAAGGCCATATATAAATGTAGAAGTGCATAAAGACATGCTATCATACACAAGTCTAATAAGTAGAATACATCATGCTTGGATTTACAACCTTCTCACATAAGCACTTATATAAGTAATAACAAGGAGCATTCAACCAACCTCTATTATTTATTCTCAATTATCTAATTTCTTATGTTATACCATTTACTTATCCATAGATGAGGCAAGTTAATCACTCAATCAATATTCCATTCTACAACCAATTAGTCATTTCGACTATTAGACAAGTTTACAAACCAGATTTATTCATTTTGATTAATCGTACCATTACTTCATTTATTAAATAATTATTAACCATCGACTTGGTCATTGTTCATAAGTTTCAACCAATATTTACTATCCATATTTTATTATCATCAAGCAATAAACTGTGCACCACCCCTTGGTCTCATATACCATGTCAGCCTATCCAAATAAGAGACATAAAGTCTAGGCCTAAGCCAATCGCTAAGTGGACATAATTCCAAGCTAAAGCCAATTACCAAAATGTACATAATTCTAGGCCAAAGCCAATCACCTAGGTAACCAGACCCTTTTGTATTGATACCCCTAATACATCATTAGTATCTAGAGGAGGTAAGGTACCGGGGCATATCATGATCCTACTCGAAGGTAGACTAACCCTTGGTAGCTAATTGAGGATCGGGTAACCTAGACCCATGCCTAAATCAACTTTATTTTGCTTTACGTGATTAGAATTTTAATTATAAGGATGGGTGATCATACAAATCCCGTACAAAAGCAAGTAAGTCAACTTTCCATATTAATCTATATCAACTCTTTTATTCTCATTTTTCTAACCATGTGGGTTTTCCATTTATCCTGGGCCAATGTTATTCATATCCACCATCTTATTTAATTCAAGCTAATACCGATTTTTATTATTCTTTCCTTAATATCATCACTTATCATGAAATACCCATTTAGCCTTTACATTACTCATAGAGTACAACATAAATTATAATCAATTTAATTCTTTTATTAGGTCAATAATCTATGATAAAATCTATATTTTATGCCATTAATAATTATGGTATAGTCGCAAACATAACATCAAAGCATAACCAAACCAAAAACAAACAAATTATGCAAACCAGTCAAACCAATCAATCGGTCTGGCTTAATAAGTCAATCGGTTGCACTAACCAATTGATCAGTTTGGGTGAACCAGTCAATCAATTTTTCCAAACAAGTTAATGAGCTTAATAAAAGAGCAAGATTAAGGTATTTGTAGGCATGCCATTTGATGGGTTGGGCCAATAAGTTGATTGTTCTAGAAACCATTCGATTGGTTTTACCTAACTAGTCAATCAGTTTGCCCTAATACAACACCAAATCACATATTTCAAGCAGAATCTTACATATAATTAATTATTAATCACATTAAAACATGAAACAACACAATTTAACATTTTTCCAACCAAATTAACATGCATTTCTCAACATGGGATCATCTTAGCCTATTTTTACCTAATTTCATTCTTTTCACTCAAATCATGTTATCTAACCACCAAGCCACTTATACAAACTGTATTATTTTCTACCAGCATGTAGAAGTCAACTAAAGGTAACACTTAACATGAATTAATACTTTCTAAATATTCTAGAAGCAAGAATCACTTACTTGATGCAGGAAAAATCCTCCTAAAAATAGATATTTCAACTAAAGGAAATCTCATCTTTGGAAACTTTAAAAACAAAATCTCAAATTAGACATTATACCAAAACCTTATCAAATTTTGAACTTAAAAATAAAAAGAATAAGAACATACCAAATTGAGGCCAAAAATAGGGAAAGAGTTAAATTGAACCACTTAACCTTTTTCCCCGAATCTAACTATGTCTTCCTTAACAATAGAAATAAGAGAGAGATAGAGACAAGATTAGAGGACTGAAAAAGGATTGATTGGTAATACTTGATGTGTAAGAAGAAGAGAGGGAACACAAGACTTATAAAATTTGGTGGTTGAAAGAAAGGTGCATGGCGGAGATGATTAGGGGTATTTATATCCAACCAATCAAAAGAAATAGTGAGAGTTCAGGAACCAATTCAATACCCTACCATCAAGTGTTTAAATTTAATCATAATAGACAAATTTGTCCAGGATTTGCTGACCTATTCTCTAGAGCTCAAATGGTGTATCTGGATAATGCAGGTTAATTAGATAAGAGTTAGCATTCATGAATGGATTCATGGGAGGTCAATATGGAAAGAATATTCTAGGTATTGAAAATCGTGCCTAAGATTGAAGCATTCAATCTCAAAATTGTGTAAAGGAGAGAGGAGGAAGAAGATAATGCTGAGGTCATCTCTTCCTTTCAATCATCCTAATTGAACTCCATATCAATTTGAGACAATATTTTGGGCTAAACACATTGTATAAATGGTTAGGAATATCTTAGTCAGAAATTGGTATGGGTTGGTAAAGTTCCATTTTAGTGTATGAGATTTTTTTAGAAAAATGAAGCTAAAAAAATAAGACTAGCTTGACAAACTAGTTGATGGGTTTTGGTCTGCCAGTTGATTGTTCTTCCACTAATTGATCGGTTTCCCCCAACCAACCAATCGGTATGGTCGGTCAGTTTAGGGAACCAATTGATCAATTTGCTTACAAAACTCAATAGAATTCATTTTCCAACATGATTTCAAACCAAATTTTATCCTAAACCAAATCATAACATTAAATCAAAGTCAAAGGCCTAAAATTGGCATAATTTTACATTCAAAGTTCTTATAAAAATGGGGGGGGGGTATTATAAAAATTAATTAATTAATAATTATATAAATGATATCAATTAATTTTAAGAGACTATTAAATATTAAAAAGAAAAATCCTACCAAATTAATATTTTATTATCATCATTATGATTATAATTATTATTATTATCACTTCTATTGTTGTTATTATTATTATTATTATGATCATCATCATTATTATTATTGTTATTTTACTATTATTATTATTATTATTATTATTATTATTATTATTATTATTATTATTATTATTATCTCTCCTCTAAATATTAACTATCAACAAAAATTTAATAATTATAGTAATACATACAATAATAGGACATCTAACCCTAAATAACTTCATACTTACATATTAATAATTAAAATTTAAATTAGGTTATCTAAATCAAGGTTTAAATAGACTAGGTATTACATTTATCTTCCTTCTTCTTTTCCTTTCTGCTTCTTCCTTCTCCTTTCGTCGCCTACCTCATTCTATCCTTGATCAACTCATTTTTTTCCTTTTCTTCTCGCCGGATGCCTCTTCTAATATGTGGTTGCACAACACAAACTCCCATTAACTTAGCCCTTCCTTCATTTTTTCCCTGCTTCTCTAGCCATCCCTGACCATACGCCCAACTCCCTCTCCCTATGTTCTTCTTTCCTTCTTTCTTTTTTAACCCAATCTAGCCCTTCACATTTTCCCCCTTCATTTTCCTCTACCTCGACCATCCTCTTACTCCCTTCCTTTTTTATTTATGGTGCCTCGATCCTACTTCACTCCCTTCTCTATTGCCTCACCGCCACCCTGCTCCGTTCATCCATTCCCATACTAACTCCTTGGTTCTTACCTTCCTTATGTAGTGGGCCATTGCGTGCAACTGCCTAACCAGTTAAGACTCTCTATTAAGCCACAACACTATCGCATGCCATTACCCCTACTTCATTAGCCCATGCTCCCCAGCATTGAGAACCACCAGTAATCTTCTCTTTTAAGCCTTGTGCTCAAACTTCAACAACATTGTTAGCCGACACCACCTTGCACGGTTGGGCCACGTGGGTTTATTTCCCTTTGCCTTGTTAACCACCCCAACAAAACTCCTCCGTTCGGCACCATTAACTCCTTATTTTTCTTAACCTCATCCATTCCCCTCTTTCCCTACCAAACTACTCAAAACCATCCCTCCTCATGCACCAACACTAGTCTAGAAACCAATCTATGCATTCTTTTTTTCCTTCTTCTTGCATGTGTGGTGCATGGTAGTGCCATGAACCCACATCCTTGTCTTTAAATTTTGAGATTTATTTTAGAATTATTCACTATTAATTTTACCTAATTATTTTATCTAGTATAGATACTAATATATCTAAATATTTTGTGTGGGTTGTATTGTTGATTTTAAGTAGTTCCACCCTTGCTTAAGGTGTCCTTGGAAGAGGTATTTTTGTGGTATAATTTAAGTAGATTGAAGGTAAATCTAACTACTCCATAGTTGGTATAATTTTTTTGTACTTATAATTGGTTTAATTCTAGAACAAAAATCATATTAAGTTGATGTATCATAAAATTTGTATTTTTTCCAGAAAATGAAAATGTGCATAATTAAATTTATGGGTACAGTTTGTGATGTATGAAATTATATATTTTTTCCATGTTAATAATTGATAATTTATGTATTCCTTAGTATTATTTGAAAAATTAGGATATATGCCACTACCGATCTATAACTTGTAGCTAAAAATAATGCACATGTCTCAAGTTATGGTTTAATTGGAATTTTATCTTACCTTATGTTGGGTATACTGGTGAGTTTAAAATATTCCTTTTACATTTTAGAAAGATTTGGCCGTATGCCAGATTGGTTATAGAGCATAAATAGGATTAAATTGTGAGTATTTTAAATCATATATTCTAGAGATAGAAATGTCAATTTTTGAGTACCATGATTTGTATCTAAAATTGTTATGTGGAATTAGTGTGAATATTATGATATACTAGAATTTAATGCTAAGTTATAGATTTGTACTATAATATGTCTATACTAACGGATAATATTATATTTTTTCATAATGTGTTATATTTTAGCCTTATCATGATAAATGTCTTATAAAAATAAATAGGGTAATAAAGTGAATAAAAAAATGTAGTAATTAAAAATTTTAGGGTATTTTGGTCATTATGACAAAATATATCTCAAGGTGAACAATTGAATTAATTGACTTAAGAGTTGGCTTTGTAATAAATTGGAACTAATTAGATGGAATGGATTAAATTGAATAATTAATTGAGGTTATGGTGTGATGCCTATCCCTATACCATGATGGCTTGGTGATATCGTGATTCTCATGGTCCTTTGATTTGATTGATTGATGGCTAAATTATTACTATTGTTAACCTTCGTATCATTGAGATAATGATATTAAATTAAATAAGACACTAATTACTTAAAGAGAAAAAATTAAGTTTGAAAGGAATCTCATGCCTTAGAATAAGCCCTTAAGTGCATAGTTGGACCTTCAGTTCAAAAGCCCCCCTTTTGCTACATAGATATTCCATACACCGTATAGAGGATAAGTGTACTTAAGGACTTAGGTGATGAGATTTCGTATGGGAAAATAATAAGTCGTGTGGCTTCCTTAGCGAGTTTTTCATTGGAATTGAGTGATTTGATTTGGTAACACTTGATTGATGATCATTATGTTGGATATGGGACTATAATCTGCTCAAGATTTGATTTTATTGATATATTTGGATTAGACACCCACCATAATACATTTGCAATAATTGAATTAGGATTAGCTTAATAAAGGTTGGGTTGTTTGGTGACATAAAACAATACCATGTTTTGCATGGAATTGGATTTGTTGATATCTTGTAATTTTTGTAAAACTCAAAGCATGTCTTTCTTATTCCCTTGCTAGAGTTTGATTAGATTTATGTCATTATTGAAATCTGGGATCTTGTTATTTAGATGTTGTTATTACATGGCAACAAATGCTTTTAGGTAACTCTTATTATTTGCATATTACATGCGATGTAGATGTGCTACTCTTTGGATGTGTTGTGATTTACTTTGTACAAAAAAATTGTACTGATACTATTAATTTTTAGAAGAGTACATGTGTTGCATGTAGTGGCTAAAGGATTTTGACAAGTGTCATCCGGACATTTAGCTAGGTTAAGGGGGTGAAGGTCTCTGGTCTTATAACCCTTATTTGTAATATTTTTATAAAAGGAATGAGTGTAAGGGAAAATAGATCTTTCGCCATTATGTGTTCTTTTATGATAGTTTTTTCTTTAAACTCTTATGTCCTTGATATATTTTGGATATTTCTATCGTATGAAGAATGTCTTATCTATAAACTTTTATTTACGTATTATCTTTTCTTTCTGCTATTTGTTTTGAGTCTTAGCTAGGTAAAAGGGGTAAATATATAACCTGTGAACTGTACAAGAAAGACCTAGGCATACCTAGGTGCAACAAAATAGATAGGGTAACCACAAAATGGTAGCTCTATCAAGCCCGCCAAACAAGTAAGACAAAAGGTTCCCTCAAATTTTAGGGCTTACAAAAGGGTTTTTATAATAAAAGGTACTACATATATAGTGCTTAACTTGAGCTACAAGACTATTCGGATCTGGGTTTTTTTATTCAAAAGCCAAGGCATTGTGCACCCTCCAAACAACATAAGTCAAGGCTGCCAAAGTAGCAACACGAGCATTTGATACAATCCTATTTCCTTTCTTACATCCTCGAACTGCTCTGATTGCACTGAAAAGATTTGTAGATCCTCTGGAAATTCCGATCCAGAAGCCAATGTCATTCTAGGCACCTAAGAGCAAGGGGCATGCAAAGAAGATATGATCATGAGGCTCATCTGCGCTATTACAAATAAAGCATGTCCTAGTGCCATGAAAGGATGATAATCGATCTTGGGTACTTAATCTGCGCTAGAGGGCGAGCCAGAGAATAAAGGAATATCTTTGGGTTCTGCATCTTTCCCAAACAATAGAGTAGTTCCTCCACAACTCAGCTTTGGGTCGGAAAAAATCATATGCAGCTTTGGTTGAAAAGCCACTCTCTACTTGCCAAGATGATAAAACAAACTTTACTCCATTCCAAGACCCTGCATGTTCCAAAAGCGAGTGACCAATACTCCAGAGTTGTTTCATAAAGTGTGAGGTGCCATGTGAAGGATAAAATTCCTCCAAGGATCCCCTGTGGAGATAGTGAGAATGAATCCATTTGGTCCATAGCGTTATTTTCTCCTCTTGGAGGGACCAAATGTACCTGGTCAGGAATGCTTTGTTCCATGCACTGAAATTCTTGATGCCAAGACCAACCTCTTGCTTAGGTAGAGATACCTTAGTCCACGCCACTGGGGCAGGTTTACCTTGCCATAGGAAGAATCGGCACAGGCTAGTAATTCGATTGAGGACAATTCTAGGTACAAAAAAAATACTAAACCAAAACCCCAAAATGCCTTGAATGACAATATGAAGAAGTTTTATTCTGCTAGCAAACAACATTGCAATTACCCTCTAACTCTTCAAATGATCGCAAATGGTACTGAGTAACTCCTCATAATCAGTGACTCTCAACTTACAAGGGTTTAAGGGAACCCCCAGGTATCTAAGCAAAAAGGTCCTAAGAGGCATATTAGTAATTTGAAGAATCTCTTCACGGGTTATCTCGGTTACCCCTGCCAAGAACACTTGAGATTTCAAGGGATTGACTTCAAGCCCTGATGTAATACTAAATGAGTTTAGTCCCTCCATTAATATCCTTATGGAAGGGCAGTCACCCCTACAAAAAAAAAATAATATCATCAGCAAAAGCTAAATGATTGAGACCCAAGATGCTACATTTAGAATGAAAAGAGAATTCCCTATATGCTGAATATTGTCTTAGTAACCCGCTGAGGTATTCCATGCACACCACAAACAAATAGGGAGATATGGGGTCTCCTTGTCTAAGGCCCTGAGCACCTTTGAAGTACCTGAACATATTACCATTAAGCTTTAAGGAAAAGCTGGTAGTAGTAACACATTCCATTATCCAACCAGTAAACTCAGGAGGAAAGTTTAGATTAGTGAGCACTGGTTTCAGAAATGCCCATGAGATAGTGTCATAGGCCTTCTTAAGGTCCATCTTAATCATGCATTTGGGTGATGTCCTTTTTCGAGAGTACTCCTTAAGCAGTTCCTGTACAAGGATGATATTCTCAGACATACGCATCCCACTGAAAAATGCTCCTTGTTCCAAACTGATAACATTATCTAGAACCCCATTAATACGGCCTGCAATGATTTTGGCAATAACTTTGTAATGAATAGAGCAGCAAGAGATCGGTCTAAATTTAGAGAACTTTGAAGCTTTAGCATTTTTAGAGATTAAGGCTAAGACTGCATGATTAATACGCTTTAGGAGCCGGCCAGAGCAAAAAAATTCTTGGATAGTAGCACAAAAATCCCCGCCAACAATGTCCCAAGCAACTTTAAAAAATTTTTGTAAAAAAACCATCTAGCCCTGGTGCTTTACAATCCCCCAAAGAAAAAAGAGTAGATCCGATTTCTTTATCAAAAACTGGAGCTAAGAGATTAGCATGTTTCTCTATTGGCACTGTCGGCCCCATCTTGAGAATAAGCTCATTAACTGGTTGGTAAACTGGAGCCGATCCAAGAAGGTTCTGAAAGTGATCCAAAAATTCTATTTCCATTTCTTGATTTGAAGTGTTCCAATGACCATCCTACTTAATGATTCAGATAGTACGGGCCTTAGCCTGTTTGGCTCTTATCATATCATAAAAGAACCTAGTATTAAGATCTGCATTGAAGAGGAATTTATTTTTATTTTCTACGCCACAAACTGTGCAGCCGCTCTGCTAAGGAAGTCTGCTTCTTTATGTAACCTAGGCAAATATTCTAGCCCTTCATTCGAGCACCCAGTTAAGATTCTTTCCTATGCTTGCTTGAGAGAGCATATTGCATTTTCGGCTCGAGTGATAATATGGGAGAAATTGTGCTCGTTGAGCCTTTTAAGACTTGGTTTCAGTGCTGCAAGCTTAGAGCAAAGGACAAACCGGTTCGTCCCATAATCAAAGAACCCCCAAGATTCACAAACTAAGTGCAGGAAACGGGGATGGTCAACCCACATGTTGAAGAATTGAAAGGGAGTTGAGTGCTTGCTAACCTCTCCCACTGTAATAAGACAGGGTGAGTGATCAGATAGGAACCCTAGAGCCATAAAATTAGCTTGCACCTTTACCTTAGAAGAAAACCCTGATGAGTTCATCATGACTCGATTGAGCTTACATTTCACGTTATTTGCCAAAAAAGTATAAAAACAGCCAGTGGAGGGAACATACGAAAGCTGAGAAATTAAGAAGCATTCTCTAAACTCTACTATTTCATAGCCAGTGATGGGTCGGACCCCAACTCTATCATCAAGATTAAGGGGGCAATTAAAATCCCCACTGAATACCCACGGTACTATCATATTCTTGGCAAAAGATTTCAGCGATTCCCAGAGGGGTCTACGGTCTCTATTATTATAGAGACCATAGACCATAGAAACAAAAATTGACTTATTAGTTTTCAAATCAGTGACCATACCTAAGATCGATTGAGTAGCCACCTCCTTCAGGGAGAAACCAATCATTGCAGGATTCCATAGTAACACTATCCTGCCATTGGGGTGGTTGAGGAAATTATGATAATATGACTAGCCATTGAAATGCATTGTAATCAATTTCTGCACTTTGTCTTCATTGAGTCTTGACTCCAAAATACCAATAATGGAGCATCTGCGCTCCTCACACATTTGTGACAGGCTTTTTTGTTTCAGGGGAGAGCCTCCTCCCCTTATATTCCAAAATAAGAAGTTCCTGAAATCTTAGTAGTTCGGACTACTAATCTCATGCTGGATTTATTCTTCCCATGCTTCTTGTACAAAACTGGTTTTTTTTCCTAGTAGCTTTGGATACAACAATTTGCCATGGAGAAATGCTCTTTGGTTGCCTACTACTCAAAGAATCAGGTGCTAAATCCTCTTTTTTCCAATTACCTTTTGAAATGCCCCAAAAATCCTAATTTCTATTATCTATTATTAAATAAGGTTTTTATGTTGAAAGTTAATCAAATAATTTACTTTTATTAAAATAAGAGGAAGTTAATTAGGGTAAATCAAGAAGAAATTTATAAGTATTTTAAATAGGAAGAATTGTGGTATTTTAAGCTAATTAAGGATTTTATTTTAGAACTTAATTAAATAAATTACTTTGTTTAAGTTAAGAAGGATAAAATAGTTTTAAATTAATATAAACTTCATAAATAATTTAATTGGAGAAAATTAGAGTGTGTTGTTAATTTAAAATGGAATTTAAGAAAATTCCTTCAAAAATCCCTAAATTAACCTAAAAAGAGAATTTAATTATTATTTTAATATAATTATTTTATTAAAAATCCAAAATTACCCCAAATCATGCTAATTAATCCAACCACTAATTTCCCTTCCTCTTTCTTTTTCTTTTCTTCCTTTTTCCCCCTCTTTTTCCTTTTTCTTTCCTTTCTTTCTCTTCTTTTTCCTGTGGCCTGGGCCGGCCTGCTAGGCCCAACTCTCTCCCCTCTCTCTCTCTCGTGGCCCAGCCTCGCGCCTCTTCTTCTTTTTCTCCCGGCCAGTTCAGCTCCTTTCTTCTCCTTTCTTTTCTTTTCTCCTGGAGCGCCGGTCCAGCTTTCTTTTTCTTCCCCGCGTCATCTTCCTCCCTTCGCCGCCTACAACACGAAAATTTCTCCGGGAAGCTTAGCTTCAACGGCACACCATTCTCACTGGTCATTTCGCCCCTCCTTCTCGTGACTTCCCTGTGGACGTGACCAAACGACTCAGCCTCTCTCTCTCGCACCCAAGCTCCCCTTTTCCAGACGAATCATGGCCTGCAAATCGGAGACCATGTGCCGGCAAATCTCGCCGGACAACCTACCCTAACCCTAACCCCCTAAACCCCCTCGAAGCCTTGTCGTTTCCCGTCTCATTTGGCCTATAAATAGCCTTAACCACCGCCTGAATTGGGTTCGAAAAACCTAGAACCCAGAGGAACACCGTTGCGCCGCCCTGTCTTCAGCCGCCATTTCCTCCGCCGTCAGCCACCTCTGCCGCCTACCCTTGCCACCACAATCTTCCCTGCATCTCCCTCTACACAACCAACCCCCTTAGCCTCCCTGCCTTGCGCCGCACGTGCCGCCCTGGCCGTGAGAAAATTCCTCCCCAAAACAGCCCTTCCAGCCCCTACACCACCTTTGCGCTGCCACCGCCGCCCATACCGCCGCTTGCAGCACCGCCACCTCCCCCCAAAACGACCAGGGGATCTTGCGCCACCACCCTACACCTCCCCTTTCCTCCAGTTTCCCCTTCCCTAGCCTCCACATCCATTTTTCCCTTTTCTCCCTTCCTCCACCGCCGGCGCCGACGCCACCACCTCCCAACCAGGTTGCCCAACTCCATGAACCCTAAATCCTAAATAATAAAAGTGATTAATGATTTTAATACTATTAACTACTATTATTAGTGTTATTATGATTAATATTATCATTATCATCATTATTATTATTATTATTAATATTATTACTAATACTACCACCCTTATTATTATTACTAGGACCCAACCTTACCCTAAGAACCTCTAATTAATGGTGTTAATTAACTATAAGACCTGGTTAAGTTATTACTAATATTACTATTATTACCATTGTTATTATTATTATTATGATGATTATTGTTATTAGTATTACTACTATCATTATTATTATTATTATTATGATTATCATATTTGCTACTTTAACTATGACTAACATCATTATTATCTCTATTATTATTATTTTAGTAGTTTTACTAATACTAGTATTATTACTATTAATATTACTATCATTATCGTTATTATTATTAATATGGTCATGGTGGTTATTGTTGTCAATATTATTATTATTATTATTGTTCTTACCCTTAGTATTATTATTATTACTAATGTTATCAACATTATTATTATCATACTTATTATTATTATTATTATTATTATTATTATTATTATTATTATTGTTATTGTTATTATTATTATTATTATTATTATTATTATTATTATTATTATTATTATTATTATTATTACTATCGTTATATTTACCACGCTTATTACTTTAACTATTCCTACCATCATTCCCATCCTTATTATCATTATTATTTAATACTATTACTTTTAGTACTCTTATTATCACTATCTGCATTACTACTAGTATTATCGTTGTCACTGTTATTATTATTATTATTATTATTATTATTATTATTATTATTATTATTATTATTATTATTATTATTGTGGTTGTTGTTGTTGTTGTTATTATTATTATTATTATTATTATTATTATTATTATCATTACTGTCATTATCATTATTGTTAGTATTATTATTATTACTATCGTTATTGCTATCACCATCATTTTCACTATCATTATTATTATTAGTATTATTATGTTATTGTTCTAACTCTTATTATCGTTGTGTTATCCTTATTAATATTTTTAGTATTATTATTGCTATTTGCACTATTATTATTATTATTATTATCATTACCAATATTATTTTTGTTATTGTTATTATCATTATTATTATTATTATTATTACTATTATTATGATTATCATCAGATCATGGTTGTTGCTATCATTATCATCATCATCATCATCATCATCATCATCATCATCATCATCATCATCATCATCATCATCATCATCATCATCATCATCATCATCATTATTATTATTATTATTATTATTATTATTATTATTATTATTATTATTATTATTATTATTATTATTATTATTATTATCGTCACCGATACTACTACAATTTCAGTTGTTATTATCAACATTATTATCATTATAACCACTATCATTATTATTAGTAGTATTTTTACTATTATTATTGGTATTAATAATAATATTGTTATTAGTAATATTAAAACCCTTTACTTTAATAACTATGGATTTTACTAAGACTTACCTTGATTAGTGGTCACTTGTTTAACTATCTTGAGAATAATAATAACCCCATCTTTTTAATTATAAACTACTATTATTAATATTAGCCTTAGTATTAGGCCATGATAAGGGTAAGATAGGGGTTTTGGTATTTCCGATAGACGGAGATTAACTTATAGTATTTCCCTCTTATAGGTGAATCGAGTGTGACTTTCGGGAAGCGTAGGAGCGTGCTCCAAGCCCGACGCCGATTTAGGTAAGGGTCTAACTAAGGCCGCTTGTGTGATATGTGAACTATTTGCCTTGGATTCCTCGCATGATTATGTGTCGTGTTTTAAATGTTATTGTCTTACCTGTTTTACATGTAGCGCAACTTGGATTCAAGGTACGTCTATGTGATTGCCTTTGTTTTGTATTAATGTGGATGTGCTACAATTTGTGATATGTTGTGGACTTAGGACATGCATGCTAGGGTATTTGGTGTGGTGACATAGTTTGGGGACATGGAAGAAAAGATTTGGAAAGAAATAACAAAAGGGGGAAATAAGTCAGTCAGAGAAGGAATAGGAGAACTAGGGTTTGCATGGGGTGGTTAAGGTCCGCATGAGGGCGAACCTTACGTATAGAAAGATGCCTCGGGGTGTGTGAAAGATAAGAGAAGTGTCGTTTGGGCGTTTGGGGGCTTCGCACGAAAAATAGTACGTAGACCAAAATAAGGGTGTGCAGGAGACTAGGCTAGAGTTTAGAGGGTGACAAGAAGAAAAAGGAGAGAATTAAAAATAATAAGTGAGGATGAGGGTGACATGAAGTGAGGGTTGAACCAAAGGGTCGTAAGGTGTAAGGGTGCTTGGAGGGTTCTGGACGTACGAGGCAGGAAAGGGTGGGCCACATAGGCCCAAGTTGGGTTTTCTGGAGAAAACCCTAAGGGAAGGTAGTGAGTGGACTTTGGGGTAAAAGGTGGTGGGCCCAGACCCACACACTTAGGAGATGGGTTTCGGAGTGAGTAAGCTAATTAAGGGGAGGATGTTAGACGAGTTAGGAGGCGTAAAGGTCTCAAGATATGAGACGGGCCCTCTTGGGAGGATGAGTATAGCTGAAGTTAGCCATGCATGTCTAGGGCGGAAACTCGTTGAAAAAGATACCATAAAATACTAATCACTTAAAGAGGAAGATGCTGAGCCGGGCCCAGACCGGTCCACCGGCGAATAATAGTGGCCAGGAGCCGGGGTACCCTAGAGACCGATCCACCGACGAATAATAGTGGCCAGGAGCATTTTGCCCTATATATATTTCCGGTCCACCAGCTATAATAGTGGGGGTTTCCGTGCTCAGCAAACCAAATATAAAATCGATAAGACATGGGGAAGATACTAAATACTTACAGTGGAACACCATGTGAGTCGGGGCCAGACCGGTCCACCGGTAAATAATAGTGGCCAGGAGCGTTTTGGCCTAGAGACCGAACCACCGGCAAATGATAGTGGTCAGGAGCGTTCTGCCCTGTACATATCTCCGGTCCACCGGCTATAATAGTGGGGCACCCGCACTTACATGGATTAATAAAGAGTATGTGGAATTGAGTATGGTATTAAGAGATTTAAAGGATAAGTCTAATTGGAACATAATCGGCCTCACTATTTGTAACACCCCCAAAATTCACTACTGAAAAATTTCGTTTTAAGGAAAGAATTAACGGAAGCGAAATAAGAAAACCGTGAATTATTGGGAATGTTACCGCCACACTCAGTACCAGACCGGTTCACTCCTACCGTTCCAGTACCGAGTGCTAAGGCTAGAACGGATTACCATCAGACAAAAGCTAATACTTAAAACGAGGATTCATAAGGAAGTTAAATAGTTCACAAAATAAAATTCAGAGTGCGCATAAAAAGGTTTACAAGCCAAAGGGGTACATAGACAAGGTTCTCAAGGAACAAAAGTATCGTACGACAAAACATAACTAAAATAAAACAATACAGGGTAAAATAAAACAAAAAGGAGAGTCCGGCCATGTTGCTCTCGGTCCCCAGGCCAAGTCTAGGCTCCACTCTCAGCCCCGCCCAATGCCTCGTAAGAATCGTAGGCATCAAATATATCGTCTCCTACCTGCACAAACTCAGGTGGGTCCTCTACTCGTGGGAATGAGCAGCACCCATGAAATGGGTGATCAGTACGCTACGTACTGAGTAAGGTAGCAGATGTGCTAAGGCCAGCATACAAAACACACAACATAGTACACATAGCATAATCACGTGAGCAACATGTAGTAAAATAGATGATAAAGGCTAGTTACAGTCCGGATAGTCTTATTCTTTGGATCTCTGGTAAATATAGAGTCGATTCACAGCATAGTCTTTATCAATTCATATGAGTGCGGGAACCCCACTATTATAGCCGGTGGAACGATCATGCAGGGCAAAACGCGCCTGGCCACTATTATAGCCGGTGGACCGGTCATGCAGGGCAAAACGCTCCTGGCCACTATTATTCGCCGGTGGACCGGTCTGGCCCCGACTCACATGATGTTTCACTGTAATTACTTCATGTCTTTCCCATGTCTTATCATTAATACGTTCGGTTTGTTGAGCACGGAATCCCCCATTATTATAGCCGGTGGACCGGTCATGTAGGTCACCCCGGCCCTAGCCACTATTATAGCCGGTGGACCGGTCATGTAGGACACCCCGGCCCTAGCCACTATTATTCGCCGGTGGACTGGTTTGGGTCCGGCTCAACATCTTCCTCTTTAAGTGATTAATGTCTTAACATATCTTATTTGAAGGTATTTACCCTTGACATGCACGACTAACTATATCCACACTTATCCTCCCAGGAGGGCCCGTCCCATATCTTGGGACTCTTGCGCCCCTTATCACACCTCAATATACATTCCCTTTTACGCTTACTCAAAATGGAAACCAATTCCTAAGGATGTGGGTTAAGGCCCAACACCTCGTGACATCCACTCCACATGCTATCTCCCTCTAGGGTTTTCCCTTAGAAACCCTAATTGGACCTATGTGGCCCAACTTTCTCTCACTTACACTACCATTACTCCATTTATCGTCCCACTCCTCATCTCATTTAGATCAAATCCTAAATCGTATCGCTTTACCCCTCGATTCCACATATAACCGAAAAACCCTAGTTGGCCATTTCAACCCTAGCACCTTTCTTCTCCCACAAGTAACCCCTCTCTTTTTCACCCAATATCTCTTCTCTCCCATGACACCCATAATCACCCATTATACACCAATTTCCACCTTTAACCCGTAATCCACTCTCCCTTAATCATTTACTTCCACATTTTTCAGATTATTACTTTCTCCCAAAAACCCTAATCGGGTCCCTTATACACCCTTACACTGACCTACATATTATTTTTCATCCCAAGTCTCCAAACACCCCACAGCTCTCCCTTTAGCTTATTTATACCTTAATACAACTTTTCTCACGTCACGATCATCCCCATACGAGTTTTATCCCCCCATGCAAACTCTCGAAGTTCCCATGCAAACCCTAAAATTTCCATGCATAGTTCTTATCTCTTATTCATTTTGGTCAACCTCATACCCCCTTTAGCAACTCACTTCCCATTCATTTCCTTTATCCTTTCATCTCCATGTCATAATAATAATTACCCTAACATGCATGTCCTAGAGGGTTAAATCATGCCACAACACATCATAATCACCACGTATGGATATCACATTCATGTTATAAGAAAACACATACCACGTACCTTAACTCCAAGCTGCGCTACGCATAAAACACGTTAAGGATAATCATGTGATACACAATAGGATATGATATATATACAAGGCACCCAAGGCATACAAGTCACATAACACGTAAGAACCTTAGCCACATCCTTACCTAATACGACACCGGTCTTGGAGTACGTTCCTACGCCTCCTCCGGGTTTTGACTTGATTTGCCTATAAGAGGGAAAGACTATGGATTAACTTCCCCCTAACCAAATGGACTAGTCTTCCTACCTTACCCTTATCACAACCTACCATTAGGATTAAAAATAATAATGTTACTAATGGTGACAAGGAACTAAAATAATAATAATAATGATGATAGTAGTAATACTAGTAATAATAACAATAATGATGTTAAAATAATAATACTAAAGTTATAGGTCATTAATAATAGTAATAATAACAATTATAAATATTTCAAGGTTAGGTTAAATAATAATATTAATAATAATTATTATAAAATTAAGAGTAATACTAATAATACTACTAAAAATAGCTAGCATTTGTATAACAAGGGTTTAGGGGTTGGGGAGTTTAGAGGACCACCTAGGGGTGCTGGTGGCACGGGCGGCGGCGCACAGCGCACGGCGGCGGCGGTGGCGGTGGTGATGGGGGAGAAGAGAGGTGGAGAAGGGGTAGAGGGAGGAGAAGGGAAGAGGAGAGGGTGGAAGGGGAAAAAGAAGATATGGGGAGGTAGAGGAAGCTCCCCTGGTGGTTTTAGAAGGCAGAGGGGGTGCTGGAAGTGGCGGCACCGACGGTGGGCGGTGGTGAGAAGGGCGGCGGGGCTCGAAGCAAGGCTGATCGGGAAGAGCTCTTTGCACGGCCGGGGTGGCTCGTGCAGAGAAAATCGAGGGGTGAGGGAGGCCTAGGTTGGTGGAGGGTGATGCAAGGGAGGATTTCGTGGGTGGATCGGGCGGCGGCGACGGAGTGGTTGTCTGAAACGGGGATGGCGCAAGGGTGATTTATGGGTTGGGGTTTCGAAAGAGCCCGATGCTGGGCTCGTGGGGGTACTTATAAGCTCGAAAATGGGGGAGGATCGAGAGAGAGGGCAGAGGGAGGTACGAGCAGGATGAAATTTAGCATGCCGGTCGTCGGTGGCAGGAGGACATAAGTCTGCCATGGCAGACCTATGGTTCGGTCGGGAAAAAGGAAGGGGGCGGTAGCAGACCTGTGTGAGGCGTGGGGGTGGTCGGTCGGTCGAGGAGGGATAGACGGGCGGTGTAGAAGAGAGGGAGAAGGTGTGCAGGCGGCGCAGAGGGGTTGTCGGCGCAGAAGAGGGAGGGCGGCGATTTGCAGCGGGGCGCGGGGAAGAAGAAAAAGGGATAGGGGTTGGACCGGTCGGTCCAGGGGAGAAAGGAAACAGAACCGGCCGGACGGTTCGGGCGAAGGAGAAGCAGGCCAGGCCTGCGTGCGAGACGGGGGGGGGAAAGGGGGGAGAGCTGACCTGGGCCGGTGGGCTGGCCCAGTCGGGGGAAATGGGGGAGAGAAGGGAGAAAGGGGAGAGGGGGAGAGAAAAGAAAGAAAAAAAAGAATTAAGGAAGATTATTAGGGAAGAAAATAATTAAAATGAATTATGGGGTGAGTCATAGTATATTTGTAAGAGAATAAAAATTTTAGTAATTTATCTTATTAGATTAGTTTAAGGAGGTAGCTTTCAGAAAATAATGGTTTGAACCTATTTAAATAAAAATGAGTATGGTAAAATAACAATTTATTTATTTTAATTTATTAAACACCCACATCTAATTTGGTATGCTTAAAACCCACAAAATAATTAAGTTAAATAAATTTAAAAGGCAAAATCCTTAACGTAATTAAATTAAATAAGTTTAAGAGTTAAATTATCCCTAATAAAAGTAATTTAATAAATTGTAGGCTTTTAAAATTTTCAGGGGATTACACTCTTTGTATTGTCTTATGTGCCTATATAATCATGCTTGTATGGTGTACTTTGTGTGTTCGGCCTTAGTTATTCGGTTACCTTGCTTCATACGAAGTGTACTGACCACCCGTTTCATGGGTGCTGCTCATTCCCACGAGCAGAAGGCCCCAGTGATCTAGTGTAGGTAGGTAACTCTATATTTGATGCGTACAACGCTTATGAGGCATTGGGCGGGACCGAGAGTTGAGTTCAGACCTAGCTTGGGGATCGAGAGTGGCGTGGCTGGAGTCTGTTGTCACTTCACCTTTCTTATGTATTTAAGTTTATTTGTTTTAAGTGTATGACGTTTCAACTTTCAAAAACCGTATCTTTAATTGTACTTTGAACTTCCGCGCTCCGATTTTGTATTACTTAGGTTTTACCCATGAATGTGTTATGCTAACAACTCGTATTTGTTGGTTAATCTGTTTTAGCCTTAGCACTTAGTACCGGGACGGTAGGAGTGACCCGTTCTGGTATTAAGTGTGGCGGTAACGCCCCCGAATTTACAAGTGTTACCACTTATTTCCAATAAACTTTTTGAAATTAAACAAAATTTTTCAGTAGTAAATTTGGGGGTGTTACACCTTTAGCCTTGGGCACAAAGGGAATCACTCTAGGAGGATGATTTGAGTCAGGATCAAAAGCTACGGCTTTTCCTTTCTTGTCATGGATAGTACTCGGCTAAGAATTCGAGATAACATCACAATCTGGTGAAGGAATAGGGTGATCCTGACTAGGCTTGGAATTTTGGAGACACTAAGAATTCCTTTTCTCCTGATTACAAGGCTCCTTCAATCCAACATTACCTGATTTCTCCTTACTTTCCTTAGAGAATCCAGCAGCTCCTTGAGGAGGGTGATTCTTCTCTTGGTCTTTCCAAGGTTGTTTTGGCCCTAAAACATGATTGGTCACTAAAGTATCCCCCATCACTAGTTGCCGATTCTTATAGGCAGAATCTGCATGCCCAATAGAGCCACATTGCTCAAAAAAAATTGGAAGGTCTTCATATTCTATAATCTGCATATAATTACCTTCATTAGTTTGGACTTCAACCATAGATGGGAGTTTTTTGGATACATCCACCTCTACCAAAACCCAACCATACTCAACTTTCGATCTTTCGAAGGTGAAGTCGTCAACCTAAATCTGTCATTCCACAAAGGAAGTAATTTCACTAATTGCTCCACAATTCCAAAGTTCAAGGGGAAGGTTTTTAAGCCTCACCCACACTGGAATTTTTGAAATTTCCTTTACACCAAATGAAAACAATGGGGGGAATTATTTCAAAACTAGTGCTTTGCCACGAACTATATAAGGCCCTCCAACCAAAGCAGCGTTCCTTTCTGCCGGAGTCTCAAATTTCAGCACCACCTAATCTAAACTATGAATTATGTATTTGAAATTCTGTCGAATTGCACCCTTTGTAGCACCCATCAAGAACTTATCAGGTCTGATACCCACAAATCAGGCTAGCAAACAAGCTCCCCAAGATGAGTCAATTGGCTGGATATTCTTTTTTGATATAAGCACTGATTTGTTTTTAGGGGGCACATACTCACATTTTTTTTGAAGACTTATCAGAAAATAAAGTAACAAAGGATTTGGGATGGTTGGTATTTACCTCTCTGTCACATTGGGTTTTACTGACCATATTAGGATCCTCAAGTGAACTCGCAGGTTTAAATCCTTGCTTATGAACCTAGGTTCCTTCATCCGAATCAGATAGAAGATCTATGAGGGAGTTAGGGAGTGCTTGCATATTTTGATCCTGCTGAATAGCAATGACTGGGATTGTCTCCTGAACGTCACTATTAACAGGCAACAAAGCAAATTTTGAGTTCTTTTCGATGGGGACGATTTGCTTTTCTAGAAGGTTAACATAGGTTGGACTATGAGTGCTAGAATCCCTCGGACTTGATTCCAGCTCAACTGTCGGCACAATCGGATCAGGGATTACAAAATGCTGCTTTGTCAAAGAATTAACTGGGGAGGTATACACCAGGACTGAATCCTGGGATAGATCTGCTGAATTGCTTGAGAGATCTTTCAATTTTTGGGAGCTAGAGAGGGCGTAGCTGGGGCTGTTTGTTTGAGCCTTTGAACACCCAAACTTTCTCTTCAAACCCATAACTGACAAAATTTGGGCCGTAGAACCCGAGACAAACTTGGAGTGGAGGCTTGGAGAAGAGGAGAGAGAGACGTCGAGAGGGGTATTCACATAGGGCTAAGTTGTTCTCGATTAGGCAGGGAGCTTCCTTCTTCGCACAATTGCCATGGGAGCAGTAACGTTAAGATGGGGTTTTGAGTCTTAGCACTTAGCGTAAGGAAGGTGAGAAAATCAGATTTGTACTAAGTGTAGTGGTAAGATCCATTATTTTATATTACTTTTGCATAATGGCATTTTTAAGTACTAAATTTTGGGGTGTTACACGTAGAGAAGAAAAAAAGAGAAGGAAAAAAGAAAAAGAGAAAAGAAGAAAAAGGAAAAAAGAAAATAAGTTTAGGGTTAGAATTAGAATTAGGTTAGATTTAGGGGTAGGACACAATTAATTTATTTGAATTTAGGGTATCCTGTTAGAAAAATAAATAAAGTAAAATTTATCAATTTAAGTAAAAGGAAACTGATAAAATAATAAAGATAATTTATCAAACAATTTATTTATGTTTGTGAGTCAAGCGTTAACAAAAATAAGTAAGTTAATATTTAAGGGTTAGGTTATTGGATAAAAGGGTAAACATTTGAAATTAAGATTATGAAATTTTAGGGTGTTATAGTACTTTTAGTACATTTTTTCTTCTCTACTTTCTTTTTTCTTTCCCCACATCTCTCCTCTACCCTCATAATGCATGTGAAGGCCTTTGTGGCTGATTTCCTCAGCCTTCCAAGCCTACCTTGGTTATATCTTCACTCCACCAACCCCACATTTCATCATTTCAAGCCTTATACCTTTGCCCTCACACTCCATTATCTTTTTGACCAAGTTAACCCCTCTCTCTTGATTTTCATGTATTAAAAGGGGCTTGAACCTCCCTCTTATTTCATTCCCACACTCCCTAAATCTTGATTTCCCTTTCTCTATTTTCTTTGAGATAAAATAAGTGTTACACTTGTTCTTCTTTTTTCCTACTTTTGTTTTCTCTCACATGAACCCATTTCTTTTACTTCTCATAATCTTCATTTTAATTCTCTTTTATTTTCTCTAAAAAAAGGATTAAGGTATAGAAAAGGGATTAAAGGATTTGATTATATCCTCTTAGCAATACCATATTTAGGGTAGTAGGAAATCAAGAGTCTTCTTTGGAACTATAAAGCTAGGAGTTTTTTTCTCTTGTTATAGAGGATTTTTGCTTGAAGGTAAGGCAATCTTATCTTTAATATATTTAAGTTCTTCTGGTGTATTTGGTGGTTCCATGATCTTGATATGTTCCATGTTGTTCATGTGATAATTAGATATCTGATTTTCTAACATATGGCATGATTCATGTTTTCCTTGGGAGATTGAGCATGTTTTAGGCTTTTGGGACATCATAACATGATTTTATGATTTTGAGCATAGGAGGGTGTGATGTTTAATTTGATAACATGAATCCATGATATTAGGTTTTTAGCATAATTTTTATGTGTTTTGATGTATTTAGGTGCATGATAGGAGTTGTGGTTATTTTGGTTATTTTTAGACTTTATTCTCAATGTTTTTGTACTCAAGAAGCCATCAACCACCGAGCTACATCGATTGAGTTAACTTTTATTTTAATCAAATAATTTGGTCTTCAATACATTGGACAACTGGTGGAAAATTATAGTATGTTCTTTATTGTGATATCAATCGATTGCTCTAGTTAGCAAGTTAATGGTGCCACTAGCTTAGTTAACTGAGTTACCCCGACAATTGATGGACACAATTTTATGGTTTTATTATGGTTTAATAATCAATCAATGGAACTACCAGTCCAATCAATCAAGGAGTTGAGTTATCATAGTACTTTTGGGATTTTAAGCGGTCGACCAATTGGTGCTTTTGGTCAACTTTTTGGCCTATTTTGTTGGATTTTCTTTACCTTGGGTCCTAGGGACAATGATAGCTCTCTCTTTAGAATTCACCTAGGGTTTTAACGCTCGTTGATTTCAAGTACGCCTAGAATTATCAATAATTGAATCTAAGTTAGAGAAAATAAATAAAATTGGAAAAGTTTGTGTACCTTACGTGTTGTAATGTGTGTACGCTTGAGTTTAGTATTATCTCCTAATCACCCATTTTGGTGGCTTAGTTTACCTTGGTTAGTGTTTAGTGTCAACACTTGAAACACCTAGTTAGAGTAACTTATGGAATTGAAATAATAGGCTTAGATGGCTTTCCCATATGCATACTTAGGGTTTGTTTATCTTGGTTGTTCCCTATGATCTTAGAAACCAAGTATGTTTGATGTTGAAGATCCCTAATAAAAGCCTTCTAGAACTAGTGCAAGTGTGGTGGGTGTTGCGAAGCCAAAATTGAGCATATGCCATCTAAACTAGGAGACTAAGTGTGAGGGACGTTGAGGATCCCTAAGAAAAGCACCTTGGCATTAGTATTAGTATTGTAATACCCCAAAATTTTAAAAATCAATAATTTAATAAATAGCTTTTATTTGGAATAAATTATCTTTTAAATTTATTTAATTTAAATATTTTATGGATTTTTGAGTATATAAAATTAGATATGAATATTTAATAAATTAAAATAAATATTTTGTTATTTTATCATACTCATTTTACTTAAATAATTTTTCAAATCACTATTTTACTAAAATTATCCTTTTTAAACCAATATATTAAATTAATTTATCTATAAAAATATTACATTCCATTATTCTATAAATTATTTTATCTTATTTTTCCCTAATTTCCCTTTTCCTTTTTTCCTTTATCCTTTTTCTCATTTACCTCATTTTCCTTCTTGTTCTCCTTTAGGCCGCTAGGCCTATGACCTTCTCCCACTGCGTGTTGGGCCGCCGTCCCACTTCCCTTTCCTTCTCCTTCTCCTTCTCCCCCGTGGCAACCCAACCAGGTCTTCCCCTTCTTTTCTTTCCTTCTTTCTCCCCTAACCAGGCCAGCCAATTTCCTTTCTTTCCTCCCCTCTCACTCACGCATGGGCTGACCCATTCTTCTTTTCTCCTCGCCTGGCCGGCCAGCTTATTTCTTTCCTTATTCTTCTTCCTCTATCCTCAACCACCGAGCACGCCCCTTGCTAACCACCCTACAGGTTCTCCCTGCCACCACTTGCCTCTCTGCAACTCTGCCCTCTATCCTCCTTCTCCTTGGTCCTTTTCTTCCCATTTTTGGACCAACACAACCCCTGTAATCCTCCTTGTGTTCCTTATTCTTTCTCTTCTTCCCCTTCCCTCTCCCTACAACCCTGACACCCCTACCACCTACAATCTACCCCGACCGGCCACACTACCCCTCTTCTCCCTCTCCCTTTTCTTATCCTTATCTACTTCATTCCTGCCCCATTTAACCTTTTTTTCTCCATCTCCCAAACTCTTCTTCTCCCTTTCTTCTCCTTTCGTTCCCTTCCCCTTTTTTACTCTACCACCCCCATTCCACCACTGCCACCATCTACACCGCCTCCTGTCACCCCTACTACTACCCCAAACCACCAAGCCGCCCCTCGGACCCCTACAACCCCTTCTTCCTCTTCTCTTCCTTTTCTCTCTTTTCGACCTCCACCCCGCTCCTCCTCTATTTTCCACTGTTCCACCACTTTTACCTCCTCCCAAGCCACCAACCCACTCCTTGCAACCTCCCCTATGACCCCCTTACATCCTTTAGCCGAATTCGAGCCTTGCAACCTCTCCTTTTCCTCCTCCCTTTACCTTCCTTCTTCTCCTTTGCCACTCCTGCAACCCACTTCCTAGCCCTGCTACCACTGCCTCCACCTCCCTTGGCCACCAATCACCCATCACTGACCACCACCTACACCCCCACTCCACCCTTGCACCCATCTTTTGCCCTAACTCTCCTCCACCTTCCCTCTTCCTAGCCCCCAAAACTGAAATATCCCAAAATCCTAATTTAGAGAATTATGAAAAAACAAGGATTTATTAGGGGAATTAATTAGAAAACGTATTTTATTAAAATAAGAGAAAGTAATTAAGGTATGATCAAGAGGAAAACAATAAATAATTTAATTAGAAAAACTTAGGGTATTTTGCTAATTTAAAATAGAATTAAGGAAAAGTCATTCAAAATATCCTAAATAAATCTAAAAAGGGAATTTAATTATTATTTTATTAAAATAGTATTATTTTATATATTTAAAAATACCAAACTATTCTAAATACCTCAACCCATCTATTTTTTTTAATTTTTCTTTTTTTTTTCCTTTTTCCTTTCCTTCTTCTCTTTTCTCCTTTTCTTTTTTCCTTCCTCCCCCGATTTGGGCAGCCCAAACCTTCTCCCATCTCCTTTCCTCTTGCGCGTTCCAAGTCCACGTCCCCTTTCCTTTCTTTTCCCCTGCCAATCGCTAGCCACTTGGTCTGCCCTCCTTTTTCTTTCTTTCTTTTTCCCCTGGGCCGACTGATCCACTTCTTTCCCCTTCCTTCTTCTCTGACCCTTCTTCTTCCCCGATCTTCTTCCCTTACTTGTCCCCCTGCAGGCATGCATCCTCTACAACACCACACACTAGCCTGCCGCCTCCCCTCTCTTCCTTGTCAATCCCTCTCCCTTCTCGACCCAATCAAACTTTCTCTCTCCTCATGTGTACCCCTCTCCCCTTCCTTTCTGCTTCCCCGAGCTGATAAGACCTGCAACTTTACAAGCCTGTACCGGCTAGCGACTTGCCATGCGTGCCACTCTTTTCCCCTCTTCCCTCTCTATCATTTCCCCCTTTAATGGCCTATAAATACCCCTCAACTGCCCCCATCTGGTCTTTTACCTTGCCCAGAATTTCCTCCCTTTGTTGCGCTATTGCCCGTTCAAACATCCACCCCTTCGCCGTCGCCTAGCACTGCCACCCAAGCTACCTCCCAAACCACTCCCTACATCACCCTCCACTGAACTACACCACTCACCACCCTCGATTCTTCTTGCACAAGCCACCTTTGTCGTGTAAAGTTGGCTATTCAACCAACTTCTTCTCACCTACCGCTGCCCTTCATGCCATCGTCCGCCGCATTTCCAGTTGCAACCACCACTCTCCTACCCCCCCAAAACTACCACATAACCTCCTCTACCTCTCCCTCCCTTCCTTTCCCCTGCCTCCCTCTCCTTCTCCCTTCCTCCCTCTCCACCACCTTTGGCCATCACATCCACCGTTGCCTGCGACGCCCCTTTGGCTACACCACCACCACCATTCTATCCCTCTCAACCTAGGGCACCCTCTACCACCTCAATCACCCTCTCATTCCCCCTCTTCTATCCTAAACAACCACCTTTCCACCCTCCCTTCTCCCTCCACCACAACCGCCGGTGCTGCCTGGTCACCACCATCCCTAGGTGGTACCCTAACCCCCATAACCCTTAAACCCTATTTTAAAACCTCCTACTCCACACACGGTGAGTGGGAAGATCCAATTTGGAAGGCCCTTCTTGAACTAATGTAGAAAATGTAGCAGATCTGAGAAAGAAATCTTCTCATGATAAGCGAAAGATATCTTTTTGACCCAGGTCCCTAAGTCCGGTTCTAGCAAAGGGGATTTTAAAACCAATGTCATTTTAAAGATTCGTCATGGAAGGGAAATCCGGTTGACAAAAAGAGGGGGATTGGTTGATCAAGTGCCTTTTTCATCCTGCCATTGATTGAACTAGGCAAGATAGCGTACATTGAACCAGATGCCATTTCACCCATAACCTTTAAACCCTATTTTATGTAAATGTTATATTTCTTATTTGTATTGATATTATTATTATTATTAGGTTATCATTATTATTATTATTATATATAACTTTGGAGCATTAATACTATTATTATTATTAATGGTTGAAATCTTATTTTTATTATTATTATGATTATCATTATTTTTATTATCATTATTATCATTAATACTATCATCATCATCATCATCATCATCATCATCATCATCATCATCACCACTATCACTATCAGTATACTTGACCATATTATCACTTAAGTTACTATTATTATGGCTACTAGGACCCTTACTTGTATTAATCTACTACTACTACTACTACTACTACTACTACTACTACTGCTACTACTACTTTATCATTATTGTTAATATTACCTATACCACTAATATTACTATCATTACTGGCATTATTATTTTTATTAGTATCATTATTGTCAATACTTTAGTATTACTAATATCATTATTATTGTTAATAAGATTTGGGCTGTTCTTAGTATGATCACTATAACTATTATTATTATTATTATTATTATTATTATTATTATTATTATTATTATTATTATTATTATTATTAGTAATATTAAAGCTATTATCTTTAATAATATAAATATTGTTATAAATACTTTAACATTAACCTATGTACCTCCTAAGATCTATTTTGATTAGTAATAACGTGGTTAGCTACCTTAAGAATAATAACCCTACTTTTACTTATAAAACTACCATTAGTATTAGTAACCCTAATAGTAGGCTATGATAAGGTTAAGATAGGAAATAATAGTAATTTTGGTAAGAGGAAAACTAACCCTTAGTTTTTCCCTCTTATAGGTGAATCTAGTCAAAATCCTACGGAGGCATAGAAGCATGTTCCAAGACCGGTGTCATGTTAGGCAAGGATGTAGCTAAGACCAACTATGTGTTTGTTATGTGCCTTGTATGTCATATATTATGTTATGTTGTGTACTGTATGATTATTATGACTGTTTATTTATAGCGCATCTTGGAGTTAAGGTATACATATGTGACTCCCTTATGGCATATGCATTTTGATATATATGTTGTGCTTATGATGTTATATGATGTGACCCTTTAGGACATGCATGCTAGGTTGTTTAATAGTATGATATGGGGTGAAAAGATAAAAAGGGGAAAAGGGGAAATGAGTTGACAAAAAGGATGTGAAATTGACCTAATTATCTCATGATCCATGAGAAGGCAAATAAAAAGAAAATTATGAATAAAATAAAAGAGTGGGGCGAACCTTGCATGGGAATTTTTAGGGTTTGCATAGAATGGAAGGAGTTGTATGGGAATTTCTCGGGTTTGCATGGGATGAATGGAGTCTGCATGGGGATGATCTTTACATGAGAAAAGTTATCTTCAGGTGTAAGTAAGGTAAGGGAAGAGTTGTTGGGGTGATTGGAGTCCTTGGGGAAAAATAGTACATGAGTTGGTATAAAGGTGCATAGGAGACCTGGCTAGGGTTTGGGGAGGAAAGCCTTAATTGGAAGAGGTTGTGAAAATAAAAATAATTAAAGGTGAGTGGAATATGGGATAAGAATGGAAGAATATCATGTGTAGGGTGAGTATGGGTGTCATGGGAAAGAAAGGATGGCAAGTGAGAAATGAAGGGGTGACATATAGGAAAGAAAGGTGCTAGGGTGTGGAGTGGCCGACTAGGGTTTCATGATCACATGTATATTTGGGGAGTAAAGTGAAATGATTGGGGTTGAACCTAAGTGAGATGATTTGTTGGGTGGTAAAAAAACTTCAGTTGTGTGAGTCAGAGGAAGGATGGGCCATATAAGTCCAATTAGGGTTTCAAGGCAAATTCCATTGTGAGTAAGTGGAAGAAGGAAATGATGTCGGAGTGTGTTAGGAGGTACAAAAGTATTAAGATATAGGAAGGGCCCTCTTAGGAGAATAATAGTAGACAAATTGTGACATGCATGTCGAGGGTGAAAGTATATAGAATAAGAAACAAATAAGATACTAACAATTTAAAGACAAAGATTATTGAGTCAGGCCTAGACCAGTCCATCGATAAATAATAGTGGTGAGGAGTGTTCTGCCCTGCATGTTTCCGGTCCACTGACTATAATAGTGGGGGATTCCATGCTCAACAAACTGAACTTAGTTATGATAAGACATGGGAAAGACACTAAGTATTTATAGTGAAACACCATGAAATTCGAGGCAAGACTAGTCCACCGACGAATAATAGTGGCCAGGAGCATTTTTCCCTAGAGATCGATCCATTGGCAATAATAGTGGCCAGGAGGGTTCTATCTTGTAATTTTTCGGTCCACCGGCTATAATAGTGGGGTTACCACACTCAAATGAATTGATAATAAGAATGGTGTGAATTGAATTGATAAGAGATTTAAAGAATCAGTTATCCGATCTATAGCTCGACCTTTATTATCTATATGGTTTGTATGCTATCTATATGATCATGCTTGCATTATATGTCTTTATATGCTTGGCCTTAGATGCTTGGTTACCCTACTTGGTACATAGCGTACTAACCACCCATTTCATGGGTGCTACTTATTCCCACAAGCAGATGGCTCTTTTGAATTGGTGCAGGTAGGATATCATCTTCGATACTTACAAGGTATAGGGCGGGGCTGAGAGTTGAGCTTGGACTTGGCCTGGGGACTGAGAACAAACTAGCTAGATTTCTTTTTCTATTTATTTACATTGTACTAATTTACTTTAGTTCTATTTTATAATACTATACCTTTTGTCTGGAATGCCGCAAAAATATTTATTTTAAGAAGTGTAATTAAATAAGGGTTTATTACGGGATTAATTTAATTAATTATTTTTCTTGGAATAGGAATAAATTATTTAGGGTAAATTAATAGGAAATTTGAAAATATTTTTATAAGAAAAAATTGGGTATTTTGCTAATTAAAAAGGAATTTAGGAAGAATCTTTTAAAAATCCTAAATTAGCCTAAAAAGGAAATTTCATATTATTTAATTTAAAATATTTTTATTTTAAATACCTAAAATATTCCAATTAATTTAATTAACCCCAACCTACCTATTTTTCTTTTCCCCTTTTTCCTCTTTCTTTTTCTTTCTTCCTTTTTTCTTCTTTTTTCTACCGATTGGGCCTGGCGCGGTCCATTCCCCATCACCCATTCCTTCGACGTGGCCTAGGATCAAAACAATGCTCCTCCTTCCTCTTTTCCTGTAGAACACCGCGTTCCATTTAAAAAATTTATAACCATCGACGCCGGCCCGGTTCACCCCCTCTTTTCTTTTCTTTATTTTTTCCCCGGCCAGTCGGTCCACCTTCTTCTTCTTCCTTCCTCCTCCATCGCCGACCTGCAGCTCTGTCACCTTCGAAAGTGGCACCGCCGGCTATGCTTGACTTAACCGGCTGTTTCTCCTCTCTTTCTCTTCCCCCTGGATCATAGTTCAACATGACCTAACCCACTTTCCTTTTCTTTCATGCATAACCCTCCATTTCCCGCACGAATGACCTGCCACGACTTGAATTTGTACCGGCCAATTAACGCTGCCGATTACCCCAAACCCTACCTACATTACCTTCCTGCCAACCCTAAGAACCTTACCTTCTCCTCCAAATTCTATAAATACCCCCTATTGATTGATCTTGAAAATTTTTCCCTAAAACCCTAAGAACTTACCCTGCGCACCATCGCTACTTCAAACGCCCTTTCCTCCGCCGTCAGCCAACTACGCCACCAGCTCTACCTACCTAAGTCTTCCCTACATCGCCCTCTAACTAACCGAACCACTTTTTCCCCTCGATTCTTCTTGCACGAGCCACCATAGCTATGCAAAGTTCATTGTTCAACGAGCCAAATTTTACACCTAAAACCCTTCATGCCGCTGTCCACCACCACATCCACCATTATCACTACCTTTTGCACCACCCAAAAACTGTTACCAATATTCTTCGACCTCGCCCTACCCTTATTTTCTCCTTTCTCCTTCTCTTTCTCTCCTTTTCTTCTTCTCTTCATTTGAGCCGCCACTACTGCCGCAGTGCGCCTTCGCCACTTGCTGTACCACCACCCTCACTTTACTCCCCTTAGTCTAGAATACCACTAACACCTCAACCACTACCCTCATTAACCACCTCTTCTTCTCAAATCTCAACTTTTTCCATTTATTTTCTCCTTTCCTACCATCACCGTCGCTGCCGTGCACCACTGCCAGTGCCACCTATTTCCACTGACCCAAGGTGAAACCCTAGACCCTCTCAGCCCTTCTCCCCTATTTATTTAAGCTTATTCTATTTTATTTCAATTTTAACCCTTATTCGATTATTATTATTATTATTATTAGGTTCAATATTAATATTAACATTTCTTAGTAGGGTCGAGAGTTTTTATGAATTATTTAGGTTATTAGTGTCAAATTATTAATATTATTAGTATTATTATTATCATTATTATTATTATTATTATTATTAGTATTACTATTATTTATTTAGAGGGCCGAAGCCCTGTTTTATTTAAATAGTACAATTACTATTATTTTTATTATTAATATTACTACTACTACTACTACTACTACTACTACTACTACTACTACTACTACTACTACTACTATTATTATTATTATTATTATTATTATTTATTATTATTATTATTATTATCATTATTATTATTAATATTATTATAAATAATATGTGTTAATAATATTATCATTATTACTAATGGTACTTTTACTATTTTAGGATAGGGTTGAAAATCCTACCTTATATTACTTTCGGTTTAAGTCATTTCATTATTATTGTTATTATTATTATTATTATTATTATTATTATTATTATTATTATTATTATTATTATCATTATTTTATAATTCGATTATTATTTTAGTAATATTTTTATTAATAATGTCTTAATGATACTATTAGTATTATTTTGGGTGGAGGGTAGAAGCCCTTATACCACCGTCCATTTTGAAACATATAAATATTATTATTAGCATTTTTGGTTTTATTTCGTGTTGTTATTATTAGTATAGTATTATTTTATTTAAAAACCTAGTATTATGATAAGTTAGTAAATAATAGTATTTTTAGTAGGAGGGAACCTAATTCTAGTTTTCCCTCATATAGGTGAGACCAGTCAAAGCCCTAAAGAGGTGTAGAAGTGCGCTCCAAGACCATTGACGTTTTAGGTAAAGAGTAACTAAGGCCGTTTATGTATTATGTATTTTATATGCCATGCATCCCATGTGATATGAAATCTTTATGTATTTTATGTGTATTTGTATAACTATCATATATGCAACATGATATGGAGTTGAGGTAAGTTCGTGCATTAAATTGTGGCATGTGTATTATGTGTATAGGTTGTGTTGTTATTGTAGTATGGTGTGGCCCATTAAGCATGCATGATAGGTTTTGTAATATGATGACGGGGAGTGTAATAATGTGGGGTCGATTTGTGTGTTATATGACCATGCATGGTGGCATCAAAAGATGAATGGTGGAGTTTAGGATTTGCATGGAGTTAGGGTTTACATGGGAATTTAGGGTTTCATAGGTGAGCATAAGATTTTTCATGAAAAAGTTCGCACGTTTGCATAGGGGATATAAAGTGTGCATGAGAGGAAGATTTACTCATGGAAGTTAATATGGGGTGTAAGGAAGGTATTGGAAGTGTCGTATGGGGTTTTGAAAACATTAGGTGGAAAATAGTACATGGGATATTATAAGGGTATGGAAGAGACTGAGTTAGAGTTTGTATGGTTAGCTATGGTCTATGGTAGATAACTAGGGTTGGTATGGTTAACACTGGGTTGTGGTGGTTAACTAAGGTTTGGAGGATAAGAATAGTAGAAGTCAGTCATACATGTCTAGGTGAAAGCTTCTGAATAAGGTACTTAATATATTAATCATTTAAAGTGAAAGATTATTGAGTCGAGTCCAACCGATCCATCGGTTAGGAATAGTGGTTAGGGCTCTTACCCTATAAGTGACTGATCCACGGGTGAATAATAGTAGTGTGGACTTGATATCCCGCAAGTGACCGACCCATCAACTATTATAGTGGGAGATCCCAAGTTCAATAAATACAAACCAGAGTATTGCTAAAGCACTTAAAAGATACTAATTACTTACAGTGGAATACTATGCGAGCAGGAACCGAACCGATTCACCGGTAAGGAATAGTGGTTAGAGTTTTACCCTAAGTGACCGATCCACTGGAAAATAATAGTGGTGAGGACATGATGTCCCGCAAGTGACCGGACTACCGGCTAAAATAATGGGAGGTTCCTGTACTCACATGGATTTGATAAAAAATGTTTGGTGTGAATCGACTTCTAATAAGAGATTAATTAAATAATTAATCTAGACTAATTGGGCCTTTATGCGTAGGCTTGAATGTTTATAAGCTGTATACTATCTTGTATGACTTTATGTATTATATGTGTGGGTTCGAATGTGTGTAGGCTGAATATTATCCTGCATGATTTTATATACTTGTGTGTTGGCCTTAGTACTTGGTTACCTTATTCGTTACGTAGCGTATTGATCACCCTTTTTATGGGTGCTACTCATTCCCATGAGCAGAAGACCTGTCTAACGTGTTGCAGGTAGGAGCTATGTTCTTTGATGCTATTGATGCCCATGGGACGTCACGCAGGGGTGAGTGTTGATTTGGGCACGATCAAGTCTTTGGAGTGGCGTGGCCGATTTTTCCATTAATGAGATTATTATTCCTTTTTCTCTTTTAGTTGTGTTAGGAATTCCAGAAATAATTTTAACGTCATGGACATCTTTCTACTTTAAGAAACTTTCTCTCGTATTTCAATTATGTAATAATTCATGCGTACTCTGATTATTGAATTGTGAATCTTGATTTATGTATTGATATGAGTTGATGGCAATGTTTCTTAGCCTTAACACTTGGTACTGGAACGGTAGGAATGAACCGGTCTAGTACTAAGTGTGGCGGTAGTACCCAGAATTTATGGGTTTTAAATTTAAAGGTTTTGTGTTAAAAAAATAGTAAATTTTGGGGTGTTACATTGTCCCTTTGGGAACTTTAATTATGCACTCTTTTAGATTGTAAACTCTTTTTACGCACACTCTAATTTCCGTATTATGAATTTTCTAGTTCGTCTATGAATTAATCTTATAAGTTTGATTAATGGTTGACGATAACTCTTCCTTAGCCTTGTGATTAGTACAAAATTGACCGGGGCCAGACTTATGCTGATGACGGCGGTAATATCCCCGAAATTCATAGTTTTATTTTCATTACTTCCACCGTATCTTTTAACAAAATGAAATTTTTCAGTAGTAAATTTTGGGGGTGTTACAAAAACCCTTACCAAAAACAACACACCTCCCTTCTCCTTTTGCCTCCTTCGATCCCCTTCTTACCTTATTTTGCATGTAGCTCACCCTACATGAGCAGCATGGGTCTTGCCCCCATTTTAGCTCAACTTAATTAATATTAAGGTATAAAAATATTTGGTGCATTATATATTAATTAAGATTTTGATATAAAAATTATCCCTATGATTTTCCTACTTTTGTTATGCTAATTTTGATATTGTTTTTAGGGATTGAATTTTACTAATCAAAGCTTGAATCTTTAACTGAAGTACCGATAAGGTTCAATTTTTGCGGGAAATAAAGTAATCGTTAAACCTTACTTCAACGTATAGATAAACGTATGCTAGCACATTAGTATTTTAATATGTTTATATGCATGAGATATGTTGTTGAGTATAATGTATCAGTTGCTTGTATTGATTGATAAAAAGGAAAGTATGCTAGTCTATGTGCCATGTGTAAAAATAATACTTAACGAAGGAGCTTTATTGTTACCAAAAATGTTAAGTGCTTATATATGATATGTTATGTTAATGTGGCCATTGATGCATACATATTGTTATTATGAGCCCTAGGGGCATTTTAGTAATAGTTCTTACGTAAAAGTATGACCTAAATAAGTGTGGGTGCTAATGAGTATTATGATAAATAATAATAATTGGTGGAGTTGGATGATAGGTATGGAGCATTAATATTAATATTTTATATAGTGAGGGTATTTTAGTACAAGTGGTATAATAAGCGTAAAATGGTAAATTATAAGAGTAAATGGGGTAAAATGGTAAACGAGCAAAGAAGGAGGGCATTTGAGTAATTTTACATGGAAAGGGGATAACTTGGTAATTCTTGGGTGTAAGAAAGTCTTTTGGTGAATAAAAAAAATAATAATAAGGGTATTGTGGTAATTTTATAAGTAAAGTTGCAAAATGGTAAATTGGTATAAAGAAAGGGTAAAATAGTAATTTAATAAAGTAGAAGGGTAAAATGGTAAATTGGTATAAAGGAAGGGTAAAATGGTTATTTAATAAAGTAGAAGGGTGAAATGGTAATTTGGTATAAAGGAAGGGTAAAATGGTAATTTAATAAATTAGAAGGGCAAAATGGTACTTTGGTATAAAGGAAGGGTAATTTGGTAATTATAATAATGGAGAAAGGTAATTTGGTAATTATAATAATGGAGAAGGGTAATTTGGTAATCTAACCACTCTAAGGGTAATTTGGTAATTATAATAATGGAGAAGGACAATTTGGTAATCTAACCAACCAAATGGGAAATCTGACGAGTATAACAAATATGAAGGCTCATTGGTGATTTAATAAGTATGGAGGATAACTTGGAAAACTAACACGAGTCAGGGGTAATTTGATAATTATGCAATATGGAGGGTAATCTGGTAAATTGGCAAGTAAAGAAGGGATGGATTAATAATTATATACGTAAGGGATAATCTGGTAATTGTGCAAATACGAAGGGTAATATGGTAAGTTGACAAATAAAAAAGGATGACTTAGTAATTTTACAAGTAAGGGGGATTTCAATAAATTTGTAAGAATGATGGAGTAAAGTGGCAATATGCATATAACATGTTGGGGGCTTAAATGAGTCTCCTTGATAAGGCATAAGTAGTATTGAACCTAAGTATTAAGGTAGAAATCACTTGATCACTATTCTTAAACCAACAGAATAGTTTGAAACACGTCTTAGGAAAAAACACATTTAAGCCACTATTATCATTCGGTGGAATGAACCTAAGTATTGACTCATATAATATTTCACTTTAAGTGATTAATATCTTATTTATTATTATTATTTTAAATAATATTTAGATTTAAGTTGATTTGGTAATTCCATTATTCTTAAATTAGTTGAATGATCTACACCATCTCTCAGGAAAAAAAATACACCTGAGCCACTATTATCATTCGATGGAATGGACGTATAACACCTTGACCCTAACTCATGTAATATTTATCTTTAAGTGATTAATATATTAATCAATGTGGTATTTCTCAAGGTCCTCATACATACACATTGTTAGACATACAAAGCAAATAATGTTTCTAAACATAGTCATTTGAAACACACGAATCACATCTACATGAATACGGACACACTTCTCTAAAGAAAATGCCACACCTATTCTAAGAAACCTTAATTATCATAAGCCAACTACAAATTCTTTCTTAATACCCATTTTATCACCATTTTCAACACACATCATTAAAATATTATTATTAATGTCATACATAAAAATCATGGTCTAATTGAAAGATTTTATACATGTGATAATAGCCTACCATTTTAATATTTTCTACAACCCTAATTTTATAAATTAAGTATAACAATTCCCATTAGAATCATATGAACACCTCATTTAATAAAAAATCCCAAAATTTCATTACTAACAACATACCTAAAATTCAAGATGTTACTCCTAAATTTCACACATGTGATAACGAACGGGCGTTTAGAGTTACTATTCCTACTATAGCTATTTTTTTAATATCATTTGTTAACCATAAAAAAAATTCTCAATCACTATAAATATTCCATATGAGGTATTTAAAAAGATATTATTTTTAACCCAAGTTGACTAAAATACCCCTAAGACACCCATTTTTACAAAAACTAATGAGTCTCAATACGAAGGGTTCCCAACTTTTATTATATCAACAATAGACTTACCACATTATTGAACATCATTCCATAACTAGAAAACCATATGAAAATAACCTCACAATATCAACATAACATTATCATAATAATAATATCAATTATGGAATATCATACAAAACACAAATTGCACACAAAAATCTTAGTTATGACATATACCCTTACTAAAGTGGGCATATAAGACCACTTCTTCCTCTACTACTACTAAATTATCACCTAAAATTCAAAATATATAAAAATTAGACTTAGAAAATTTAATCTAAGAGTACAATGGTAAGGGAGATTGAGAAAAAATAACAATATTTAAAAAATGGGAGGCTCGGGAAGGTTGGGACACGATGGTAGTAAGCTGTTGGCCATGGAAAAAGTATGCTGGCTATGGTGGTGGTGATGGTAGTAGTTAAGGATGGGGGAAATGGTTAGTAGTGGTGGTAGGGAGTGATGGTGGTGATGGTGGCCGGTGGTAGAGAGTGAAAAGGTGGGAAAAAGGAGGAAAGGTTGAGGTTGTGGTCAATGGTAAGGTAAGGTAGGAGGAGAAGGGACAGAAGAAGAGGAAGAGATGGAAGAGTGTGACTGACAATGGTGGTGGATCTAGGCATAATAGGGTAAAGGCATTGGTCGGGGATACAAGGTACCATGGTGGTAGGAAAATGTGGCATGGTGGTGTGGTGATGTTGGGTCAAGTAGGCAAGAAAAGGATCTTAATTGGAGACAACGACAAGGGTGGTGATGCGACCGACAACGGGTAGAGTTGGGAAGAAAAAAATAAAAGTAGAGTAAGCTATTCTTGGTGCATTGTGACTAGGGCTGTAAACGAGCCGAGCCGAGCCGAATACCCCTAGGCTTGGGTTCGGCTCGTTTAACTAAACGAGCCTAAAATGCTGTTTGGGCTCGGCTCGTTTAACTAAACGAACGAGCCGAACCGAGCTTTTAACGAGCCGAACCGAGCCGAGCTCACGAGCCAAAGCCAAAAAATGAACCGAGCCGGACTTTCTCGAGTTTGAGCTCCCGAGCCTCACTTTGAGGCTCGTTTAATTAAACGAACGAGCCGAACCAAACTTTTAACGAGCCGAGCCGAGCCGAATACCGAACTGGCTCAGCTCATTTACAGCCCTAATTGTGACTGAAGAAAAAATGGAGAAATGAAGGAAGAGGAGAAAGGAGGAGAAATGTAGGCATGACAACATGTGTGTAGACACATATAGATGCATGGACGCCCAAGAGGAAAAGACGACAAGGGAGGAGCTGCATGGACTTGGTGTAGGGTAGCAAGGATAATGGTAAGGGTGTAGGGGATGTTTTAGGGTAGGGTTGCAGGGGCTATGTAGGTAAGTGGTTACACAAGGCGGGTGATGAAGGTTGTGTAGGGCAAGGCACTTGCATGGCTGAGAAGAGGAAGAAAGGACAACATGTAGGGGGTGGTAAGTCCTTACTTAGGCTTAATGGAGAAAATGGGAAAGAGATAGGAAGAAGAAGGTGGGTAATGATGCAGTTGGGATAAGAAAAAGAAAGAAAGAAAGAAAAGAAATGAAGGGGGAGGAGACTAGGTTAGGCTGCGATAGGCCGGGAGAAGAAGAAAAGGAAAAAATGGGTTAGGATAGGATGTATTCGAGGGAAGGAAGAGATAAAAGATAAAAAAAAAGGAGGAAGAAGGACAAAAGAAAAGGAAAGGAAGGGAAAGGAAAATGGGAAAAAGGAAAAGGGATTTTTTTTAGGGTTTAGAATTTGGATTAAGATCTAGGTTTAATTTTTGTTGAAAATTTTATCTAGAAATTTCCTAATGTTGGGGTTAGGCTAAAATATAATAAAGATCTATAAATTAAAATTTACATTAGGTTAAAATTTTTTTTTTGATAATTTGAGATTAAAATTTTATAAAGTTTTGGGGTATTACACATATTCTTGTGTAGGTTTCTATGTTAAGAATGACGTGCTAATAAAGCACATGATTTGGTACATTATTGTATAAGCATATTAATGTGTGCTATCTTGACTTTTAACCCATTATGACCATATGTGCACAACAAATTTTAATATCCCATCTTAAAAATTTTCAAATGTAGTTAAAATTATATTGATATAAGAAATGGTTTTTGTTTTGTAAATGGCTTGTAATTAGGGTCAAGATGTGAATTTCAGCCTTACCGATCAATTGGCTTCCCAAACCAATTTACTAGCATGATCAAGGACTTGAATTTTTATTTCTTAGAACTAGTCAACTAGTTACCCAAACTAATCAAATGGTTATGCTATGATTTCATATCTGTGTTTGTTTTAACTTTGATTCTCTTTCCAATGTTTAGGAAAACTTCTAATTATGGTGTCTTTGTGCAATCGTATGTTGTTACTTTAGGATTATATTTACATCATTTAAATCATCCTATAATTTTATTTAGATAAAAAATTTCAAGATTACTTTTGAGGTACTTTCTCACCTACTCTCCCTCTTCATCTCCGTCACTTTTCTCTCTCCTTTGGCATCATTGGTTGTATGCAAACCTTCTTGCACCTTCACCCCTCACTTAACTACCTCTTTTACAACCTAATTTCATTCCACCTCCCTCATTTTTATCATTCCATCTCTTACTCTTTGGTATCCCACACTCAACCAAATTCAACTAACTATCTATCCTCCCTTTTGATATGTCAACCCCATCCATTCTTACGCTTCATTTTCTAATTCAATTTAACCTTGTCTTCCAACACTTTCTATCTTTTCTCTCTTCCCTTGGTTTATGTTCCTAATTTTTTAGAATTCCCTCCACTCTTTTGTTGGAAAAATAGGGGCTCACCTCTTGAATTCCCTCCTTGGTTAGTCGTTTTTCTTTTCTCACTTCTCCTAATTTTATCCTCAACCCTGCTTTATTTCTCCTTTCAAACAAGGAAGGTTTAAGGTATAGATAAAGGTTGAAGGTCTTAACTTTACTCCTTGTTCTTGATACAAGGTTGATCTTCTTCTTCTACTACTACTACTACTATTTTGTTTTTAATAGGTTTCAAAAAGGAGATTTGTTTGTTTTGATTCTTAGTTCTCTTATAAAATCAAGAGTCTTGGTATAGATCATCAAGTTAGGATTATATTCTTGTACTAGAAGATTTAGCTTGGAGGTATAACAACCTTGTCTTTTATATGACTGATGATTGTTGGGAATCTATACCAATTCGGAAAAGCAATATCTAATTGGAATCAATTAGAATATACAAGAATTGAGAAGAGAAGAACACTCAAGAACATATATTGAGGAAAGAGATGATCTTATTGATGTGAAGTATTACGATTACAAAGAGAATCAAAAAAATCATCAACCAAAACACTCAATTCACCAAGAAATTACAAGAAAACTCAAGAGGAGAGAAGAGGGAGGTGCTTGCTAATTAGGGTTCTAATTACATAGTATTTGTATCAAGGTAAAATATTCACATATTTCTAGCATAATTCATAATTCTACTCTAATTTCCTCCTAAACACTTCACACACCAATCCAAGCTATTATACACACCAAGTATGAGTCACAAGGTCACAATTCTCTACCTTAATGACCTATTTGAAGTACCTAGAACTAGGAACACAAAAGACCATCTATAAAAACCCTTGGGCCCCAAAAGGCTCTCATGGTACACAAAAACAACCATGTCCGAGCAATGCTTGAGCTTGCTCACTGTCAATGGCTTCGTTAGCATATCCACTAGATTATCAGCACTAGATACCTTCTCTAACATAACCTTTCCTGAAGAAATAATACTTTGGATGAAGTGGTACCTGATATTAATGTACTTCATCTGAAAATGGAAATAATATTGATTCTTTAGCAAACAGATAACACTTTAACTCTCACTACAAATAACGGGAGCACCATGACCAAACCCAAGCTCATAAACGAAACCACCAAGCCACAAAGCTTCCTGATAAGCCTTAGTCATAGCCATATACCCAGACTTACTAGTGGACAACGTAATAACATCTTACAAATATGACCTCCAGCTAATTGCCAAACCACCAAGACAAAACACATAACCTCAAGTGGATCTCCTATTATCAGCATCTCCACTATAATCAAAGTCAACAAATAACGCACCAGCCGACCTCCCATACTACCTCCCATACTCCAAAGAAGCTAATGCAGTACCCTTTAAGTACCTTAGAATCTACTTCACTACATGCCAATGAGCCTTCTTGGGATTCGCCATATATCTGCTCACAATACTCTCATCTTAAGCAATATCCATCCTAGTACAAAGCATAGTGTACATCATGCATCCCACAATATTAGAGTAGGGATTTGTGACCATAAACTTCTCCTCGTCTTTAGATTTGGGGCAATCCAAAGTAGATAATTTGAAGTGAGTTACCAAGGGAGTACTAACCAGCTTGGCATCAATCATACAAAGCGTCTCCAACACTTTATTCACATACTACATTTGTGGCAAGTAAAGATGCTTTTGTCTATGGTCTTGAATGATCTCTAGGCCAAGAATATTCTTCATAACTCCCAGATCCTTCATCTTAAACTGAGTCTTCAACACTGTTTTTACCTCATTAAATTTAGAAAAATCTTTTGCTGTAACAAGCACGTCATTGACATACAACAAAAGATACACTAGAGACCATCACCAACCTGGTTCAAATATACACATCCATTGTAGTCACTCTTAGATAGCCCATGCTTAGTCATAAACTGATCAAAACTCTTGTACCATTATCTAGGCGACTGCTCCAGACTATACAGTGACTTCTTCAATAAGCACACATGATCTTGCTTGCCTTCAATAACAGAACCATCTGGTTGGTGCATATAAATCTCCTCCTTGAGCTCACCATGCAGAAAAGCTGTTTTAACATCCAATTGCTTTAACTCCATATCCTACATAGCCATAAGCATAAGCAAAGTATGAATATAAGTATACCTAATAACAGAGGAAAATACCTCATTATAGTCTACACTAGTATTTAACTGAACTCGTGTGCAACTAAACGAGCCCTTAGTCCCTCAACACTTGGACTTCCCTGTTTAAACTTGTACACCCACTTGCAATAAACTATTTTATTCTTCCTAAGTGCCTTCACAAGTTTCCATGTCTGATTCTTCCATAGAGATTATATCTCCTCCTCCACAACAACACACCATTGAGCTGAATCAACATTAACAATGGCATCTTTGTATGGCACTAGCTCTTGTACATCAACCACATTCTAACCAAAGCATAACTTGCTAAATCCTCAAAGCTATATCTTATAGGAGGCTTCACAAATCTCTGTGGTCTACTTGGAGAAATTATCCTTTGCTCCACCTACTACTTGGATCCAACCACTTTAGAAATAGTGGGTCTCATACTAGAAGAGTCTGATTGATCTAAATCAACTTCTAACTCCACCTTATCCATAACACTACACAGGTTCTCCTACTCTACCTCTTTAAACATTCTATTAGAAGAAGACTTAGTCTTTCAAAAGAATATAGACACATTGAAGGTAACATTCCCACTAGTCAAAAACTTAGATGCAATTGGGTCCTATAACCTATACCTCATCACACCAGATGTATAACCAAGAAAAATACACTTCTTGGATCTAGGCTCGAGTTTTCCATCATTCATATAAGCATAGGTGGGACATCTAAAAACATACAAATTAGAATAATCAGCCAGTTTGTCAGACCATTCCTCCTTAGGTGTCTTTAAATCAATGAAACAATTAGGTGACCTATTCACCAGGAAAGCCACCATGTGAACTGCCTCACCCCAAAACTCCTTGCCTAATCTAGCTTGTGACAACATAGATCAAGCCTTCTCTAATAGGGTCCTATTTATCCTCTCAGTAACCCCATTATGTTGTAGTTGTATATGTCTTGAGATACATCACCTGTCTCCCAACCTACTTCTATTATAACGCTTTAAAACACCAAGTACATCATTCTTATTTATAATAAAATAAGACCACACCTTTCTAGAGAAGTCATCAATAAATGTCATTAGGTATCACTAACCACCCTTGGAAATCAACCTTGTTCGACTCCACAAATCAGAGTAAACATAGTCTATAGGCCCCTTCATATTATGTGTAGCCTTTGAAAAACTAACCCGCTTCTACATGCTAAACACACAGTGCTCATAGAAATCTATAATACCTATACTCTGCCCATCCAACAACCCTCTCTTGGAGAGTTCAATCGAGCTTTTGACACTCATGTGTCTAAGTTGCATATACCAAAGTCTAGTAACATTTGAGTTATACATACTTGATGATGTTACCACAATTGCTCCCTTAATATTGGAACCAACAAGTTCATATAGTGTTTCATCCCTCATACCTTTCATTACAACAAGGGCCCCTTTAGTAATCCTCATTATGCCATCTTCAATTGCACAATGATATCCATTATAATCCAAGGAACTCAATGAAATCAAGTTATTCGTCATCTCAAGGAAATGTCAAACATTAGGTAATGTTCTGACCACATTACCATGCATCTTCACCTTCACTGCCCCGATCCTAACAACTTTCCATGCATCATCATTACCCATAAGAACTACTCCACCTCGAGCTGTCTAGTAAGTCTGGGACTAGTTCATGTTGGAATAAATATGGTAAGAGCATCTACAGTCCAAGACCCACCTATCCATAATATTGGTCTGACTATTAGTGGCAGTCAACACGTCACCATCACTATCATATTAGGCTATAACAGCATCATCCTTTGTGCTAGATAATTCACCATATTTATTTCTAGATTTTTTTATTAGGACAAAAATTCTTGGTATGGCCCTTCTTATAACATCCATAGCACATGATATTCTTAGATCTGTTATTCCTCGACTTTAACCTGAACTTGTTCTTCTTCTCACCAAAATCTCGTTCCTCTGTTCTGGCCCTAGCTACAAGTCCCTCACTATGTGAATCACTAGAACCACATCCGGTTAACTGATTCTCAATCAATTTCCATTTTCATAGGGAAGTATTGGCATCATCAATAACCAACACATCATCCTTCCTATAAAGTATGGTCTCACAAAAATATTTGTAATAAATAAGCAAAGAACACATTAATGTAATAGCAAGATCTTCATTCTCTAATTTGACATCTATATTCCTCAAATCCATAATTATAGAGTCAAAATTAATGAGATGAGATTTTAGGGATTGTCCCCTACCTAATTTCAACTTGTGCAACTTGCTCTTGAACAATAAATGATTCGTCATCGACTTCATCATGTATAGAGACTCCAGCTTGAGCTATAGGGATGACATCGTTGGTTCTTTAGCTACAACATGTAAGACCTCATTAAACAAATACAACTGTATGGTCAAAAGGGCCATTTGATCTATCTCCTCAAATTTCTCATCTGTCACCAAATCGGGATTCTTTGATTTCCTGAGTAACACCTTCTCTAATTCATTATGAATCACAATTGCCTTTATCTTCAATTTCCATCAGCCAAAGTTTACAGACCGATTAAACTTCTCTATATCAAATCTTGTAGAAATCTCAAATACAAACCCTATGCTTTGATACTAATTTGTTGGAGATCGATACCAATTATGAAAAACAAGATCTAATTAGAATCAATTATAATACACAAGAATTGAGAAGAGAAGAACACTTAAAAACACAGATTAGGGAAACAAATGATCTTATTGATGTGAAGTAAATGTAATTACAAAGAGAATCAAATAAATCCTCACCTAAACCACTCAGTTCACCAAGGAATAACAAGAGAACTTAAGAGGATAGAAGAGGAGGGTGCTATACTTATTAGAATTCAAATCATATGGTATTTATACTATACGAGACTGCACAAACACCACTTCCCCCATGTTTCCTTCCAACTTTGAAATTCTTCAGTATTTTAGCCACAACTTCTTTATTTGGCCTCCAATTGAGCTATTTTTTAATGCGTTGGAAAGAAAACAAAAAATATAAAGCTTTCATGTTCAATACTTTTCCAAATTTCGATTGAATAAAGGTCAAAATTTCACATCTTTATAGAGTAGCTAATAGTTCTATTCTAAATTCCTCCAAAACACTTCACACACCAATCCAAGATATTATACATACCAAATATGAGTCACAAGCTCACAAGGATTCATGTTGTTAATTGTTTTTTCATGCTCTTGATGTGTTCTATTATGTATATGTTTTATTTTTAAGCCCTTTAATTCAAGCATGGAGTTTGGAGCATGTTTTTGGATATTTTCATATTCAGCATGAGTTGGTGATTTCATATGAATATGATGAGTATTGATTTTTCTATCATATATCCATATGATCTTAAGTGTAGAACGTGTATGCTTATATTCTTTACAACATAGGAGCTTGATAGAGTTATTTTTAAAAGCATGTGATTTTGTTAAGTGTGATTATAATAGCCCTATTTTTACTGCTTAAAAATTTCACTTTCTAGAAGCATTAATTACCAAATTACTAGGTGTTAGCATCAATCTTATCATGAGTTTAATTCCCTTACCTTTCTTATGTCAAGTGATAAGGCTAAAACAAACCATAACCAAATAAAAAAGCAAGAATATAATATAAAGAAAAGTTGTGGATAATATACTCTGTATAACAATGGAAATAAAAATGCCAAGGAACATAAGAGTCCAAAGAAAAATTGATTACATTAAAATTATGTACCTATAATTACAACATCAGTTTGCCTTATCTCTTATACCCAAAATCTTACTCTGAAAATAAGATCTCTTCTGAAGTGCTATCTTCCTTATCCTTATAATATGCTTAGACCCACTCCATTCCCTTTATGTAGTTATCTACAAAAGTGGTATTAGTATGAATTCCTCGTACTGAGTAAATCATTATACCTTACAAGAGGTATCATACCCACATTGCACATACAAGCTATATAATAACCACATTGTGCATAGTCACAGAAAATTTTGATAAATCATGTTGGACCATAAAGAGTGTACCATAACCACATGCAATAATCATGGAATAACATATATAAAATCAAATCTCAAGCTTAGTAGTAAAACATCCTAGTTCACCTTACATCATCTCAAGGTACAATAAACATGTCTCATTAATTAAATAAATTCTAAATACCAAGGTAGGGCACTAAGGTGAATAATGAACCAACAAATATAAAAAAAAATTCCAATTACCAAGGTAAGAAACTGAGTTAATTACCAAACCAAAAAATATAAAACAAGTCCAATTACTAAGGTAGGGCACTAAGGCATTTATTGAACCAACAAATCCAAATCAATATCAAGGTAGTGCACTAAGGCAAATACCTAACCAATACATCTGAATAAACCCTTTTTATTTTCTCCCCACAAAAGTTACTTCCATTTTTAGTTACTTGAGGGGGATACAAATAATGCAGGAAAATTAAGGTACATCCGATCATATTAGCACTTAAAGGAGATACAATACCCGTACTCTCAAAATTAGGGACACAGAGGTATACGTGGTCATACCAGTGCACCAAGGTAACATAATATTCTTTAACCTCAATCACCTAATCCTTAAGTATTGATACCCCCTATAGGGCTCGTAGGTCACCTATAAAGTAGAATAGGGCCTTATAATCAACAAACGAGGAATAACATCTCGTCTATAGGGTAACCAATCCTAGAGAGCAATCATTCCCAACCTAAGATATTTCTCTTTAAGTATTAATATTTTGAGAGGTGATCATATATATCACATACTAAACAATAATTTCCCTTTCCATACGTAAAAATTTCCCCTTTTATTTCCATATATACAGATAAGCCTTAAGGATATTGGTTTATGTCAAGCCAAGTCAACACTAAGGTCAAACTATGAAAATTATAAGGTTATCCTAATAACCAATTATTCACAAAAAGTATATTAGGTCAAAATTACCAAAATGCTCTTAAAATCCTAATTATGTTATTTTATTCATTTTTGTACAAAACATTGTTACTGCAAGAAATTTTTCATGAAAAGGATAAAAGATAATTAATCACATTATTTTACCGTGCAAGTAATCTTTGCATTTTAGTGATTAACTATATTTTTTACTTTTCATGCATTTAGTGGGTTGCACCCACCAAACCCTAATCATGCCTCTACCATGTATCACATCTTCCATGCATCATATACACACACATATAAAGCATAATGCAATATTTAAATAGGAAAATTATCATTATGGTACATGTAGGAAAATATCTCTAACCCTAAGTCATGTGAATAGATATTATCAAAAAGTAGCTAGGAGTGGAATTAGCAGAAATGCCAGAAGCCAAGGAGGGTGGTGTTTGGTGCTTTTGGCATAAGGTTGGGGGTATTTTTGGTGAAATTGCAAGGATTCAATGGTGGAGGATGTAGCTAGGAGTGGAGGTACAGTGGAAGTGGGTGCAAAAAGGTAGGAAACTACAATACTTTTGGTTGAAGGTGGCAATTAGTGTTCTATATGTTTGGACCAAGATGGAGGGGATTGTTTCAGTGAGTTTGGGATAGGGAGTTGGGGTGTGTTGGTGTGATATTGTACATTAGTGTTAGGGTGGTTTTGGCAAGAGTTGTAGAAGGTGAGGGTGATGGATTGATGCAGATTATTGAAGATAAGGAAATGTGGCTAGTGGTGGAGTGCATTACAAATGAGGAAATGTTGGAACTATGGACGATGATGGCTAAACAATGCAGAACAACAAGCTTCTTTCTTGCTTGAGGGATCTCAAGATAAGAAGGAAGTAAAGTGTAGAATGTGGTATGGCCGTAGATGACACGCAATTTAATCCCTCTTGCTAATAATTGTAGTACTAGAAAATAAGGGTATCGTTCTATATCGGAAATTAAGAAGGATCACCTCTATTCAACTTGCTCAAAAATAATATAAATAAATAAATAATCTTATCACACAAAATAAATACATAAAAAACTAATAGGGGTTTTAAAAATAGAAAATAATGAAAAGAATAAATAAAATAAATAAAATAAAATAATGGATAACTATAAATATGATAAATATGCTAGAAAAATTAAGATCCACCACTAACTTAGGTCAAAATATAATAATAGTTTCTAAGTCAGTATTTAATCATGAGAAGATTGACCAAGTTGTAAGCCAAAAGTAGGTCTATACGCTTTATAATACTTCCCTAAAATAATTAATACGACAAAGTGCCTATATTAATCTTATTAAATACTCATAGTACAGTAGCAACAAAGGGTTCATATATTTAACTAGAATTAATGCATTAAGTACACTTGGAAGAATATCAGTATAAGTACCCAAACTAGTACAATAAAAGTGTCTACCTATATTTCTCTCATTTGACCCACATGTATCTAAATGTTTCACTACTCTAGTTAGAATCATAAAACTATTAGGTGAATTTTAATCTAACCTTGCTGAAATTTATACATATAAATTATAGCATATTTATATGAACACCTAGTAAACAAATAATCCTATGCATTATCACTATGAGGAAATTAGAATAAGGCATGTACCATATAAATTATACTTGACATGATCATATATATAAATGATAATAACTAAAATAGAGTCAAAGAACAATCTCAAACTATAATCTAGGATTTCAGTTTATTCCCCAGTAATAAATATTTATCCTATCATAATGATCGAATTAATTACACAAAACTATATATTAAAAATATAAATAAAAATAGAGAAGGAAATAAACGGAATTAATTATGGATGGAAGTTCAAAATTTTATTGAGATGAAAAATTATTAAATTTCATTTGAAATAAAATTTTCCTATTCTCTTTTATCTTTTTTCTCTTGGCTGATTGTTGTGAATTTCAGTGCTACCCTTTTTCTCTTTTTTTCCTTTTTTTTTCTTCGTTTCTTGGTTGATGCGTGTGTTGCACTCCTCGATGGTTGGATCTCTCTTTCTTATGCATTTCGTGTGCTGCTGCTCCAAAATTTTCTTCTTTTGTTTTGTTCTATGGCAGATTCTCCTCATTTCTTGAAGCCCCTCCTTTTTCTTTTCTTTTGACTTCTCCCTACTGCTCGTACAACTACTATCCCTTCTTACTGATAACCTTTTTTTTTACCTTACTTTTGTGTTATTCATTGGCTCTGTTCTCTGCTTTTTTTTGTGTGTGTGTGGCAAACTCTTCCTCATTTCTCCTATTGGTTGCTCTCTTTTTTTGTTCTTCTTATGTGCTCCTTTTATTAGTTACTCCCCTCTCTTATGCCAACATCTTCTTTTGTTCCCAGGCCTTTGGGCCTTCGGTTCTTTGGCCATTAGTCCAAACTCCAAAGGCTAAACAATATTTTTTTTTTCCTATAAAATAATATTAGAAAAATTAATAAATAATCTTATACTCAAATTTATTTAAGTTATGTCATTTTAGGTCAAATAATAAAATTTATGTAATTATTATCAATTAAGCATAAAATCATAATTATTCACATATATTACTTAAATAAAATACTAAAAATTGAGATTAAATGGATATAAAATATATCAAAATATGAACTCATCAATACCCCCAGACTTAGCTTCTTACTTTTCCTCAAGCAAATTATGATTCAAGTTGAATAAAAATGAACTAACTAGCCACTTTCATAGGTCTCACTAATGTGTAGTGGAACGAGTGGTTTCAAAATTTTCCACCTCTATGTAGTTTTATAATGATAAACTAAGGATGAATTATAAATTTAAGATATGGATGAAGGATCACACAGAGTAATTCTTCAAATTAGATTTGAAAGCCTCACACAGATAACTCTCAAAGGATCTCTAATAAAAAAACACATAGTAAACTTTACTAGATAACTCTATGTAAACCTACACAGGAAAGGTATAGAGGGTTTCTAAATTATCACTCACATATATAAGATAATTTAGAGATAAATCTATTTTATAAATCACACAAATAACGTAAATATAGAACACAAAAACTCATACAGGGTTTCAATGAGAGAAAACTCAATTTAATAATTCAATTCAACTATCCTCCTCAAATAATGAGTTCACATACAATCTTTATAGAATAATATCCACCTCCTCATATAACCTCCTTAATAATATGATAAACTAAATCTAAATATCATAAACACTAATTAAATCACTATTCACATGAATAGTAATCTCCTATGATAATAATAATTGAATCCTAACAAAATCTTAAAAAGATATGATACATCATAAGATAAAAGATAAACACTATCTGATTTCTTAATGATTAAGGAAATAAATTAACTAATTAATATCCTAACATGATTATCAAATAACTCAATAACAACCTAGTGAATAAATATAAAAATATAATGGCATCTACAATGTTAATTACGATATTTTATCCATTCGTGTATAAAAATTCAGCTTGACACACATATGGTAAAACAGTCATAACTTTGTGTAGAAAACTTAGATTTAAAATTTAAAAGATGTATTGGACTCCTAATTTAATAATCCTTCCGATGATATCCATATTGTAGGGTAAATAATCATCTTCAAATTTTACCCTTTCTTCCTTCTATCATGATGCATAAGACAATCTTCAAAATCTTACAAGGTATAAGATATTATGTTACCTTTATGCTAACTTTATTATGCTTTACGCTAACTTTATTCTCTTACATTATTAATTAATTTATAAATTAGCTAAATCACTTAATAAGGCTAAAAAAATCCTACCAACATCCTCCTCATGCACGTGGTTACTCCCTCCTTTCATACCATGCATGCCATGCGCATGCACGTAGACATTTAATTGCTTATTTGTTACGTTTTGAGCAACATAACCATCCGTTGGTCTTCAAATTTGCGGGATAAACTTTATAAATGAAGAATAATTAGCTCCATAATTATGAAAGCCAATTCTTGAGTGTTTTCTCCACCATCATTCTACCCTTGTTGATTTGAATTTTCCCTCAAATTTGCATTGTCATAATAAGGGTTATTATCTCCAATGTTGAATGTATGTGATACACCATTTTGAATTCTCATTGCATAGAAATGCTCAACAAATCCAAGTCTTGTGAACTCCAAAATGTCCTACAATTCCTCCTTCATACACCTCTTTTATTAGCAAGTCTTGAACTGATGCCTTCGGCACATACAGTTTGTTGTGCTTGAATAAAAACCCATCTTGAATAACATAAGCTCCATAACTCCCTTGTTTCTTACACTCTTCAAATATCATAGCAAAATCATCATCCATGGCATATTAACTCTTCAACATTTTGAACCCCAAAATCTTTGCATCCATCATGGTAAGTACCATGGTCCTCCTTGAGAATGCATCTACCAAGATATTTTCTTTGCCATCCACATGCCTTGTAGAGAACACAAATGTCTGCAAGAAGCCTATCCACTTAGTATTTCTCAAACTCACCTACTTCTTACTATGCAAATATGTCAAACACTTGTGATTTGAATGAAGTAAAAAAGGCTTGGTTCTCAAGTAATGACTCCAGGTCTCCAAAAAACACACAATAGCATAGAACTCTTTATCCTATGTTAAATAGTTAAGTCGCATGCCATTAAACTTCTCACTAAAGAAAGCACACCCCCAATTCCTACACCACTCGCATCATATGTTACTTCAAATAATTTTTTGAAACAAGGTGAAGATAATACTGGTGCATTTGAAAGCTTTGTCTTCTAATTTTCAAAAGCCTTTGTCACTTGATCATTCCAATGGAACTCTCCTTTCTTAATCAACTGTGTAATAGGTACTGCAATAGTAGAGAATTCTTTGATGAACCTCCTATAGAATGAGGCCAATCCATGGAAACTTCGAACTTCATGGACATTGGTAGGAATGAGCCACGGTTATAGCACTTCCACCTTTGATGGATCAACTCATATACCATCTCCACTCACAATATAACCAAGAAAGATCACCCTTTTCATCACGAAATCACACTTTCCATCTTACCATAGAGCTTCACTTCTCTAAGCTTATCAAATATCCTCTTTAAGTGTTGTATGTGCTCAAACTCGCTCTTGTTATATACCAAGATATCATCGAGGTAAACTATAATAAAGACCCTAAGAAATGGTCTAAGCACATCCGTTATCAACCTCATGAAGGAAGTTGGTGCATTACATGGCCCAAATGGCATCACCAAGAAATTATACAACTCGTATTTAGTCTTGAAGCCTGTCTTCCACTCATCCCCTTCCTATAACCTCATTTGATGATAACCGCTTCAACCATTGAGAATATATTTGCACCGTGCAACTCATCTGACATGTCATCCAATCTCAGCATCAGAAATTTATACTTGATTGTAACATTGTTGATGGCTCTTGAATCAATACACATCCTCCATGTACCATCCTTCTTAGGCACTAACAAAGCTAGAACACCACGTGGACACATACTTTCCCAAATATAACTGCGGTCTAACAACTCTTACACTTATTTTTGTAGCTCCTTAGCCTCATTTGGATATCATTTATAAGTGGGTTTGTTCGGTAATGGAACTTCTAGGATAAGATCAATAGCATGCTCAATACCTCTCAAAGGAGGTAGCCCACTTGGTAACTCTTCCAGAAACACATCGACATACTCTTTCAATACTTGTTGTAATTTCGGATCCATATTAGTATTCTTCCCTTGTTAGATCTCTTTTACCACTAAGGCATACCATATCGTCTCGTTACTAATGGCTTCATTCATGTCACACTCCTTAAGGATCAGCATCTCTATGCCACTCTTCTTCTTTTTTTTCCCTTCCTACACTCGACATCCTCCTTTTTTTCATTACTCAAAATTGAATCCTCCCCATCTAGATTAGGTTTGAGCCTAAAATTCTTTTGACCCTTGCATACCAATTAATTTTTAAGGACCCCTTCATGCACAACCTTCCTATCAAATTGCCACCACCTCCCCAACAACATGTGACAAGCATCCACAGGTAAAATATCGCATACAACATCATCAAAATAATTTCCAATCTTAAAAGAGATAAGAGTTTGTTTGGTTACCCTTACACCTTTGTCATTGTTGATCCATTGGAGCGAATATGGTCTTAGATGACCCTTAGCCTATAAACTGAGCTTGTTTACCATCTTCTCACTAGAACTATAAATGATGACTTCACACACTTTATCACTAATTATGCATTTGGCCTTTAAAATCTTCTCTCGTTGTGTAAGTAAAGGTTGTTGTTATACTTGAAGCACTCTTTGTAACACATAGCAATCCACTTGTCCTTCTTCCAAATCATCCTCTAGAACATTAATCTCCTCTTCAAGGTCTTCATCAAGGCCTAAATTCTCTTCATAAGCTTCCATATTTACTATCTCTTTCAAAGTCAAGGCCCTTTGGTTCGGATAATCCTGAGCAAAGTGGCCATAAGCTCTACATTTGAAGCATTGCTTGTTCATTTTATCAACCATTTAATCTTTGCCCTTTTCTTAATGAGTGAAATTCCTAGCATGGTCACGACTTGCGACTTGAGAAATTGGTGGGCTAGGCACACCCTTGAAAGTCAAACCATATGGCGCATCGGTTGACTTGCTTAGTGGCTTTGTCCTCTTCAACTATTTCTCGTACTTGATTGCTAACTTAGCTAGGTCTTTAAACACTTTATAAGGTTACACCTCTACCTTCTCCCAAAGATTAATATTTCAACCGCCGATGAATCATGCACTTTGTTCTTCTCATTCTTGGACATTACATATAAGAGCTAGCCTCTCGAACTCCTAAATGTATTATTCAACTCTAAGTAACCCTTACCTCAACGTCATCATTTTTATAAATTTTCTTGCTCGTATTCCTGAGGAAAAAACTTCTTCTTCAAATGTTTCTTTAATTTTTCCCATGACATAATATTTGATTTTCCTTATCTCTCTTATCACCTTTTTAAATTATTATACCACACTCTAGCAAAAATTTTAAACTTTAATATCACTATTCTACACTATTTATCGTCATCAATTTCCTTATACTCAAAAATTAACTTGACGATTTATAACCATTCAAGAAAAGATTTTGGATCGAGATTAACTTTAAAGTTGGAAAGATTAAAGAAGATTATTTTTTCCACATCATCATAAGTTCTCCTCAAAGTGTCATGTGCCCTTCCATAAGTTTCCATGCTCTCTTCTTCTTCTTCCACTACGTTTTGTGCTCTTCTCACGTCACCTTCCTCTACTTTTTCCCTTCAATTTTGTGGCTCTACATGGGACTTGTGGACTTGGGAAATTTCTATTCTTCCCACCTACAATTTTCCCTCCTTGATTTTGTCCATCAAGGTATTGAAAAAATCTCTCAAGTCTTTTCCTTGGTTCTCCATTCTTTTTCTTAACAATCAAACTCAACACTCCCCGAACACGCCCTTAATCACAAGGACCTCTTGTGATTTTTTAATGAAAATTTTGAGATTATTGAAGATAATTAACTTTATTGATGAATCTTGAAGATTATTGAAATAAATATTGAATCTTGATTACAATTCCACCAACCTAAGGCTTTGATACCAAAATTGATGTGTGTGGAAGGGTGTAATATTCAATTATGTGAAATTAATGGTTTAAATGGAGTTTAGATAATATGATAAAGGCTCCATGATGGTGAATTTAAATATTAAATATTCAAAGGTGATGTAATAAATATGATGGTGGTTTGAATATGGTAGAAGAATGATGATGAGGATTAGGTGACAATGGTTTAACAATGATGTTGGTTCGAATGGAACACACCAATTAACTTATGCATTTGATGATGGATTGATGATGAATTTTAGTGTCGAAATATAGTGTTTGGATGTATATTATAATCATGGTTTAGGGTTTGGGTTAGGTTTGAAAAGAGGGAAATAAGGTGGCATTTGGTTGGTATGGATGGTTCAGGGTTTCAAATGAATGGTTTAGGGCTTCAGTTTTGTATACCGATTTAGGGTTTGGTTTAACCAAGAAATAGAGGCGGATTTTGATGGTAATTAGGGAAGGAAAATACTGATAAAGAATAGTAGAAAAGATATAGATTAATCTCTAATTCACACAGATGAATAGATTAAAACTTTTAAGCTAAACCATTCACATAGATTTGATTTTCTTGAGCTTGAACTCACATAGAATTCATTTAATGTTGATCTTCAACTTCAATTCTTCATAATACAATCAATATGCTCAAAATTAATGAATAATATAACCTTTATACCACTGGCTAAAGCATATTTCGAAAGATTCCAAGATAAGAGATACTCCGCTACTTTTATGCTAACTTTATTCTCTTACTTTATTACTTAATTAATAAATTAGTTAAATCACTTAATAATGCTTGAAAATCCTACCAAAATCCTCCTTATGCACGTGGTTACTCCCTCATTGCATGCCATGCACTTGCACATAGACATTTAATTTCTTGTTTGTTATGTTTCAAGTAACGTAACCATTCGTTGGTCTTCCAATTTGTGGAAGATACTTTCCAAATAAAGAATAATTAGTTCCATAATTATGAAAGCTAATTCTTGAGTGTTTGCTCCTGCATCACTCATAATTGCACTTAGTATGTGTAAAAATCCCTTTAAACCCCTAGGTCACCCATAAAGGACGAGTAAGGTCTCATGAGGGTTTCGTATATGATATACCTAGAAAATCACACACAATAAAAAAAGAGAGAATAAAACCACACCTAACACCATTAACCAATGTTGTCTCAAAATCTTTTACTTTCATAGCAATAAGATTGGCATTCAATCAAGATTTAGCATTGGGAGATTTAAAGGATCAATTTCAACATATGGTTCACACATAAACATAATAGGTATGGATAGAGCAATTTTATGGACAAAGATCTACCATGCTTTAGTCACATCAAGATCCATCCTCACTATAGATACCCTATATTTTTTTTTATCTCTCTTATATTCATGGCTACAAATGAATAGAAACACTCAGGTATATGAGATAAGATGATAAAGATAACAAGCAACTCACATATATAAACAAATAAGGCTTATATTTTTTGTGGATAAAACCTCACGAAAGATATCAAATGCTTGTCAAATGGACTGAACCATATACTTAACTCTTGTGACTAATCTCCATTAGGTCAAAGGATGCTCATCTCAAGAATCAAATAAGGCTTACCTATTGGTTGTAACAGGTTTAAGGTATAAAATGGTATGGAGTATTCTAGGATTGTGGTGCTAAAAGGTCGAGTACTAGTGGAACTCTAATAATCAAATAAAATAAAAGCATTAACTCCACATCAATTGTACACATCTCTACCTTAACACTAGAATAGAACAATAAGATAAAAATAATATAACTTGAATAGAAATTTCTCAAAATCATCTCCATATCTTCCTCTCTTCTATATACCACATCATTTTCCTTCTTCTTTTTTTTTTCAATGTATATTTTTTATTTATAAAGAAGAATGATGTCAATACAACAAATATATAAGTTCTATATCTACCACCAAACATAACTAATTACTTTCTTAGCATATATATATATATATATATATATATATATATATATTTCTTACACATACACTCACATACACAACCACTCTATATCTATAAGAATTTGATCCTCTTCCACTAGCTTTAAGTAAGGGTAAAGATAAGATTTGAAGGTTATTTAATGCCGGTAATGAAGAAAAATATATGTTCAATATATAAGCTCAAAGGGCTTCTATAGGATCAAGCTATTTGGTCATGTGGTGAAAATCCTAAGTTACATTTATCATTTTCTCAATTAGAGTATGTATTAACTATAAGCTTTGACTAGCATAAGAATAAGTTCTAGTAATATCTAGTGTCCATTACAAAGCTATAGAAAGTAATTTGATCAAAGCAATTAGATATATATGAGGTTTGCAACAAAAATTTAAAGCCAGGACAAATAGATAATTTTATGTGAATTCACTCAAAAAAGAAAGAAAGAAGGTATATATAGTTTAAAAGCTCACCGAGGAACGTGATGAATCTCAACATGCCATGCCGGTGGTTATAAAATCATACATGTTCTTTCTCCATTCACACCTAGACATGTAGATATATGTTCCTTGTATAGAAGTTAACGTATCTTGATTTTATGATCCTCTTTTCATTAGATTTTAAAGATATTCTCCTCATTAACTAGTTAAGGTCTCCTAAGACTCTAAAAACACCAATTTGTTTTTAAAATTTTTATGCAAACACTTAAAACAATCACACCCCCAAACTTAAATCACACATTATCCTCCATGCACAAACAACTAAAGGAACATGTAATTTTAAGTATGGAGAGGATAAATAAATGAACAAAAATAACTAAAGGGTAGAAAACTCCCCTAACACATTAGGTTATCTCTCAAGGAGAGCTTGTTTTTATGTCTTTATCCTGACATGATCTCGTTTACTTAATTAAGAAGGGTACATCGACTTTTGAGTTGCTTCACCCAAACCCTCCTCATGTTGATCATATTTATCCTACAAGATAGAAAAAGATAATATAATATTTTTAATAAAATATTTAACCCAACAAGAACACAACTTATATATCATGAGATTTAAGCTTGTATGTAAATAGAGAATGTTTTACTAGATGTCAATGTATGGTGGTCTCTCTATCAAAGAAGGAACATTTTGTCCCATCTCAAAGTCTTTTAGCACAATTTTCTAACATAACTTCTCCTTTGGAGCATTCCACTTCTTATTAGATGTATCCAAGATGATTTGATTACTCTCTTCAATCTTATACCCATATAACCTACTAAAAGAGGGAAAATAAGAGTAGGGTTAGCATAAATAAAATCAAAGTGGTTCAAAGGCTTGCGTCATGTTTCATGTTCGTCTCTAAGAAAAATTAGGGAACAGAAGTCCAAATATGGTCTATGGTAGATGAAAGTGATAGTCTTGCCATCCGTATGTTTCTCTTTGTTCACTTGATCCTTATTTTGATGAGATTCTTCTTTTACTTTTAAAATCTCTTCTTCCACCTGATCATGCTTTTCAATATGCTTCATGGGGACCTTCTCAACTAGTTAATCCTCATATGCGGATACGACATCATCACACTCATAACTCCCACTAGAATTTGGAAATGAGATACTAGAAAGCTCTTTTTGTGCTTGTAATTGATTGATCTTGTTGATCACATACCTCATTTTCTCCTTTAACACTGGCATCCTTTCATTTTATTTAATTTGACTTTGTATCAGTTGGTTTTGCCCATTTTTCAATGCTCTAAAAAACTTGTCTATTTTTTTATAAACTTGAGGGTTCTAAAATTGGTGAAGATTATTATTGAGGATATTGATAATATTTTAAAGCTTCATATTCGATTTTGTAAGGGTACTAATATAGCACTTGATAATCATCATTCATCTCTCACCCAAAGTTGGGGCGATGCCTCATTCTCGAATAGTATGTGCTTGTATAGGGGACATTTCCTTAGAAACTATTAAAAGATTTAGCACTGAGTTATGTCCATCCTCCTCCTCTCATAGATTGTGAATGGTAAGCATATGGATTCATTTGCATATAACAAATTTCGCTTGTATTAATAACTCCAATAGCTATGGGAACCTGCAAAACAAGAGTAGTGAGTTGGTTAAGTCCATCATCAATGTTACTTGAACTTACCTCATTTACTCAAGTATTAAGGTTCATGCAAAGTTATCCCTAGCCTAAGTATCCTCTCATGGAAACCTAAATAATGCCAACACTTCAAAGGAAAATATTAAAAGTGAAATAAAAAACACTAAGAATCCTAAAAAAATTAAAGAAAAAAGGAAACAATAAAAAAACAGAAACACACTTACTACTAAAAATTCCTATTAATAAGCATTCTAACCTCTAAATAAAAGGATGACATGGCACTCACAATGCACTAAAAATAAAAACATACTTAAAATACTAGCAAAAAAAGGTGAAATTACTAATCCTCGACAATGGTGCCAAAAATTTGTGTGGTCGTAGCCGACACTCAATTTAAACCCTCTTTTTGATAATTGTAGTACTAGTAAATAAGGGTATTGTTCTATACCGGGGATTGAGAGGGACAACCTCTATTCAAATAGCTCACAAATAATATAAATAAATAAATAAAACTCTAAATCACACAAAATAAATGAATGAATAAGTGATAAAGTGAATATTTTCTATATTTTTGCCTCTCTTTGCCTTCACTTTGGGACTTTATTTAATCTCTTTCATATATTTTACTATGGTTCTAGTCTATTATTTGCACTACTCCTTTCTTGAGTTTTGTGTTTCAAGAATTTGCACAACAACGCCAAATCCGAAAAAGAAATACATGTTTATAGAACAAAGGACCTAACAAAAAAGCCTTTAGAGGAGTGTAAGTCAACTAGGGATGGCAATGGGTCGGGTCTGGACCGGGTCCAGCCATACCCAGACCCGGATCCATTTATATTACCTAGACCCAGACCCGACCCAGACCCGTCGAGTCCTAAAAGTTTAGACCCAGATCCAGACCCATCGGGTCTAGCGGGTAAACGGGTCCTAAATGGGTCCGATTATTTTTAAAAAAAATAATTAATAATCTATGCTAATATAAATACATTTTTTTATATAACTTAATATGTATTTTTTTTGTTAAAAAAATCATCTAAGTGAAAAAATAAATATATTAAAATAGTTATATTAACTTTTCAAATGGTGTTTTAATGCTTTTAGTAGGGATGTAAATGGGGCGGGTTTAGGGCGGGTATACCCATATCTGTATCCGATAATAAAATCCGTACCCGTACCCGAATCCATATCCGCTAACATATCCATATCCGTATCCGTTGGATATCCATTACTCGACGGATTATCCGTTTACCCGTTAATGGATATTATCGGATGGATAAATCTATCACCCGACAGATAAACCCATTTAGAGTTAAGCTAAATGATAATTCTAACTTTAATTTATACTATAATTATTTCAAAATTAAGGGTAAAAAGATAATTATATATCGGGTAAACGGGTACGAATATGGATACGGGTATGGGTATGGATATCCCATACCCGTATCCGTACTCGAACCCGATAAGTATTTTTTTTCTATCATCCATTCCGTAGTCATATTCATTTATCCATATCCGTTGGACAAAATCCGTCGGGTTTCGGGTAAAATCTGTCTCATTTATATCCTAACTTTTAGAATACAATATTATACATATTGTTTATAAAGTAAGCGTACAAAAATAAAATTTTAAAAAATGAATAAGGAGCTTATATAAGATTAAAACAATAATGACAAACATAATATTAGTATGTATTTATATATGTATACATACATACATACATACATATATATATATATATATATATATAGATATAGATACATACACACATATGTATATTAAACGAGTCCGGCGGATCGGGTCTGGATCTAGAACTGGACCTAGACCCAGACCCTTTAAGGTATATGTGGACCCAGACCCGATCCATACCCGTCGGGTCCAAAAATCATGGACCCAGACCCGCTAAAAATGAGGCGGGTCTAGCGGGTCTGGGTCGGGTCCGAGATCCATTACCATCCCTAAAGTCAACCCAAAATATTTATGGACGAGTGAAATACCCTAAAACCCTAATTTAGAGAATTATGAAAAATTTAGGAATTTATTAGTGAAATTAATTAAATAAATTATTTTATTAAAATAAGAGGAATTAATTAAGGAAAAATCAAGATGAAATTAATGAATAATTTATTTAGGAAAAATCAAGGTGTTTTGCTAATTAAAATGAAATTTAGGAAAAATCTTTCAAAAATCCTAAATTAGCCTAAAAGGGAATTTAATTATTATTTTATTAAAATATTATTATTTTTAAATATTCTAAAATACCAAAATATTTTAAATACTCCAACTCACCTATTTTTTCTTTTTCCCCTCTTTTCTTTCTTTTCTTTTCTTTTCTTCTTTTCCCCTTCTTTATTCTTTTCTTTTTCCCTTCCCTCTCCCAACTTGGGCCAATCCATCCCTAAGGCCCAAACCCTCTCCCCTCTCCCTTCCTCCTACGCGACCCAAGACCCACACGTCCTTTCTTTTTTCTCTCCCGTCGCCCAACCCCGATCCACTTTTTTTTTTCTTTCTTTCTTTCCTTCTCAGAATACTTGATCCAAGCTTTCCCCTTCCCCTTCCCCTTCCTTCTCCCATCGACCCTCTCTCTCCCCGATGCCCAACCCTTCCACTTCACAACTTAGGCATACATCCTCTACACCGCCGCACGTCGGCCTACCACCCATATCCCCTTCCTTGTCCTCCCTTTCTCTCCTCCATCTAATTGAAGACTCTCTCTCTCTCCTCACACATGCCCCTCTCCCCCATCCTTTTCCCTTTCCTGAGCATGCCAGTTCTTGCAAAAATGCAGGCCTACTCCAGCCATAAGCCGCCGGCCGACGACCTACACCTGTGCCACCGACCTTCCCCCTTCCCCCTCTATTGTTCCCCTCATCTTTGGCTATAAATACCCCTAAACTAATCCCATTCAACTCTTTTTTCGCTCAACCTAGAAATCCCCACCTATTGTTGCCTCCTTCTGAGCTACCGCCGCCAACGCCGCCACCCAAACCACTCCCTGCGCCACCCTCCACTGAGCTACACCCCTCTCTAACCTCAATACTCCCTACACAAACTGCCTTAGCCATGAAAAGTTGGTCATTCAAATTACCTTAACCCAGCCATCACTGCCCTTTGCGCTATCGTCCACCGCCACTTTCACCCAGCCACCCTCCTTTATACCCTCCAAAATCACCAGCAGACTTTCCTCTACCTTTCTCTTCTCCTCCTTTCCTCCCTCTCAACCACTCTCAACCACCATACCATCACCGCCTACGCCGCTGCCTTTGGCCACGCCACAGCCACCAGTCCAACCCTCTCCACCTAGGCATCCTCCTCCACCTCAGCTTTCCCTCTCATTCCCCCTCTCCTACCCTAAACACCCAACTTTTCCCCTTTTTTCCTCTTTCCCCGCTGCCCCCACCGCCACCAGTGACCACCAACCCTAGGTGGTACCCTAACCCCTCTCAATCTTTAAACCCTAATTATGCAAACAAAATCCTTTTTATTTGTGTTTATATTATTATTATTACTATTATTATTGTTGTTATTATTAATATGCTATCATTAATATTATTATTTATCATACTTATTATTATTTACAGTTTTGGGATATTAATTCTATTATTATTATTATTATTATTAAGGGGTTCAAACCCTATTATTATTACTATTATTTCGATTATCATTATTTTTATTATCATTAATGATATCATCATCATCATCATCATCATCATCATCATCATTATTATTGCTAACTTTGGCATATTATCACTTTTTTTGCTATTAAAAATATTCAAACCCTATTATTATTATTTACTATTCGACTATTACTATTATTAATATTATTCTTAACACTTTTATTATTATTATTGTTACTATAGTTGTTGTTGTTGTTGTTGTTATAATATCATGACTATTATTTTTACCATGATTATTACTAAATATAGCCTTAGGATATTTATCCCATTATTATTTAAAGAAGTCGAACCCTATTTTAATAAATATTATGACTATCCTTATTTTTATCACCATAATATGATTACTACTTTTATTATTATTATTATTATTATTATTATTATTATTATTATTATTATGAGAGCTGGCCTTAGTATATTATTGCTATTATTACTTTTGTAAATATTAGAACCCTTACCCATATAAATATCATTATTTCGATTATTATTATTATTAGTATTATCCTTAGCAATATTATTATTTTTGTTAATAATAATATTATTATATTATTATTCTTATTACTAACCTTGCTATTAGTTTTAACCTTAATAATACTAAGGTTTCAATTACTATGAGTATTAGTGTTATTATTATTACTGATATCACTATTTTTGCTACAATTAGTATTAGGAAAAAAATAAAGCTATTAGCTTTAATAATATAAATATAGCTACAAATAATTAACATGAACCTATTTTTACTAGTAATACCCTAGTAAGCTAACTTGAGAATAAAAACCCTATTTTTACTTGTAAAGTTTCTTTTAATAATAGTAACCCTAATATTAGAAGTAAAGTAGGAAATAATAGTATTTTTGGTAGGATGGAAATTAATCCTTTATTTTTTCCTCTTATAGGTAAACCTGTTCAATACCTTAAAGAGGCGTAGGAGCATGCTTGAAGATAGGTGTCATGTTAGGTAAGGATATAGCTAAGGCCTTATGTGTGTTATGTGCCTTGTATGCCATGTATCATGATGTATTATGTATCTTATAATTATCATTATAATTATTTCATGTGTAGCGCAGCTTGGAGTTGAGGTATGCTCATGTGTTTCTTATGGCATGCGTATAATATGTATATGTTGTGATTATAATGTGATGTGATGTGGCCCTTTAGGACATGCATGCTAGGATATTTAATGTAATGATGTGGGGTGAAAAAATGAAAAGGGTAAATGGAAAAATGAGTGGACCAAGCAGAAGTAAGTTAACCAAGGGATATGGGATTGTCCTAAATATTTCATGATCGATGAAAGGGAAAATAAGAAGGAGACTTTGAATGAAATAAAAGAGTGAGTGAACTCTGCATTGGAATTCTAGGATTTGCATGGAAAATTCTAGGGTTTGCATGGGAGATTCTAGGGTTTGCATGGGAATTTTAGGGTTTTGCATGAAACTTTGAGGGTTGGCATAGGTTGATGGAGTTTGCATGGGGATGATCTTTACATGTGAAAAGTTGTCTTGGGATGCAAGTAAGGTAAGGGAAATTTTTTTGGGTGATTGGAGGGTTTGGGTGAAAAATAGTATGTGGGTTAGTATAAAGGATGTACAAGAGACCTAACTAGGGTTTGGGAGGAAAACCCTAATTTAAGATGGCGGTGAAAGAAAAAATAATTGAGGGCGAGTGGAGTATGAGATGAGGATGGAGGAACATCATGTGTAGGGTGAGTATAGGTATCATGGGAAATCAAGAGTGGAAGGTGAGGAATGGAGGAGGGACAGGTGGAAAGAAGGATGCTAGGGTTTGGTGTGGCCACCGAGGGTGTTGTGGCCACATGTGTATTTGGGAGAGTAAAGTGAAATGATGATGGTTGAATCTAAGGAAGGAGATGTGTGGGGTGTTAAAACAACCTTGGTTGTGTGAGGCAGAGTAAAATTGGCCACATAGGCCCAAGTTAGGGTTTTAAGAGAAAACCCTAGGGTAAGGTAGTGAGTAGACTTGGAGGTGTAAGGTAGTGGGCCTTAACCCACAAACTTAAAAGTTGGGCCTCAAATATGAGTAAGGGGAATAAGGAAAGGATGTTGGGTTGTGTTAGGAGGGGCATAGTCTCAAGATATGGGACGGGCCCTCTTGGGAGGATAAGTGTAGATGGAGTTGGTCATGCATATCTAGGGTGGAAACTTGTCAAATAAGAAATGAATAAAATACTCATCATTTAAAGAAGAAGATTTTTGAGCTGGGCCCAGACCAGTCCACCAGCAGATAATAGTGGCCAAGAGTCGGGGTTCCCTGGAAACCAATCCACCGATGAATAATAGTGGCTATGAGCATTCTGCCTTTCATGTTTCTGTTCCACTGACTATAATAGTGGGTGATTCCGTGTTCAAAAAACCAAACATAATTATGATAAGGAATGGGAAATATACTAAGCACTTACAGTGAAACACCATGAGAGTCAAGGCCAGGCTGGTCCACTGGCGAATAATAGTGGCTAGGAGCACCTTGCCTTGGAGAACGATCTACTAGCAATAATAGTGATCAAGAGCGTTATGCCCTATATGTTTTCAGTCCACTAGCTATAATAATGGGGCTCCCGCATTTGCATGGAATGATAATAGGCATGGTGTGAAATGAGTATTGACCAAAGATTTAAAGAATCAATTAATCCAAACTATAGCTTGGCCTTTATCTATATGTAATGATGGTATGTTGTTTATATGATCATGTTTATGTTATGTTCCTTTGTGTGTTGGCCTTAATTACATGGTTACCTTACTTAGTACATAGCAACTGAACGCCTGTTTTATGAGTGCTTCTCATTCCCATGAGCAGAAGGTCCCTCTAAGTATGTGCTAGTTAGTGATACTGTTTTTTATGCCTTCGTTGCTTACGAGGCATCAGGTGGGGCTGAGAGTTGAGCATGGAATTGGCCTAGGGATCGAGAGCGATGTGGATGGATTTAATTCCTATATTCTTTTATTTTGTACTGGATTACTCAAGATTAATTTTTATCGTACTATAGCCTTTATTCCTTTTGAGGAAATTTAATTATGTACTCTAGATTGTAAACTCTTTTCGCGTACTCTGATTCCTATCTTATGAATATTTCAATGCTTTTATGAAGCCTTGATTTGAGTTTTAGTTATGATGGTTGTTAATTCTTCTTTAGCCTTGTGGTTAGTACAAGACCGGCCGGGGGTTGGGCTTGTACCGATCACGGTAGTAATATCCCCGAAATTCACAAGTTTCAATTTACTTACTTCTGTGAAACCCTTTAATAAAATAAACTTTTTCAGTAGTGAATTTTGGGGGTGTTATAAAGAGTCTAGAAGCTAAGAGAGCTGAAGATCTACCAAGATTTCTATAAGAAAGAAGAAGAGAGAGTTGCACAGTCGGTTGCACACCCAACTACACAGTCGTGCAACATTTTCCTGTGATTTTCCAAGAGAAAAAAATCGCACAACCAAGCATTGCATGAATCAAATAGCCGCAGAATTTTTTACTGAAGAAGTTGAGGCTCCAAACCTTATACAGCCAGCAATGCTCGACTCGTACAAGCGTGCAAGATCCAAATTTCTATTTGTTTGAGAGCTAAGATGCTGCACGGCCAGGCCATGCAGTCATGGTTACTCCCATGTTTATCATGCGTGACATGCCTAGTGTGATGGGGATTATTTAAGGCACACTTAAGGGGCTTATTAGGGAGTTGAAGGAGGGATTGCGGAGCAATTTTCCTTCTCATTACCGAGCAATAGCTTCATGTATTTTGTTTGTTTCCATTAGTTTGATTTTTTCGGAGATTCAAGGGCATATTCGTGTATGATCAACTCAGAATCACTTTTTTTCTCCTCTGGTTCATGGTTAATTCAATCTAATTTCTCTTCTTTGTATTTTTTTATTGTTGTTATGCTTATTATGCAATTTATTTCATTGATTTTCTTTAAAGATATGAGTGAATAATCTTCTTTACTAGAATTGAACTAGGCCTATTTTAGTATTAATATAATGAACTAAAGTATTATGTCGTATGTTTGGTTCGTATATACTATTGCATGTGCTAAGATTTATTGTTGTAAAGTTGATTTGATGAAATTTGACCTCCTTAAATAATATCTACAACTGAAAGGTTGAAATTTTTATCTAAAAGTAGTATGTGTACGGGAATTTAAGCAATCCCGAAAGTAGATGTTTAATTCTTAGGGACTATAAAATTGGTGGCACTTAATGGATTTAGTTTAATTTGTGAGTCACAAAAGTAGTTAGAAAATTAGATTAAATACGTTCTTAATCCTTGAAAGACACTAATGGATATAATTAGACCAATCATTCACACTTAACGAATTAAACTACAACATATTCGTTATTTCATCATTGATTACTAATTTAGAGACCAAAATTCAATCCTAGGTGATGTGAATCCTATGAATTTATATTTAAGTAATTTTGAAATTTGTTGTGAATTAATTATTTACAATTGTTTGTCTTATTTGTTGAATTAATAGGAGAATATTGCAGCATATGGATTCTGTGGACTTGGACATAATTGCTGGGCAGTTCAGAATATGTTTGGAGTGTACAGATTATGTAAATTTTTTTATTAAATATTTTGTAATCCCATATGATGCATTCGTCGGTCGGAATGGGCTAATGGGAATTAGGACGGTTGTATAATCCGCCACCCGGTCCATAAATTGGACTAGCTGGATTGTGGATTAATCAATCCTTAATGACCATGATTAGCTATAGTGTTTTAGCTGATGGGAAATTAAGCCTTAAGCTTAATTGTATTTTGGGTCATTTTGTGGATGGCTGCATTTGGGCTGGTCGACACTTCACGTTGGGTGTTGTTTGGATTTGGGTTGTTCGGTATCTTATTATTTTGGCCCAAAGTCAGTATCGCCCGTCCATGATAGGCCTGTGTCGTTCGTATGTATTTTTGTATCATATATGGCTTCTGTGTACATATATATATATGCTAAATACGATGTAATACGGGACAACTTGACAGAAATAAAGTTCAGTTGATATTTTTCTCGATCTCTCTCGACTTCTTCTCTCTCTTGGCGATTCTCTCATTCGCTTCTTCTCTGGTTCTGTCTCGTTCTCATCTTGATCGATCTTGATCATTCACCTTCTAAATTCAGTTGCCATTGAATCAATTGTGCTTCTGAAACTGTGGTTCTTCCTTTGGAAAGTTTTCCTTAGGCTGTGCCGGCGAAAGTCGAACGTTGAGCTCGATTAAATCTTCGATCCTTTGCGAAACCCTAACCGGTTTCCATCATTTGGTATAAGAGTCTCGATTTTCTAGAGTGCTCGTAGTTTCTGTATTACTGATTAAGTTATCTAAGACTCTTGAATCAGTTGCTTCTGTGATTAAATTACTGATGTGATTGATTGTTTAATTACTGTTGACTTTCATAATGTCTAATAATGGCCAGTCAGTGAATCAATCTGTGTCTAGTAATGACCTTTTAGAAACCTTTAGGACTTTTCAAGAACAAATGACTGCACAATTTGCTGTTTTATCTGCTAACCTAGAACAAAGATTAGGGGAACAGGAAGTAAGACTTAATGAATTGCAACATAACAGAGTTGAAACTAATCAAGAAGGAGTTTTAGGGAGGGCTCCAATGGATCCTAGGACTAGAATTCCACCTATAGCTAATCTAGAGGAGTTAGAAGATCAAATATCCCACAATAGTGATAGGATGTCTAGACAGAACAATAGGCAGGATAGGGAATTAGAATTCATAGATAGGAATTTAAATAATCTTAAGCTTAGCATACCAGGGTTCAATGGAAGGAATGACCCTGATTATTATTTTGAATGGGAAAGGAAAATAGAATTGGTATTTGAGTGTCACAATTACTCTGAGGAAAAGAAAATTAAGGTGGCTGTAGTAGAATTTACTGTGTATGCGTCTTCTTGGTATCATAATTTAGTGTTGACTAGATATAGGTGTGGGGAACCTGCTATACAGACTTGGGCAGAGTTTAAGACTTTAATGAGAAAGAGATTTGTACCAAGTTATTATTATAGAGAGTTGCATAAAAGGTTGCAAACTATTAGTCAGGGAGTGAGATCAGTAGATGACTATTATAAAGAGTTAGAAGTTTTGATTATTAAGACAGGAGTTATTGAGGATGATGATGCTACTATGGCTAGGTTTCTGAGTGGATTAAATTCAGAGATAGCTGATAAGGTAGAACTGTATCCTTGTGGAACATTAACTGAAATGGTGAATATAGCTACTAAGATAGAGATTCAATTGAGGAAATCTAGGCAATATAAACCCCCTGGGATTGGGTTTAAGACTACTATGAGGAGAAATTTTGGGAGAAATACTTCTGGAAACTGGAAGAATAATAGTAAGGTAGAGTTTAAGGGAAGAAACAATGAAGTTAAGATAGGACAGAAGTCTGAAAGGGGTAGGAATGTTATGACAAGTCCTGTAAATGGGTCAAACAGGACTAGGGATATTAAATGTTTTAGGTGTGGAGGCTTAGGTCATATAGCTTCTGAATGCCCTAACAAGAGAAATATTTTGATTAGAGAATCTGGAGAAGTAGAATCTGAATCTGAATCTGAAGAAGAAGAAGAAGAAGAAGAAGAAGAAGGGGTTAATGTAGTTGGAAAGGATGATAGTGACCTAGAAGATGAAATAGAACTACCAGTGAGTAGGGATCTTTTTGTGGTTAGAAGAGATTTAAATAGTAATAAATTACCTGATTCCAATGCTATACAAAGGGAAAATATATTCCATACTTGATGTTTAATTGATGATAAGTGTTTTAACATGGCTATAGATAGTGGTAGTTATATTAATGCTGCTAGTACCCTATTGGTATCTAAATTAGGATTAACCACTACTAAACATCCAAAACCATATAGATTGCAATGGCTTAATGAGTTGGGAGATGTTAAGGTTAGTCAACAGGTTTTAGTGAATTTAAAGTTAGGAAAATATGAGGATTCTGTTTTATGTGACATAGTTCCTATGCATGCTGCTCACTTGTTGTTGGGTAGGCCTTGGCAATATGATAGGAGGGTAGTACATGATGGTTATAAGAATAGGTATACAGTACAGAAGGATGATAAGAAGATTGTTTTAGCACCTATGACTCCAAAGGAAATATTTGAGGATCAAACTAAAATTAAATCTGATTATAAGGAGTTATCTAAGTCTAATTTGGGAAATGATTTTAGTACAAAGGACATGAAAGGAACTTTTGGATTTTATGCTAAAGGTAAGGATGTAGGAAAGGCAATAAAAAGAAATGCTAATGTATACTTGATGGTTTTTAAGGACTGTTATGAGTGTCAGAAAGGAACAATTGAAGAAGTACCTAGTACAGTGAAAATGTTATTGGAAGAATATAGTGAATTGTTTCCTGAGGATATACCTAGTGGATTACCTCCATTAAGGGGAATAGAACATCAAATAGATTTTATTCCAGGAGCTGTTATACCAAACATACCTGCTTATAGGGCCAATCCTGAAGAGGTTAAGGAATTAAAAAGACAAGTTTCAGAATTGTTAAGTAAAGGATATATTAAAGAGTCTATGAGTCCTTGTGCAGTACCTGTATTACTAGTGCCTAAAAAGGATGGTAGTTGGAGGATGTGTGTGGATAGCAGGGCAGTAAATAAGATAACTATTAAGTATAGATATCCAACTCCTAGGCTGGATGAGATGTTGGATCAATTGCATGGTGATGTTATATTTTCTAAAATAGATTTAAAGAGTGGATATCATCAAATAAGGATGAAACCAGGAGATGAGTGGAAAACAGCTTTTAAGACAAACTTTGGATTATATGAATGGTTAGTGATGCCTTTTGGGTTGTCAAATGCTCCTAGTACTTTTATGAGGCTTATGAACCATGTATTAAGGGAATTTATTGGGAAATTTGTGGTTGTTTATTTTGATGATATACTTATATATAGTAAATCCTTAGAGGAACACTTGGGACACTTAAGGATTATCTTGAATGTGTTTAAAATAGAACAACTTTATGCTAATTTAGCTAAGTCTAGATTTTGTTTGGAAAGTGTGGTTTTCTTAGGATTTGTGGTAGGAAAAGAAGGTGTGTCTGTAGATGAAGAAAAGGTTAAGGCTATTAAAGAGTGGCCTGTACCAAAAAGTGTAACTAAGTAAGAAGTTTTCATGGATTGTGTTCTTTTTATAGAAGATTTGTGAGAAACTTTAGTACTATAGCTGCTCCTTTTACTGCCATAACAAAAAAGGATAATGGGTTTATTTGGGGATTAGAACAACATCAATCTTTTGAGACACTTAAGAATAAGTTAACCCAAGCACCTGTTTTGAGTCTTCCTGACTTTGAAAAAATGTTTGAATTAGATTGTGATGCTTCAGGGTTAGGAATAGGGGTTGTACTTTCTCAAGAAGGAAAACCAGTAGCTTATTTCAGTGAGAAATTAAATGGTAGTACATTGAATTATTCTACCTATGAAAAGGAACTGTATGCTTTAGTAAGGGCTTTGGAGGTATGACAACATTATTTGTGGCACAAAGAATTTGTAGTTAATACAGATCAGGAGGCTATTAAGTATTTAAAGAGTCAGTCAAAGTTAAATAGGAGACAAGGTAGATGGATAGAATTCATTGAAAGTTTTCCTTACATAATTAGATATAAGAAAGGTAGTGATAACATAGTTGCAGATGCTTTATCTAGGAGATATGCTTTATTGAATGCTGCTGATACTACTTTATTAGGATTTTCCAGTATTAAACTATTATACCTAGGGGATAATGATTTTAAAGAAATATATAAAAGGTGTGAAATTTCTTCTCAAGGAAAATATTTTATTAATGAAGGATACTTGTTTAGGGAAAATAGATTATGTGTTCCTGCATGCTCTTATAGAGGATTATTAATTCAAGAGGCACATAGTGGTGGATTAATGGCACATCTAGGAACTCAGAAAACTTTAGATGTCTTAATTGAATATTTTTATTGGCCACACATGAAAAAGGATGTTTTGAAACATTGTGTTAATTGTATTAAATGTAGGCAGGCAAAAACTACTTCAAAACCTTTTGGATTATATACCCCCTTACCTGTATCTAATCATCCTTGGGTTGATGTATCTTTGGATTTTGTTTTAGGATTACCTAGGACTAATAGAGCTAAAGATTCAATAATGGTTGTAGTAGATAAGTTCAGTAAAATAGCTCATTTTATACCTTGTAATAAAACAAGTGATGCTGTAGCAGTGGCTGAATTATTTTTTTCTAATGTGGTTAAGTTACATGGAATTCCTAAGACTATAGTTTCAGATAGGGATGTTAAGTTTTTAAGCCATTTTTGGAAAGTTTTGTGGGGAAAATTAGGGACTAAATTATTATTTTCTACAACTTGTCATCCTCAAACTGATGGTCAAACTGAGGTGGTTAATAGAACTTTGGGAAACATGTTGAGGGCTGTCCTTGGAAAGAATCTTAAACAATGGGAGTATGTGTTACCTCAAGTGGAATTTGATTATAATAAGACTTTACATTCTACAACTAATAAAACTCCATTTGAGATTGTGTATGGATTTAATCCATTAACTCCATTAGATTTGAGTCCTCTACCTCATATTGACTTGCAAAATTTTGATGTTGAATCTAGAGCTGAAAGTATAAAAAGATTACATGAGACTGTAAGGCAACAAATTAATAAGAAGGTACAACAGATGGCCGAACATGCTAATAAAAGAAGGAGGAAGATGATTTTGAAACCTGGAGATTTAGTCTGGGTTCATTTAAGGAAAGAAAGGTTTCCAAATTTTAGAAAATCAAAATTGGATCCTAGAGGGGATGGACCATTTACTATATTAGAGAAAATTAATGATAATGCTTATAAAATTGATTTACCTGTTAAGTTTGGAAATGTGAGTAATTCTTTCAATGTGGCAGACCTTAGTCCATTTCTGGGACTTGTTCAGGCTTCAGAGGCGAAACCTTTCCAAGAAGAGGGGAATGATGTGAATCCTATGAATTTATATTTAAGTAATTTTGAAATTTGTTGTGAATTAATTATTTACAATTGTTTGTCTTATTTGTTGAATTAATAGGAGAATATTGTAGCATATGGATTCTGTGGACTTGGACATAATTGCTGGGCAGTTCAGAATATGTTTGGAGTGTACAGATTATGTAAATTTTTTTATTAAATATTTTGTAATCCTATATGATGCATTCGCCGGTCGGAATGGGCTAATGGGAATTAGGACGGTTGTATAATCCGCCACCCGGTCCATAAATTGGACTAGCTGGATTGTGGATTAATCAATCCTTAATGACCATGATTAGCTATAGTGTTTTAGCTGATGGAAAATTAAGCCTTAAGCTTAATTGTATTTTGGGTCATTTTGTGGATGGCTGCATTTGGGCTGGTCGACACTTCACGTTGGGTGTTGTTTGGATTTGGGTTGTTCGGTATCTTATTATTTTGGCCCAAAGTCAGTATCGCCCGTCCATGACAGGCCTGTGTCGTTCTTATGTATTTTTGTATCATATACGGCTTCTATGTACATATATATATATATGCTAAATACGATGTAATACGGGACAACTTGACAGAAATAAATTTCAGTTGATATTTTTCTCGATCTCTCTCGACTTCTTCTCTCTCTTGGCGATTCTCTCATTCGCTTCTTCTCTAGTTCTGTCTCGTTCTCATCTTGATCGATCTTGATCATTCACCTTCTAAATTCAGTTGCCATTGAATCAATTGTGCTTCTGAAACTGTGGTTCTTCCTTTGGAAAGTTTTCCTTAGGCTGTGCCGGCGAAAGTCGAACGTTGCGCTCGATTAAATCTTCGATCCTTTGCGAAACCCTAACCGGTTTCCATCACTAGGTTTGACTCCTATTATTTTAACATTTATAACTAGAAAGTTTTCATAAGTATTCTCATTATCCATTTGCATATACCTAATCCATATTGATTTAGATAGTTAAGATACTAAATAAGTATACTCAATTGCGAAGTACCTGTGTGATACGACCTTAAAATGCTATACCGATTCCGTGCACTTGGAGAAATAGCCCATCAATAAGAAAAACACTAATGGGGGTTTTAAAAATAGAAAATAATAAAAATAATAAATAAAATAAAATAATGAATAACCGTAAATATGATAAATATGCTAGAAAAATCGTAATCCACCACTAAAGTAGGTCAAAATATAATAATCATTTCTAATTAATCATTTAATCATGAGAAGATTGACTAAGTTGTAAGTGAAAAGTAGGGTTGTACACCTTATATTAATTGCCTAAAATAGTTAATACATTAAAGTACCAATATTAATCCTATTAAATACTAGCAGTATAGTAGTAACAAACGACTCATATATTTAACTATATTTAATGCATTGATTACACTTGGAAGGATGTCAATCTAAGTACCCAAACTAGTACAATAAGCATGTCTGTATTTTTCTCCTTTGACCCACATGTATATAAACGTTTCACTACTCCTATTAGAATCACAAAATTATTAGGTGAAATTTTATCTAACCTAGCTATAATTTATACATATAAACTTAGCATATTTATGTAACCACCTAGCAGGAAAATAATCCTACATACTGTCACTATGAGGAAACAAGAACAAGGCATGCACCATATAAATTATACTTGACATAATCATATATATAAACAATAGTAGTTAAAATCGAGTCAAAGAATAATATTATAAAATAAAGAAAAATAATATTATATCTCAAACCATAATCTAGGGTTTCAGTTTATTCCCCGTCAATAAATAATTATCCTATCATAATGATTTAATTAATTACACAAAAATATATATTAAAAATAAAAATCAAAAGTAGAGAAAGAAATAATCAAAATTAAATAAGGATTAAAGCTTAAAAATTTATTCAAATGAAAAACTATTAAATTTCATTTGAAATAAATTTCCCCAATTCTCTTTTCTCTTTCTTCTCTCGTCTAACTTTCATGAATTTTAGTGCTGCCCTTCTTCTTTTTATTTTTCTTTTTTTCCTCATTTCTTTGCTGACGTGTGTACTACACTCCTCAACGGCTAGCCCTCTCTTTCGTCTGCGTTTCATATGCTACTACGCCAATTTTTTTTCTTTTGTTTTGTTATGTGGTGGCTTCTCCTTGTTTCTTGCAGCCCCTCCTTTTTCTTTTCTTCTAACTTCTCCCTACTGGTTGTATTGCTTTTGTCCCTTCTTCATGTCAACGTTTTTTTCTTTTCTTTTTGTGCCTTAATTATGTGCTATTCACTAGCTCCTTTCATTGATTTTTGTGTGGCAGACTCTTCCTCGTTTCTCCCACTAGCTTCTCTGTTCTTTTCTTCTTTTTGTGTGCTCTTTTTATTGCCTACTTCCCTCTCATGTGCTGCCCTCTCTTTTTTTCTGAGGCCTTTGGGCCTTCGGTCCTTGGGCTTTTGGTTCAAAGGCAAAACAGTATAATTTTTTTCTTTTTTTTTACTTTTCCTAAAAAATAATATTAGAAAAATTAATAAATAATATTATATTCTAAATTTATTTAATTTGTTTCATTTTAGCTTAAATAATAAAATTTATGTAATTATTATCACTTAAGCATAAAATCATAATATTCACATGTATTACTTAAATAAAATACAGAAAAACTTAGATTAAAGGGTATAAAATATGCCATAATATGAACTCATCAGGATGTTAGGGAAAGAAGGCATGAAGCAGAAAAGAAGTAGAATGATAGGGAGAAGGATTAAGAAGAAGATGGTGTGTGAGGTGCCATTGAGTAAAATAAGGAGAGGGAGGCATGTGAAAGTGGGGGATATGATGCAGGAGGGTTTACCAAACCTAATGGATACCGGTTAAGATATAACTTAGGATTAAAATTTAATAACGCACTCTCTACTACATTTTAACCTAATTAAATTTTATATCTAATATGTCATAATAACAATACATATAACAATAATATATTTAATATAAAATAGCCTACAATATTTATTACAACTAATAAACAAACTTAAAATTTTATAATTAGGGTTTCAAAAGTAGGAAATTATAGTGATATATGTGGGTATGGGCGTGGTTTTTCCTACACCAATCGAATGGTTTGTTGAACACATCAATTGGTTCACGCAAATAATTGGCCGGTATGATGAGCACATTAGTTGGCTTGTGTGAACATTTGATTGGTTCAAGAAACCCATCGATTGGTTTCATAAACAATAAATAAACCTTATAGATCCATTGACTAGTTATTTTGTGTAACACCTTTAATTTTTTAACTAGAAAAAATTTACTTTGAAGACAATGCGGAAATGCTTGAAAAGAAAAATAGGGGAATTTTACTATCACATCAATCATGAGAGATGTGTGATCATCACCTAAGACATGCCTGATGCAAGGTAAAATGGAATAATTGTAGAAGAATGCATGATCACAAACAATACAATAATACTAATAAAGACAGTTTTGAGAATAACAATATCATATATAGAAGGGAGTATGAGAGTTTGCAAAATCCAAATAATAGAATCAAAGCCACGAGTTTAAATAACTAAAAAGAATTAAAAAAAATTCCCAAGAAAGGACAAAATACATCTGAATACTTAGCCAAACTATTAATAATGGGAATTAAGAGTTTGTTAGAGCCTTTTTATCCGACTCTTCAGGTAGCTAACCAAGAGTTAAAGGGATAGTCCCCTTATATTTTTATCTTTTTATTTAATACCTATTTTCTTCTCTACCAGGTTATGGTTGGCAGGGAGTATACACATATTTATAAGGTATAGGATAATGATGTGATAGGACAATATGGCATTGGTGTCTAGATAAAGTGGGTGCAGTAACCTTATACAAGCCCCTAGCAATATTTCTATCACTTAAGTGGGTGTGGTATCCCAATTTGTATTGGTCATTACAACAAATGCACTTAAGGTGTGGTAGGCTAGGCCATGTAATAACGGATATCCATATCTAATCACATTTTGTTATCGGATATTCGATCAAATCAGATATAGGATAACCTATATCCATATCCATATCTATTAGTATTGAATATCTAAAATTTTCAATATCCAAAAAATCAAATATAGATATTGGATATTTTCGGTACATCTGATTATCCAACAAATATCTATTTTTTAATATAAAAAATCCTATTTTGATTAGATATATGAAAATCTAATGCTTTAGATTCACATATCTGATATCTAGTATCAAAATATCCAAAACCCTAAAAAAATCATTTAAATATCCGAAATAAATGGCAATGTGGATATTTTAACCTAATTGAATTACATAAAAATAAATTCTTAAAGTAATAATTATATTATATCAGTCCAAATTCCATAAGGCACATACAACAAAAGTCTAAAGTCCATAAATTCATAATTAAAAGATAAATAATTTTAACTAAAGAGTTTTTGAGCCAATAAAGACATCATATTATCAAGTCTTCAAACTTTGAAGTATCGGGCTCATCAATCTGCACCATAGGTGGTAAGCCTATAATATTTTTAAAAAGAAATAACATAAAAATTAGGGGAAAAAATAGAAAATGCTTTTAAAAACATATCTATAAAATAGAACTAGATTTAATATTTTCGATCTCCTCAATCATCTCTTCTACTTGAGGATGATTCAAAGATGACTATATCCAATCTTATGTCCAAACCAATGCTTATACCATTCTAGGGGTTAAAGAACTATGAAACAAATCAAGAACTTGACCTCCGTTGCTAAATACAGTCTCCGATGCGATTATGAAGATGAGCATAGCTAAAATATACTTATCCATCAAAGCATGAACTTCATAATTTATAACATTATCCCATCACCAAACAAAGATATCAAAAGTTGTGCCAACCACAAGCAAGTTCTCCTCTAAATACTTGTTTAAATCATTCCTACCATGAGCTAAAGTAGTGAAATGCCCCGAAAATTTCTAACTCTAAATATTATATTTGAATGAGGTTTTATCATAAATATTAATTAAGTAAATTATTTTAATTAAAATAAAAGTAAATTAATTAGGATAAATCAAGAATAAATTTATAAGTATGTTAATTAAGAGAAATTGGGTATTTTAGCTAATTAAGGATTTTATTTTAGAAATTAACTAAATAAATTATTTTATTTAAAATAATGAGGAGAAAATAGTTTCAAATTAATTTTAATTTTATAAATAAATTAATGGAAGAAAATTTGGGTGTTTTGCTAATTAAAATGGAATTTATGGAAAATATTTTAAATATCCTAATTTAGCCTAAAAAGGGATTTAAATTTTATTTTATTTAAATATTATATTTTTAAATATTCTAAATATTCAGATTAATTTAATTGACCCTAACTTAATTATTTTCTCCTTTCCTTTTTCCCTTTTTCTTTCTTCCTTTTTCCTTTTCTTTTTCTTTATTTTTCTTCCTTTTCTTTTTCCTCTTCTTTTTCCCGGTTGGGCTGCCCTCTCCCGCGGCCCAATCTTTTTCCCCTTCTTTCTTTCCCTCGGCCCAGCCCGCTCCCGCGCGTCCTCCTTCCGCCCTGTGTCGCGCCGCGTTTTGCCTTCTTCACCACCGAAACTCACCGTTTCATTTATTGACCCCTTCGACCCGCGCCCGACCGCTAGGTTCTCCCTTTTTCTTTTCTTTTCCCCGGCCGACCGATCCGCCTCCCTTCCTTCTTCCTTCTTCCTCCTTCCTCCTCCGTCAACGCTGCTGCACCTTCGACTCTGTCAATGGCATCCCCGGTTACGATGAATAATACCGGTCGTTTCTTGTCTCATTGCCTTCCTCTTAACTCCAGGAATAAATTGGAATAATTATTCGATGTTATGTCTCGCCCGTTTCCTCTCCCCAGCCCTGCGAACCTTCGAGCGAAACCAAGGAATCGTCGGCCGTTTTCTAGCACCGGCCACCCAAATCTTCGTAGCTAATAACTTCCTGCCTACCTCCAAAACCCTATTATACCATCTACCAGCTATAAAAGCCTGATTGTAGGAGTTGTGGAAGATTTTTCTTTCCCGAAACCCTCGGCCCGAGCTGCCGCCACCCCAACTTCAGACGCCTCTTCCGCCGCCTTTGGCCAACCTCAGCGCCACCGAAACATTCCATTCTCTTCCCTGAAATTTCCTCTAGTTAACCAAACTATTTTCAACTCTCGATTCTTCTTGTACGAGCCTCAATAACCATGCAAAGTTGGATGCTCGTTTCGCCGGAATTTTGACCCCGAAGCCTTAAACCACCGTCCTCCGCCATTCTCCACCACCTTTGGCTGCACCACCACCATCATTTTGTCCCTATCTTCCTGGGCAACAATAAACACCTCTTATATCACCTCAATTCTCCCTATCTTTTTCCCAACATCCATCTTTCTCTTTGTTCTTCTATTTTTCCGGCCACCGCCGCCGCCGCCGTGAACCACCGTCGGTGCCACCTATCCCCACCAGCTTAAGGTTGAACCCTAGACCCTCTCAACCATTTTCCATATTATTACAAGCCTTGATTTAATTTATTTCAATTATTTGCATATAATTACCATTATTATTATTCTTAATATTTATATTCTTAATATGTTTTATTATTATTTGATGAGAAATTTTATACTGAATTGTACTTGCAGGATGGAGAGTGGTGATAAAATAATTTTATTGTTAGTTTCGAATTTCAAGTTATTAATTGAATTATTATAGGATTATTATCATTATTATTATTATTATTATTATTATTATTATTATTATTATTATTATTATTATTATTAGAATAATTATTATTATCATTTTATTAATTATTCTGGAAAATCTTAGGCCCTAATTTTGTATTAACATTCACACTTATTTATTTTAGTATTATTATTTCTATTGTTCTTATACCTATTGACAATAATATTATCATTATCTTTATTATTTTAATATTATTATATATGTTATTAATTTTATTATTAATATTAAATAAATGGTAAGTCATTAGTTATTTGAAAACTTATATGTTATTGTTATTGTTATTATGGTTATTATTATTATTATTATTATTATTATTATTATTATTATTATTATTGTTATTGTTATTTAGATTCACATTGAAAGTAGTTTTATTAATTTTGACATTAGTATATTAGTATCATTATTATTATTAGGGTAAAGTCTTTAACCCTATATTATCAAGCTTTATAATATCTCTATTATTTTATGTCTTTAGCAAAGTTAGAATTTTGTTAAGGTTATTATTTGGTCAAAGCTCTAAGGAGGCGTAGGAACGTGCTCCAAGACCGGTGTCGTTTCAGGTAAGGGGTGCTAAGGCCTTTTATGTACTAATGTGCATTGTGTGCCTCGTATGCTATGCATTCTATGTTTATGATTATTAATTATACCGTATATGATATGACAGGGAGTTGAAGTATGTTTTTCGTATGGCATGTGTATTATTTGTGTATGACCCTATAAGACATGCATGTGAGGATGTTGATATGATTTTAAGTGGGAGAAAGGATGAAAAAGGAGGATGGAGAAAGAAGTTGATTAAGGGATGTGAGTTTACCTAAGTATTCCATTGATTCATGAGTAAAGGAATAAAATGGAGAATTTCAGGGTTTCGTGTGTGAGAATCTGATTTATGATTTTTGAGGTTTTGTATGGAGAATATAATTTATGGTTTTATATGGGGAAGTTTAATTTATGGTTTTGTATGGTTTTGTGGGAGACAATATAATTTATGATGTTATATGGGAGAATTGAATTTATGGTTTGTTAGGGAGAATCTAATTTAAGACGTTATTTGGGGAGAATGTAATTTATGAACATTATATGGGAGAATCTAATTTATGATTTGTTTTGGGGAATCCAATTAATCCAAATTATGGTTTTGCTTGGGAGATTCTAATTTATGATTTTATGTGGGAGAATCTAACTTATAGTCTTGTATGGGAGAATATAATTTGTGGTTATGAAAAGGGAGAATCTAATCAATGGTATTATGTGGAAAAATCTTTGGGTTTTATATGATTTGAATCCTTGTGTTGGTATGGATTGAATTTAGGGTTTTGTGTGAATGAATATTTGGGATGTATATGGTTTGAATCTAGGGTTTGGTATGAATGAATCTTTGGGTTATGTGGATTGAATTTAGGGTTTTGTATGATGAGGTTTTGGGTTTTACATAATGATTAATGTCTGCATGGGTATGAAATTTACGTGTGGAAAGTTAATTTGGGATGCAAGGAAGGTAATGTAAGTGTTGTTTGGGTGTTTGAGCACTTGGGATGAAAAATAGCACGTGGAGCAAATTAAGGGTACGAAGGAGACTAAATTAGGGTTTTGGGATAAAACCCTAGAGTGAGATGTGAAGTAGAATTGGAGAATAATTGTGAAGGGAGCGATCTATGCATGTCTAGGGTTTGGTGGTAGCACGTGTGTAATTGGTGAATAAAGTATGATGATGAATATGGAATTTATGATTTATGATTCGTGCTTGTGCTTGGTGAAAGCCTTTGAATAAGATACTTAATAGATTAATCACGTAAAGTGGAAGAAGTTGACACGGGCCCAGACCGATCCACCGGCATAATAGTGGTAGGGAATATTTCCCTCGCGACCGATCCATCGGCTAAAATAGTGGCAGGGCATGTACCCTTGCGACCGATCCACCGGCTATAATAGTGGGGGATCTCGAGCTCAAAAAAACAAAACGTATGTGTTGAAAGATATGGGAAGACACTAATCACTTAAAGTAGAACACCGTACGAGAAGGGGCCAGACCGATCCACCGGCTATAATAGTGGCAGGGTATGTTACCCTCGCGACCGATCCACCGGAAAAAATAGTGGGGTTCCCGTAATCGTATGGACTTGAATAAAAGTATGGTGTGACATGATTCCTGATAAGAGATAAACTAAGTAATTGAGTCGGATTATATACATATGGGCCTTTATACTTTTACTTGGATGATCACATGAATTATGTTATCATGTTTATGATCTTTTATTCTTATGCATGGATTATGTGCTTATGTGTCGGCCTTAGTACTCGGTTACCTTACTCAGTACGTAGCGTACTGATCACCCTTTTTATGGGTGCTGCTCATTCCCACGAGTAGTATGCCCTTCTGGTTTGTGTAGGTGGGCGAGATATCAGTTGGGGCTGAGTGTTGAGAATGTTTGGCTCGAGATTCAAGAGAGTTGTGGCCATATTATAGTTCTATTTTATTACTTTTGAGAGAGTTATGATCGTATTTCATTCTTTATGTAATTTTATTTCCTACTATTATTTCTTTGTATTGGAGTATTTATCCTCTTTGATTTCGCACTCTGATTTCTATTTTATTACGTTTATAAACGTTTATGTGTACTCTGATTTTAAGGTATGATCTTTCAAGTTCTTTTATGAACTATTGATTTGAATTTAATGTGAATCTTTTCCTTAGCCTTAGCACTTGGTACTGGAACGGTCGGAGAGAACTGGTCTAGTACTAAGTGTGGCGGTAACATTTCCAGAATTCACGGGTTTTAAGTACTTCTAATTTAATTGCTTTCGCTTTTAAGAAAAAAAATAGTGAATTTTGGGGTGTTACAAGTAGTCTCAGCATCCACTGTTTCTTCAAATTCTTTACCAACTGGATCATCATGTCATTCATAAGTGACGTCACTTGCATTCATCGATGAAGATGGCTTAGGGGTTGGAGAATATGTAAGCTTAGAGGCATAAGAGACATATAATTCTTTCAAAGTTATACCACCCTTAGCATGCATATCAAGTGCAAGTTTAAAATAAAAATACTCAATTATTACCCAACGCACAATTCTCATCTTCACCCTAGGATCAAGAATCACACTAATAAATAGCAAAACATTGGTATTTTGTGCACTTTCCCAATATTTATTATATTTGGATTTCATACCTAAAGCCATTGCACTTATATCAAAATCATCACCATCTCTAGCAACACCAATCATTTTACAAATACCACAAACCTCTTGTAAATACATGTTACCCCGTGACATACAAAGAACTAGATACCCTCAAAGTTATCTCATATAAATATTTCCAAAAACGAATCAACACATACATACGCTCCCAACATCATCAACTGGTACACCTTTTAGCTTATCCATTCCAACACGATATTTTATATCTCTTAAATCAAATACTTTCTTAAAGTCTAAAAGTAGCATCCAACATAAAATACATAGAATTTCACCAAGTTTCAATGTTAAAAATAAAATATTCTCTCAGAATCTAATTTCTCTTTTTCAACATATGTCTTGGATTTACTCGATCAAGAGGGAGATTATCTCATATATCTCACAGCATGTGAAACTATAAGAATATGATCACTAGACTCTTTCAGCCCCTCTTTCATAATAAGGCTCAATATATGAGTAATATATCTGACATGTAAGAAAGTGCCATTTAAAACTGACTCACACCAACCATTGAGTTGTTGTCTTAAATAATCAATGCACTTATCATTTGAATATGTATTATCAATTTTTGAAGTTAAAAACTTATCAATAATCCAATCAATTAAACATCTTTCAATAAACCTACTAATAATCTCACCAGAAAACTAATAATTAGGTAAAAAAATAATAATCCTTTTTTATGCAATTTCCAGTTCTTATCAATGAAATGAACAGTGAATACCATGTAACTCAAGTTTTGACAACAAGTCCATGTATCAGTGGTGAGACAAATTTATCTTGTGTAACTCTTACCTTTGGCTTCTTCCTTCGCCTCCACAACTACCCATCAACTCCTTGGAACCTCCTCTACCAACAAGCCATCCCTTCTCTTCTTCTTTTCCCCTTCCTTCTTCTCCTCCACCACCCTTGCATATGTTTTTCTAGCCCTACAATTACCATCTCTACTATCATGAGCCACCAGTCATTCACCCTCGACCACCACCTACACCCCTACTCCATCCTTGCACCCAACAACCACCCTAACTCCCCTCCACCTGCCCTCCATCTCACCCCAACCCAAACCAACCTCTCCCTTCTCTCTACTTCTCCTCTTCAATCCCTTCTCCCTAAAATTCATGCATGAAGCTCATGCAGCATGAGCCCTGCCTTTTATTTTGAGCATTTGGGGTTAATTTTGAGGTATAACCATGGTTAATATTAGTATATATTTAATTAAGCTTTTGAAAAAAATTTATTCTTTAAATTTTTCTACTTCTAATATGATAAATGTTGATATTATTTTTAGGTATTGATTTTTACTAATCAAAGCTCAAACCTTTAATCGAGGTATCGATAAGGTTTGATTATTGATGGAAATAAGGTAACCATTATACCCTACTAAAATGTGTGGATATAAGTATGCTAACATATTAGGCTTTTTAATATGATTTATATGCACGATATATGTTGTTAAGTTTAATATATTTAGTGGCATATGTTGGTTGATGAGAAGAAAAGCATGTTAATTTATGTGTCATGTGTAGAAATAATGCTTAAGGAAGGAGCTTCTTGTTAATGATAAAATTAAATACACATGTATGATATAATATGCTAATGTGGCCATTTGTTGCATAAATAATGTTAATATAAGCCCTAGGGGTATTTTGGTAAATTTACTTGTGCTAAAGTTGTGGCCTAAATAAGTGAGTGTGATAGGTGCTAATCAGTATTATGATAAATAATAATAGTTGGCGGTGTTAGATGACGTATATGGACCATGTATATTAATATTTCAAGTAATGAGGGTATTTTAGTAAAATTGATATAATAAGGGCAAAATGGTAATTTACAAGTGTAAAGGGGTTAAAATGGTATTTTAATAAAGGAGAAGGGTGTTTTGGTAATTAGGCGTAATAGAAAGGGTATGTTGGTAATTTTGTAAAGTAAAGGGGTAAAATGACAATTTAATAAAGAAGAAGGGTATTTTAGTAATATGGCGTAAAGGAAGGAGTATGTTGATAATTTTGTATAATAAAGGGTAAAATGGTAATTTAATAAAGGAGAAAGGTATCTGTTAATTTGGCTTAAAGAAAGGGTATTTTGGTAAATCGTCATAATGAAAGGGTTATTTGGTAATTTTGTAGGTAAAAGGGGTAAAATGATAATTATAATAATAACGAAGGGCAATTTGGTAATTTAACCCATCAAAAAGGATAATTTGGTAATTTAACCAACCAAATAGATAATTTGGTAATTTTAATAAATAAGAAGGGTAATTTGGTCATTGAACCAACCAAAGGGGCATTTGGGTAACTTTAATAAATAAGAAGAGTAATATGATAATTTAACTAAGTATAAAGGAGGAACACAGTAATTTAACCAACTGGAAGAGTAAAATGGTAACTTAACAAATATAAGGGGTAAAGTTGGTAATTTTATAAGTATGGAGGATGACTTGATAATCTAACAGATACAAGGGGTATTTTGATAATTATACAAATATGAAGGGTAATATGATAAATTGGAAAATGAAAAGGGGTGACTTGGTAAATTTACAAATAAGGGATATTTCAGTAGTTTTGTAAGGATGGTGGATAAATCGATAACTTGCACATGGCCTGTCAATGGATTAAATAAGTCTCCATAACCAGACCTAAGTAACATTGAACAATAATATAATGGTGTGATATAGTGTTTGTCTCGTATTCATGAAAGAGGTGTCTTAATAATTAATCATGCATGGTAATATGTGTTGGATGTAATATAAGGGCATCCTAAGGTTAAGTGTTCCATGATCCTTTGATGGGTTATTTCTGCAAGTGCACAGATTCGTTGTAGCATTTCAAGGTCGTATCCCAGAGGGACTTTGCAATTGAGTACACTTCTTTAGTATCTTAACTATCTAAATCAATATGGATCACATATATGCAATACAGATGATGAGAATAATTATTAAAGCTTTCTAATTGTAAATGCTAAAATAATAGGTGTGAAACCTAGGATTGAATTTTAGTCTCTAAATTAGTAATCCATGATGAAATAACACATATGTTGTAGTTTAATTTGTTAACTGTGAACAATTGGTCTAATGATATCCATTAGTGTCTTTCAAGGACTGAGAACGTATTTAATCTTATTTTCTGACTACTTTTGTGACTCACAAATTAAACCAAATACATTAAGTGTCACTAATTTTATAGTTCATAAGAATTAAACATCTACTTTCGTGATTGCAAAAATTCACATACGCATACTACTATCTGACAATAATTTCAACCTTTCAGTCGCAAATATTATCTAAAGAGATCGAATTTCATCAAATCCACTTTATAACAATTAATCCTAGCATGTGCAACAATATAGACGAATTAAACATATGAAATAATATTTCAGTTCATCATATTAACACTAAAATAGACCTAGTTTAATCCTAGCAAAGAAGACTACTCACTCATATCTTTAAGGAAAATCAATGAAATAAATTAAATAATAAGCATAACAACAATAAAAAAATATGAAGAAGAAGAATTAGATCAAATTAACCGTAAGCTAGAGGAGAACAAAGTCGATTCCGAGTTGATCATACATGAATAAGCACTTAAATCTTCAAAAAAATCAAACTAATGGAAACAACAAAATACATGAAGCTATTACTCGATAATGAGAAGGAAAAGTGGTATGGAATCCCCTTAGAACTCCCTAAGAAGTTCCCTAAGTGTGCCTTAAATAATCCCTATCACGCTAGGCATGTCGCGCACGATAATCATGGGGGTAAGTATCTTAGCTCTTGGACATATAGAAATTCGGACCTTGCACAGTTGTGCGAATCACGCACTGTCTAGCTGTGCAAGGTCTAGAGCCTCAACTTCTTCAGTATAAAATTCCGCATGACTATACGATTCATGCACTACCTAGCCATGCCATTTCGTTCTCTTCAAAAATCACAGGCAAGTGCTGCACAGCTATTTAGCTGGGTGTGCAACCGGCTATGCAGGTCTCTCTTCTAGTATCTTCTAAACTTCTTGGCACATCTCCAGCTCTCTTAGATTCTAGACTCTTCCATAAATATGTTGAGTTGACTTAATCTCCTCCAAAGACTTCCATGCTAGGTCCTTTGTTGTAAAAACATGTGCTTCTTTCTCGAATTTGGTGTTCTTTTGGAAATTCCTGAAACACAAAACTCAAGAAAGCAGTAGTGTAAATAATAGACTAGAACCGTAGCAAAATATATGAAAGATATTAAATGAAGTCCCAAAGTGAAGGCAAAGAAAGGTAAAAATATAGAAAATATTCACTTTATCATCCTCTGATGTGAATTAACCAAACTCTAAGACCATATTATGATGATGATATGATAACCCTTATGGCATATGAATAAATGGAAATGAATCTTGAATTGGAATTGGATGGCCTTAGTGGTTTCTTCATGTTAATATAGATAACTGTATGAATAAGGAATACTTTATAATGATAGAAACAATTAGTAATGAATAAGTATGTGGTTGTTGTCTTTCTCATGGTCGCCTTAATTAAGACATTAATAATTAAAGTGGAAGACCTTGAGATTAGGAATGGTGGCTCTTTAGGGGTCTCTACCCTAAAGATTTGGTTTAGCCCATGATTATTCTAGTATTTGCTGGTGTGCTTAGTGCCTCATCCAGGTCCTACATAATACTCTATCTAACTCTACAGACCTATTTAGGGGGTATGGATACCAATAGATTAGGTGTTTTTTTCCAGTAGGGTATTATGTGTCCTCATGCACTAGTGCAACCAAGGTATGGGTTGATGGTTGAAGGGTATTGTGTTGCTTGCATGTGCTAGTATGACTGGTGCACCTTTGTATCTCTAGGTTCTTGATATCCCCCTTGAGTCATATAAATAGAGGTTTTGTTCTAATTAAAAGGAAAAACACTAATCATGTAAAGTGAAAGATTATCAAGCCAGGCCTAGATGGATTATATCATGTGGACTGGTCCACCGGTTATAATAGTGGCCTTGAAGTGCTCTACTGTAGAAGAATTATATGTGCCTCAATCCACCGGTTATAATAGTGGCCTAGGAGCACTTTTTCCTCAAAGATGTATATGTATATTTCGATCCACTGGCTAATTGGGAATCCCAAGCTTAATAAACCAAATCTTGAATGTGAATAAATTAAGAAAAAATACTAATCACTTACAGTGGAACACCATGTGAGTCAGGGCCAAACTGATCCATTGACGAATAATAGTAGCCTGGTTGAGGGAGCCCTAGAGACTAATCAACCAACAAATAATATTGGTTAGGTACTTGTTGTCATGTATATTTCTGACCCACCATCTATAGTAGTGGGGTTCCCATACTCACATGGATGTAATTTAAAGATGATGATCGAATAATAGTTAATTAATGGCTTAAGACAAAAATAGTTACTTTCATTCTCATGACCTATTGTTTTAATATAAGGTTTACCTTGGTGCCTGTCTCTCTCGACATATGATGAAATTTTTAAGTACATGGATATTGTGTTATGCATTTCTTATTGTATGTGGTGTTACCTTATGTATTACTCTGTATGTTATCTTATTATACCATTTATCTATGATGTTTTATATGCGGGCCTTACCTTTCGGTTTGGTATAAAGGATTACTCCGTACTATAGTACAGAAGGGTTCCATTTGTGGGCCCCTACTTATTCAATGGATAATGTCCCTTGCAGGCCTATTGCAGATGATATTCAATTAGGCATTGGGGAAGAGCGTAAGGATTGTCTGGGAATAGTTTTAGAGTTTCCCTTTAACCTTTTATTTCCGTGTTCAAACCGATTTTTATTCTTGCAACCACTAATAGTGGCTTTTTATATTTTGTAACGCATTTACTGCGCTACTCTAATTCTACTTTGTTTTAAATAAAGTTTCAGTCTAAGCAAGTTGTATTTTATTTTGTTAGCCTTAGCACTTGGTACTGGAATGGTAGGAAGAAATCAGTCTGGCATTAAGTGTGGCACTAACAATCCTGAAATTTACGGTTTTTGCTTTTTGCTTCCTCTCATTTTTAAATAGAACGAAATTTTTCAGTAGTGAATTTTAGGGGTGTTATACAAAAAAAATGCATCATAACATTACATGAACATTTAATTATACATATATTAATTAAAATATGATAATTACTCATATAACCACATAACATCAAGGCCATATGCTACCAATGCTTGTTCATTTGGAAATAACCAAAACTAGCTAATAAAGCATCCAAGAGATGCTATTTGTGGTATAATTAGAAAGCTATATCATTCTCTAAGTTATTGCCGTAGTCACAATTTTCACTATCAAACCCACAAATTCTCAATGCATGGGTTGCCCCATTAACACAACAAATAGAAACACATATCATCAGAGGTAGGCACAAAGATTACTACCAACCAATCCAATAATTATTTCCATTCAAATATCAAACATTACCATTTTTGTTTACTTGATGTGGGATCAAACAAACCTAGAGACGCTAAGGTACCCTAGTCATACTGGCACATAAGGTAGCACCATATCCTACTAACTATCAACCGAGGGATGTAAAGGTACCCTAGTCGTACTCGTACATAAAGGTACACAATACCCTACCAACAAGGATACCTAATCCATAAGTATGCATACCCCCTAGTTAGGCCCGTGGAGCTTAATAGAGTACAATATAGGGTCTAGCTGGGGCACTAAGGCAAACTAGCAAAATCCATTAACAATTGTGGTCTAAACTACGTCTTTAGGGTAGTGACCTCTAAAGAGCTATAATTCCCAATCTTAAGTTATTTCACTTTAAGTATTAGTATTTTATAAGGGCGACCATGAGAACACACATTAATCACATAAATCCAATTCTTCATACTTAACCATTTTTATTCATTTCCAAACACTATGAGATAACCAAAATCAAGATCATTATCAATATCAACATTAAAAGTCTACTAAGGTCATTATAGGCTCAATTACTCACACTTAGGCACTTTAAGTCAAAATGATCAAAATAACCCTTAGGCTAGAGTTACCACTTTACCGTCCATTTCCATTACAAATTCCATTTTATTTATCAACTTTCCATAAAAAGGATATCATACCATAATTAAATTTTTATCATGTAATCAAATTACTAGATAGACAAAATGACCATTTTTCCCTTATGCATAATTCTACACATAAAACCCTAACATGCGCTTCTAGAACATCAAAACACATATTCTCATGCTTAACAATAAATAATACATATCCTACATGTTTATGAGAATAATCATCATAACATATCCCAAATTACCTTTATAACATACAATAATAATAATAATAATAATGCTAAAAAATAGGTATATTTAATACAACAAAACCATTATTCTCATGTTTATCAACGAATAACACATATCATGCATGTTTATTAGAATAATCATCCTAGTATACTCAAAATTACCAAAATACCCCTAGAACATATAATCTTGATAATCATGCTAAAACATGTGTTTGTCAGATAGCAAGTCCCTATTCTCATACTTAATGTCAAATAAAACTTATCATGTAGGTTTATTAGATTGATCATTATAGTACACTTAAAAATACCAAAATAGCCCTAGACCATATAATATTAATAATCATACTGAAACATGTGTTTCTAAGATAGCAAGCCACTATTCTCATACTTAACATCAAATAATACTTTTCATGCATGTTTATTAGCATAATTATCATAGTACACTAAAGATTACATAAATACCCCTAAACTAAATAATATTGATAATCATGCTAAAACATGTGTTTTTAAGACAACAAACCCCTATTCTCATACTTAACATCAAATAATACTTATCATGCATACTTATTAGAATAGTCATCATAGTACACTCAAATTTATAAAAATACTCATAGACCATATAATATTGATAATCATGCGGAAAGATGCATATCTAAACATACTTAACCTAACATTTTTACATGTACATATCATATGACACCACTTCCCAACATTAGACCCATTTTAATCACACTTTTGTACATATAATATTTTATACGGGATAGCATGCCTTAGTTTTTTGATTTGTCATGATAACAATAATAATCATATAATTATTTATAACATATCATGTCTAATAGAAATTGTATGTCAAAACCTTAATGTGTTATCATATGACATACAAACAATTCACTGGGGTATAAAGGTTAACTAAATTATGACAAAATCAAGCCATATTGGTAATCCTCTAAAAATGATTATGCTCTACTAAAAAAACATTTTCTCCTAAAATAATATCCCAAATGCCATATCAATGTTTGATTAATGAAATAATATTTTTTATTAAAAATATTTATTAAATATATATTTACCAAACTACACTAATATATTAAATAGTACCAAATGAAATTTAAAAGCCAAAACATAACTCATGTTGTATGTGCAGTGTGAGTCATGCACGTAAGGGGGGATGGCTCAATTGGTAAGTGGTTGGAGGTGGTGGTTGGGATGGTGTTTATTTAGCTGTTGCGTATAGAAGGTTAGGGGTGGAGATGGCAGTGGTTGGATGGTTTGCTGAAGGAGGGTCAAAGAAGGCGACGATAGCTATATAGGCTACGAGAAGCAGTGGTACAAAGAAGGGAATAGAGAAGAAGAGGAGGAGGAGGAGGAGATTAGGGAAGTGGTGTGGCCATAGCCAACATGCAATTTAAACCCTTTTGTTATCAATTGTAGCACTGGTAAATAAGGGTATCATTCTAAGCCGGGGATTGAGAGGGCTCACCTCTATTTAACTAGCTTAAAATAAAAATAAAAATAAAAACCCTAAATTACACAAAATAAATAAATAAGAAAAATACTAATGGGGGTTATAAAAATAAAAGTAATAACATAATAAAAGGAATAAATAAAATAAATTAAACTAATAATAATAAAATAATGGAAAACCACAAATATGATTAATATGCTAGGGAAATCGAAATCCACCACTAGATTAGGTCAAAATATAATATTAATTTCTAAGTCTTCTTTTAATCATGAGAAAGAGATCGACCAAGTTGTACACCAAAAGGAGGTCCATACATCTTATATTACTTCCCTTAATTAATTAATACGACAAAGCACCAATATTAATCCTATTAAATACTAGCAGTATACCAATAGCAAGCGGCTCCTATATTTAACTAGATTTAATGCATTAAGTATAATTAAAAGGTTGTTAATCTAAGTACCCAAACTAGTACACAAAGTATGTCTAGCTGTATTTCCTTTCCTTGACCCACACGTATCTAAACATTTTACTACTTCAGTTAGAATCACAAAACTATTAGGTGAATTGTTATCTAACCTAGATGCAATTTATACATATAAATTCTAGTATATTTATATGGCCACCTAGCAGGTAAATAATCCTACACACTGTCACTTATGAGGAAACCAGAACAAGGCATGCACAAAATAAATTATACTTGACAGAATTATATATATAAACGATAACAATTAAAATAGATTTAAGGATCAATCTCACAAAACAAAGAAAATAAAATTATATTTCAAACCCTAATCTAGGGTTTTAATTTATTCCCTAGCGATAAATATTCAGTTAGCCATAATTATTAAATTAATTACATAGAAATATATATCTAAAATATAAATTAAAAATAGAGAAAGAAATAATCAAAATTAATTATAGATAAAAAATCAAGAATATATTCAAATAAATATTCAAATAAAAATTGTATCTGAAATAAATTCTACTGGGAAAATTTCTTCCCTATTTTTCTTCCTTTCTGACACTGAATTCTGTGCAACTAATTTCTTTTTCTTTTTCTTTCTTTCTGGCTGACAACTGACGGTGGCTGACCGATGCGTTGCACTAAATACTATTGTTCTTCTCCTCGAAGTCCGTGCGGTTCTTGTCCTTCGTCGTTCGTGCTCCTCTATTTATTTCTTTATTTCGTACGGCTCTACCGAGCCTCCTGACGCCTCTCACCATTTTTTGTGCCGTGCCTCCCCTTTTATTCTCAATCCGTGCTCACCACTTTCTTCTTTTCTTTTTCGTGCCCCACGCCACTTCAGCCCTATTGACTCTTTCTTTCCACGTTTTTTTGGCTAGGATGGCTCGTTTGGCTTGTTCCCAGGCCTTTGGGCCTTTGACCCTTGGGCTACTGGTCCAAAGGTCTAATATCTTTTTTTCCATCTTTTTTTTATTTAAAAACAAAACTTGCAAAATAAAATTAAGAAAAATTAATAAATAATATTATGCTATAAATTTATTTAATTATTATCATTTTAACTTAAATAATAACATTTATGTAATTATTACCACTTAATCATAAAATCATAATTATTCACCTATATTACTTAAATAAAATACTAAAAACTAAGATTATAAGGGTATAAAATATGTCAAAATAAGAACTTATCAAGAAGGTGGCGATGAGGTGGTTGTGGGGTGATGGTGCAAGAAGGCAGTGGACACAACTAGAGGTAGGTAGGCTCGGAGGAACTATAGTGGTGTAGGAAATAGAGGAGGATGAGGCAACTGAGAGAAGGTGGTGGAGGCAGGATGGTGTGTTAAGGGAAGGAGATGGATGCAAGACTGTAGGAAGGTGGCAGGTTGCGCTGAGGTGGCAATTTGGGTCATGTAAGGAAACTACAAGGTGGAGGTGGTGGCTTCGAGTGGAGGGGTGGCAATAGTAAAATCCTTATCCTGGATGTGGATGCAAGGGATGTGGTTGGTAACAGTGGTATGGATTGACAGAAAGCACCATAGGGGAGGAAAGAAAAGGAAAATAAGATGGTAGGGGAGGAGGAAGGAGGAGGGAAGGAGGGAAAAGGGTGGTGGATGACAATTGCTAGGTTGGTGATGGGGGCAATGGGTGTTGCTGCAAGTGAAGATTTGGAAAAAAAAAAGGTAGAGGAGGAGGAGAGGAGGAAGGCGACCTTAGGCATGCATACAGTAGGAAAGAGTTGTTGAGAGATGGGCATGTAGGATAGGGTGTAGAAGGGGTTAAAAATTAGCAAATGGGGTGTCTTAGAGCTGATTAGTGCAAGCAGATGGGAGAGGGTGCTGCAAGGGCCAAAAAGGGAAGGAAAGGGGGTGAGAGGAGAGAGGTGGTGCAGGCATAGTTTGGCCAATAATGGAAAGAAGATAGCATGGGTGTGTAGGGGCATAGGCACGTTGTGTGTAGGGGGAGGAGGTAAGGGCACATTTGGATAGGGGCATAGATGGGGAAAGGAGGAGAAGAAACGAGATTGGGATGGGCTATGAGGGAAGAAGAAGAAGGCGTTAGGCAGGCGTAGGAAGAAAAAAAGAAGAGGGAATAGGCTGGCCCATGAAACAAGAAAATAACGGAGAAGAAAAAGAAAAGGGAAAAGGAAGAAAGGAAGAAGAAGGAAGAAAAAAGGAAAAGGGAAAAAGTAAAAGAAGAAAAAGAAAAATATAATAGATTTAGGGCTAGAATTAAAATTTAGATTAAATTTAGGCTATTATGATAATATTATATTAATTTATCTAATAATTAGGGTATCAAATTAAGAAAAATAATTTTGGTAAAATTATGAGTTTGAGGTTTATTTAAATAAAAAAGAGAAAGATATAATAATTATATTAATTTATTAAATAATTTATGTAGATTTGAAGGTCAAAGGTTAAAAAAAGCATATTTAAAGTTTTTTTTATAGATAAAACGCTAAACATTCTAATTTAGGATTATCAAAATTTGGGTATTACATAACTATGTTTGGTCCAATTAGTTACTTACTACACAAATTAGATGGTAGTTAAGTTGAACTAAGTACTGGTGCTAGGTGTTACAATTATATTTTACTGGAAAAAAATTAGAGATAATATAGATCAAGCCAAAGACAACAAATTAAACTAACTATAATTTCCCTACTTACTCTTTTCGGCTCAGAAACCTCTTCTCTTTATTTTAGATATGATTAAAAAGAACTAATATAGTTATTTAGTTGTATCAAAAACAAGTGTACACAAGTTATATTGACTTAGTGACTTTCGAGTTCAAATAAAAGTCTAGATCTTATATTCTTAGTATATTATAAATCAAAATAGCCATTTAATAACTAGAATAGTTATTTAATAAATTAGAATGAATGATAATTCTTATAACTATACAATATTTATACACCAAAAATAGATAAATTCCAATAGAAGGAATGATAATTTTCATAACCATACAAATCAACATTAGTAAAATTCTATGGGTCAATCACACATTAACCTCTACAATCAGGATGCTAAGGGCCTAAGGCATCCATTCATAACAAACAAAACCAACCAAATGGGTACTGACTATTTACCATATATACAATAACAAATAATATGAAACAAATAAAATAGATGAAGAGAAAAAAAATTAGATGGAAACAAAGTAGAGAACAAAGCCCTAACAAACAATTAGCAAAAAAAAAAGATCATCAATTTCCAAACTAAATTAATATAGAATAAAATACCAATAAATATAAAAATTAACAAAATAATTATCTAATACCTTAAATGTCAAAGCAATCCTTAAAGAGAATAATCAACAAATAAGAAAAAAAATCCCTAAGAATGAAAATTGCAAATGGAGAATCATTGAATAGAATCGATGATAATCAAATAGAGAAGCCAATATCTAAAAGTAAAAGGGATGGACAAGAGAATATAAACATTAGTTACCTAGATTGTCTATTTCCAACCCAAATTGACATAGAGTTAAAATGAAGAGGGACGAGGTCGCACAAGTGAGAACTAGAGATGAGAAGAACAAGAGGGAAGGCTTGTGCTATAAGTAGTTACAACTTTTTAAATATTTAGGTTGGATTAATTTTTAAATTTTAGTTGTATTAAATAATAGTATTTATAATTTTTTAATCAAATAAAATATTTTATATTTTATTTAAAAAAAATTCTTTTAAAATAGATTTTTTAATCAAATCGGATAATCCAGGAAAATATTAGATAAGATATCCGCCTTAAACAATTTTAATTTTAACTTGATCGAATATCTAAAATCCCGGATTAGATTTTCATATCCCTAATTTTTTCACAACCCTAACGGTGGGTGTGGTGTCCCTAAAAAAATCTCCCTCAATGTATTTTAACCACGTATGGTGGGCGTAGTATCCTATTATATGTGTTAAGCTTCCATGCCTTTTGTTCATGGTAGAGAACTAGGTGTGGTCAAAATAAATATATTAATAAGTGGGAAGTATATGGTCACTAAATGGAGGATTAATAATATGGTTTGTTATATATGAATTTAATGAATGATTAATATTGTTATATTTCCTATTATTATTTTACAAGCATGCTTTATTACATAATAACCTTGATCTTTGAAGTTATATTTTCTAAGTATGTCTAATACTATGCTATTATGTGACCTCAATGTGTAGCTTGAGCCCTTACTAAGTTAAGGTAGTTTATTTTACTAGTATTTTACCATATTAATACTACATTTACATAGTAACTATGATGACCCGATTTCTTTTCTTGTGAGTAGACGATGATATGCAGGGTTATGATTCTCAACTAAAGTATGTTAAGGACAATGACATGCGCTAGTAGATGGCTATTTCCTAGGTATCAAGATTTATAATTTGTTTAGTTAAGAGTTAGGCTTACCAATTTAGATTGTTTTTACCCATTGTTTTAGGAGGCTTTTGTTCTTTCCAGTTATTGAAACTCTTAGATTTGGTTATGCATTTAGATTTTGTAAATATATCTCTCATATATATTATTCTTATCCTTATTATTATCACTGCTCTTATTAGGGAATCATTCTTTTGGTGTTTTTCCATTTTACCTTACATTAAACATATGTTAGGAGATGATCACTCCTCTCCCATGATTGATGTGGTGGTAACATTACCTAGTTTTGTTTTTAATACACTTCCACATTATTACCAAAACAAAAAAAATTTGGTCCAAAATTTAGAGGTGTTACAAGTTGGTATCAGAGCACATGGTTTTAAATCCTAATGTTTCTTTAGAAAATGAATTTATTTTGCCTTTTCCAAGCTAGTAGAATCTGCTGTAGTCAATGAGCTAGTGCTAGTTCGAGTTAGTAGTTGGCCTTATATTTCTTATCTAAACTAAATTCTAGCCTTATGTGTAATGTGTTACCTCCATGTGTACTGACTAATTTATATCTAGTAACTAAATCTTTTTTAATGCAATACGATCATATTAGGAGTTTGATAGCTGCAAATTGGTAACTTGAGCGCTTCATGGAGATGACTGAGGCCTTCTTGGAGTGATAGATTCAACGTAAGGAAACTATACAACCATAAATACCTCCTCCTTTTTAACACCATCACCAAACGGTCAGCTTCACAAGGTTGGTCATCACCATCCACTAATCATTGAAGGTCAAGAGGACCCATATGTCTTAAAGCATTGGATGAGAGAATTTGAGAAATTCTTCATCACCAATGGTTTTTTAGAGGGTAGATATGTGGGTATTGGAATTGATCTACTCGTGGGGTCATTCTAATGAGCGGTATCGAGGTCAATAGCTGAGGGGAGCTTCTTTAGATTAGTATGAGCAATTTGTGGTGATTTTGAAGGCTTTATTCTACCTTACTCACCTAAGGATGGAATGTATGACGCGTTTATGTCTCTATATTAGGGTATGTCTACAAGATAACAATACTACAACCACTACCTCAACTTATTCTGTTTTGCTATAGAGGTGGATGCTAATGAGAGGATGAAGGTTCACATGTTTTAGTTAGAGTTACATCTAAGACCTCTAGAGATGTTAGTGGGGACTCATGTGCCAAACTTGCATAGCATTTATGAATATGTCTTGGAAGCATCACTGATTGTTCAAGTTTGTAGTGACTAGTCAAAGGCTAAGAATATTTTTGAGGAAGGTTAGTTCTAGGGTGGAGAAAAGTGATTCTAACCCATGAGTAGTCACCAACTAGGATCCACACCTCACTATGGAGGGCAGTTGATTTAACCATTAGAGAAGCACTTCTTATGTTCGTGCTATAACAATAATTATCTGATAGTTGACAGCACCGAGTAGTTAGTTCAGTGTCTTGGTTGTCTTAAGATGGGACTTTGTTGGTTCAAGTGTTATACGTTTGGGGTAGCTTCCAATAGAAGAAGAGAATTTCACAAGGTACGGTGGTTTAGATGCCACTAGCCTAAAGGGCCCAACTGACAGATGGTGGAGCTAAAAGAACTTCTTTGTAGTAGAGGGCTTGGAGGCCTATGCTTTCCAGATAGGATAAAGATCACGTAGTTCTACAAGACCTCCTTGAGGAAAACGTCTAAATGTGATAAGTTAGTTGAAGGCTGATAGGGAGGCAGACATCGTCACATGTACATTTACTATTTATTCTCTTCATGCATGTGTACTTTTTACTCAGTTGCTTCACGTTCTTTTGCATCTACCATTTTCATAACAAGGGTAACTATGACTCTTTTTAATAGGATAGAGACTTTCTATTTTTATTTTATATGGGGATAGAATTCTATATACTAGGTTATTTAAGGATGTGACCTTAGTTATTAGTAAAGTTGAGATTTTGTAGATCTCATAGAGATTGAGCTTCACGACTTTACCATGATTCTAGGGATGATCATGCTTGCAAGGTACGCATAGGAGTTTATGGTTCTTAAGGAACCAAAGGATGCGAAGGTTTCTTATCGGATATACAAGCCTAGGCTCTCAATAAAAACGGTACCCATATAAGTTCTTAGCATATTGGTACGTAAGGGATAACCACACGTTCTATTTAGCATTCATGACTTAGGTGTTTGAGGATATTCTGGTGGTATAAGAATTTCTAGGTGTGTTTCCTGATGAGAATTTAGGTATGCCACTAGTGTGTGATATAGGCTTCATAATATATCTTCTTCCAGGGACAGATCCTATGTTAAAGACACCCTATTGCATGTTCACAATTGAGATGGCATAGTTACACATTTAGTTGGAGGAGTTATTAGAGAATAGGTACATTTGATAGAGTATATTGCCTTAGGGAGCACCAATCACTTTTGTTAGGAAGAAGGATGGTGGATGCAGGATCTAAATCAATTATTAGAAGTTGAACTAAGTTACAAACATTACCCTCTACCTTAAATTAATGACCCTTTTGATCAATTATGTGGGGTTATAGTATTGTCATATATCAACCTTAGTTTTGGGTACCATTAGTTGAAAATTTTCAAGTAGGACATACCAATATAGCTTCTAAGATGAGGTATGGCCATTATGAGGTCACTATAATTTCCTTTGGACTCACTAATGCATTAGTGGTGATCATGGCCCTCATGAACCATATCTTCCCACAACACCTTGATTAGTTTATTGTGCTCTTCATCGATGATATTTTGATTTACTCCAAGATTCATGAGGAACACAAACAACATTTGAGGAAAACTTTGAAATTTTTTGAAATACCCCAAAGCCATAATTTTGGGACTTATGGCAAAATAATAATTTATTAGAAAAATTAATTAAATAAACTATTTTTATTAAATAAGAGGGAATTAATTAAGGAAAATCTAGGAGAAATTAATAAATAATTTAAATAGGAAAATTTGAGTATTTTGCTAATTAAAATGGAACTTAGGAAAAATCTTTCAAAATCCCTAAATTAACCAAAAAAGAGAATTTAATTATTATTTTAATATTAATACTTTTAAATACCCAAAATATGTTAATTAAGCCCAACCACCCTCTCTTTTTCCTTTTTCCTTTTTCCTTTTTTTTTTCTTTTTCCCTCTCTTCTTCCTTTTCTTTCCCTTTCTTCTTTTCCTTCTTTCCTCTTTTTCTCCTTTCCCTGACCTAGGTTGGCCCACCTTTGGCCCAATTCCTCCCCTTCCCCCTACGCAGCCTAGGCCCGTGTCGCCGTTCCTTTTTCTTCTTCTCCCGGCAGGTCCGGCTTTTTCCTTCTTTCTTTCTTTTCTACTAGACTACTGATCTAGCCCCTCCCCCTTTCTCTTGTGTCATCTTCTTCCTCACGCCGCCTGCAACTCCCTCGATTGGCGCCGAGATTTCTACAGACGATCACGTCGGTTGACCCGCCATTCTCCTCCTCTATTCCCTGTCGTCTTCCCTATCATTTCATCATGGCTGGCCATCCCCTCTCCTGTGTGTGCCATCCCTTTTTTTCCATCAAAAATAGCCTATGAAGGTAGACCTGAGCCAGCCTACCCTCACCGGCCGGAGCCCTATAACCCTTGCCCCCTACTTTCCTGCTCCTCTTTTTCATTTTCCCTTCCAATCGATCTATATATAGCCCTGAAGGCCGCTATAATAGGGTTTTGATTTTGGCAGCCTAGAAATCTAACCGGGCACCACCGCCCAAACAGACCACCGTTTCTCCGCCATCGGCTGTCACCACCGCCCACTCTGGCCACCAAAACCTTCCTTGCATCACCCTCTACGCAAATGAACCACCCTCATTCCTTGCCTTGCCCTACACGAGCAACCCCGGCCGTGCAAAGTCCCCCTCCCGAATAACCCACTTCGACCCTGCGCCGCCTCTTGTGCCACCGTCTACCACCGATTCCACCACCTCTACCCCCCAAAACAACTAGGGGACCTTAATCTACCTTCCCATGCCTCCATCTCCCCCTACTTCCCTCTCCCCTAGTCTCTACACCCATCTCTCCACCTCTCTTCCTCCTCCACTGCTGCCGCCACCGCCACGCCGCCGCTGGCTCTACCATCAAGCCTAGGTGGTATTCCAATTTCTTAACCCTTAAACCTTTTTTATAAAAGTGTTAATGGTTTTTAATATTAATAGTATTATTATTAACTATTATTATTAGTGTTGTTGCTACTGTTGTTCTTCTTCTTGTTGTTATTATTATTATTATTATTATTATGTTATAACTCTTACTCTAGAAAGAATTCTAATTAATGGTATTAATATTTAAAAGACTACAACTTTATTATTATTATTATTATTATTATTATTATTATTATTATTATTATTATTATTATCTTTATTAATATTATTGTTATTATTATTACTACTACTATTGCCATTATTATTATCATTATTTTACTAATAATATTAATACTAACTTTGGCCATTATAGTACTATTATCCCTTTTCATGCTTAACATTATTATTATTATTATTATTATTATTATTATTATTATTATTATTATTATTATTATTATTATTATTATTACTACTACTACTACTACTACTACTACTACTACTACTACTACTACTACTACTACTACTACTACTAGAATTTGGGATCGATATTAGTATCGTTATAAAAACCAACAATAATATTATTATTAGTAATACTAAAACCATTAGTAAGACTTACTTTAGTTAGTGGTGGTATGATTAATTATTTTGAGAATAATAACCCTAATTTTATGTATAAAACTACTATTATCATTATTAGCCTTAGTAGTAGGCCATAGTAGGGGTAAGATAGGAAATTATGGTAATTCTAGTGGAGGAAGATTAACCCATAGTATTTCTCTCTTATAGGTGAATCAAGTCAAAACCCTAAGGAGGCGTAGGAGCATGCTCCAAGCCCGGCGACGTTTTAGGTAAGGGTGTAGCTAAGGCCGCATGTGTGCTATGTGTCTTACTTGCCTAGGATGTCCTGTATAATTATATGTCGTGTTCTATATGCTATTATCTTAATTGTTTTATGTGTAGTGCGGCTTGGAATAGAGGTATGTTCATGTGCTCTCTTCTAGTATGTGCTAATACGGATATGTTACAAATTGTGACATGATGTGATGTGGCCCCTTAGGACATGCAGGGTATTTGATGTGGTGATATGGGATGGAGGCATGAAAAAGAAAATTAAGAAAATAAGATAACCAAGGGGAAGCAATTTGGCTAACATAGGTAAAAATGACCTAAATAACCCATGATCCATGAATGATGAATAAAATGGGGGATTTAAATAAAATGAAAGAGTGGGAGAAACTAGGGTTTACATAGGAGAAATTAAGGTTTGCATGGGAATTTTAGGGTTTGGCATGATAAATATCGAGGATTTTGCATGGGATGGTTAGAGTCTACATGGGGGCGAACTTTACGCATGGAAAGTTACTTTGGGACGTGAGGAAGGCAATGGAAGATTGTTTGGGTGGCTGGAGGCTTTGGGTGAAAATAGTATGTGGGGTAGTATAAGGGTACATAGGAGACCAAGCTAGGGTTTGGGAGGAAACCCTAATTTGAGAAGGTGGAAAAAGAAAAAGAAAATAATAAAAATAAATGAGGATGAGTGAGGGGAGAGTTGAATCTAAGGGTCATGACATATAGAGTCTAAAATATTTTAGGTCTTGTGAGGCAGAGAAGGATGGGCCACATAGGCCCAAATTAGGGTTTTTCTAGAGAAAACCCTAGGGAGGACTATAAATGGGCTTAGTGGTATGAGGTAGTGGGTCATGACCCACCTGCATCGGAATTGGGCTTCTAGTGTGGGTAATGGAATAAGTAAGGGATGTTGGGGCAGTTAGGAGGTGTCGGAGTCTCAAGATATGGGATGTGCCCCTCTTAGGGGGATAGAAGTAGAAGATTGGTGGCATGCATGTCAAGGGTGAAGAAAATCATCGAATAAGACACAAATAAGACACTAATCATTTAAAGAGGAAGATTGTTGAGCCTAGCCCATACCGGTCCACCCGTGAATAATAGTGGCCAGGAGCTGGGGTGACCTAGAGGCTGATCCACCGGCGAATAATAGTGGACAAGATCATTTTGCCCTACATGATTTCCGGTCCACAGGCTATAATAGTGGGGATTCCGTACTCAACAAACCAAATGTAATAAAGCTAAGATGTGGGAAATACACTAAATACTTACAATGAAACACCATGTGAGTCGGAGTCAGATCGGTCCACCGACAAACAATAGTGGTCAAGAGTGTTTTGCCCTGGATATCGGTCCACTAGTGAATAATAGTGGTTAGGAGCATTTTGCCCTGTATATATTTCCGGTCCATCGGTTATAATAGTTGGGTTCCCGCACTCGCATGGATTAATAAAGAGTATGTGTGAAATGAGTATATCGTTAAGAGATCTAAAGAACAAGTTTATCTAGAATGTAACCGGCCTTATTAACTATATTATTATATGTTACCTATATGGTCATGCTTGTGTTATGTGCCTTATATGTTTGGCCTTAGTTGCACGGTTACCTTACTCAGTACGTAGCGTACTGACCACCTGTTTCATTGGTGCTACTCATTCCCACAAGCAGAAGGCCCTTCTGACTTGGTGCAGGTTGGTGATTCTATCTTCAATGCCTACAACACTTACGAGGCATTGGACGGGGCTGAGAGTTGAGCCTAGACCTAGCTTGGGGGTCGAGAGTGACATGGCCAGAGTCTATCATCGTTTTATCTTTGCTGTATCGTTATATTTTGTTTTATTCTATTATACGATGTTTTCTGTCATTTGGTAATTTAAAACTGTACTTTTAGACTATACCTTTTGATTACCACACTCTGATTTCCTGTACGGTTAATGACTCATTTCTTTTATGAATGCTCATTTTAATTATTGACTCATGTTTGATGTCTATCCTAATTAGCCTTAGCACTTGGTACTGGAATGATATAAGTGAACCGGTATGGTACTAAGTGTGGTGGTAATATCCCCATAATTTACATTTTGGTGGCTAAAAAATTTCATTAAACGAAAATTTTCAATTGTAAATTTTGGGGTATTACATTTTTAACACATTAGTTGTGTGCCAAGCTCTCGAAGTGTGAGCTTTGGCCAGATGAAATAGCCTTCCGTATATATGTTATCTTGAGGGGAACCTTGAAATATTCTTAAAGTATCAAAATAGTTAGTGCCAATGAATTTCATGGAAGTATACAACTTCTTTATATTAGTATGTTGCTATAAGATTTTCATCGAGAATTTTTTTAGGATTACTCACCCTTTAACCTACATCGAGTCTTTTGAGGAGTTGAATAGGAGGTTTTCATTTGATCTAGTAATGACCTTACCATCGAGCACAAAGGGGTTTGAGGTGCATGGTAACACATTTAAGCATGGTCTAAGATGCATATTGATGTGATATGAGAGGCTAGTGACACATGCTTCTAGTTAGTTAGTATGATCAGAACTATCCAAATCATGATCTCAAGCTAGCACTAATAGTCTTGAATTTCAAGATCTAGAGACATTATCTGTGTGGAGTATAGTGTAAGTTCTTCACAAATCATAAGAGGATCGAGTTCATCTTCATTCCATGAGAGTTAAACATGAGACATTAGAGATGGATAAAGCTAGTTAATGACTATGAATTGATTTGGTGTTGACCTACCATATGGGTAAGACCAACATCATAGTGGACATTCTTAGTAGAAATAATTCTCACTCATTGAGATAACTTCTAATATTAGATTGGACATGGAAGGAGAATCAAGATAGGTTTAGAGATCATCAGGTTTGTGGATCTTGAGGTGAGGATGAGCACTCTTATGATCAAATTGACCATCTTCAATGGCACCTGAGCTAGTCATCTTGGTGACATCAAGCTTGTGAGGATGGACAAGCTACGGCAGAGGGCATACTGGTTGGGTTTCAGATTCATGAGGATGGTAGCATTTGGTTTTGAGAGGGGTGGTGCATTCCTCAAAGCTCAAGAAAACTTAAGAGTAATATCCTTAAGGAGAGTCATAGTAAACCTTATACCGTCCATCCTAGAGGAGGTAAGTTATATGAGGATCTAAAAACAATCTATCAGTGGCCCTGAATAAAGCGGGAGATTTCCAACTTTGTAGCTAGATTTTTGACCTGCTAGAAAGTCATGACACAAACATCCGATAGTGGTTGGTTCAACCATTAGAGCTTCTTGAGTGGAAGTAAGACTATCTCTATGGACTTTGTGGTTAGGTTGCCAAAGACTCGCAGTGGTCCAACTCTATTTGGGTTATAGTTGATTGGTTGCCCAAGCTGATAGTATTTATATTAATGAATTCAATTAAACTAAGGGTTGAGATAAAATGCAAAATGAATTTCACCTAAGGAATAAACCAGTTAATTGGTTTGAGTAAACACGTCGACGAGTTTGCTAAGTCGTTCGATTATTCTTGTACGTTCATAGGAACAAAAATATATAGCATGAAACCAATCAACTTGTTTATGTAATTGTAACATTTTTAATTAGGTCTAAACATAATTCTTTGGTTGGTTTTACCAACTGATAGACTGGTTAGGGTAACTGATTACTAGTTCCTTGTTTCGATCGACTAGCTAACATTAAATGTTGAAAATTCGGCTCATTGCTCACATAATGAATATATACTTTTTACTCCAATAATTGTATTGTTGGATATTAGTTAAAAATATCATATATAGGGAAAAATAACATTAACTTTTAAACTCTCACTAATTACATAATTACTTCCCTGTTCACTCTTGCAATTAATGATCAACATTACACTTTCTATTTTTGTTGAGATATCTTTTTCAAACGTGTTCTTACTCACTCTGCTTATCTTGACTCAACTTATTAATTGTAACATTTATTCTTTCTAGATGGATTAAACTTACAATGTCCTCTTACATTTTCATACTTGTATCTATTGTGAGATAATTTGTAATCAACCAAAACACTCATCAAAACTTATTATTTAAAGTTGCTTTTACATATCATTTCTAGAAAAGGTCATTGGATTTGTAGATCTATAAACCTAGAGATGATAAGTAGGTTAAGTTGTAAATAATCTCTTAAGATTATTGAAATTATAAGCTCATAAATTAAGAGATGAGTGGTAAAACTTTTTAGTAGTGGATATAGAGAAATATAATTCAAGAACCACTAAAACTTACATCAATTTTCAAATTTCACATTATCAATATTACTAACCATATTCATGCCTATTAACCTTCTTTCAATTGACATCAAAGCTTGTCAACTCACAAGTGATCTAACAATCCAAGTTGAAAAGATCATTTTTCAAGAATAAATTTAATGGCCTTGAATGAAAAGATCTCCACTACAAAACCACAATTATTCAATATTATTAATATTAGGTATAATTATGATTATTTAATAATGCTATTGTTAATTATTATTATTTATTTATTTAAATTATTATTAATTATGAATAATCCTTTATATTAAACATCTTTATTCATAATTCATAATATTAATTATTATTTATCATTAAAGATTATTGATAATAATTAATAATTAATAATCATTATTAGCTATTATTATAATGATTGTTAATTATAATTCACTATTAATTAGTAATATTCATTAATTATGATTTATTATTTATTACTACTATGATTGATAATATTTATTTATTAATATTAATTATTATTCATTACAAATTATAAATAATTATTAATTTTAACTATTAATATTTATTAATTTTGAATACTAATTATTAACAATTTTTTACTAATAGTTATTAATTATAATGATTATTAATAATATTTTTATTGATTAACACCATCAATATTACTCATTATTATTATTCATGAAGATTAATTATCATGCTTAGTTATTATTATCATTAATTAATATATCTTATGAAAATTAAATCTATAAGCAAATAAAAAAAACATTATAAGCATATACCTTATGAAAATAAAGAAGGTCCAAAATCCTCAATATATATATATATATATATATATGTGTATATATATATATATCAATTCATTTCAGATCATATAAGTTGTCTAACATCATTATTAATTCATCAACTTTCATACGTAAATAATATGTGTGTACTAAACATCATTATTTATTTCAACTATGTTATTATTTCATGTCATATAAAACAATGAGTTTATTAAACATTCACTTAGATCAATTTACACAATGAAACTTTATTAACCACTTTCCATTTATTTGAATACTTAAGCAAATGATTATCAAAGGATCAACAACTCACATAAAATGAATTAAAAGGCTCATACTTAATCATTAATCCTTAACTTGTTACATATAATCACCTATTAACCCTTTATCATATTTGTATTCAATTACTCAAAAATCAACCTTATTGTTAGTGGTAAATGTAACACCCTCACTTTTCATCACTAAAAAAATTTCATTTTAAATAAATTTTTATAAAAGCAAAATATCACAAACTAGGAAAATTTGGGGTAAAATCAAATTCTAAAGTAGAGACCTTGAGGCCCTGTTTCCTTGATGGAAAAATGGAAAAAGGCTAAAACTTTGACTATAGCACTAGCCAAACAATTGCCACTGAATCAATCTCCACCAATTGATTGACTATGTAAGAAAGAGGGTTGGAAGCTAATCTTAGTCATCTCTCTAGAGTCAAATTCAACCTATGAAACATCCTTTATGAATAACTAGTATGCCACAAAGGATTTAATCAACCAGAATACTAAATAAGTTCCAAAAAATTTTGCATAGAGGACTCAACTTACAAATTTAATACCGAGTGAGATTGAACATGTTGATCCAAGCCCTCATGATTTAGGGTGCAATAATCCTAAACCGATGAGTGTGTCTTCAAAAGATAAACTTATGCAAAATCGAGTATAGATTCCCTTTTCAACTTCATTATAAAGAAATGGATATCCATGAGGATGTGGTTGTGGCTTATATTGATGATAAAGACAGAACAAAAGAAGCACAATTGTGGAACTAATCTTTAGCGGATTATTTTTTTATGCCAAAACTAGTTCTTCCCAAATGCAATATTTTGCTCAAACTCAATTTTCTTTGATGGGAAAACCTAAGATTCATTCTCATCAGCATGGTTATTTCTTATTCCAATTTAGATCTGAAGATGAATTTCAAACTGTTCAACAACCCTATTAGACAGTGTAACACCCCTAAAATTCACTATTGAAAATTTTCATTTTATTAAAAGATTCAATGGGAGTAAAACAAACTTGGGAATTTCTGGGATATAACCGCCAATCGTACTAACCACAAGGCTAAAGAAAAATTACCATCCATCATTAGTCAAACTTAAATCAAGAATTCATAAAAGCACTAAAACGTTCATAATACAGAAATTAGAGTACACATAAAAGAGTTACAACCCAAGAGTGAATAAATTAAATTCCTAAAAGGAACAAAAGTTACAGTATGATAAAACAAGTTTGAATAAACCAATATAAGATAAAGGAACATAAAAAGAAAAATCTGGTCACATCGCTTTCGGTCCCCATGGCAAGTCCAAGCTCAACTCTCCTCCCTACCCGATGCCTCGTAAACATTGAAGGCATCGAAAATAGCATCACCTACCTACACAAACTCAATAAGGACCTCTGCTCGTGAGAATGAGAAGCGCCCATGAAATGGGTGGTTAGTATGCTACGTACTGATTAAGGTAACCATGCATCTAAGGCTAAGCATACAAGAGCATATAACGTAAGCATGATCATATAATCAGCGTACAACAATTCAGATAATAAAGGCCAAGCTATAGTCAAGATAATCATATTATTTAATCTCTGATCAATACTCATTTTACACTATGCTTATTATTAATCTTTGTGAGTGTAAGAACCCCAATATTATAGCCGGTGGATCAAAAACGTATAGGATAGAACACACCTGACCACTATTATATGCTAGTGGATCGGTCTCTAGGGCAAGACACTCTCGGCCACTATTATGCAGGTGGATCGGTATAGCCTCGACTATCATAGTGTTCCACTGTAAGTACTTAGTGTATTTTACATGTCTTATCATAACTTAGAGTTTGATTTATTGAGCTTGGGATCCCCCCTATTATAACCGGTGCATCGGAAACACACAAGGCAGGATGCACCTGACCACTCTTATATGCCTGTGGATTGATCTCGATGGCACCCCGACACTTGACCACTATTATACCAGTGGATCGGTTTGGGCCTGACTTAATAATCTTCTACTTTAAATGATTAGTCTCTTACTGTGTCTTATTCAGCAAGTTTCACCCTAGACATGCATGTCACAATCCATCTACTCTTATCCTCCCAAGAGGGCCTGTCCCATATCTTAAGACTTTTGCACCTCCTAACACACCCTAACATCCTTTCCTTCTTCCACTTACTTACACTAGAAGCCCAACTCCTAAGTGTGTGGGTCGAGGCCCGCTACCTTACGCCATCCCGGTCCACTCACTATCTCCCCCTAGGGTTTTCTCCTGAAACCCTAACTTGGGCCTATGTGGCCCATCCTCCTCTGCCTTAAGCAACTAAGGTTGTTTTACCACCCCACACATCGCCTCAGTTAGATTCAACCTCTATCATTTCACTTTATCACCCTCCCAATACACGTGTGACCACTAAACCCTAGTTGGCCACACCAAACCTTAGCACCCATCGTTCCCATATGTCACCCCTCCATTTCTCACCTATCACCCTTGCTTTCCCATGATACCCATATTCACCCTACACATGATATTCTTCCACTCTCATCCCATACTCCACTCACCCTCATTTATTTTTACTTTCACAACCACCACAAATTAGGGTTTTCCTCCCAAATCATAACCAGGTCCCCTATACACTCTTATACCAACCCACGTACTATTATTCACCCAAAGCATCCAATCACCCAAACAACTCTTCCCTTACCTTACTTACACCCCAAGACAACTTTTCACACGTAAAGATCATCCCCATGTAGAATCTATCCACCCCATGCAAATCCTAGAAACTCCCATGCAAAACCTAGATTCCCATGCAAACCCTAGAGATCCCCACGCAAAGTTCACCCCATTCTTTTATTTTGTTCATAATCCTCTTTTATTTATCCCCTCATGGATCATGAGATAATTAGGTTAATCCCATATCCCCTTGACCAACTCACTTCTCCCTTTTTCCTTTTTCATCCTCTCACCCCATATCAATATATTAAACATCCTAGCATGCACGTCCTAGAGAGTCACATCATACAACATCATAAGCACAACACACATCCTTTCACCCCATATATATATATATATATATTATACACATACCATAAGGAAACCACATAAGCATACCTCAACTCCAAGTTGCACTACACGTAAAATAGTTATAATAATCAAAAGATACACAAAATAACATAGCATATGGCATACAAGGTGATAACACACACATAGAGGACATTATCTACATCCTTACCTAATACGACATCGGTCTTGGAACACACTCCTATGCCTCCTTAGGGTTTTGACTGGATTCACCTATAAGAGGAAAAACTAAGGGTTAATTTCCTTCCTACCAAAATTACTATTATTTCCTACCTTACCCTAATATTAAGGTTACTATTATTAATAGTATCTTTACAAATAAAAATAAGGTTTTTATTCTCAAAGTAGTTAACTATGTTATTGCTAGTCAAAATAGTTTCATGTTAAGGTATTTATGGCCATATTTATATTATTAAAGATAATAGATTTAATACTACTAATAATAGTTGTAGCAATAATAATAATAATAATAATAATAATAATAGCAATAGTTCTAATCTGAAGAATAATACTTGAAAGGGTCCTAATAAATATTATAATAGCAACCTTAGTGATAATATGGCCAAGTTTAATAATAGTGATAGTAATAATAATAATAATAATAATAATAACAACAACAACAACAACAACAACAACAACAACAACAAAATGATAATACTGTTAAGGATAATACTAAAAATAATAATAATAGTCAAAATAATGATAATATAAGGGTTTGAATATTTACAATAATAATAATAGTAATAATATAGCAAAGTTAGCATTAATAATGACAATAATTATAATAGAAATAATAATGATATTAATGATAATAAAAATAATGATAATCATAATAATAAATAAAATAGGTTTCAGCCCCTTTTTAATAGTAATATCAATATTCCAAAGTTATATTTAATAATAATGATATGAGTAATAATAATGATAACATAATATCATAATAATAATAATAATAACATTAATACAAATAAAAGAGGTAATATTAGAATAAATAGAATTTTATGCATTGGGGTACCACCTAGGGTTGGTGGTGACCAGGCGGCACTAGCGGTGATGCATGGCGACGATGGTGGAGAGACAAAAGGGGTGGAAAGTTGGTTGTTTAGGATGGGATAGGGGGAATGAGAGGGTGATTAAGGTGATGGAGGATGCCCTAGGTAGAGAGGGCTGGAATGGTGGTAGTGACGTAGCTAAAGGGGCGACGCAGGCAGCGGCTATGTGGTGGCCGAAGGTGGTGGAGAGGGAGAAAGGGAGAAGCAGAGGGAGGTAGGGAAAAAGGAAGGTAGAGGATCTAGAGGAGTTTCTGCTGGTAGTTTTGGGGGGGTAGATGGAGTGGTGGTTGCGGCAAGAATGGTGGCAGACAGCTGCACAAAGGGCAGTGGTGGGTGAGATGAAGTTAATGTAGTTTGGTGGAGGGTGGTGTAGGGAGTATTTTGGAAGGTGGTTCAGGAAGCGATGACGGGGTGGACTGCTGAACAAGCAGCGATGCGTAAAGGGAGAAAATTTCTAGGAAGAGAAAAAATGTTGAATGGGCGATTGAAGGTTATTTATAGGCTATTGATGGGAGAAAATGACAAAGGGGGAAGATGGGAAGATGATGACACGCGTGACAGTCGCCGGCCAGCTGCACATGAGAGGTCGCCACGGCGGGCGGCACATGGCTGGTGCTGCCCTGCAAAGTTTTACGCCTGCCAACTTGAGGAGGGAGAAAGGAATGGAGAGGCAAACACGCATAAGGAGAGAGAGAGAGAGAAATTAGGTGGAGAAGGAAGAGGGGTTGATGGGGATGAGAGGAAAGGTGGTAGGTCGGCATGCGGCTTTATAGAGGTCAAGTGCCTGCACAGGGAAGAGGAGAAGTCGAGGGGTCAGGGGAGAAAGGAAGAAGAAAAGAGGGAGGACCAGTCAGTCTAGAGGGAAAAGAAAGAAAGAAAAAGAGGGGTCGGATCTACCGGCTGGCAAGGGAAAAGAAGAAGGGCGAAGAGCTTAGGATGCATGGGAGAAGAGAAAGGAAATAGGGAGGTTTGGGCCATGGGGGTAGGCTAGCCCAAATTAGGGAAGGGAAAAAAAAGAAGAAAAGAGAGGATGGAAAGAAAAAAGGAAAGGAAGGGAAGAAGAAAAAAAGGAAAAAGGAAAAAAAAAAGTAGATGGATTGAGATATTTAGAATATTTTAGTATTTTGGAATATTTAAAATTATAACATTTTAATAAAATAATAATTAAATTTTCTTTTTAGGTTAATTTTGGATTTTTGAAAGATTTTCCCTTAAGTCCATTTTAATTAGCAAAATACCCAAATTTTTTTCCAATTAAATTATTTATTATTTTACTCTTTATTTTAAATTAATTACTTTCTCTTATTTTAATAAAATAATTAATTTAATTAATTTTTATAATAAATTATTATTTTTCCATAATTCTCCAAATTATGGTTTTGGGGAATTTCAGACAGTCCAAGGAGTACCATTAATTCTAAAAAGATGGCATCAAGGCTTCAAAATTAATCCCTATGAATTTCAATTCATCAATATACAAGTTCAATTTACAAGTTTACCATTACATCTATGGTCTATAATATTCTTTGTTAAAATTACAACTATTGTTAGTAAGCTAATGGGCATGGATGGAATGACAATGTGAACAGATAGAATCTCCTATGCTTGGGTTTAGTTAAGGTGGATATTCATGGAGCATCTCTTAGTTTGTCATCATTAAAACACCCTATGGTATGGTTAAATAGATGGTTTATTATGAATGGAGACCATACTTCTATTTGTAGTGCACTTCATTGGGACATCTTACACATCAATGTAAGAGGGTTTAATCATCTCATAAACATTAGGTTGTAGTGAAGGACTGTAGAAAGTCAAAAATAAGTTCTTGTTAGGTAAAATATGGTCTCTCAAAAACTAAGTATTTCAAAAGAAGGTGTTGCTTAGATATCTCATTCAAATAATGATCCAAATAAGGGCCCTTATCATCATTTAAGTATTATCAAGCAAGTGGTACCTTTAGATACATCACTATTACGACATGAACTCTTAACTCACTTAGAGGACACTACTTATCTTTGAAAAAAAAGTAACAAAATGTAGAAGTTTGGTGGGTGAGGCATATCTACCCTAGTTTGACATTCATTTATAATGAATATAGGAGGATGGAATATCCAATGGCTTAATAACCCTCTTAAGCACTGTCAGGTTAGAAAGTGGATAAGGGAGAATAATTTATTATTAATTTTATTTAGAGAGATTGGAATAAAGTGTTATAGTTTAGATAGGGTGAAAATTTCACTTATCTCAGGTTAGACATGGATCACTAACCACCAATATCATCCCGATGGTTGGATTTGGTTTAGATGATCCTCTCATGATTAGTAGATTACTACAATTTCTAGTGTGACTAGGGAATTTATCTTAATATTATTGACTATGGTGGAAAAGAATATATTATGTTTGCATCATCTATGCTATTAATTCTATTATTAAACGAAGGGAGATATGTCAATGATTTTCTACAAATCAAGTGTAAACTAAACCCTAGATCATTATTCGTGGTTTTAATGTAGTTCGTACTATGAATGAAAAGGTTTATGGCTTAAGGAATGAGAAATAATCATTAGAATTTCAATAATTCCTTAATCAAATTTAAGTAGATGACCTAAAGTACACTAGAGACCACTATACATAGATGAATAGACATATCTCTGGCGACAAAATAACTTGCAAGCTTGACAGAGTCTTATGTAATCAGAAATGGTTTAAGGTGTATTGAGACTCTACAATTGATTTTCATGCTCCCATAATTTCTATTCATGCTTTAATGGTGGTTCCCATTAGAATATTTCCTCAATTTGCACCTAAATCTATAATATATGGGCAAAAGGCCTTGCTTTTCAAAGATGGTAGTAAAAGGTTGGAATATTGATACTTGAGGTTCAAAAGTTCATCAAATCTGCTATAAAAAAATTGAACATGCCATTTAAGCTACTCAATAAGGCCAAATTTGGTAGTATCTCTCAATAGGTCCAAAATTCCATGCAACTTCTTACCGAGTTGTAAATAAATTTGGAATCCTTAACCTGTGATACCAAATTGATCAAATAAGAAAATTAAGCAAAATGAAATTTCAATTCCTAGATAATTTTGAAGAAAGATTTTATCCACAAAAGGCTAGGAGAGTTGACTAAAAATGAGAGATAGTAACTCAAAGTAATTTTATGCCATCATGAAAAGGAGACATAGTTCAAATAAAATTTGCTTATAAATCTGAGAATAAATATTATTGATTCACATAAAGGAATTTTCTAAATCTTCTATGCTTATTACCAATGACTTTAGGGCACTACAATTTCAACTCTTTTCAATCAATTGCATATACCAATAAGGAGTTTACCAGTCAGCCATTTGAGACTTCCCCTATCTGGTAGCACAGTAATGGTAGTGGAGTATCATGAACTACTTGAAAATTTTACTTCTATGTTGAATTAATTGTATACTCAATTACTCAACTATGAAGGGAGACTTTAGTCAGTGAAATAAGTTATGTTTAGCATCCAAGATTTCTAGAGCTTGATGTGTTTGATGTTAAAAAGGTGATTAAAGCTATAAATGGTAAATGCATATCATTATTATGGTTAGTTTCTCATCTCATTATAAAGAAGAGCCTTATGGCTTGGCATTAGATCTGTAAACCCAACAAAGAGGGGGAGGGGATTAGGTTTATTTGATTTAGATTAATGGAATACTATAGCCTTGGGAAGTTTGTTATGGATTTTGACCCTCAAAATGGGCATTCTATGTGTGAAATGGGTACATACTTATTTCATTAAATATATAAAATTTTGGCATATCTTGATTGCTATATCAATTTCTAATTGTCTCAGGAGATTACTATAGGTAAGGGAAGTATTTTTACCTTTTATTAATTTAGATAACCATGACTTGATTTGTGTGGGGGATGAATATTAAATATCAAAGGTCTATGATAAATTAAGACCCCAAGGTGAGGAGGTGGAATGTCATAAACTATTTTAGAGCATAAGTTATATTCCTAGACACCAAATCCATATTTTTCTGATAATACAAAAGCGATTCAACATGAAAGATAGATTACACATAATGGGTATGATGATAGATATTGATGATACTTATATTCTATGTGGTTTAGAAAATTAAAAGGTGGAACACCTTTTCTTCCAATATAGTATTTCCCAACATATATGGCTACATTTGATCTAGAGATTTTGATGCACTCATGATGCTATTTTATTCACAAATGTATTGAAATAGATGCATCAAGGTAGTCGAGGCCCAATCCATAGAAGATATATACTTCAGTTTATGTTTGCTTAAACTTCCTATCATATATGGAAATAGAGGAACCAAAGATGTTGCAAAAGATAAATGAATCGGGAAAAAATTATAGAAATATTGAAAAAGACTTAGCTACTTGTATTACTAATATGATACATTATAAACTATATAGTGTGTTAGTTGGCTATGTTGATAACTTGAGAGATTAGTGTGCTTTTGTTCTTTCTGTTGATTTAGATGTACTTAAATGTTTCATTTTTGGAAGTAATAAAAATTTACCTACTTACCAAAAAAATTATGGTACTAGTGTTGTACCTACCATAAGATAGAAAATCTATCATCTGCCTCATACTAAATAAAAGGTTTTTATACAAATCAAAACCATCACTAATAAAGAGATAATGTATAAATACCACAAAGGATAAAAATAGTTTAGTTTACATATATGAAAGCATAAGAGAAAAATACAAGTCAATCAAATGTGGAAAATAGAGGATGAAAGTTTAAATATCTAAAGGAAATCTAAAACATGATACAAAAGTAAGTCTTTTATAGGATAGCCTAACTCTCTTTGATCACCTGTAAGCTCCCAGAATAAGGTTTGTTTATAGGCCAACTACTCCTACCAGCATAGGGTCATCTGCTCGTGGGACTGAACATGTAACTAAACAAATGGTATGTTAGTACACTATGTACTAAGTGAACCAAGTTGCCCTAACATGTAATTTATTCCATTTAAGGATGTACAAAACTATAGTATAAATTAATACATTATAAAGTAGTGTAGGTTCTCATATTTACACCAAGGCATACTATAATTATGTCATGCAACAACTACCTACTTATATAAATGTTACATTAGGGACATAAATTGGTTATATGGATAAGATTCATGAGTAAGTTGGCTTATTGTACGTTACTAATGTTATCTATGCCATACACCTCAAGGAGTTATCATGGATCTTACTAGCAATACTTAACATAATAGGTAGCACGTAGAAATCATGAAACCATCCAAGGCATCTTTAGGGTCTAGTTATCAAATCAAGTAGAAGTGGCCACATTATCATATTTTTTTAATAATATCAAACAAGTGTGATAATTTCTCCATGATGGAACTAGTCACGTTATCACCATAGGAAAAAAAAAAGTCCCAACTAATATGATAGAAAACATATTCCCAACCATTTAAACACGAGGTATACTAACCCTTAAGTGCGAAAACCCTTAAGAATGCCCGCAAATGTAATATAGAGTAGGATAGATACCATAAATAATGAGGTTTACTTACTTGTTGGTGAACCATAATACAAGTTACCCCCAGTTAGCTACTTTGAGAGTCTAAGAACTAAAGGTTTGAAAAAACTCTTTCGATTTGAGTGATTAGTATTTTATTAAAGAGATAAACTCACATCATAGACTAACATACATCATTTTCACTACTTTCCACATTTGAGGACCTCAAAGTTCTATTACATACCGATATATAGGATCAATGGTGATATATCAATCATTTAACTAATAAATTCAAACTATTACTTAGTCCATTTATGCATCATTTATCCATAATTAGAAGTCTAGGTCAAAGCTAATAACTAAGGTAAAATATTGGCCAAAATCCCAAGAATATATCACAAATATGTCACATAATGTCCCTATAAATTAGCCTACTTTTCCAATGATACATTGGAATAGTTCGCGACCACAAAAAAAACATAGATCATCATTTGCAGAATAACTAGTTGACTAATTTTAGGACTAACTATCTGATTGATTTCATCCCAAACCTATTGATTGGTGGCCTGTGGAACAAAACACACAAGGCTCTTAAACCACCTAACAGGTGGCTTAAACTAGGTTATTGGTAAACTAGTTAACAAGATCTCACCATAAACAATTATTAGTGGCTTGCAACAACCAAACATACAGCATTCCTAAATCATCTATGTAACACCCTAAATTTTACTACTAAAAAATTTTATTTTCTAATGGAAGCTTATAAACAAAATATTAAGGGTTATCATCGTAATTGATGTAATTCTAGTTTACTATGCCATCCTCACATCAATCACAAGGCTAAAAATATTAAAAGTAGAATAGATTAAATAGAAATGAGATAAGATTTATACATATAAATATAATTTTGAAGATTAACTCTAGGGGAATGATAACAAAATACAACAAAAAGGGATACAATGGATTGAAGAGTCCAAGTAAAAACATCGTCCAAATAACATGACCCCTCACTCAAACACTCAGTACAGATAAAAGTCACTCCTCCCTAGATAATGCATCAAAAGTAGAAAAATCATCAAGCTGGTCCTCAAAACCTACATAAAAGCATGAGCAACACCCACAAAAAGAATGGTCAATATGCAACGAACTAAGAAAGGTAACGGTATTACTGAGTTAGGAATATAAATAAATACACGCATGCACTGTAGAGAATAAGCATACATATGATACACATAAGACATCACAAGTTAAGGAATGATAAAAGCCCTTTTTATTATATATATATAAAAAATTATTATTTTATTTACATTAAATTTAGCGGCCCACTATTCTTAAGCTGGTGGAATGGGTCTAAAGTATTTCTCTTGGACAACACACTTAAGCTATTATTATCATATGGTGGAACAGATCTAACACCTATCAGGGTAGAATGCTCTTGAGATACCATTCTTAAATCGGTAGAACTGTCTAAAACACTTCTTAGGGACAAAATACCTAAGCCACTATTATCATCCAGTCAGTTACTTATCTCAAATTAGGTTCTTATTCATGATGAGTATAGGAACCCAATATTCTTAATCCAATAGAATAGACTGAAACACTTCTTAAGGATAACACACATGAGTCATTATTATCATCCAGTGGAATGGATCTATCAACTCTCAAGGAAATACACTCCTGAGCCACTATTCTCAAAACCAATGGAGTAGTCTAAAGCACCTTTTAGGGATAACATATCGGAGCTAATATTATCATCTATCAGAACGAACCCATAAAATACTTCAGCTTGACTTACATGATCTTCCACTTTAAATGATTAATGTCTTAATCGTGATTGATTTAATAAGTAAACAACATGTTTAGAGAATTTAAGGCACATCACAAGATCATAAGGCTACTTTCTAGGGTTAAGACCCATACATTTTTTAAAAAACCCTAATTTCACACTTTTATCATTACTCTTATCCCTTTACTCCTTTAACCACCAAAATTAGTAAATTTTCTAAAAATATTATCATTATAAACATACTCAACTTCAAAAGACTAACTCGAAGGTCTTGCACATGGGATAATAACCTTATCTCAAAAGTTACCATTCTTGGGATTATAAACCCTAATTTCATAAATCCATCATAACTTTTTCTATAGAGATAAAACAATTATATTTAGTATATATCCCTAGAATACTAATATTAACAATAAATTTAGATTTTGTGGTCTAACTCTACCATTTTATACTAATATTCCCAAATCAACCATTTTTGTACTTTATCAAAATTAGGTCATTCTCAAATACTCTAAACACTTCATATATATTCCTTAGGATACTTCAAATTAGATAATACCTTAAAATACCATGAACTTCACATTTAACCCACATTGAACAAAATGCCATCATCGATAACAAAACCCTTATTTCATGGAAATATTATAGGTTTAATAACATTATCCGCTAATCCACATTTTTCACCATAGACCTTATTATACTCATTTCACACTCATCATATCATTAATAACTCCATATTAAACACTGAGGATTTTTTTCACATAAAATAATAATACCGCATAATATTTACTTACTCATCTTCTATCTTATAACATCAAATGCATGGCATAGCATTAACAACATATATTGATTCACATAATAACATTAATGACATAAAACATAAACATGCATAACACTTAGCAATCAAAACCCTAGACTACGACAAGTATCCATAAAAAATGACTCCAAGCTCTTCGCACAAAAATCTTAATCCGCCTCTTATGGAACCTCAGGAAAATCAACTAAGAAATCATAATAAAACAACATTAGGATTAAACCATATAACTAAGGAAAGTTAAGAAAAAACGAAGGACGAAAGAATGGAGAAAAAATAGACACAATTTGGGAAACTTACGCAACCAAAGATAGGAGGGACAACAAGTTGTGTTGAGCTAAGGGTGATAGCAATAGCACAAGCTTCCACTACTATGGGGTAACTAACGACTAAAGGAGCCGAAGGTGGAGGGGAGGAAATTGTGGTCTAGGATAAATGAGGGAGGTGGGTACTAGTCATTTTGGCAGAAGCAAGTTGGTGTCAGTTGTGATTATCAAGGCTAAGTGGTGGAGTGTGCGGTGAGGTGTAGGCTACCAGAAGATGGAAGGGAGGCTGTTGTTGTGGCTTCCATAAAGGGAAGGTTTTCTTCATTCAAGGCTACTAAAGGGTGGTGTTGGACTATAGTTGAAGTTGTTGTAGTAAGGAGAAGGTGGTTGTGGTGTAGGATGCCAAAGGGGATGGGGTTGCACTAGTGGTTTTGGTCGGTGGTTAGGGGTTAGCCTCAATAAGGGTGACTACAGGGGAGTGAGGTGATTCAGTTAGGAGTATCAGAGGTGGATTTTTGTAGCAGTTTTCACGATGGCTAGTGGAATAAGAAGTAAGAAGATGGTGATGGTTTTCACAAAATGTAGAGAAAGGAAAGAAAGAGTGGCTCGATATGTATATGTAGAGAGGGTGAGAATGGCAGATAGGTGCTAGGGCCAAACACATACAAATCATAGGAGAAATGAGTTGGTCGTGCAATTAGATTGAACATGGCAGATGTAAGGCTAGGCTCTGGTAGGGGGGATTTGCACGCAAGGGAAGGGAACCAATGTAGAGACAAAAATATTAGACAAGTAAGTGGGGGAAAAGAAAGAAAAATAAAAATTATAAAAGGAAAAAGGTTTAGTTTTATATTTATATTAAGATATTTTTAGTTTGGGTAAAAATAGAAATATAGAATTTCCAAGATTAAAATTATTTTATGATATAAATTACTCAGAATTAGCGTTATCTAAAATTTAGAGTATTACAAGCTAAATAGTGGCTAACACCAACTTGTAAATTAGTTGTTTAGTTCCTCAAAAACACAACACAAAAAATAGGTTAAAGCTAATACATGATTTTATTATTCATTTTAGGTATTCATATAATGTATATAAAGTGTTATGCGACTCTAGATATCAAACCTAATAGGATATATACCTAGTCATGCTTAGATTTACACAAATATGAATATTCACACTTTAATCATGTTAAACATAAAACCAAACTAAGGAACTCATATGGAAGAACATCAACAAATAGTCTTCAGCATTCTAGGAACTTTTCTCTTGGTCCTCAAGTATTGCAAATCTTCACAAGTTTTCTTTGAATTTAAATTGATGATGTTGATCTCATTGCTTCAATGGGGTGGTGGAAATGATCTAGTCTAAGCTCACTAATATTATAAATATAAATATTCTATTTATCTATAGAACTCTATCTACAACTCAGTAAGACCCTTACTTGAAGAAGAACAGAAGAAGAGGAAGAACACACTCTCGTTTGTGATGGTTCTCTATTAAAATTTTTTACTTCTTATTCATTCATCATATGTTAATCAAGTGTACAAGGGGTATATACATATATATGCACATGCAAACCTTTCATCAATAAGCCCATAGATCTTAACCTTAATAAAAAAAAAAAGGAATCCATTTGCATGGTACAAGCATATATATATTAATAACAATGACATTTTACAAACATTACAAAGTATACAACAAAATATCAAAGCTACACAAAATCTAAATATGTAATACATCGATTTAATATATGCAATCAAACTTTGTGTCTTGTATCCTTATCTTCCATACAACTTTACAATTCTTGTAATTATATTGTCTTGTACATCAAAAATATTTAGTAGATTGAACTTCTTACAAATATATGCAATACCTGCAATATTTAGTAAACAAAGAATTAGAAGTAAAGAATTTTTAAGCATAATGGATTCCATCTCCAAGTATGCTAATCTTGTTCTTCATCCCTTGAAGAATAAGATTGAGATTGAGCTTCAGATGCTCCTGCATCAGGACCTTGTTACATTCTCAAAATTTTATACAAAATCTTTCACACATTATGTAATTCATGCTAGAAACTTGTTGGAAGTATCAACATGCTCACATACAACTTGTATCACAAAACCTTAAAAGGAAAATCTTTATAAACATACATAAAATATTTTATTTTCATGCTCTTCTACTCATGTCATCACACTTTCACCAAAAACATGCTAAATGTAATATTTCTTCACCAATATTCATTTAATCTTATATATCACCCTAAAACATGTCATTTCAACTCCTGTTACTACAAAAAAGAGAGAGAATGATTTTCCTTCACCACTAGCAAGAAATCAAAAAAAAAGAGAAAAAAAAGGGTTTCCTTCAACTAGGAGGTCTAAAAACTTCAAACCACTTGAATACCTTAATAAATAATAATAATAATAATAATATATTTATTAAAAATAAAATTAAATAAGGGTTAAATATTAGATAACATAAGAAAAATAATCAACCTTCTTTATATTAGAAACCTAATAGTAAAGTATTAATCCTCAACATTTCCTTAATCTAACCCTCTTATGTTTGAGGATATACAAAAGAGAGCTAGGAGAAGGATTAGAGAAGAAGAGAATAGGCTTCGTGAAGAGGAGAGGAGGTAAGTTAGAGAAGGAAAGTCTCAACACTTATGAAAGAGAAAAGTGTGAAAGGGAGAAAATAAGAATAGGGTTTTATGATGGTGGCATTATGGTATTTAATAGCCATAGAAATCTTGTCCTAAACCCTATGAAAATTGGAGCATGTCAGTTAGAGGTTTTTAAGTTAAAAATAGAGGTGGAATAAAATGGTGAGTATAAAGGGTTATTTGAAAGACAAGGTCAACTTTAGCTATCAAGGAATGGTAAAATATATAAGAGAGATTTGGGAAAAAAGAAAGAACCTCTATAGATGATTATGCAAGAAAATCACATGGAAAACTCAACCATTAGTAGAGGAGAAAAGTAGGAATGAACAAGATAAGTAGGTGAGGTTATCAAGCCACTTTTTGATAAATATGTCCCTTGGCTATGTTTTGGTTTGGATAAATTTCAAATTGATGGCCAAAAAAGTCTTAAAAATGATTTATAATTAATTAAAGTCTTAACCATCTAGTTATAATATCATAAGCAAAAGATATACAGCAAATCAAGCACGAAAACACTTGGGTGGGGCAAACCAATTGATTGGTATAACAAATGTAGTCAACTAGTTTCATGAGTTGATTGATCCACTAAAATTAGTTGGATGGTTATTCCAAACCCAAAAATTATAAGGATATATGTACTAGTTGACTAATATACATCAAAACCAATCGACTGCTCTATATAGAAATTGAGCTCCCCTTTTAAAACTCAAACATGAAGAAGACAAACTAAAAACATATATATAACCCAAGATTAAACAAACTCATATAATAATAAATCACATATATTAGCATGCATTAAAGGTCTAAAAATGAGGTCAAGGTTCATAGCCAACCTAAGTTCAATTATTCATGTCTTACATATATTTTACCACTTATGACAAAAATACTTTTTTATTAATAAAACCATTATTAAGCCATTTTTTAGTAATCATAGTGATTTTATTACTTCCAAAAGAAAAGAACATAAAGTTTACAATCTCAAAGGGTTTAGTGGACTTACTTCTAAGGAACTACTATGGATTTAAGCATCTATACATTCCATTAGTTTAGTATATGATTTACAACTTTTGAACTTATACGTTCTCCCCTCCAAATCATGGATGATTTGTTTCCATAGACTTATGGTTTCTCTACGCTCATTTGTTAAAAGCCTCATATTATCCTCTCTTAAAATATGGTAGATGATAGAAACAACCAATGCTTGAATGACATGCTTCCTAAATTTGTGGCCCTTTTCATCTCGTATTTCCCTATTACATCAATTTTGGCTAGTGGATAAGGTGCTGATTACACCCTATTTTGTGTAAAATTGTAAACCACACATTCTTAGAAAAATCATAGTAAAATAAAATGTGCGTGTAGTTCTCGTCTCTATCATTACAAAGGACATAAGTGGCATATACTTGCATTCCATAATATCTCATTTGGTGTATACTTTGTAGTCTTACAATTATAACAAACCAATATATAAATTAGTGTCTACGCAATGAAAACCTATATCAAACCATAAAACACTAAGGAACCTTACTATTTTAAGGTCTTAGAAGATCAAAGACCCTAGAGATAGAGAAATTAGCTTGATGATTAATTCAAGCACATTAATTTTGTTGAAGGACCCTATAGATTATTTCTTAAAAAATTAATAGCTTCTTAAGATAAATATTCTCACATTTAAGGAAGTAATTTTACACCCACTTTACAATCGTAAGTCCTTTTTAGAAGCTAAGTTCCACAAAAGTTTGCATATGTTAGCTCTATTCCACCATAAGAGATTATTCAACCCCAAAACTCCTTTAGTTTTTAGCAAACACACACTGAATCCTAAGTTTCAAGAGTCTTCTTTGAGTTCTCTATTGTACCTAACCATAGAAAATTTCTACAAATGGCATTGATCTCATAAATAATGTGAATTGGGATGAGAAAGACCATATTCTAGTAAGTTTTTAACTGGAAAATAATTTATTTTAGCAACTATAAGCGTTCTACGTAAATGAGAAGAATATTTTACTAGGATCTTAATCTTGAGGTGAACTTATCAATAAAAAGTTGATATTGGTGAATATTAACATACTTACCATCTAAAGACATCTAAATACTTGAAGGCTAAATTACCCTCTAATATATGTAACTTTGTCTATAATTCTTCCTTAAGTTGAGGGGAGAAACTACCCCATAATAAATATGACTCTTTTCAGCATTCATAGTCAATCATGAGATGATTAATAAATGTTAAAAAGTTTTCAAGACTATTCTAACTAAGTATTTATGATCTTTACAAAAGAAAAGGATATCTTCCATGAACATCGAATTCACAGCCTTTAATGTCTTGCACCTTAGATAAGGGATGAACAAAGTGTTAGAGCATAAGCTTAGGAGGGACCTAGTTAAGTACTCTATAATCAAAGAAAAAAAGTAAGGTGATAGGGGTCAATTTGCCTTAACCCTTTCTTTGCATAGAAATGAGGTTATAAGGAACCATTGAATTAATTGGAATAACTCACTATTAGTACACATGTCATGATAATCTTCACAAAATGGGAGGGGGAATGAAGAGCATATAAGATGATTTGCAAACAATCCCATTTCCCATTTAACAAAAACATATGTCTTTTTTCATAGCAAGCTTAATCATAATTCTAGGAGAAATATGTTTTTGGTTATCAGTTTAGTAGCAAGTAGTATATTATCAGTGTTACCTCTCCCTTTGACAAAAGTTGATCGTGAATCACCAATCAATAAAGGTAACAGATGTTGAAGCCTATGAATTATGATTGTTGCTATAATCTTATACAAAGTATTACAATTCGGGTTGTTGACAAACCAAGCCGGCTCGCGAGCTTTTTGAGCCCGGCTTGTTAACGGCTCGGCTCACTTATTAAACGAGCTTAAAAATTAGGCTCAAGCTCAGCTCGATTATTAAACAAGCCAAGCTTGAGCATAATAAATTTGGGCTCGAGCTCGTTTATAATGCAAAAGCTCGTGAGCTCAGCTATTTTACCACCAAAGCTCTGGAGTTGGCTCGTTAAAAGTTTGATTCAACTAGTTAAAATCTCGGCTCGTTTATAAATAAAACAAACTCAAGCTTTATTTTTAGGCTCGTTTAGTAAATGAGTCAAGCCCAAGCCTACCCTAACTTGGCTCGGCTTGGCTCGTTAACAGCCCTAATTACAATAGGAAGTTGATATGTACTATGGATTTAGATGCATCAAGAACCTTAGGAATTAAACTAAGATTGGTAATAATTAGATTCTTTGTCATGGTCCTATTAGTGAATAAACCATTACTATAAAGAGGTCCATGCTAAAAATATCTTAATAGATACAGAATTGTGCATTAAACCAATTAAGGTGTAGTTCCTTGCCATTAGCCGAAGAGAAAATGTATTTGTTACTTTAGTGGGGGTAATTGTTGTTAAAAGGTTGTTCTTTAGTTTATTGTTCAATATATGTCCCCTTTGAATCATTACTAGATAAAAGGTCTAGCCATCTAAACCTAATAATTATATAAAAAAGAGTGAAAGATAGAGAAAATACATGCATGATATGTGTATGTCTTTCACTAATCATCACATAGTAAATGGATTGAATTTTTCATTTTCCTCTCCTTAACCATGGCATAGAAAAATTTACTATTGTCATTTCCTTAAGTCATTTATTGGATTCTTACTTTTTGTATATAAAACATCTCATCCCATCGAGTAATGCAATTATATTTGTTAATAAGTTTATTTTCCTAGATGTGAAGAGTTTGATCTGAAGGGTGTAAGGACATAACATAATGTAAATTATCTATTTTATTCTTTGATTACTAAACCTTCACAGTGATGTTTGCAAAATGAGCTTTATTGATTTGCCTCAAGGGGTAATTTCAACTATGTAAGCTTTTGAATAATGGCATGAAGGTAGGTAATTACCATAGGTTATATCTAATCAAAGGAAAGAATGTGGGATCTTTAGTCCAAATATCATCAAAGGAGAAGTGAATTATACCATGATAAAATTCCTATTGTATAGTGATAATAGTTAAGTAGCAATTAGAGATAAAGGGATGGTTAAATGATCATGAACTCTTTCAAACTAATTAAGCCATTCAAAGCTACAAACCACTTGATCAAGTTTACACCATAGTATATCATCCCTCATATATTTTTCAAACCATGTTTTAAAGGAACTAATGAATCTAAGGTCAATCAAAGTTATGAATTTAGTAAGATAATTTGTATGAAGGTCTCCTTAGCCCTTATCTTTTCTATTTTTGACTTTATTAAAGTTCGCCAACAATTTCCAAGGTGCATTTACAAGGTTAATTAAAGATAAATAACCATTATCTTCTAGAGTCAACATAATTACAAGAATAGGTGAACGTGACATAGAAATGGACAATTCTAGTAGTATAAATGACCTTACAATACAGAACTTGAGCATGAGAATTTAATAAGTGCTGAGGATTCTACCCTATAAAAACCCTACCATTATATTAAACATAATAATTATAAATCTAATTAAATTGTTCCATAAATTCTTTGAAAACTTTACAGATGTTTTCTACTTTATCCTTAGTTTCAATCATGATGTGGGAGCATCCAACGACACATCAAAATTTTCTAACCAATTTGATGATATGTTTTGTTCCTTTCTCAACTCATTTTAAGAAGTATTACCCAATTATATTTTCTTCCAAATAGGGAAAAATAGATAAAAACAACCAAGTCACTATAAGGAATAATGATTCCAAGGTGATTAGAATAGAGAAATTATACAAAGGTAGTTAATTACTCCACTAAGTATGAAGGGCATGAAATGCTTCTTACTTGGAGAAATATTTATTGATTGATTCTTAGCCATGAAAGCCATGCAAAAAGCTTATCCAAGACACTACCTTATATAACTTTTTATATGGTTTAAATGAGGCTAAAATATGGCTCAAAAGCAGTCATGAAGGATGAATTCAACCCCTAACCAACAACAACCACTACATTTATTTTTACCTCATCTTGAAAAATTCAAGGATAAAGGGGGAATTGGTAGTTTTTGGTGTTGGGAAGTGATATTGTAAATTTTAAATACCATAATTTAATGATAAATATAGGATAAGATTAGCCTTCCAATCCATCTAATCATGTTCAACTCGAAATAAGGAACAATACTTCAACTTAGAGACACATTTGTTTAGAATGTTTAGGGAAGAACATGGGGAGCACATCCAACAGCCATTTTAGGCCTAACCTTAGTGATATTAAAGTTACCAATCATTCCCCCATATGTTTGAAGACAAATTAGCACATGTAACAACCATTTTAGGCTACAATATTCAAATATCACACCTATATGGGTTGATTAAGTGTGCAAAAAAAATTTAATGGGACAACAGTTGATAAATAGAGTTCTAAGGAGTTATTTTAACACAATATGAGGAGTAAGTATCCCTTATTCATTTTACTTCATAAAACTAGGGCATGGAATGGCTTTGGGAAAGATTTTTATCTATATTTCCTAATTTGTATGATATGGCTTACTAGCAAATATTTTATCCTAGTTATCATATAATATAGCCAAAATCATATATTGAACCCCATAGCTGACACACCAAATTGACTAATTAGGGTATTTATTTTGTAGTTTTTATATAGCTATTTAGCCACTATGTTTAGCTCCTTTATTTTGTAAACATTCCAATCATTTGTTTGTCAGCATCAAATCGAGGAACTCAACAACAAGACTTTCTCTTTATTTCCTCATCCCCTTTGATTTTTTTTATTTTTTGGAATTCATTCTTAGTTCCATCATCAAAATTTAGCAAGACCCATTTGTTTAGTGTATGTATCAAACCGGTATCAAAGCTTAGGTTAGTAAGATCACGCCTTTTCTTTTTATTATCCATGTTTTTGTTCACCCCAATTACCATCCTATACCATCATTTTTAATAATTTTCTTCACCATTTTAGTTCATCCTAATTTCCCAATCAAAACATGAGCCCCTAACCCTCATTTACCTTCATTTGATTTGATTTTTACTTACCTCCCACCTTACTTATGAAATAAAAATATAGAGGCATTAAGCGTTGATTGTAGCCACTATACTAGATGTCAAAGTTTTCTTGAAATTGGTATTGGAAATATTCTCTAGAACCAATTATAAATGATGATTTGTATTTGCATATTTAGTGAACATTCTTGTTAACAAAATATCATTTGATTTTATCTATTAAAATGCTTTTATCCTTTTGAGTAATTGTTCTTTATGTAGATAATTAAGAATGCCTACTAAATGATTGAATTATAATAATAATAATAATAATAATAATAATTTAATTAAGGGATATTTGTGATCCTAAGGCTAGTATGTTGATTAGTTGATCATCATGTTTCACTAATTATTGATATGAGATACCAAACTAATAACATAGATACATGTTTTGGACCAACCTATAGGTGTACATTGTATTAAATATTGTGTGAAGTATCATCAATGTTCTTTAAATAGTATAATGTCCTATAATATGATGTATTTGTATATGCTAGTATGATGACCATCATGTCTTAACTTTTCCAAACATTACCCATATTAAGGGGTGATCATGAAGATAATGGTCAGACATGGTGTGAATCATATAGAAACATGTAGTTGATATATATGGATTTTTTCCATATCATGACATGAGAAATATATCTTTGTCCCTCTCGTTAAGTAGGAATAATGTTAACATAGTCATGTGCAAATGAGGAGTCATTTGTTTAAGGATTAGTCTTAATTAGTGATAAAAAAAAAGAGTGTGATTGAACAAAGCAAGGATAACACGATCAATGCCTTGTTTTTAATCAAAATATCATGTGACAAAAGGAAAAATAATTGTGTTAGTAATTTGGGTAGTCATAATGTCTTACTATAGACCTCTTATATTGGTCCTAAAATTAGTTTTGGTCCACTACCAATATTATGGGTAAACCCCTAGGGTCACACACCAATCAAAGTAGATTAAATGATGGAATTTAAAACTAGGTAAAATGAGGTCTTAATATGATTAACATCTCTTTATGCCCAAGGTGTTATTGATAGAATTGAATTATGGTGGGTTACGGTTTTAATATAAAAGCTAAGATAGGGTTTTATTATAAATACCCTTTCTCTCTCCTTTTAAAGGTGTGGGCTTTCCTACCTTCAATCCTAGCACTCCTCGAATAGAGAACAAGTTTCCATTAGTGCTAACATAAATCCCTCGATGATCTAGTTTGCTATGTGTAGATACTAATAGAGGTGCAGCATAATTCATGCTTGCACAAAAAATAATGAAATCCAAATTTGGAATAAAGGGTAGATCAAATTATTCTCATCTCTAGATTTAATTTAATTTAATTGGTTAACCTAATTTGGACAACTAGCAGGTTCAATTCTAATCTAGCATATGTTCTTGGGTGATTTATCCTTTGATTTATATATAGCTTCCTATTTATTCGTTTCTCTAAAACCCTTCAATTTTCCACTCAAAATTCATATGTTCTAAAAAAAGAGGTTATCGTTGAAAAGCTTTATACCATCATTCAAGTGTTGGAGCAAAGAGATAAATAAGATTTGCTAGGAGCTCAAGTGTCATTATAAATCTATGTGTCCCAATAAGAGGGAAATGATGCTCATGGAATTTGAAGAGGTCATTTGATAAGAAAAGGAATAATTTGAGGTCATTGTTGATGTTATCCTAGAAGATTACATTCAAATATCTTTAGGTAACATTAGGGGAGGGGATCTAGAAGAAATATCCCAAGAAGAGTTTTTTGTGCTAATGATCATGCACCAATACCAACTTGGTTGTTGCTTCTCCAATGGAGAATTCCAATGTTCTCATGGAGATTTTTTTGCATGAAATACCTTTACCCCATGAACTGATGAGCCTTTTTGAGGAAGTCCATCTATACATGCTTAAGGTGAACACAAAAACCAATTACTCTCTACCCTATGTTGAAAATAATTGCCATGTAGATGTCATAGAGTTCTATCTCTACCCTATTGTAGGTTCATTTCTGCATAATTTTTTTAACCCATGAACCACCACCTATAAAACGTGAATATATGAGTTTTGGTGAGAAATTAAGTGTCTCAAAACTTAAATTTCACATATATGATGGGAATTCCTACATGTGATTTAGCACTCATAGTTTTTGGCTTCATCATCTTTTTTCCCTAATCATGTTCACCATAGGACACGAAATTTTTTTTCATAATGGATATTTCCCCCAATGTTCATTGGTTTTTTTGTGGCTAGGCTAAATGAGAAACCATACATCAATATTCAATTATTTTATTATAAATGGTTTTCAAATGTTTTTTATTCATGTCTTTAAGTTGCACATAAAGAAAAGCTTGTGATGGACTTTGTTTCTCAACAACACCTTCAAGATCCACCACTTGAAAATATAAAGTTTAATCTTCAACAACTCAAGGAAATGATGTGGGAGCATCCAACTACACATCAAAATTTTCTAACCAAATTGATGATTTATTTTATTATTTTTTTAGCTCATTTCAAGAAGCATTACCCTAAGATATTTTTGCCCAACTAGGGAAAAAAGAGGGAAAACAACTAACTCACTACAAGGAAGAATGATTCAAAGGTACTCCACATGAATAAATGACACGAAGGTAGCTAATTCCTTCACTAAAAATGAAGGGCCTCAAATGCTTCTTACTTAGAGAAAAAAATATATAACTTGATTCTTAGTGATGAAAGCCATAAAAATAGCCTATTCAAGCCAATGCCTTTTGCAAATTTTTATATGGCTTAAATGAGGCTAAAATAGAGCTCTAAAGCAACCATAAAGGATGAATTCAACCCCTAACCAACAACAACAACCACTCTATGAATTTTTATATCATCTTGACAACTTCAAGGCTACATGGGGAAGTAATAGTTTGTGGCATCGGGAAACGACATTGTAAAGTTTCAAGACCATAATTTAATGATAAATCAAAGCTAGCATTATACTTTCGATCCATTTTGTGACATTTAACTTAAAACAATGAACAAAACTTCAACTTTAACACACATTTTTTAGGATCCTTACGGTAGAACGTGGGGATCCATGAATCAAATGAAGGATACAACTATTTTGGTATGGTTTAGGCCTAATCTTAGTGGGTTTAAATTCTCTAATCAATCCCTATATGATTTAATACAAATCAACAAATTAAGCAACTTTATGTTCCAATTTTTGAAAATCACCCCTATATGGGTTAATTGAGTGTGCAGTGAAATTTCAATGGGAAAACAACTCATAAGTAGACTTATATATAAAGATAAGATGAGGATTAGTAAACAAAATTTATTCATATGAATTTGTAAACATAAAATTAGAACTTGGAAAGTGCTTCTTTTTCCATTTTAAGCTTAACATAGTTAAAGATTATTGTCTATATTTCCTAATTTGTATGATATGAATTTGTAGAAGCTAGTTTACTTATCATGTAATATAGCCAAAATATGATATGAGGGCTTAGGGAAGGCCATTTATTTGTCCCCATAGCCAACACTTAATCTTTATATGGGTATTTAGCAACTATTTTTAGCTCCTTTATTTTATAACTCTCCCAATCAAAAACAAATGTCTTGGGAATTTCTTTTATGTTTTATTATCATAGCTATAAACCTATGACATTAGAAGAGTTTTTTTTTTTTGGTGAAGATCACACTAGCAAGTTCACTTCTATTAGGTAACTAGTTAGTTAGATTGAAAATAAAATCAACATATTGCTAGTATGGTTAGATATGTCTTTTGCAACTTGATGTTGAGTTCAAAATTCATACACACACATTCAAAACTTGAGTGAAGAGCTTTGTATTATCAATTTAAAATATTGTAATATTTATTCCAAGTGTGTACACCATGGATTGTGAGTCTAAGTGATTAATCTTGAGAGATATGTCAGATTAAGTGTAAGATTTAGCGTAATTAAATAGTGTATTAAGTCTTTAATATTTTTTCACAACTTGAAAAATTTAGAAGATACAACTTAAAACCTCATATCTAATATGAAGAAACTCTCTGTTTTGACAATGTAACAGTTCTCCTGAATATCTCCCACACTACTTAATTAGCCTTTAAATCTATTTATTTTAATTGTTTTATGAATTTTTGAGTATATAAAATTGGACATAAATATTTAATAAATTAAAATAAATATTTTGTTATTTTATCATAATCTTTTTATTTAAATAATTTTTCAAACCATTATTTTACTAAAACTATCCTTTTTAAACCCTTATATTTAAATTAAATTAAATTAAATTATTAAATAAATTTATTACCCATAAATATTGTATTTTATTATTTTATAAATAAAATTATTTAATTGTCCCATTTTCCCTTTTTTTTCTTTTTTTTCCCTTTCCTTCTCCTTTCCTCCGTTTTATCCTTTCTTTCTATTTCCTTTTTCCTTCCCTTAGGCAGTCAGCCTATGCCTGCCTCGCCTCCCTCCTGTGTGTTAGGTCGATGGCCCATCTCTCTTCTCCTCCCTCTCCTTCTCCTGCTTCGTCGACCCAAACCCCCCTTTTTCTTTTCTTCCTTTCCCAAGCGAGCCCGGCTTGCCTCCCTTCTTCCTTTTCTTTCCTTTCTCCCCGACCGGGTCGGCCTGTGTCCTTCTCCCCTTCGGCTAGCCTGCATACACTGGCCTTCTAAATGTTTAGTTCTCTACTTTGAATGGATTAGTTCTTAATTTAAAGTGAAGTGAAGAGAGTAACACCATACTTCTCTCTTAAGTAGCATACATCCATGATCCAAACTACTTCTCATATTTCTCACAATAAGTAGAACAAGATAGTACAACCCTTTTCATGCATGGACTCTCACACACTCACAAACTTAACTCTAAGTTGGTATGCATTTCTAACTCTAGAAGTTAATTCACCTTAATCAAAATGCACACAAGCTCAGTTCCTTTAGTCTTTCAGTGATCTCACCTTGACGATAAACAACACAAAATACAACTTGAAAACAAACTAATAATGAAGAAACTCTTAGTAAGAAAGTAACTTCTTGAAAAATGCAATAGAATTTTGCAAAGCTTTGTCTCTTAAGATCATAAGCTCTAAAAATAATTTTCTCAATTGAAATTAAAGATCTTAGATGTTCTCTAATTTCCTCCAAAAATCCACACAAGTAAACCCGATTACAATATATAACCAACTCTTGTTATGTAAAACCTAATTTTACTTCTCTTATCTCGTAAATCCAAGAGATATTTAGCTAAAAATCTATTAACTAAGTCAAAATAATAATTACCATAGTAAAACCTTTTTTTTTAAAACATATTAGCTATGATACAACATATTCATGCATGGATAACTATAAAGTATACCCGCTAATATAGATCAACAACAATATCTCCTATTTTTATGTTAAAAGCATTTTAACTAAGTAATTATCCTTTAAATGAAAGTATGTTTGTTAAAGATAATCACCAAATATGTATGAGAATATATATAGGAGAATATTCCTTGAAAAAAAATTAATCTAGATTGAAAAAAATGGAAAACATTCTCCTAGGTTTTGAAGTGTCTTTTTCATATGTAGATAAGGAGATTGGTATGAAACACAAGCTAATTTTCTTCTTGATGATTAAAGTATAAAACCATTAGAAAAAAAAATACATTAACTTAGTGTTGTTTGAACCCTTTTAAAAGTACTTCATTACTTTACATAATGTTCTAAAACTTAGAACCTCTTCCAAGCTTTGAGATCTTCATACCACTTTAGTTCCTCTACTCAATTCCACTTTCCAGATCTTTAATTTGCTTTGCTCCAGCAATTTTAGATTTGTGAAACAATCAAGTATAGGAACAAGAAAAATTTATTGATGTGTTAGCATTAAAACCAAGAACTCAACAATAAGCCTTTATCTTCATTTCCTCATCCCCTTTTTTATTTTGTTTTCTTTTTGGAATTCATCCCAAATTCCATAATTAACACTTAGCATGATCCATTCTATTTAGCTTATGCATCAGAATGGTATCAAAGCTCAAGGTTGGTAGATTTGGATCTTTTCTTTTTATTATCCACATTTTCATTCACCCAGCCACCATCTTATACCACCATTTTCATTTATCCCACTCTCCCAATCACAGACATCATATTCCTTCTTTAAACTTCATTTAACCCAATTTTTATTTACCTTTTATGATAGATAGATAGATAGATAGATAGATAGATAGATAGATAGATAGATAGATAGATAGATAGATAGATAGATAGATAGATAGATAGATAGATAGATAGATAGATAGATAGATAGATAGATAGATAGATAGATAGATAGATAGATAGATAGATAGATAGATAGATAGATAGATAGATAGATAGATAGATAGATAGATAGATAGATAGATAGATAGATAGATAGATAGATAGATAGGTAGGTAGGTAGGTAGATAGATAGATAGAGAGATAGATAGAGAGAGGAACTAAACATTGATGGTAGCTATTATACTAGATAGATAGATAGATAGATAGATAGATAGATAGATAGATAGATAGATAGATAGATAGATAGATAGATAGATAGATAGATAGATAGATAGATAGATAGATAGATAGATAGATAGATAGATAGGTACATAGATAGATAGAGAGATAGATAGAGAGAGGAACTAAACATTGATGGTAGCTATTATACTAGATGTCAAATGTATCTTGAAATTGGCCAATTCAAATATGTGTCCTAATGAATTGGATACTGATGCAAGGCTTGATTTCATCATTTAAATAGTGGAGCAAAGAGAAAATCCAACATTGAAGAAGGTAAACCAAGATTTGCTAGGTGCTCAGAGTGTCACTCTAAATCTATGTGTCTCAACAAGTGGGAAGTGATACTCATGGAGCTTGAAGAGATTATTTAACAAGAAGAAGAATTTGAATCCTTTTTTCATGTTATCATAGAAGAGTACAATCAAATATCTTTAAATAGAATTAAGGGAGGGAACGCATAGTATTTCACCCAAGAAGATTTTTAGGCTAATGATCAAGACACCAATACAAATTTTGTTGCTACTTCTCCAACGGAGAATTCCAAAGCTCCCATGGAGAGTTTTTTACACAAAAAACCCTTACCCTATGATCTAGCTATACATTCTTGAGGTGAACACAAAAACCAACCACTCTCTACCCTTTGAAGAAAAGAATTGTCATGTAGGTATCTTAGACTTTTATTTTTATCCTATGGTCAGTTTACTTGTGCACAAAAAAAATTACCCCATGACCCACCACCTCCAAAATGTGAATACATGAGTTTTGGTGAGCAATTAAGTTACTTACAACTAAAATTTCATAGATTTGATGGGAATCCCTGTAACACCCCCAAAATTCACTACTAAAAAATTTTGTTTTATTAAATTAACTAGCAAAAGCGAAATATCAAAACCGTGAATTCTGGGAATATTACCGCTACACTTAATACCAGACTAGTTTACTCCTACCGTTTCAGTACCAAGTGTTAAGGCTACAAGAGAATAACAAAATTTACGAGAAACTGAAACATATATAAATCAAAGTAGCGCACATAACGTTTCATAAAAACAAAATCCACCAGTGGTGATTACAAATCAACAAATACATTGAAACAAGAATTTAAAAGAGAAAGAGGTCAACTCTAGGTCTTTCTAGATAGTTCCTTACGCTCTTTCTCAGGAGCCCACTTGAATAGCTCCTGAACAAGGACCTGCAAGGGACACTACCCATTGAATAGGTAGGGGTCCCATGAATGGAACCCTTCAATACTAGGGTACTGAGTGACCCTTTAAAACACACTTAAAAATAGACCCACAATGTAACACACGATACACCACTTTATTCATACATAACGACAGGTGTAAACATAATATTCGGATCCATACATTCACATATTGGACAAGTCAATCAAATATTAATGGTGCATACATAATATTCACTTTCGTACATTCGTATACTTAATAAGTTAATCAAATATTAATAGGTCATAATGAACCATTGATACTTTTAGGGCCTTAAGGCCATTAGTCCATCATTAATCAATCATCTCGGATTATAAAGATCCATATGAGTGCAGGAACCCCACTATTATTCACCGGTGGACAGGTCATGCAAGGCAAAATGCTCTTGGCCACTATTATTTGCTAGTGGACCGGTCATGCAGGGCAAAACGCTCCTGGCCACTATTATTTGTCGGTGGACCGGTCTGGACCCGACTCACATGGTATTCCACTGTAAGTAATTAGTGTCTTCCCCATGTCTTATCGTTATTACATTTGGTTTATTGAGCACGGAATCCCCCACTATTATAGCCGATTGATCGGAATACATACAGGGCAGAATGCTCCTGACCACTATTATTTGCCGGTGGACCAGTCTCCAAAGCACCCTTGCTCCTTGCCACTATTATTAGCCAGTGGACTGGTCTGGGTCTGGCTCAACAATCTTCCTATTTAAGTGATTAGTGTATTATTCCTATCTTATTCTAAAGTATTTCACCCTTGACAAGCATGTCACTGACCTCTACTTCTATCCTCCCGAGAGGGCCCGTCCCATATCTTGAGACTTTTCACCTCTTATCACACCCCCTGACACCCATTCCTCCTTATATCTACCCATAACAAAGACCCAACTCCTAAGAGTGTGGGTTGAGACCCATCACTTTATGACATTTAAATTCTCTCACTACCACTCCCTAGGGTTTTTCTTTTGAAACCCTAATTGGACCTATGTGGAACCACCTTTCTTTTATCATCCCACACCTCATCTCATTTAGATCTGTCTCAAATCCCAATTATACTTACCAGTTATACATGTAACAGTAAAATCCTAGTTGGCCGCTCAAACCCTAGCCCATTCCTTGGTAAGAATCATCCCTTGCAAACCCTAGAAATCTCTCATGCAAGAGTTGCATCACTCCTTCATTTTATTTAAGCCCCCTTTTATTTATCCATTCATGGATCATGGGTTATTTAGGTCATTCATACCTATGTTAGCCAACTTACTTCCCCTTGTTTATCTCACTTTCCTATTTTCCCCTTTTCATCCTTCCATCCCACATTACCACATTAAATATCCTAGCATGCATGTCCTAGAGGGTCACATCACATAACATTGTACACACAACATATATAATTATCATCCACATGCCATAAGGAAGTCACATAAGCATATATTCACTCCAAGTTGCACTATAAATGATTAATCATTAAGCATAAAGTACACAATATGGCATAACACATGGCACACAAGGCATATAACCCACACATAGTTGTTCTTAGCCACATCTCTATTCAATTTGGATTACCAAGTTATCTCTCACATTTATTAGGTCACTAATCACCCTTCTTAATTGTTATATTTATTATATTTTCCATTCGTTTGGTTAGGTTACCGAGATTCCCTTCTCCTTTGTTATAATTGCTAAATCGCCCCTTTAGTTGGATAAATTACCATATTACCTTTCTACATTATCAAAATTATCAAATTACCCTTTAGTTGGTTAAATTACCAAATTGCCCTTCTCTATTATCATAATTACCAAATTACCCTTTTACTTATAAGTCACCATTTTTCCCTTTGCATATAAAATTACCATTTTCCCTTTTCAATTATAAATTACCATTTTTTCCTTTTACATACAAATTACCATGTTTCCCTTTAATTACATAATTACTATTTTCCCCTTTAGTTACAAATTTACCATTTTACCCTTTAATTGTGAAATTATCATTTTTCCCCTTAATTACAAAATTATCATTTTACCTTTTAATTATAAAATTACCATTTTATCCTTTAATTCCAAAATTACCATTTTGCCCCTTAATTACAAAATTTCCATTTTACCCCTTACTCACAAAATTACCATTTTACCCTTTACTCACAAAATTACCATTTTACCCTGTATTCACAAAATTACCAATTTACCCCTTACTCACAAAATTACCATTTTACCCTTTACTCACAAAAATTACCATTTTACCCTGTATTCACAAAATTACCAATTTACCCCTTACTTTCAAAATTACCATTTGACCCCCTTAAGTTTCAAAAATTACCATTTTACCCCTTTGCATACAAAATTACCATTTCACCCTTAACTCACAAAATTACCATTTTATCCTTCTACTTACTAATTTACCACTTTACCCTGGCATCCAAAATTACCATAATACCCCTTTTAATTACAAATTATCGTTTTGCCCCTTATTACACCACTTATATTAAATTATCATCACTACATAAAATATTAATATTAATACCTCATCCACAACTATTATATTTAATATAATACTTATTAGCACCCATATATATTAGGTCATATTCTTGCACAAGATATATTACTAAAATACTCCTAGGCTCATAATAATATTAACCATGTATTAATGATCACAACAACATAATACAAAATGAATAAGTACTTAACATTTCCATTAATAACCAAACTCTTACCTTAAGCAATAATTCCATACATAGCATATAATCTAACATGATTCCCTTTTATCAATCAACACAAGAAACTACATATATTATATTAGACAACATATATCAACATAATAACATATTAAAAGTCCTAATGTGCTAACATATATTAATCCATGCATTTAAGTGGGGTTTAATTATTACCTTAACTCCCACAAAATGAACCTTACCGGTATTCCGGTTAAAGGTTCAAGCTTTGATTAGCAAAATCAATACCTAAAAATATTATCAAGATTTGTTATATTAGAATATAACACCCCCAAATTTACGATTGAAAATTTTTGTTTAATTAAAAGGGTTTTAGCGGAAGTAGAAAGATAAAACCGTAAAATCGGGGGCATTACCACCACACTTAGTACCAGATTGGTTCACTCCTACCGTCCCGATACTAAGTGCTAAGGCTAAATAAGAATAACATCAATTACGAGTCACTAATAAAATACAAGTCATATGGAATCATAGTGTAGAAATCAAAAGATACATCCTAAAAGTATAGTTTTAAAGTACCAAATGTCAGAGGACATCATACAGTGGAATAAAACAAAATGGAGGATGAACTCCGGCCACGTCACTCTAGACCCCCAAGCTAGGTCCAAACTCAACTCTCAACCCTACCTGATGCCTCGTAAGCATTGTAGGCATCGAAGACATTGTCCCCTACCTGCACAAACTCAGACGGGTCTTCTGCTCGTGGGAATGAGCAACACCCATAAAACGGGTGATCAATACGCTACGTACTGAATAAGGTAACAGACGCACTAAGGCCAACATACACAAAAACACATGACATAGCATACATGGCATAATTACGTAGACAGCATGCGATAACACAGATAAATAATACCGGCTATGGATTGGATAACTTATTATGTAGATCTCTGATAAATATATTCAATTCACATCATAGTTTTTATCAATCCATGCAAGTGCGGGGACCCCACTATTATAGCCGGTGGAACGGTCATGCAAGGAAAAATGCTCCTGGCCACTATTATTCGCTGGTGGACCAGTCACAAGGGTAACATAACCTGCCACTATTATATGCCAGTGGACCGGTCTGGTCCTGACTCACAAGGTGTTCCACTGTAATTATTCGTATCTTTCACATGTCTTATCATTATTATGATTGGTTTGTTGAGCACAGAATCCCCCACTATTATAGCCGGTGGAACGGTCACGAGGGTAGCATACCCTGCCACTATTATTCGCTGGTGGACTGATCATGTAGGGCACCCCGGCCCTAGCCACTATTATTCCCTAGTGGACCGGTCTGGGTCCGGCTCAACATCTTTCGCTTTAAGTGAATAGTGTCTTAAAGTATTTTATTCGAAAGAATTTCACCCTTGACATGCATGGCTAACTATATCTGCACTTATCCTCCCAGGAGGACCTGTCCCATATCTTGAGACTTCTGCACCTCCTAACTCGCCTCGACATCCTTCCCTTAACCCACTTTCTCACACCGAGAATCCAACTCCTAAGTGTGTGGGTCAATGCTCACCTCCTCATACCCTAAGGTCTACTCACCACCTTACCCTAGGGTTTTCACCAAAAACCCTAATCTGGGCCTATGTGGCCCTTCCTTCTCTACCTCCCACAACCCACACTATTTTAACACCCCATGTGTCATGACCTTCAAACTCAACTCTCCCCTCATACCTCGCTCCTCCTCGTTTATTTTTATTATTTTCTTTTTCTTTTTTCACCTTCTCAAATTATGGTTTCCTCCCCAAACCCTAGTCGGTTCCTAGGTACCCTTATATTATCCTACGTACTATTTTTCACCTCGAGCCTCCAGACTCCCAAACAAACCTTTCCTTACCTTCCCCACATCCCAAAGTAACCTTCCATACGTAAGGTTCGCCCCCATGCAGACCTTAACCTCCCTATGCAAACCCCTTGATCTCTATCATGCCAAAAGATTTCCATGCAAACCCTTGTTCCTCCCATGTAACCTTAGTTTCTCCCACTCATTCATTTTATTTAATTCACCTTTCACTTGGCCATTCATGGATCACAGATTGCTTAAGTCATCCTTACCTACGTTAGCCAACTTACTTCCCCTTGGTTATCTTACTTTCTCATTTTTCTCTTTCATGCCTCCATCCCACAACACCTCATCAAATAACCTAGCATACATGTCCTAAGGGCCACATCACATCACATCATACTTATAGCATATCCATGTTAGCACATACCAGACAAGAGCACGAGAACATACCTCGGTTCTAAGCTGTGCTACACATAAAAACAACTAAGATAGTAGCACATAGAACACAACATATAAATTGTACAAGGCATCCAAGGCAAGTAAAACACGTAACACATAGGCGGCTTTAGCTACGTCCTTACCTAAAACGTCACCGGGCTTGGAGTACGCTCCTAGGCCTCTTGAGGGTTTTGACTCGATTCACCTATAAAAGGGAAATATTATGGGTTAATCTCCCTCTACCGGAATTACCATAATTTCCTATCTTACCCCTGTCATGGCCTAATATTAAGGCAAATATTAATAATAGTAGTTTATAATTAAAAGGTAGGGTTATTATTATTCTCAAGATAGCTAAATGAATCACTACTAATTAAAGTAAGTCTTAGTAATATTCATAGTATTAAAGTAAGGGTTTCAATATTACTAATAACAATATTATTAATAATACTAATAATAAGAATAAGAATACTAATAATAATAAGAATACTACTAATAATAATAGTGGTTATAATAATCATAATGATAAAAATAAAAATAAAAATAATAATAATAATAACAACAACCATAACCATAATAATAATAATAATAATAATGATGATGATGATGATGATGATAGTAATAATACAAATAATAATAAGAATACTAAAAATAATAATAATAGTAATAGTAATAGAGGTAATAACAATGATAATAATGGTTAGAGTAATAAACATAATAATAATAATAATAGTAGTAGTAGTAGTAGTAGTAGTAGTAGTAGTAGTAGTAGTAGTAGTAGTAGTAGTAGTAATAATAATAATAATAATAATAATAATAATAATAATAATAATAATAATAATAATAATAATAATAGTAATGATAAAAATAACAATAATAATAGGAATAGTAATAATAATAATAATAATAATAATAATAATAATAACAATGATAATAATGATGATGATAATAGTAGTGGCGATACTAATAATGTAATAATAATAACATTAAAGATAATAATAGTGATAATAATAATAATAATAATAATAATAATAATAATAATAATAGGAATAATAATAATAATAATAGTAATAGTAGTAGTAGTAGTAGTAGTAGTAGTAGTAATAATAACAATAACAATAATAATAATAATAATACTAACACCACAAGGCTTTAGTCTTCATTAATACCATCAACTGGAAATTCTCTGGGATAAATGTTAGGACATAATAGTAATAATAAAAGTACTAATAATAGTAATAATAATAATAGTAATAATAGTAGTAGTAGTAGTAGTAGTAGTAGTAGTAGTAGTAGTAGTAGTAGTAGTAGTAGTAGTAGTAGTAGTAGTAGTAATAGTAACAATAATAATAATAATAATAATAATCATAATAATCATAATAACACTAATAATAATATTTAATAATATTAAAAAGCATTAACACTTTTAATAAATAGAGTTTAGGGGTTAAGGAGTTGGGAGACAACCTAAGCTGGGTGGTGGAGCCGGCGGCGGCGCAACGACGGAGGCGGTGGAGGAAGGAAGAAGTGGAGAGGTGGATGTGGAGGCTAGGGGAGAGGGAAGTAGGGGAAAATGGAGGTGTGGGGTGGTAGGCCAGGATTCCTTGGTTGTTTTGGGGGGTAGAGGCGGCACTGCAGGTGGCAAAACCGGCGACGCGAAGGGCGACACAGGGTCGAAGGGTGCTATTCAGGAAGGCAATTTCGCACGGCCAGGGTGGCTTGTGCAGGGCAGCCCAAGGAAGGCTAGTGGTCAGGTTGTGTAGAGGGCGGTGTAGGGATCATTTTGGTGGTCGGAGTGGGAGGCGAAGATGGCCGGCGGTAGAGGAATAATGGGCTAATCAGGGGTGGTCGCGGGGTCGATTTTCTGGACTACCAAAATCCAAACCCGATAATGGCAGCCTTCGGGACTATTTATAGGCCAATCAGAAGGGAAAAACGACAAGGATGAGTGGTAGAGTATGGGGCAGGGTTATAGCTCTCTGTCCGGCGAGAATGGCCGGTGCAGGTCTGCGTGTGCAGACCATGATTTGTCGGGGAGAGAGAGAGATGGTGTGCGGGAGAAGGGAGGGATGGTCATGTCGAAATGGAAGGGAAGTCAACGGGGAGGAGAGGGGAGGAATAGCCGGTGTGGTTGTTGCAGGCCTTTCCGGCATCGATTTCGAGATGCAGGCGTCCGGAGGTAGAAGACGAAATGGAGGGGGTCTGACCGGTGGTCCAAGGGAAAATAAGAAAGAAAGAAAAAGAGAAGAGGCCGAACCGGCCGAGAGAGGGGAGGAGTGGCGTAGGAAGGTTGGGCCGCGCAGGGGAACGGGGAAGTTGGGCCAGCGGGTCGGCCCAGGTTGGGGGAAAAAGAAAAAAAGGAAGAGAAGGAAAGGAAAGAAAAGAAAAAAGAGGGGGAAAAGAGAAAAAAAAAAGGAAAAAGGAAAAAGAAGGGAAAATGGTGGTTGGCTTAATTAATATAATTTGGGTAATTTGGGATGTTAAATAAAATATAAATATTAAAATAATAATCAAAATCTATTTTTAGGTTAATTTAGGGATTTTTGAAAGAATTTTCTTAAATTCCATTTTAATTAACAAAACACTCTAATTTTCTCCAATTAAATTATTTATAAAGTTTATATTAATTTGAAAGTATTTTATCCTTCTTACTTTAAATAAAATAATTTAATTAATTAATTTCCAAAATAAAATCCTTAATTAGCTTAAAATAGCAAAATTCCTCCTATTTAAAAAACTTATAAATTTCTTCTTGATTTGCCCTAATTAATTTCCTTTTATTTAATAAAAGTGAATTATTTAATTAATTTTCAAAATAAAATCTTATCTAATAATAAATAATAAAATTAGAATTTTTGGGGCATTTCATAGAAATAAGAAAAACCAAGCATAATAATTAATAACACTTAATTAATCAAATACTTAACTTAAAATATTATTATACCTTAAAATCATTAACCAAATAAACTAAGAAATGCAGCATGAGTTGCATGCAAAGAAATGAGGGGGGGAGCTCGAAGGTGGGTGAAAGGAAGGAAAAGAGGCTATTTCGGGTTAGTGATTCGGGGCTAGGAAAGAAGGCATGCGAGGGAGGATTTAAGGCAAAGGAAGGGTGTAGAGGTGGAGAGGAGGTGTAGGTGGTTGTCGGGGATGGGTTGAAGGTGGCCAAGGGCGGTGGAGGCGGCAGTAGCGAGGCCACGAAGGTGGCTACCAAAATGGGTCGAGATGGAGGGGTTGAGGAGGAAGGAAAAGGGAGGGGAAAATGAAGGCTTGCAGGTGGTGGTTTCGGCCAAAGGGGGTTTGGGGTGGTAGAGGGGGTTGCGGGGATTGATTTGGTGGCTCAGGTGGTGGAAGAGGCGACGGAATGGTGGCGGCAAAGCAAAACAGGGAGGATGAGGGAAGGAGAAGAAAGGAAGGAAAAGAAGGTCGGGGAATGCATGGGAAGCTCGAAAAATGGCAGAATGAGGCAGGGAAGGAAGAAGAAAAATAACAGGAAGAGAAAGGAGGGGATAAGGGAGCTTGAGGAGGGCCAGAGGGTGGTAGGGGAATGGGAGTTGAAAGGAGAGGGAGGAGAAGAGGGTTATGGCAGGGCATGGGGGAGGGGAAAGAGAGATGGTGGGGTCGGGATGGGGCAGAGAAATGGTGGGAGACAGAGAGAGAGAAATAGAGAGAGATCAATAGGGGGAGAGGGTTGCAAGTAGGGTGGCGGAGATGGCGGGGGTGGTCGGGTTTGGCGCCAATGAAAAAGGAATAAGAAGAAAGAAAGAAGGGGAGAGGCTAGTGCATGTGGGCCGGCAGAAGGGGAGAAGGACGCGGGCCGCCTGGTCGGGGAGAAAGGAAAGAAAAGGAAGAAGGGAGTTAGGTTGGTCTCGCGTGGGAAAGGAACAAAAGAAAAGGGGGGTCTAGGCCGAAGACCAGGGAGAAGGAGAGGGAGGAGAAGAGAGATGGGCCAGCGGCCCAACGCGCAAGAGGGAGGCGAGACAGACCGAGGCCGGCAGCCTAAGGGAAGGAAAAAGGAAAAAGAAAGAAACGAGAAAAAGGAGAAAAGGAGAAGGGAAAAAAGAAAAAGAAAAGGTAAAATGGGACAATTAAAATAATTTTATTTATAAAATAATAAAATAAAATATTTATGGGTAATAAATTTATTTAATAATTTAATTTAAATATAAGGGTTTAAAAAAGATAATTTTAGTAAAATAATGGTATGAAAAATTATTTAAATAAAAAGAGTATGATAAAATAAAAAATATTTATTTTAATTTATTAAATATTTATATCCAATTTTATATACTCAAAAATCCATCAAATAATTAAATTAAATAGATTTAAAGGCTAATTTATCCCAAATAAAAGTTATGTATTAAATTATAGGCTTTTAAAATTTCAGGGGATTACAATACCTATGCAGGGTTTAGCACTCATAGTTTTATACTTCATTATCTTCATTCCCTAATAATGATCACCATGGGACATGACACATTTTATTCAATAATGGATTATGCTTCCTTTGTTCAAAAGTTTTGTTTAGCTAGGACAAATGAAACACCTTACATCAATGTTCAATTATTTTAAAAAAAATTCTTGTGAATATTTGCTAATGGTTCTAATTCATGAATTCAAAATGCACATAAAGGAAATATTGAGACAAAATTTGTTCCCTAGCAACAACTTCAAGGTCCACCACTAAAAGAGATGAAGTTTCATCCTAAACAACCAACTACATATCAAAATGTTTCTAACCAATTTGATGATGTATTTTGTTCATTTTTTGGTTCATTTCAAGAATCATTACCTAGGGCCATGTTCATCATAATCATCATAAGGGATAATGATTCAAAGGCACTTCACATGGAGAAATTACAGAAGGAAATCAATTACTTCACTAGGTATGAATACCTCAAATGCTTACTTGGAAAAACATCAATGGCTTGATTCTTATCCTTAAAAGCCATGCAACAAGCCTATTCAAGCCACCACCATTTCTAAATTTTAGGATGGATTTAATGTGGCTAAAATATGGCTCAAAAGCATCCATGAGGATGAAAACAATCCTTAACCAAAAATAGGCAATCTCTGCATTTTTTAGCTTATTTTCAAAACTTCAAGGTTAAATGGGGAAGTAGCAATTTGTGGCAATAGGCAAAGTTATTTTATATTTTAAATACTATATTTTAATGATAAATCAAGGCTAAGATTAGCCTTCCAATCCAGTTTGCCACATTCAGCTCAAAACAAGGAATGAGACTTCAACATTAAGACACATTTTTAGGGTGTTTAAGATATAACATGGAGATCTATGAATTAGGGGAATGTAAATAGTATTTTGGTAAGTTTTAGACCTAATATCTATAGGTTTCAAGACTCCAAGTAGTACCCATAAGATTTAAGACAAATTAAGAAATGCGACAAGCATTTTGGGTTGTAATTTTTGAAAATCACCCTCACACGGTTTGATTGAGTGTGTAGAAAATTTATATGGGGAAACAACTACCAAGCATAGTTCCAAGGCATTATTTTAGTTTAAGACGAGGAGTGAACATCCCTCATTTATCTATACTTCAACAACATAAAATTGGGACTTGGAAATTGTTCCTTTTTTTCATTTTAAGCTTAGCATAGTTAAAGATTATTGTGTAGTTCTCCTAATTTGTATGATATGCCTTAATAACAGCTATTTTAGCCTATTTATCATGTAATATAGCCAAAATTATATATGAGGGCTTTGAGAAGGCCATTTCTTAACCCCACAGCTGACATGCCATATGGGCTGATTAAGATGTTTAGTTTATAATTTTTCTATGGCTATTTAGCTACTAGTTTTAGCTCCTTTGTTTTGTAAACCTCCGAATAAGGTCTATATGTTTTGAGAAGTTTTTTTTTATATTGTATTTTTGTATATATTAGCCTAATACACTAGAACATCCTATTTACTTTTGTTGGTTAAGTTCAAACTATCCAGCGTAGTTCCATTATGTAAACAATTTTTTAGATTGTGACTAAAAGTAGATTGTTGTAAGCGGTAAGGTTAGGTATGCCTTGAAGTAGTTTGAATGGAAAGGTTTATTTGTCTTGTTTAGCTGATATTGTAAAAGGTTCGCCTTTAGCATCTGCTGAATCTCCAATTCTGATTTAAGAAGAGATTTTATTGGCTTTGAATTATGATGATGTTGTAGTTAAGGATAATAATAATTTGAATTGTGTTTTGGATGGTAATTGTGAAAATTCTATTCAACTAATGACAGTTTATAAAATGCCCCAGAATTATTTACTTAGATATACTACTAAATAAGGATTTATTAAGAAATTGATTTATTTTATTACTTTATTTGGAATAAGAGGGATTTATTTAGGGCAAATTAATAGGAATTTATAAATATTCTTTTTTTAGAGGAAAAATTGGACTTTTTGTTAATTAAAAAGGAATTTAGGAGAAATATTTTTTTTAAAAAAACCTAAATTAGCCTAAAAAGAAAATTTAATATTATTTTAAATAAATATTTTATTTTAGATACCTAAATTATTCAAATTAGTTTATTAAACCCAAAACCTTAAATCTTCCTTTTCCTTTTGTTTTTTCCTTTTTCTTTTTCCTTCTTTCTTTCTTTCTTTTCTTTCTTTCTTTTTTTTCTCTCCCGCCGGTTGGGCCTAGCGTGGCCCAACACACTTCTTCTTCTCCTTTCTCCGCGGCCCAGCGTCGTGCCTCCTTCATGCGGCATTTCAACACCGCGTTTCGACTCGTTTCCAGATGAGACGTTGCGTCTCATTTAATGGCCAATCTAACCGGCGCGACCGGCCCGGTTCTCTCCCTTTTTTTTCTTTCCCAGCCAACCGGTTCGCCCCCTCCCTCCTTCCTTCTTCCTCCCTTCTCCTCCGTCGACGCAGCCTGCAACTCCCAGCCCGAAAATGGCGACGCCGACCACGACGAATTTGACCGGCTGATTCACCCCTCTTTTTCTCCCTCTTGACTCACACATTGATTTGGAATAATCGATTATCCTCAACTCTCGCTCGTTCCCTCTATTTTGCTTCTAGAAGCTTCGACCCCCACCCAAACAATCGCCGGCCAATTTCTGCCACCGGCCACCAAAACCCTAGCATTAAATACCATCCAGGAGACCCCCAAAACCCTAATAACCCATCTAAGATCTATATATAGCCTGGTTGTGGATGTTTTTGAAGCTTCTTCCTTCTCAAAACCCTAAGTGAGAATCGCCCGCCACCGTGACTTCTGACGCATCTTCTGACGCTGATAGCCAACCTCAGCGCCACCACCACATTCCAAATTCTTCGTTGCAATTCCCTCTAGCTAACTAAACCATTTTCAACCTTCAATTCTTCTTGCACGGGCCTCCATAACCGTGCAAAGTTTGCTTCTCATCTCGCCAAAATTTTTACCCCGAAACCTTAAACCACCGTCCGCCGCCACATATGCCGCTTCTGCCACCCTATAAACCACCCAAAATCTCCTGCTAAGTACCCTCCACCGAACCATAAGCTTATTTTATTTTTCTCCTTTCCCCTTCCCTCTTTTTCTTCATTTTTACCTCTCTTAGATCCATTTTCCGGCCACCTCCGGGAACCACCGCCGGTTCCACCTACATCCTCCTACTCAAGGTGAAACCCTAGACCTTTTAAACACTTAGTTTTGAATTATTGATAATTATTCTATTTTTCGCCTAAACTTTAGTGTTAATTCAACTTTAATTATTATTATTATTATTATTATTATTATTATTATTATTATTATTATTATTATTATTATTATTATTATTATTGATATCGACTGTATTCTAAATTATAAATTTTGTTGACAGGTCTGGGAGTATTATTTAGTAAGATATATTATTCATCTCGGCCTTTACTTATTTAATTAAATTTTTACATGTTTAATGTTATTATTAATAATAATAATAATATTATTATTATTAGTGTAATTATTAGATTGATATTGAAATTATTTCAGGAGGGGAAGAGACCTAAAATTTTAATTAGGTCTCGCACTTTTACCTTTCATTAATATTATTAACATTTTTAACATTATTTCTGATTATATTATTATTATTATTATCTTTATTAACTTTATATTATAAGTATATATAATGCTAATATCATTATTACAATTTCTAATGGTATTATTATTATTAAATTAGGGTGGTTTGAAATCCACCTTTTAATTTTAAGAATTTTGGTATTAATAATATGAATATTCTACTAATAAAAGGATCATTAATAATATTATACCTTATTATTATTTTATTTTTTTTTGCTATTATTATTATCATTATTATACTATCATTATATTCTGGTGAAGGGTAGAAACCCTTAGATCACCACCCTTTTCTAATGAAAATATTAATTCATTTGTATTTTTAAGTAATAGTTTCTATAGTTAAATTATTAAGTAGCAATATGTTAATTAAAAACCAAATCTTGGAATAATTTAGAGGATAATAAAATTTTATAAGGGAGCCTAATTCTAGTATAATTTTATATAATAGGTGAACCCATTCAAACCCCTCAAGTGGAATAGGAGCGTGCACCAAGACTAGTGTCGTATTAGGTAAGGGGTGCTAAGGCCTTTTTGTGTGCTTATATGCATTTTGTGATTCGCATGCTATATATCATATGTCTATCATTATTATTTATGTTATATACGATATGATGTGGAGTCCATGTATGATCTTGGTTTGTTATATAGCATGTGTTTTATTTATATGTGATAATATGTGATTTGGCCTTAATACATGCATGTTAGGTTTCGCACGGTGTTATTAATATTGCATGGTGTTAGGGTTTCACATGACGATATTAATGTTGCATGGAAATATTAGGGTTGCATGGAAAGGTGGTACGTTGCATGGTAATGTTATGGTTGCATGGAAAGGTGGTACGTTGCACGTTGCATGGTAATGTTAGGGTTGCATGGAAAGGTGGTACGTTGCGTGGTAATGTTAGGGTTGCATGGAAAGGTGGTACGTTGCGTGGTAATATTAGGGTTGCATGGAAAGGTGGTACGTTGCATGGCAATATTAGGGTTGCATGGAAAGGTGGTACGTTGCATGGTAGTATTAGGGTTGCATGGAAGTGTGGTATGTTTCATGGGAGTTAGAGTTTGCATGGAAGGGTGGCTTAAGTAGAGCTAGGGTTTATATGGGAGTCGGGGTTGCATAGAAGTGTAGTTTACGTGGAGCTAGGGTTTGCATTAGAGCTAGGGTTTTGCATAGAGTTAGTCATGCATATTTGGGCAAAAGCCTTTGAATAAAATATTTAAGACACTAATTACTTAAAGTGGAAGATATTGAGCCGGGTCCAGACCGATCCACCGGTCAGAAATAGTGTTTAGGACATGATGTCCTATGTTTAACAGATCCACCGGTAATAATAGTGGTCAGGCTTTGTACCTGTGCGTTTCCGGCCCACCGGCAATAATAGTGGGGTGACTCGAGCTCAATAAAAACAAACCAGAGTTACAAATGCTTAAAAGATACTAATTACTTACAGCGAAACACCATGTGAGCAGGAACCAGACCGATCCACCGGTCAGGAATAGTGGTGTGGACTTTGTCCCGCAAGTGGTCGATCCACCGGCGAATAATAGTGGTGTGGACTTTGTCCCGCAAGTGACCGGCCCACCGGCTAAAATAGTGGGATGTTCCTGTATTTACATGGATTTGATAAAAGGCATGGTGCGTATTGACTTACGATAAAAAAATTAATTAAATAATTAATCCAGACTATGATTGGGCATTTATGTATCTATCCGAATAATTGTTCATTATTATGTGATCATGTTGATCTTTATGTTCTTTTATTCCTATACATGGTTTATGTGATTGTATGTGTTGGCCTTAGTGCTCGGTTACCTTACTCAGTACGTAGCGTACTGATCACCCGTTTCATGGGTGCTGCTCATTCCCACGAGTAGAAGGCCCATCTGACTTACTGCAGGTAGGAGATGTTTACTTTGATGCGATTGATATCCATGGGACATCAGGTGGGGTCGAGTGATGATTGGGCCAAATCCATTTCAGAGTGGCATGGCCGGACTTCCATTGAGATTTTTCTTCCTATTTTGAATAATTTATGTTAAGCACTTCAAATAATGTTCGGAGTTATCTCTCTTCCTTGAAAAACTAAATCTCGTAGTTTGAATTGAATAAGGACTTGTGTGTGTCTAATTTTCATATTTATGAATTTGAACTATTATTAATTTTATGAGTTGTTTTATTAGCTGTAGCACTTAGTATTGGAACGGTAGGAGTAAACCGGTCTGGTACTAAGTGTGGCGGTAACATCCCCAGAATTCACACGTTTTAAGTATTTCTATTTTAATTACTTCCGTTAAAAAAAGTAGTGAATTTTGGGGTGTTACAGTTTCCACAAATCCAAATCCTAATTCTGATATTGCCTATTTGAATAATGAAGTTGTTGATGGTGGTAATTCTGATCATAAAACATATAGTATACCTTAGCAAAAATCGTGGAGAGACACTATTATTGGAAATAAATCATCTGCACACACAACTCCATTAAATTACATCCATCCTAATCTTACAGGGAATTGGTGGAAGGTTTCTATGTTAAAAGAAAAGGTTGAGGAAAATTACAAGAATTGGATGGGAACCTTGATTGGGTATATGGTTGATTTTTGTCCTACTTTAGGACAAATGAATTCCTTTGTTCGTAACCAATGGCCTGCTATTCAACCACCATAAATCTAGTTACATGATGAGGGCTTTGTGGTGTTTGAATTCAAGTCTGACCAAGACAGAGACTAGGTTCTTCAATCCCCTTATTGGACCTTTTTCAACAGGACATCCATACTTAAACCATGGCATCATCAATTTCAGTTTGTTAAGGAATGTTTCCAATTTATGTCTTTGTGGATAAAACTCCCAAATCTTCCTCTACACTATTAGGATGTGGACTCCATTAGTCACATTACCAGTGCTATAGGGGCCCCCTATAATTGGAATGGATTACCAAATCAGGTGAATGGATTTCTTTTGCCCGAGCATTGGTGGAGGTAGATGTGACAAAGAAGTATGTGGAACAAATTGATATTGAAGATCCTGAGGGTAACACAATCACACGGTCTGTTATATGTGAATGTAGACCATATTTTTGTAATTCATGTGATGCCTTTGGTCACAACTCATGGTCTTGCCCCAAAACAGAGAAGTTAGCATAAGTAAGAGGTGTGGGGGATAACACATTCCATGATGCCTATCAAAGAGAGGATATTTCCCCTAAGCATATGTTAACTAAGAATCCCAAGGTTTCCAGTCAAGGTACTACATCTATTCAATAGAGAAGGCCCATATGGAGACCTCAACAGCAACCTCTTAAGACCTTCTCTAATTAGGACTCATTTCAGCAGGCTATAAATAAAAACCTGCGTGATCTTTCCAATCCTGATAATCCTGGTAGTAGAAATAATCCCCAAGCAGAGAAGAATGGACCATTGATGAGCGAGGGAAGCAGTATATTATTACCTCTTCAGTCATCTCCACTTAGTTATGTAATAATTGGTAGTGGAATGTGAGAGGCCTTAATAAACCTTTTAAACAAAAGGAATTAAGGCATTAGCTTTCTGTAAATAATATTTCTCTTATGGGTATTTTAGAAACCAGAATAAAAGCTAATAAAGCTCCTTCAATAAGGAAGAAGTTAGGTCTTCATTTTGATTTTCTAGACAACTACTCTCACCATCATAATAGAAGGATTTAATGTTTTGGGATACAAGAAAGTGGCATGTGCAACACTTACATGCCCATGCACAAGGCATTCAAGTTCATGTTACTTGATGCACTTTAGGTATTGATTTTTATGCTTCCTTCATTTATGCTTATAAATAGGGAAATAATAAGAAGTATCTCTGGTAGTGACTTGAAACAACAGCCATTTCTTATTCACCTCGGTTAATCCTTAGAGATTTCAATGTGGTATTTCATAATTATGAGAAATTCCAATGGGTAGGTATTTCTATAGGTGATGCGGAGGATTTCAGCACCTGCTTAAATAATGTTTTGGTCATACACCTACATTACATAGGGCATAAATACACCTGGAACAATAGGAAGCTAGGATCTCATAGAATCATGTGCAAGCTTGATAGGGTCCTTAGTAATGTACATTGGCTGGATAAATTTACTAACACATTGGTGGATTTCCAAACTACTTTCTTTTCTTATCATTGTCCTACAATGATAGACATGAACCTCAAAACGCCTCATTTCAAGAGCGAGTTGTGGACCTTTGATGCTTATTTCTACATCATTGTTACAGATATTTGGCAACAGCAACATCACAGCTCACCATCAACACATATCAAGAACTCACTGCATCAATTAAGGTATAGGCTCAGATGTCTCAACAAGGTAAATTTTGGTAGCATTACTAGTAAAGTTAGTGCTCAAAGAAGTTAGCTTGAAAATGTCCATGGAAAATTGAGAGATAATCCTACTTGTGCTATTCTCCACCAAGAAGAACAGGATTGTCTCAGAAAGTAAGAATAGTATGCAAAGTGTGAGGAAAGCTTCTTGAAGCAAAAATCAAGCATAAAATGGCTCTAGATGGGTGATTCGAATAGTTAATTATTTTTTGCTAATATGAAAGCTAGAAAAAATAGCAGAATGGTTTCCAAGATTCAAATTCTCAATGCTAATTGGATAAAAGATCCTGAATCTATCAAAATTTCCTTTACTGATCATTACAAAAGCTTGCTAGGGACTACAACTCTAACTCCTATTTATCCCATGGATTTTGCTATTCTGAAAAAAAAATGGGGCAATGCTCTCTCTTGACCAGCAGCATAATCTTCTACAACCTATTTCTTTCTCTGAAGTTAAGGATGCATTATTTTCTATTAGAAATACCAACGCTTCTGGTTTAGATGGTTTCACTGCAAGGTTTTTCAAGGCTTACTAGGATATAATAAGCAATTATATTTTGTACTTTGTCAAGGATATTTTTTACTCAGGGAAAATACCTTCTTTTATCACTCCTACTCTATTGGTATTGATTATTAAAGTGGACAATCCTACTAAGGTAATTGATTTCAGACCTATAGCATGTTGTTCTGTTCTATATAAGATTCTATCTAAGGTCTTGGCTTATAGAATCTAGGCTTTACTTCCTAACATCATCAATTTATTACAATCTACCTTTGTTAAGGGTCGACTAATTGGAAAAAATATCCTTCTTGCTCAAGAACTTATCAAAATGTATGTCAGAAAGAATTTCTCTCCTAGGTGCATGCTGAAAGTGGACTTAATGAAGGTATTTGATTATATTAATTGGAATTTCCTTTAATAGGTTCTTTTGGGCCTCATGTTCCCTCCTCATTTTTTGAAAATCCTTATGACATATGAATCTCAAGTCTCCTACACTCTCTCCATCAACAATAATCTTCTTCTTCTCTTCCCTGCACAAAAAGGACTGAGACAAGGGGACCCTCTTTCACCATATTTGCTTTTCATTGCTATTGAATATCTTTCTAGGTCTCTCCATCAACTTCTGAGTAATAAGGACTTTAGAGGTCACCCAAAATGCAGAAGACATCACATTATCAACCTCTCTTTTAATGATGACCTCCTACCTTTTTATAGAGGAGACTTGAAGTTTGTCACCCTTCTCATGGACACTTTTCACTGCTTCAGTAACACTTCAGTTCTTCATATCAATACTACTAAAAGTGTTGCCTACTTTGGCGGTGTCTCTGATACTATAAAGCAACAAATCACTGATTTTCTTTCTTTCCCTAAAGGTGTAATGCCTTTTAAGTATCTTGGAGTTTCCCTTTCTTCGGCAAGGCTATGTTCTGATCAAATGTTTGAGTTATTAAGGAAGATAACTAATAGAATGTAGCATTGGTCTACAAGGTTACTGTCTTATGCTGGCATATTACAATCGTTAAGGTATGTTATCTGTGGAATCCAGATGTATTGGAGCCAAATCTTTATTTTGCCCAAGAAAATTTTGCTCGAGATTATTAGACTGTGTAGGCCTTTCTTATGGACTGGTAAAGTTAATCATAGTAAAAGAGCACTCATTGCATGGTCAACTATTTTTTTACCCCAACATGAAGGTGGATTAGGTTTGCTAGACATCCAAACCTAGAATATATCAATGGTTGGCAAGCATATTTGGCACATTACACAAGATAAAAAAAAAAGTAAAATCTAATGGATCAAATGGGTTCATAGTTATTATCTAAAAATAAAATCTATCTAGGAATCCCCCCTACCATGTACAGCCTCTTGGACTATGAGCAAGTTATTTAAACATAGAGAAATTCTACAATCTGCTCTTATTTCCCTTGATCCTTCCACATCCTTCAAGATAAATGAGGTTTATGATAAAATTTGACTGAGATCTGCTCCTATTACTTGGTAGAAATCAGTTTGGAGAAATAATGCAAGTCCCAAGCATAAATAAATTCTCTGGATTTTTGCACACTGCAAACTTCCTACAAAGGATATCCTCGGCAAATTTTGTTACATTGCAGACCCATCCTGTGCTTTTTTTGATGCTATTGAAACATTTCCTCACCTCCTTTTTGACTACCCAGTCATGAAGTACTTCTTATAAAATGCCTTTGTTTGCGTTGGTCTCCAGGGTCATGTCCACTGTTAGCCTCAAGTTCTTGAATATTTGGCTCATAATACAAGAATATCTAGAAGGAAAATTCTAGTTGCTAGAACCTTAAGTGCAGCATGCATTTATGAATGTTGGCGTACCCGTAACACCAAACTTTTCTCCCATAATAATTGTATTTGTAAGGACTTCCCTAAGAAAATCATCTACGTTGTCTTAGCCAGGTTTACACTCTCTTTTGGAAAGATAAGTAGGGAGTTTATTGAAAGTTGTTAGATAAGTTTTATGATATGAGTTGTAATATTTCCAATCATTAATAAAAATTTCTTTCTTCTTAAAAAAAATGTTAGATATGCCTTCTGTAACTTAAATGATACTAGCACACTCTATATAATTATTTGGCTCATACATGAATGGAAATAGAATCCTTTAGCTAATATGTTAAGTTTAAGATCCATACACACATCCAAAGCTTGAGTAAAGGGTTTTTTTCTTATCAATAAAAAATATTACAATCTTTATTCCAAGTGTTTTCACCTTGGATAATGAGTGTAAGTATTTAATCTTGTGAGATACTTAAATTGAGTCTTATCTTCATTTCCTTATCCCTTATCCTTCTTTTTTTTTTCATTTGTTGGAATTTAATACAAAGTTCATCATCATCACTTAGCATATTTCGTTTAGCATATGCATCAAATCAATCTCACTAAGGCTACTTTAACATTCCTACACCAATCTTTCAATACCTTTTGTTTTAGGGGGGTCTTTAATTCTCCTAACATTCCAACATCCAACTCTTACGATAGTTGCATGTGGAAATCAAGAAGTGTGCGCATTACACTATTTCCAACCCTACTTGTATGCATTTTTCATCCCCGTTCATTCTCTAATTCAACTTGTGTAGGGTTATTACTTTCTATCACTAGTAATCGATATCTAGTATTGATTTGATAAACTTGTCCTCAAGACCTTGTGGTTACAGACGTACCCATAGCTTGTTGAAAGTGTTTTGATGTTTTAGCAAAGGATTAGGGCCTGAAGGAGAAGAAGGTGGTGTAGGAGTTGTGACGATACATGTTGCTTGAGGTACTAACTTGGTGCTTGATGTTTTAGTGATGGGAGGCTGATGTGGAATGCTTTTAGTTATGAATTGCCTCCTATCATTCTCAACGGTCTATTTTTTTTTCTTTTGGTGTCCCTCTTTCTTTACATACCTTAGGAATTATTAAATCGTTTATTCCCAAAACCTGTTATTAAAATTGATACAAATTCATTCCAACACTTGTAAAATCTATATTATTACTTACATGGACACCTCATATGATAACACTTAGGTGAAATGATTATTTTACCCTTTTTGTTAACATAAGCTTCTTATTAGGCATTTTACTATCAGTTATTATTATTATTATTATTATTATTATTATTATTATTATTATTATTATGATCATCATCATCATCAAACAAAATTCACGTCAAGGCCATAAAACATCAAAATAAGTATTCTAATTTAAATTTTTGATTTCCAAAATTAATTTCCACTAGTGAAAAGGCCATTTTGTGCTTATGTCTAGATAAGCACATATTAAAGCAATCTAATGCCAAACATTATTCCTATTATATACTCCCTTAGTCCCACAAAGATGCATCTTAGATTATATTTTTATTTGTCCTAAATTATAGTCCAATTTTATTATAAATGCTAGAATGAATATATTAGTTTACTAGTATACCCTCATTTATTATATTATTTAATATAATTAATAATTAAAGTCAATAATTTGGAAAAATATGTTCTAACATCATTAAGTTATGTTTCTTACTCTATTTGAAAATTAAATTTATGACCATCTTTATAGGATTGAGGAAGTAACATACATAGGCCATAAATGTCGATGAATAATTTACAATTCTAGATATCTTTCAAAATTATTGAAACTACTAAAATGCCTCTTTGTCTATTATAAAAGATAAGCATAAAGGTCTTAATCCACCCTTGCTAAAAAACAAGCACAATTGAACTAAAACTAAGGATTTATAAGTAAGAAGAAAACAAAAATAAGAACATGAGAAGGCTTTATGCCTTGACACCAAGTAGGAAGAATAAGAACACAAGCTTCAACACCTAGAAAAATATTTTAGGAAAGAGGAGGGAGCATATAAAGCTAAGACTAAATGAGTTATGAAGTAAAATGAGAATCAAACCTTCCCGTAGTGCTCGCAACCGACCATCCATAAGAGGAGAGAGAGAGATCGTGGGTTGTAACATACTTGAATGAAGAGTAATGATAGTTTCAGGTAAATGAGGGTAAATATATAACCTGAGAACTGTACAAAAACACTGGGCATACCCAGAAGCAAAAAGGATAGGCTTACCACAAAACCGGTAGCTCTATCAAGACAAAATAAAGTAGATCAATACATTAAAACCTAGAACCTGAGGTTTTCCGAGCACAGATTATAATATAAGGCACTGTAAACATAACGCTTAATCTGTGCCACTAAACCCCTAGTGTCAATATCACTGAGATCAAAAGGAGTAGAATTACGGGCTCGCCAAATAAGGTACGTCGAGGCAGCTAGGGTTAATGCAAGTGCTTTGGTTACAAGTTTGTTCCCTCTTTTCCTTCTTCTGACCGCCCTAGCTGCACTAAAAAGAGATGTAGACCCTCTTTTAATACCAAGCCAGGAACGGAGATCATGCCAGACAGTAGCTATAGTAGGACACTCAAAAAACAAATGATCATGAGTTTCAAGTCCCATATTACAAAAGTAGCATGAATAAGATGAATGCAAAAAAGAGAGACGATCCAGAGTCTTCAATCTTCTTTGGAGGGTAAGCCAAAAGATGAAGGTGTATCTTCAGGTCCTGCAATGTTTCCAAACAATACGATAATTGTGTCATTTTCCTGCTTTAGGACGAAAGAGTAATGATAGTTGAGTATATAAGATGTGGTGTATGAGAAATTTCGTAAAAGACATAATTGGTGTACTATGACTAGATATATGGTTGATTGTCGAGGACAAAACAAAATCTGATCAAGGAGCTTCAAGCCTTCGGCTGGTCGACCATACTTGTAGAACGAGGTCATATATTTCTTAGCCTATGGTCATAAACAAAAATTTAAATATTTGATCACTTGCCTGATTATTAAGTTCACTCAATCATAAATTTTCAAAGAATGAGGCCACCTACTTACTACCAAGAAATTATACTAAGTTTTTAACCTGAAACATCAACCTATCAATTTTTTCTCAAATAGTTTTTCTTGAAGTAAAAAAGTTGAATAGTATTCAAAAATTATTTCAGACTTCTTTCATAGGATTAAGGAAAATATTTTCATAAGAGCTCAAATGTGCACTAAAGCATGTATTATTGAAGTTAAAGTCTTAGAATTGGGCCTCTCCTTCGATCTACTCTTATCTTTATTAACAACTTCAATAATAATAATTATAATTTTACAATTGTTATTGTAATTAATAGTTTTCCTTATCATTATCATTATTACTGTTATCATTATTATACATATATACTCCATGATTAAATTTTATAATTATAATCTAATAAGTTTTAACAATAAGCAATATAGAACATACCCTTTTTTTTTAATTAAAAAAAACTTGTTTTAAACTTTATACTTTAATTGTGGGAAATTAATATGCAAATATTATGCTCACTAAAAACACATAAATAAATTGCACACCAAAACATGTGTAATAATCAAAATATGATTCATTAACCTCACTCCATTTTTAATACTTTCATTTTCTTATTTTTACACTTATTACAATTTCGTTTCACAAGAATTTCTCTTCCCTTATCTCTTTGCTTGGAAACTTCAGTATCAAACTTCTGCTCTCATCGTTCGACACGGCTTCTGCTAAATCTCTGCTACTCATCGATCAGATATCACGAACCCAACACTATTTTCATCCATAACCCTATCTTCTTACCATTAATAAAAACCGACAAAGTTCTAGCATGGGTGGTTACACGAAAACCAAAACAAAATAGAAAAATAAATACCATCAGACGGCAATGAAAAATACTAGAAGAATCTGTAGTGCAGAAATTTCACGATTCAAAAATTGATCCAGTAGCTAAAAATTTTCATCCTACATTTGAAATATCCAATCTGATTTTATTTCAAAAGAACATCCAAATTTTAGACAAATTACCTAATAGAAAAAATATCTGATATTTTATTAATTATTTTAAAAATATATTATATAATTGTGATTTTATAGTGATAAGTTTTTTTTAAAATTAAACATTAATAATAATATTTTAATACTCTTTGTAGATAAAATAAGACACTCATATTAATATAAATATGAACACTAACAGATATAAATTTTTTATTTTCAAATTTTTTATATAAAAGTTATTAAAATAGCTAAAATAGTGATTTTATATAAATATAAGATATATCTGATAAATAATATATACATTTTTAAGGACGTGGTTGGTTATGAACACCCCCATCCTCAAGAGGGGATCGCGAAAGCTTAAATATTTAAGTAGGCTTTTATGTGAAGGTTTCAGCGACAACTCGTTGGAGCATTCTCAGTCCGGACAAGCAGACCCAATCCTTGCCGAATTTCCCACTGCTTTCTCCATCCTCGAATACCATTCACCAATTCGAGTATGCTCGACCATATCTCTACCTGCTTGCAGATACCGGATAGGCCTTAAGACACCAAATACCGCAAGATCTGCCAAATTAGGCTTTGAGCCGCCTGCAACATTATCATAAGAACAAGCAAACAAGGAAGCCCTCAGATAACCAAAATAGAAGCACATGAGACAATTTAAAAATTCCAAAGATCAGCGATAATATCAACAAGAAGCTAACAAGCATCATTTCTCTAACAAAATGACGTGTGCTCCACAAAGCCATTGCCTACTACCATAACAGCATTTCCATTAGAAATAACAAACACATTCCAACCAGGTTTATGAGGGCACGAGATGGGAGAAGCAGAAAGCAGACTGAGCTGGTGAGGGAACCAGATCTGAAAAGCACATACCTAGGGAACTATGAAGTATTATTTCTTTTGATGTTAAACGCTTGCAATTCTTCAAGCCATCAGATTATGTTTTTCCTGGGTTAGGTTTACTACATGTCTCAGGTATGTACAGAGAAATTGCCCATCCTAAAGCACTTACATGAGTTCCTCTGTGCAAGTTTTCGATAAAAAACTAATGACAAACTTCTGTCTAGGATTACAAAAGAACATCAAGAAAATTGTTCGGATATAGTAGATTTAAGGTATATTCTCTTAGCGTAATATTGTCTATCCACTACACTAACATGATATTATCTAGTTCAAATTAAATGTGTTGTTATCGTCATCACCGTTATTAAATATTAATAAAATAATTAGTGATATAATCATATAATTAATCATAACAATGATAATAATTACAAGTAATCATGATAATATTATTATTGAAATAAATGGCAAAAAATTCTTTTTAATCTTTGAGGCAGACAGGAACATGCTGAAAATTGAAACGATGAAACCTTGAGTGTTTAATAATTGAACGAGGCTATCTGAAGACGAACAACCCTCCCATGCATTACTGAGAACAACAGCTATATGGGTTCAAGTATATGACCTACCAATTCGACAGAGATGAGAGAGTAAATGGTAATGCTTGGGTACATACATAACGACATAAATGAACCCGAACAGTTACTTTCGAGTGACAGTGGAGATTGATGTAAACAAGAAGCAGAAGCGCATACTGAATGTAAAGCATTCATAGTTACAAAGCATTAGGAATCTGTTGCAAAATCAAAAACTAACAATCTATTGCTATGTTTGTGGTATAACTGGACATCAGGAGATTGACTGCCATGTGACAGCGGAGAACCCAAGTGTTTTGGAACAAGAGAAGCCGTTCGGCCTATGGTTGAAGGTAACAACACCTCAGGCTTCAGAGCTGGGTATTGTTGGAGCAATGGCAAACCATTCAGCATTGCTGAATGTTGCTGTTGACTTTTTTCCATGTCCCACATTGGTGAAGAATAGTGAATTTAATCCGTTATTTAACCCCTTACCCATTGGCATGTTTGAGTATTGAGTTTGGGTTGTTTTGTGTGGGCAATGGGCTGGACTATATAACACACACGCGCGTGCACCGCCGCCCGCCCATCCGGGCCAGGTGTGGGTGTGGGTGTGTCTTTGATCCAGACAGGTCCGATCTTTTCTTTTTTCCAAAATTTTGAACGATTTTATATCCGTTTTCTTAGTCTTCATCGGTTGCTACTATTGTGGAGCATTTTACCAATTCTTCCAATTTTTTTGTCGTGTGAAGAGTGGGAGACATTCCACTCTTCCACTTTCTCGGTTTTATTATTAATATAAAATTATTTTTTGGTTTTCGGTAATATAGATGTGTGAAAAAACTTAAGCTTTTACCGATACCTACAAAGCCCGAACTAACTTCGTTTTCAAATATACTCTCTTTGAATTTTCAATAGATCTGGGCATTGCTTTTACAAATTTCATTCCTTCAATCACGAGTGCACGGGATCAAAGGCATTGTGTTAACCTTAGGGGTGAGCCAACCGAGAAGGGATTTGTACCAAAGTCCGGTCGAAATTCACTTCAGGGCAGTGATTTATTATCACGGCACAACCTTCATTATTTCGGTTTGAATTTACTTCTTTCAATTTATTGCTGCGTATGTCAGATATATAGTTCTACAGGTATGCTAAAGTGTACAACAAGCCCAATTTTTGAAAAAACCCAAGGCACAACTAGGCAATAAGGGTCCTGGAACCTAGGTGCTAGGTGTAAGGCAAAAGCACATGCCTGCTTGAGCAAAATAAGGAGCCAAAATTACTTTAAAAAAAATCTAAGAATGATTAATGAATAAACCTTAATAAAAAAATATAAATAAAAGAAAAAGGTATATTATAAATACCTAAAAAAAATAACCACCTATGAGTTTATTATTGCTAATATTGTCAAGATACTCAAAAATCCACGTCTTCTATGAGTGCATCTTCATCCTCCAATGCATCTGATTCTGACCTATAGTCTTTATCATCATCATTAACTTCTTCCATTTTTCTATTTTCCTCTGATGATTGTATCGGTCCTTAATTTTTTTGCCTCCCCCCCCCCTTTTGCCATTCTCTATTATTATTGGTGAGCAAGTGAAGAATCACAGCTTATTGTTGTCACCTTTAGTTCCCCCCCCCCCCCAAAATCCTCCACAACTTGTATTAGTCCTTATGGGTTTTTTTCCCCATTCTCTATGTTTTTTTATAGTAAGCAAGTGAAGAATCACAGCTTTGTTTGATATATTGTGTCACTACTGCTTATTGTTGTCACATTTAAATTATTTTTCTTATTTCTCCTTTATGGAGAAGATTTTTTATTTCCTAAAAAATCTGATATTCTCTTTCCTAACAAGTATTTTTCTTTCCAAAAAATGTCCATTAGCCTTTCATAATCTTTTTTCTCTCCTCCCTTCCCTTTCTTTCCTATTGTTGTCACATTTAAATTATTTTTCTTATTTCTCTTTATGGAGAAGATTTTTTATTTCCTAAAAAATCTGATATTTTCTTTCCTAATAAGTATTTTTCTTTCCAAAAAATGTCCATTAGCCTTTCATAATCTTTTTTCTCCCCTCCCTTCCCTTTCTCTCCCAACCTAAGATTTAATTAATATATTAATCTTAAAATACTTTGAATGAATTTAAATCACTGCCAATAACCTAAATCAGAAGTCAAGCAGCTCAGTGTGCCTCAGTTGCACCTTACTCATGTTGCCTTGCCTATGACCAAAGAAATGCCAACCCCAACCACCTTGCTCCTTAGGATACGCTTGGAATGAGGGTAAAGGTCCATAAAAAAATACTGGAGAAATTATTTCACCTTTTATATGTGTTTGGTATGAGTAAATTTTTTTCCTGGTGTAAAATTTTAATGTTGGATGAGGGAGAATATTCTCCCGTTTTAACTCACGGGTAAACATTCTCCTGACACTTTCCGGGCCGGTTGGTTTGATCAATAAATGGTGCTGCTAAACTACAAAGTCTTGACGGCGACAAACGGAAGGATATCCCATTCCAACTTCGTGCAGTGCAGAGCATATAATAAAAGCCCAAAGCAATTATTTTTTTGTTAGGCAAATGTCACGATCGAACACATAGAGACATTACATCAGGGTACATTTTTTTTTAGAATAAGTGATCAAATAATTTTCTTGTAATTTACAAAAAATCATTTTCCATTTCTCAAGTTCGAAAACTTATGTTAAGATACTATTTTTCAATTATTTTTTTAAAAAAAAGGAGAAACAAACCAAATTATGTTTCCTAAGTTTTCTATATAAATTAATATAGGTATGTATTATTTCCATGTTACGATGTTATTGGATGAATTTTAGGTTATGAAAATGCTTTTATTATATATTAGATGGATTGGAGTATTTTATTTTTTTATTAGATGAAGTTTGTAGAGTTTTATTATGTTTTAATAGATAATTGTTATCTTTCTAGCTATTGGATATTTAGTATGTGAATTTATTTTAAATGTCGTGTTTCAAATATTGTTGCGATATATCTTGATTAGTTTCTTTCACAGTTTTTTATTTTTTAGTTATTGTAATATGTTATTTAGATTTATAAAAATTAAATTAAAAAATGTAATATATTAAATTTTGATTTATGTAATAAATAATTGTTTATATCTAATAACAAAATATTATTAATTTTTACTGCGAATAAAGTAAAATAAAATATTATTCTAACATAAGTTATTTCTCTCAAACCAAACATAAGAAAAATATTCCCTTAAATAATTTACCCTTACATACCAAACAAGAAATGTGGATAAATTTTCCCCCTTAATCATTATCCCCTTAATTATTCCTCCCTTAATCCATTTCCCTTATTCCAAACATAGCCTTAGAAGCGCCTTTTCAAGCACTAAACAAGTAGTAAATGGAGCATAACACTGAATATCAGGAGCACACACAATGGGGAGGATAAAGTGAGGATACATCATCGATGCCAAGACCAAAAGAGATGCTACTAGGGAGGAAGCAAAGAGAGGTGATGGTATGATACATTTGATGGTGGCATGAGAAAAGTCGCGGTTAGAAGGGGTAGAGAATGGTACATGCAAAACTGACATGAAACAAGATGGAATTACAAAAATAAAATGGGATGAAAAAAAAAGATAGGAAGAAAAAAGTGGTAGTATGGGGAAGTAAAAGAGTAATGCAGGGGATGTTTGCAAGAAAGGGGAGGAGATAGTTGATGGAATGGAGGGATGAGTTGGCTAGAGGTTAGCTGAATTGGGTAAAAGGAGGATCAGGGATGTGCCAGATAAGTGCAAAGAGGGAGCACACTTATAGATTTTAGAAGCAGCAAGCCAAGATAGTCCAGCTTGTTGCTGGCTATGATGGTTGCCTTTATGGTATGTTTGCTTCAAGGTGAATTAACCAATTCACCTCCATTAACCCCATCTAAATACCCAAATAAAAAATCCACCTAGGTTAATAAGGGTTACATTTTTCCTTTCATTCACCCCAATTCCCTCATTTGTATTAACCTCCAATTTGGGGGATAATGGGGTGAAGGGGAAAAAATGAATGATTTTTTGTCTAATTTGACAAAAATACCCTCCCCTAATAGAAGTGTTATAAAAGGGACTTCGGAATAAGTGTCTTTTATTTTATTTTTAACCTACATTCACCTCAATCCAAACAAAATTGGATTAGTACGGAGATAGAGATGACGAGTATAATATTATGAGGCACTTCGCGGGGATTTATATGGATACACAAAAGCTATCCCAAGTATGCAATACTTGGGTTTCGAGCAACATAGTTTCACAAGATGATAATGCTTACTTAAAAGGAATTTCATTGTAGAGGAAATAAAAGCAGCTGTCTTTCAAATGGGCCCCACAAAATCTCCTAAACCTAACAATGTCTACTACCTTTTTCCAAAAATTTTGGCGCGTTATTGGAAATGATGTTTGTACATGTTTGAATTTTCTTGATAATGGTCATCTCCCACTTGAAATGAATTATACTCACATATTGTTCTTATTCCCAAGACACAATCCTACCCATGCTAGTGGATTTTGCTCTCTAGGAGACTGTTACTATGATGAAAAGAAAGACTCAGAGCAAAAAATGGGTGACTTCAATTAAGCTAGACATGAGCAAAGCTCGTGGTGGGATGTTCATTATCGTATTTCAAAGGTAGGTATAAGTAAAGAGGGTGGTTAATTAAGGTCAGTTGAGCTTTCTTAAAGGAAACAATAAGATGGATGGATCTCTATGAATGGTGGATAGGGCTTATTAGTTATTATGCGTTGTGTTCCTAGTGTTCATTATTGTATTTTATTTCAGAATAATGAAGTGGGGAGTATCGCACCTACTAGAGGACTTAAGCAAGGTGGCCCTTTTTCCTATACCTTTTCCTCATATGTGCTGAAAATCTATCATGTTTGGTAGGACATGGATCTATCTATGGACCGAGAGTCATGAGACGGGATCCAATGTTGTCTGACTTGTTTCTTACAGATGAGAGCTTTCTCTTTTTTGGGGGGGAGGGGGGGAGAACAAAACAAAACAAAAAAATTGAAGACAAACAAAAAACAAATTAGAGTTGGGTGAACTTAAGAGGATGTTGTCATTGTATGAACAAGCCTTGGGACAAGCTGTAAACTGCAAGAAATTACTTGTGTTTTTTCATAGGGCATAATGTCTAGCATGTGTGACAGGCATGATCTGGGTACAAACTCCTGGAAAGTATTTGGGGCTGGCAGCCTGGCACACACCCATATAAAAGGGCTAGAAAATTTAATCACTATGTAATTGTGTAGTATTTCCACACTAACTAAATAGAAATATATAGTCATAATCTCAGCTTTTAGGCAACTTTTAATATTTAAGTATCTTTCAATATTTAGCTAGCTGTTAATTAGATATTGACAGATAAAGTGTAGATTTAATATCTTAAAGGTTTGCGAATGTTTTGATTAATTGCTTGTGGAAAGGGCTAAGCCCAGGGCTTATGATAAGTATAAATAGAAACCTATTATTAATGAGATATTCAGAAATTGTGGAATTAACAGATTAGTTAATTCTCTGGTTCCATCTCAATCTCTCAAGACTTCTCCCTTGCTTTCCCTCCTGGCTGCTGGCCATACTCTTCCTTTCCCCTCTATTCTGCTTTCAATTCTCCTACTAATTCACCCAATTACCCATCCTAATTAACTCCTCTTACTGTCCTCTAAGATCATGGGTCACAAGCACTCGATTTACAACAAGAACAAGCTTAAGAAGCTTTTCCGAGTTTGAATCCAATCCTGAACTCGGGTACAAGGCTCAACAATGGAGTAGAGACAACTAATTAATGAAGAAATTATTCAGGAACATACCAGGGGCTCCCCTTTATTACTAGACGTACAAAGAAGCAGGTATTCCAAGAGATAAAAGACCAAGTTTTGTAATTTGTACAAGGATGTAAAAAGAAGCTATTGTCTTGGGCAGAAAAAGAGTTTTTGATCAAAACAGTGCTTTAGTCCATTCCAACGTATGAAATGTCATTACCAAAAGTAATGTGTAAAGATAGAAAAAATGATTAATAGCTTTTGGTGGCAAAATGATGAAAAAACCGAGGAGATAAAATTGGCTAGCTGGAGAAATATGAGCCAACCAAAGAGGTTAGGGGCATGAGATTTCGATGTTTGGAGCAATTCAATACTTTTGGCAAAGGATGGATGGAAATTGCTACATGGAAAGTACTTTCCAAGATGTTCTTTTTTTGATGCCAACGTATCACCAGGGGCTAGTTTTATTTGGTGAAGTATCTTTTCTGCTAGCTATCTACTAAAGGGGGGATGTGTTTGGAGGGTAGATGATGGGAGGACTATCCAAATGTGGGATGCTGTTTGGGTTGGTGAGAAGAGGTTGCAATGGAGAATGGAACATAGCAAAGAGGGGAAGATGTCATGTATGTGGCTGATTTTATACAGCAGGAAACAGGACAGTGGAATGTGGAGAAAATAAGAAGTATTTTCAATCATGCGTCATTTCCTAGCCAAAGAAGGGATGAAGCAAGCGCATGAGACTTTACGGCTAAAGGTATATGTCCTGTAGCTGTTATAGATGTTGTAATTCATGATGCTATGATAAATAAATCTCCCCTTTTCATTGTCAAAAAATTAAAATAAATTAATATCAATAGTATATGTGAATAATAAGATTTATAATAATAGTGAATAATGGTGATAAAATAGTAGTAGTAATAGATATTATTATTATGTTATTATTAGAAATTATTATTAATGAATATTATATGTTGTTATTATTATTAATATTAAACATTATAGCTATCACCTTCATCATATTTCTTCTTATCTCACTTGACCTAACATAATCTAATTACGTTTGAAAATAGGATGAGGAGAACAAGCAGTACTATCTATATACATTATAATGACTAGTACAAGCAATAAAATCATGGTCCCAATCACAATTGCGGTTGCAGTCTCACACCATGATTTTTTTTTTCTTAATAAATATTAGCAAATATCAATAAATATTGGCATATAGCGGTAAATATCGATAAAATATCAACAAATACAGATCGATAACTAATATATCACCGATAAATATATGAAATTTTAAATCCGTAGCTTATTGCCAATTTCAAGCATCAGCTAACCCAAAATCCAATAAATATCGGCCGATATTACGTATCGATATTTAATTGTATGGACTAGTACCATTACTTTGTTATTGCTTTAGTTTTCTAAGTAGTTTTAGTATGCATAATATCTCAACTCTCAAGAGCTCAATATGAAACTCAAGGAAGTAAATATATTATAAAGAACAAGCTTGATAAGCTTTGAGTATCATGATTCCAAAGGAAGCTTAAAGTTTAAGTAACTTTTACCAGGATCAAGTCTACGAGGTCTAGGTAGAAGCAATATTTTTTGGAACATAGGTAATTCCATTTGTCTAAGAGAAAATGGACAATCTTCTAAAGCTGCTAAAATTTCCTACCTCATCAGGTATCCCAAATATCTCTTTTGCACAAGTAGGTCCTTCACCTAATGCTTTTTCTTGTTGGTCTAATCATACTCCATGGGCAATTGATTTTGGACCTTATGTCAATATCATAAGTTTTTCAAATATGTTCAAAACCTATTAAACATGTTCTAGGAGTGAAGAAAATTAGAATTGTTGATGGTAGATTGTCACCCTATCATTTTCAAAAGGTTTGAGACATCTAAGGACATAGATCTTGTGTTCTCTATGTTCCTAAACTGTCATGTAATCTTCTATGTGAATGAACTTACCAAAGTTTTTTTTTTTTTTTTTAAATTACCACAAACCTTCATCCTTTCCTTCTATGAAACCTACTAAGATTTTTGGGACAATAAGTTGGGGAAGAAGACTGGCAGTGCTATGTTAATAGACATATAGATGATACTTTCTATTAACAAATAGAATCAGAGAAATTAATACTATGTCAAAGGGGTCTAGTATGTGAATCTCAACTCCCCAACAATGTTTAAACTATTGAAGCCACAAGGAATGAGATGGAAATGTGCTTCAAGTATAAAGACAGGCATTTGTGTGGGGGAGGAGTGTCTAAATATAATATGAAATTTTAAATTGTCCAAATGCATTGGCTTAAACTTTTGGATATATTATATCCTCAACAAGTTCACAAACTACAATAAAAAAACTATCGTTTTACACTAAATTCTACAAAATGATATGATTCCCTAATTGCACTATATCTAGAAGAAACCCAATAAAAAAATTATTATGATATCATTGGTTATATTAGTTAACTTGATTCAGAAAAAATGAATATAAATTTGTGCTATATATAATGAGGGAGCACATCAATAATAAGACTTTAAGAGTTATCGACCAAGAATAAAATTGATATAAAATATAAGTATTTTAGCCACATCATTACTAAACAATACCTAAGGTAGATTATGACCCTACAATACAAACTTAATGAAAAATATTGACCTGAAAATTATATTTGGTATATAATTAGTTAAGTAAAATTGTTTCAAGAGCGTATTCATTTAATTATAAACTGAATTTTAGGAATATCACAAACTGAAGTTTTTGGAGTATAAGTTCCTTCTAAGATGCAAAGAAACTATGTTGGCTTTAGATTCAAAAAGATTTTCCCCCATACATATCATATTTCTACAAATTAATATTAAAAAATATGACTCCTAAAATTATTTTCCTTGGGCAAATTTTTTTCTTTTTCCATGCAATACATCTTTAAGATACTAGCTCTTGAAAACATTACTTTGTATCTCTTTGGACTCAAATTAATATAGTTTTGGTGATATATAAAGTACTTTCTAGGTTTTCTTATCAAGATAATACACAGCTTTTCATTGTAGCTAGATTTACTCATCGCATCCTACAAGATAAAATACTCCAACGTTTATTAACTTTCATTGAAATTCCATGATCTGAAAGTCTTTTATTGTCACAAAGATCAAATAAATTCATTGTCCTTGATGATGGAAGCCATTCTGCATTCTTTTAAGACAGTCCACAATTTAATACCTAAAGAGGAGTTTCTTAAACTATTTTGATTGATAGGTGAAATATATTTTGAATATATTTTCTTGTAATGCTTTCCTAGCAAATGCAATTAATTAGAGAATTGAGTAGACTAAGAATTGTGCATGATTTAATGGAGGATTGAAAACTAGAAGGAGAGAAGGGAGGGGAGCTGACGGTAGGAAGAGAGAGGACGTCAACTAGAGGGGACTAAGCTAGGAATTAACAATTTATTTTCTCTCCCGATCTATTTATTAGTTGTGGCTTAAAGCCTTATTTATACTTGATACAAACTAGTGAGCTAGGCCCTTATTTATTTGGTAATTATTCCACACGTCTCTAAAGGAATAACGCCAATATTTAGCTTCCTAAACAAACAGATATAATATCTCCTAATATATCTATTAACTAGCTAGACAAAATCTTTCTAATATTTAGCTAGATATTAAATAGCTAACAAATGTTAATGAAATAACAGGATGGATCATGGCAATACTCCCCTTCTCCATATCAAGCTTGAACCCAAGCTTGAAGTAGGGGTATTATTTCTAGAGAATGCTGAAACCCACCTAGTAAAATTGGGTAGTCAGTGATACTATACTATTAACTCCATTGCCCTATGGGTATATCTGCATGTTTGCCCGTATCTACTTAGGTAGGAAAGGAATATGTTCTACCTCCAGCTCAAGCAAGAAAAAAGTGCTAGGAAGCTCTAACCAAGGCTGGGTGACCACTGCCAACTCGTTCCATTTGATGACATATAGGTTTACCAAGGAAGTGATGCAATTGATCTGATTGGTACATTCATCATGTGCATCCTCATCATCAACAATCTATCCACTGAGTTAACTTGACAGTAGAAGGTAGTCACAGCAGCTAAAATATCAGAGATGTTGGAAGGCTTGATTTGAACGGAAAGTGTCATGCTCGCTAAGGTTGCAAAAACCATCACAATCAAGGGACAAAAAAATTGAATGACCTGGATGGCTAGAAGGGAGGGGTTAGATGTACTAGGTTGTCATGATATGATGATCCTAGTAGCATCCTTAACAGGCCATCCTCCCATGGACTCCCTGGACTTGTTGGTCTGATCTAAAAGCCTAAATCAAAAGAAAAGGCATATGCAAGGTCTCCAAAATAATAGCATTGGAATGAAATTCAACGGGACCCACGATGTCAATAAGAGCCACCTAATTTGATGGATCCTCTTCCTCAATGAACTATCAATTGGCCTTCGATGGGGTCGAACTACCTTAACCAACTAAAAGAGTGAAATTAGTCCCATGGGATGAGCATAAGAGCTCCAATGAAAATAACTCCACACATCCAAAATGTCGGTTATGGGGCCTTAGGTAGAGGTGGCAATCAAGTCAAACATGTCGGGTTGTAACAAGTCATTTTCCTATGCGGGTCGGTTGTAGGTCGAGTTAATTCATTTTGAATCATTTTATCGTTCAGATCGTTGCAGAACCAAGTTGTATCGTGTCAATTTACCGATTCGGGTCGAGTTGAGCTAGTTCAAATTCAAGCCATTTCAAGCTAGCTCGTTGGCTAGTGATTTCAAGTTCAAGTTAATTTAAGGGGTCGGGGTCGGGGTCGGGTTGTTCCGGTTTAACTTGACATATCATGTCATTTTAGGTTTTGATGGATTGAGTTAGGTTCTAGTTAAACTAATACCCAATCAAATCACTTTGGGTTTGGGTCAAACCAAACATTGACAACCAAAATTATTCTCACTCATTAACATCGTTAGCAAACTTTAAATTTGACTTTGTATAAGCATGTAATTAAAAATGTGTTGTTAACTACTGCTTATTTATTATTGAATTTTCAATGTTGTATTTTTGTGCAAACAAATCGATAAAATTATGATATCATTGGTGAATAAGAATGTCTATAGTAAAAGTAAAAAAAAAATAAGTAAAACATATAAAATAATATACTTTAAAAGCTTTAAATGAATAATAAAACATGCGTAGTTTTTTATTATCATAACTGATTAATATCAAATTTTGTTTTGTCAAGTCGGATTGATGTTGGGTTTCAAATTAAATGAGGCCATGGTTTCAAGTCAATTATATTCATGTCGACGCCAAATCAGGTTTGAATCAGTTGAGTTAATAAATTTTTTAGATTTTATCAAGTATGGTTTCACACAGGTTGTATTAGATCGGGTCAACTTTTGCCAACTCTACTCTTAGGTACTCCTCTTGAGCTAGGCCTCCGAGCTAAAAGTGGACACATAACCCCTAAGTTGAAGGAGATAGATCGTTAAGTGGAGGGCTTTGAGCAAGATGGGAGGGAAATATAATAGAATACCCAAAATTAGGGGTGTTAGGCCAATTAGGAAAAGCTAGAGAAAACAATCTAAACCGTGGAGCCTTTCTGACAAGGACTGGGAGTAAAACAAAATTTAGTGATCCATGTCAAATCATGGCTCAGAAAGGTGGTGAAGGAAATAGTGATAAAGGTGGTATAATTGGTAGGGCCAACAAAAGCGGTGGAGTGGCAATAGGGTGCGAGTAAAGGGCAACGATGATGATAGGGGTGAGTACGATGGTAGGAAAAGGGGTATAAAGGCTAGGAGAGGTCTGTGGTGGTGGCAAGAGTTTGTGTGGGTGCAAGAAGACGGTTTTGTGAGTTGTATAAAGGGTGGAGGTGTCCAAGAGGGGTGTGGAGGTGGCAACTATAGTTCCAAGGGAGTTAGGTGGTATGGGCATTTATAGAGGGCTAGCAATAGTGTTGGTGTCCTTGAGGTGATGTGGTGAGGCAGCAACAGGAATAGCGAGGGCCCGATGGACAGCGGCAAGAAGGTGAAATATAGGGCAACGACAAAGGGACCACACGAAGGATGATGGGGGCTTAGCCAAATGCTTGTGATCCCTTAGTTAGTTTGGCAAGGAGGTCAGTTGGGCTGACTTTTGTCACTTCAATTTTTCACAGGATAGTAATCGTGAACTACAAAAGTCGCTTTTCTTGTTCTCTTTGGACAACTTTGAGTATCTAATTCAAAATAGTCCCCATGCCAATTTGCTATGTTGTTGATTTTCAAATAAGTACTTTGAGATGTGACTTGGTTGATTAGCAGCTCAAGAACTCTTCTTGGAATGATTTTTCATGACAATTTAATAAGCAATTTTTTTAGGCTTTTAATGCACGTTAATTTATGTGTTTGATTATAATTTGAGTATGTTAAATCATGGTTTAGATGTTTGTTCATGTTTGGTTTTGGATGAATTGAACAAGGGGTTGAAAAATAGAAGAAATAAAATTTTGGAGGTGAATACCAACCGATCCGCCCATTATTAGAAATTTGATTTACCAATGGTAAACCAGTCGACTGGTGAGGTGCATACTATTTAATTGGTTCACTATCAGAACCTCTGTTCACCAATCCTAGTTGGTAGCATAGTTCACCTATGTTGAGAGATTTTAACCTCACTTTGTTTTTACTCTTTATTTGATACTTACATAACCTTGTAATTTTGTTTTAGACAGTCATGTTTATAAGTTTGATGAGTGTTGTTAATCTAGTTTGATTGGATTAAAACGAATCTATGAATTTAAATTTATAGAAGTGTTAATGATGGCCTCATCTTTCTTGTTTTCTTCTTCCTTCTCTCTCTCTCTCCTTTGTTGTACTCCAAATTCATCTGGCAGCCTCATTTTTAATAGGTGTTTACCATTTTGCTTGTGTGGGATGTTAAATTAAAACGAATTTTTTTATAGTGAAAATTGAAGTGTTATAGCAATGGTTTCACTTTAACCCATTAGGAACAATTAATTAAGTAGGCTAGAAGAATTCTGCGTGTGATTTAATGGAGCACTAAGAATAAGAGAGGGGTAGGGAAGGGGGTGACCATAAAGGGAGAGAGGAGGTTGGTCAGGGTTTAGGAATTAACAATTCATTGGATGAGGCTTAAAGCCTTATCTATTTTCAATTTTGTTGTAGAATTGAATAACCTTGGTTTGTAAACATTAAGCATTTCATTTTTATGTGCTCCGTTTATTTATATTTGGTTGGTTTTGGATACTCAGTCTTGTATCTAACATAAGACAGACGTCTATCTTATGTTAAATATTGTGGTAGTCGCCTCGTTTTTTATAAGTGTTTACTATTTTGCTCGTGTGAGTTGTTAAATTAAAACAAATTTTCCGATAGTAAAAATTTAGGTGTTATAGCGATGGTAAGCACTTTAATCCATTAGGAACAATTAACTAGAGCATTATGTAGGCTAGAAAAATTTTGCATGTGATTTAATGGCGCATTGAGAATATGAGAGGGGGTAGAAAAGGGGGACCACAAGGGGAGAGAGGAGGTTGGTCAGGGTTTAGTAATTAACAATTCAATGGATGTGGCTTCAAGCCTAATCTGTACCTAATAAAAAACTTGTAGGCTCCATCCTTATTAATTTGGTAATTACTCCACATACCTTTAAAGGAATAATACCAATATTTAGTTTCCTAAACAAATAGATACAATATCTCCCAATGTTTGTTAGCTAGCAAGGAAAAATCTTTCTACTATTTAGATAGATATTAAATAGCTAAAAGATATTGATGAAATGACAAAGACATTAATAATAAATTTCTCTATTTAATTAAATGAGCATAAACCTTGCATAACCTCTAGACAGGCATAAAAATATACTCATGGGTTGATGGAGTTACGAGTACAGTATCACAAGCTACCAGACTTCGCCAGGTGGATTCAGCGAGGCATCTTCTAGAAGCAATATTCATACTTCAAGCTCGAAGGCAAGCTTAAAATGGAAGAAGGGAGTATTGACATGACAATTGTTCTGCCAGAAAGGTCCGCAAGGCTCTCACATATTATTAATTAATTAATATTAGAGACAAAAATTATTAGCATCTTCGTCTAGCTAAATCAGATAATAGGAGATATTATCTATTTGTTTAGGAAGTTAAATATTGGTATTATTTATTTGAAAGGCACGCAGAATAATTACCAAAATAAAAAGGGCCAAGCCCGCTAGTTTCTAGTAGGTATAGACGAGGCTTTACACCACAACTAATAGACAACTTCGAAGAATTAACTATTTGTTAATTCTTAACCCCTAATCCCCCTACAACCAACCCCATCTCCTCTCTCCCAACCATCAGCATCCCTTCCCCTCTCCCCCTCTCCCCCTCTCTACTTCTTCAATCCTCCATTAAAATACATACCCAACTCTTCTAGCATACTGAATTGTTTATTTATGTAATACCCCGTCCCAAAATCCTTCAAATTGTATTTAGAATTATGTTGATATAAAATAAATGAGTTTTGATTTTGAAATGGGCTTAAAATTCTAACAAAAATGCAAATTTCAGGCATACCAATCAATTAGTTTTACATAATCGATCGACTGGTATGTTGGGGAAATTTATATTCTTGTCCTGGACAAACCATGCATTACTAGTTTGCCCAACTCAATTGACTGGTTTGCTTGCAATTTCAGATCCATTTCTTATTTTGATTCGAAATTTCTCTAATGATTATGAAAACTTTTGATTTGAGTTCAATTATGCTAATGAGCATGTTTTAGTGCTCTAGTATTATTTTCGCATTCATTAGATCATTACATGATTTTACTTAGCAAAGTTTTCCCAAAAAGCCACTTTTGAAGGTTAGCCTCCCCTTTTTTTGTTCCTTCACCTCTCCTTCTCTCTTTTGACATATGGGGCTGCGAGCTTAACTTTATGCATCCATCCCTGACTTGCCAACCCACTACCATGCCCATCTCTGACTACACTTAACCCCCCACTACTCCATCAAGTAAGCCATCACTTCTTGGCTTGCCCACACTCAATCTCACCAGTCTCATCCCCACTTTTTCCTGAGAATGTCGACCAACTTGCCCCTATACTTCTCATTTGTTGATCCATTATCATTCTTCACTTGTTGTTTTTTCTCTCTTCTCCTTTCTCCTTGTGGAAATTTCACTAGGTGTTGATCAACCTTCCATTTTCTTCTCTTCTTCCTTCTATTGAGAAAAACATAGGTTCTCTCTGTCTTTCTCCTTTGATCTTGCGAGCATTATGTTCCTTTCTCTTCTTCTAATCTTGATTTAGTTCTCTCTTGCTTTCCTTAAGCAAGGAAGAATAAAGGTTGAAAAAAGTTGGAAATTTCAGCTTTTCTTTTAATACCCTGTTTCTGAGTCAAAAGGGGTTGTTTTGTGTTTCTCTTCTTCTGATTTTCTTTGGGAAGTTGATTTTTAATGGTTTTTACTTTGATTCTCTTCAGAATCAAAGTTCTGCTTAATAGGTCATCCAGTAGAAGTATTGTACTAGAAGAATTGCTTCAAGGTAAGGTATTCTTATCTTTGACACAATTATATTTCTGTGGTATGTTGAGGTTCCATGTGTTAGTGATTATTTGAGTATGATCTAACTGTGTTCTATGGTATGAGCACATGGTTTAATTCTTCTCAAGCAAGTGTTATTGAGATTCTATGATTTTAAGCATAAAATGGGTTGTTGAGCATGATTTGTTTGTGTACATTGCTATGTATTCATGTGATTCTACGTGTGCCGCATGTATTTTTATGTGTGTTTTGACATAGAAGCATGCTAGGATTAATATGGTAAAATTTTATGTGTTTCGCAAGTCCAAGTAGTGGGTAACATCCAATCGGTTCCTCAAACCCATCAACTAGTTTGCGACCAATCAAATGGTTTGGAGTTTTGGATCAGTTGGTCGTGAAATCAGCCGCTTGCTTTAGTAAATCGGTTGACTGGTTTCGACAAAAAATCAATCAGTTGGTCAAACCCATCGACTAGTGTCCCTGCAAACCAATGTGGTTTGGTCTCTACTTAGACCTATCGACCAATTGGACCAAACTAGTCGACTGGTTACTATGATCAGTCAATCGGTTGGTCAAACCCATCGATCGGTTTTTCTGCTGGTCAAAAATGGTTTGGTCTCTACTTAGACCTATCAACCAATTGGACCAAACCAATCGACTGGTTCTTATGAGCAGTCGATCGGTGCTCTAGTTTTGTTTTGATACAGGTCTGGTTTGACCAGACCGTCAACTAGTCTGGTTGGGAGCCAACTGGTTTATTATAAATTGTTGTATTTTTCTTAGGCCTTTAGTGTTGATATTTCTGTGTTTTCAACATTTTAATTATGATTCCAACTATAATTGACCTAATTTAATATGAACCACTATGATGGCATTTGAGACTTGATTTTTGGTTAAGTTTGGTGTCATCTCTAAACACCAAATTGGTGGCTTTTATACCTTGTCGATAGGTTGGTGTCATCTTTAAACACCCAAATAGAGGCTTTACTGCCTTGTGATATGTTTAGTGCTATCACTTGGAAACATCCAATTTGGTTATGTGCGGACTTTGTTGTGATTTGTGACATCATTTACATATAAATTAATGGTTTAAGATGTGATTTGTGACATCACTTACATATAAATTAATGGTTTAAGATTTCGTTCGAACCTTTTTCTTCGGCTCTCTAGGTAGCTGCTAGGAGTTAGTGGACGGGTCGCCCTTAGTTATATACCTTTCACTCAGTACCTATTTCCTTCTCTACTAAATTGCGGTCAATAGGGAGTATACGTATATCTTTGAGGTATGAGAGTATACTGTAGCAAGCCGGCATAGCATCGTTGTCCGGTACGGGTGAATGAGGTATCCCAATACAAGCTCCCAGGCACTTCGTATTGTCCATTGCTTAGGCGGATGTAGGGTAATAAATGAACTGAGCCAGTTTGGTATTCGACTTGACTCAATTCGTTTATTAAACGAGCCAAGCCCGATCTAGAAAAATTTAGGCTCAGTTCATTTTTTGGCTTAGGCTCGTGAGCTTGGTTCAGCTCGGCTCGTTCGTTTAGTTAAACGAGCCGAGCCCGAGCTTGTCAAGCACGTTTAGTTAAACGAGCCAAGCCTGAGCCCAAGGGTATTCAGCTTGGCTCGACTCGTTTATAGCCCTAGGCGGATGTGATATTCCAACTTTTTAGCCCTTGTCGCAGAGACATTCAAGGTGTAGTGGGTGAGGTATCCCAGTACAAACCCCCTTGGTGTACTTCAACCACGTATGGTGGGTGTGGTATCTCAATTTTGTGGCAGATGCACTCAATGTGTGGTGGGTGTGGTATCTTCGAAAAAAGCCCCTTTGATGTATCCTGACCTTGTGTGATGGGTGTGGTATCCCATTGTGATTATATTCTGCTGCCATGACTTTTGTTCATGGTGGAGAATAGGGTGTGGTAGAACGAACTATCTTACTAACAAGAACTTGTGTGGTCACTAAATGAAGAATTCTAATATGATTTACATGTTATGAATCGCATGTATTATTGTATTGCTACACTTCCATGATTTCCATGCAAGTATGCTATGTTGTACTTGAGTTGTATCATTATAATATCACCATGTTGTTATGTGACTTCAATGTGCTGGATGAGCCTTCCATGTTTTAAGTAGTATGTTTTACCACTATTTCACCGTACTGATACTGCACTTGTGTAGGCACTATGATCATCTAGCTTCTGGTCTGGGGAGCATAGGGCAATTTGCAAAGTTACGACTTTCAGTTAGAATATATTGAGGGTGATGACATGGGCCAATAGTAGGTCATTACTTGAGATTCGAGGTTTATGATAGTGCCTAAGAGTTAGGCTAACCGATTATTAGTATTTTTCCCACTACGTTAGGATGTTTTTGTATTTCCGCTTATTTAAACTCTTGGCTCGGATTCCTCTATTTGATTTTGTAAAACTATCAAGTTCATTCTATCTATGATATGGTTCTAGTATTAATACTTATGTTGCCACATTATTATTATGATCATGCTTTCTTTGTTCCTTGTTCCGTTTTACCTTGCATCAAGCATGGGTTAGGTGATGATCACACCTCTCTCATGATTAATGTGGCGATAACATTCCTCAATTTTGTATTTCAAACGTTTTCGCAATGTCTTTAAAACAAAATTTTCTAGTTCAAAACTTGGGAGTGTTGCAATTTAACTATTCTTAATGGTACTCAAGCGAAACAATTGCAAAAAGAATCCTACTAGAAAGAGGTCCTGAGACACCAATCAAGCTAGAGCTTAGAAGCCCGTCTCAATTGCAGCACCGAATCAAGAATCGGAAAATCAGGGACATATTAGACAAGAGTAGATAGTGGCAAACCTTATACTAAATCCTTCCTCCTAATTCTCTTAATTGTTAGCATCCATAACAACTCTACTCTTTTCTATCTAGGAACTATAAATTGGAAAGAAGCACAAACTATTTAGGCTTTAATGACTAAGGGTATGTTCTCTTTTTCTACTTTTGTCTAATATAATCTAATAGATCCTGCTCTGCTCTGATGTTGCTTTGATTTGGTATGACCGACTTGACCACAACGCATACAATTAAATAGCGGTCCCGCTATAGCGTAGCGGCCGCTATTTAGCGGTTTTTGGGTCAGCCGCGACGCAAAATTACCGATACGCTACGGTTTTAAAATTTCACATTTATCGGCTGATAAATCGAGATAAATCGGGGATTTATTGAGAATTCTTAAATCTACTGAAAAAAGCATGCATGATAATTTTTATTTATTTATTTACCATATATATCTTAAATCAAGTTACTATTGAATTATAATAAAGTATTACTATTTATTATCTTCACGTTTACTATTAAATAACATGTCTTTTTTCATTTTAAGGTAAATTTAGGGTTATTAGAAAAATTTAGCATATAATTACTTACTCTAATACTTCTTATATGATATAAAATACTAGTTTATTGAATATATATATTCAAATGATCAATAAATGATAATTAGTGTATATGGTGACATAAAATTAAAAATTCACGCCACGACGACCGCGACACATAATTTATCGTTCGCGACGCTCCGATTCCACGACCACGACCGCAAACGCGATCACGACTGTGATTTAATTGCATGCCACAACGTATTCAAACTTAAACGTGTCATTATTATTACTACTACTATTGTTATTGTAAATAGTCTTCTTATTATTTGGATAAAATTAATGATGATAATAATAATTAACAATAATAATTCGTTGTAATAATAATTAATAATAAAAATGGCGATGCTTAAAATAATAATAGTATTATAAAAATTAATAAAATGATGTTCACGGAAATAACCTAAATAAAATATAATTAATAACTATTATTTGTAATGATAAAGATAACACTATTGTTTCACGATAAAGGAAAAATTAATAAATGATACAATTAATGAAATGCCTAAGATGACTAATATACTCTCTCATAGAAAATGCCTAAGATGACTAATATACTCTCTCATAGATATACTTTGAAGCTTAACCGCTAATTAACAAAAGAGAGAATAGAAGGGTACGGTAGAATATACATCATTTAATTTATGTGAATTTTAATAATGTAACTTATATTTTGAAATATATTTATAAAGCTTATGTAAATTATTCACAGAGAGAAGAATTACTAACTATTGTTACTCCCTCCTTCCTATAAACATAGGCTTGTTTAAATTTACACATGCATTCATAAAAAAACATAATTAATGCCATATTTGTAGTACACTATAATATTTATCCCATATTTACCCACACATTGGAAATTGTTATGACAAACTAAAATGGGAACCTAGCCTGTTATTATGCAACGGAGGGAGTATTTTCATTATTACTATAATTGTTAATCATTATTAATATTAATAAGTATTATTATAGTCATTTTTTTATTATTTATTACTATAATCATCATTTTATTAGTATTGTTATATTCAGTTATCACTATTAACTATTATTATTATTACTAGCTATCATTAACAACCATTATTATTATTATTAATCATTATTGTTGGTAATAATTACTATCATTATTACCCTTAATATCATTATTAGTATTAGTATTATCATAACTGGAACAATATTTATTCACTTCTTATTTCTTTTCGTATAATATTATATGACAAGGGCAAATCTGATTGATATTCATTTATCTAGTAAGGAGAATACGCCCCTAAGTACTCAAGATAACAGAATTTAATAGTGCCCTAAATCCATTGAACTTCCTCTGTGGAATTGATTACCAGACCCAATAAATATTTCATTTTGGTGGATCTGACGCACAATTTTTTATTTAACTTCAAAACTCTTCATTTTTCATCAAAATTCAAAAACATGTTAAAGCAGAGACCCAAATATCTCAACATACATCAATCCATGTCATTTTTAATTCAGCATATTAATCACCAAACAGGCCCCAAGCCTGTAGAACTCCCACTTCTAATTCACTTCTTGTTCTAAGTGAAGCATGTGCAAGGACTCAAAATGCAAAATTATCTTTTTACAAGACAGAAAAAACATTCATCAGTAAAAAGTGGGATGGGTTTGTAGAGGGTCACAAGAATAGGACAATCTAACCTTAAATGTTACTCTTACTCTTATCACCTACTATTATTTATTTTTAAAATTACTTTTATTATTTGAATGCATCAAAACGTGATATTATTATATTGGTGAATTGATTTATGAATTAGAATATTTCATTTTAAGCCCTAGTATTATATAGATTGATCAGTTAAAATTTTCAAATAGTGAATACATACAAATATAGACTTTTTATCGTTTTCTAATGTCCTTGTTTCCCAAGTTTTAAATTTTTGCTGTTTCTTGTTTCCTCACATCCATTTTTCGTATCCATGTCTCCATTTCTAAGCAGCAACAGTGTTAGAAAAGGCCTAAGGTGTACCTAAGTGATAGGGGTCCTAGAGCCTAGGCGCTAGATGCTAGGCACAAGGCGAAGGCGCCCACCTAGGCGATGTGAGGCCCCAAAGTTTTTTAAAAAAGTTAAAAAATGATTAAGGTGTTGTTTGGTATTACTTATTATTAATAATTACTTTTAGATAAAAACTACTTTTATAAATCTACTTTTAAAAAAGTACTTTTATAAGTAAAATGTATGTTTATTTTAACTTTTATTATATAAGTGATTAATGCTAAAAAAGTACTTATTGTACCTTATTAGTGCTTGGTTTTCATTTTCCTACAAAATTACTTTTTCTTTTCCATCTTTAGTTTTTAACCTCCTATATATCTTTTAGTAATAATTACTATATAAATTATGTAATATTAAATATTAAAAGCATATGAAACATTAACAAGTATAAAAAAATATAAAGATATTACAAAGTACTAAAAATTATAAAATAAAAATTATAAACTTATTAAAAAAAATTATGAACAACTACTAAACAAACTTTATAAAATTCACAAACATCTAAAACTCAAATAGTGACAATGATCAAAGTTTATATTATACAATAAACATTCTTACATTTATAACAAGCATCATAAAATCAAATAGTTCAATGACGAGCCGCAACGGAAAACCGAGATGACTGATGGACTGACGAGTCGCAACTGACACACAGCTCTCTCTCTCTCTCTCTCTCTCATTCATTCATGAATTCATTCATTAATCGCGCTTTTGGACAAAGAGGATAAGTACGTAGTTGGAAAAATCAATGGAAGAAGTTCAAAGTAGGATCGGATTATTACGGATGAGATGAGGCAACTTGTTAACGGGAAATAGAGGAAGAAAAAAATTCTTTTTATTTTATATTTTTTATATTAAATATTTAATAATAATAATAATAATATTTTTATTAAAATATTTATTTTAAATTAAATTAAAATCTACAACAAATATTTTTTACTTCTTTTAAATTTTAAATATACTATATAATAAATTTAAAATATATAAACAAATACTTTTTCTCACTCTCACTATTCTCCTGTCAAACAAGCACTCAATAGTGTCAGTAACACTACTACCCAGCAGCAGTAGACTACTACTCGTGTCAAATCAATGCACCTGCAGGCTGGGGCTCCATGGACTTTGTTTCCACTTGCATACATACGGCCAGAATATTTGAATTCCATCCATGCTTATCTGTGTATAAAATAGAGTTATTTTTCCCGTAATTGACGTAAACCAACTGAAACAAGCTAGGTTAATCAAACACGTCCTATCCCAGTCCCTTCTTGTTGTCCCGGAACGGCGTGATATGTTTTAAACGAAAATTTTATTAAAAACATTACCGTGCCGCGCACTGCTACAAAAAGTAATTAGTAAAAGTAGGTTAAAGCTACTTATTAATTTTAGCTTATAAGAAGTAGTTTTACGGAATTAATTTTAAAAATAACTTTTATAAAGTGAAGCCAAACAGTAATATTAATCTAAAATAACTTTTTATAATTAATTATACAAAAAACTACTTTTGTTAAGTTAAAACAAACAACCTCTAAATGACTAAAGTTTTCAAAAAAAAGTATACCATAATAAGAAAATACTAAGAAAAATAGCAACCTATGGCTTGTATGTCTGCTTGAAAGCAAATAGTGGACCACTTCTTGCTATCTCTGGCTCTCAACTCTCTACAATATCTGTCTCTCAGTCTCTCTGTCTCTGACGCTCTATTTCTGGTGAAAATTTGCGCTCTTTTATTTTTCCCTGGCTCTACTTGCGGCCTGCATTGAGTACTAGTACTACACAATACACCTCCTTTATATTCTTTTACAAAAACACAAAAAAAAAAAAAACTATTGCTCTCCCCAATCCCTATATTGATTGCAGAATAGTTTCAATGCTATAGATAAGCTCACCCTTTTTCTAGAAAATGCCTACTCCGACCCCCTAAGTCCCCTTTTTGATTGCATGATATATGCATGCAAGTTGACATAATTTCCTGCTGAAAGGCATGCGCCTCTGCACCTTAGGCACGCCTCAGCAGCCTTACCTACTCACCGACCTCGCATTGCCTTGCACCAGAAAAGCTCCCCACCCCCATTGCCTAGCACATGGCGCCTTAGGCATGCTTTTTCAAACATTATGCAGCAATAACATCGACATAACCTTATTGTCCAGGTTTTCTGATTTGAACGGGCCATAGAGGGGATAAGATTGATGCAGGTTGGATGAGGAGACCAAAGAAGCCACTAGGATAGCACTTAGTGGATAAAGTGGAGTTTGGTTGTGCTGAATTGAAGTGGTGGGCTTGAGAGTTGAGAGGGAAGTAGGGTAATTTGATAAAATGGATAAAAATGTTTAATATGCTATCACTTAAATTAGATAAAATAAATTCCAAAAATATTTTTAATAAAGATATTAAATGGGTAAGATTAATGAATTGAAATCAAATATGTCCTTGCACAATGTTAGCGTTTGACTACTGACACCAAGGAATCATTTGTAAGTAGCCTCATAGATTGAACGTGGGAAGAGCGGGAAGAGAGAGAGAGGTATGCTCACACTACTATGAAAGCACCATATGAAATCGTCCTATCCTTATATATTTTGTGCAAGTGCCCATAGATGTTGGGGCAGCTGCACAAGACTTGTATGCAATTCTTTATTAATATCTAATGGGACTACCTATGTTTTGTCGTGTATTAGTCCAACAAAACTTTATGTTAAGAACTCAAACATGACTTCCTGATTTGGTTTCAAATTTCCAAAGGTAACTAATAACCATGCCTTCTATCAACTGAAGCATCTCAATCAAAGATAGAGATCACTAAAACACAATGAATAGCCAAATCCTCATATGATTTCACCACACCCAAACATGTAAAACAGTCATTATATAAAACCAAAAGTATTTAAATAGAAGGATAAAAATGCACATACCAAGAAAATCCCTGCCATTCAATGCTTTCACCCATGTTTCTGCAGCTTCATATAAGGCTGCACGTTCATCAGTTATATTATATTTCTTCTTCAAATTCTTTGAGATGAAATACATAGCTGCAGCTCCAGCATATTTCACTGTAAATCTCTGTGTATAGTTAAAATTACCTGCAGTAATGGTAAAATTACCAAGAGAGTGCTCTTACAATTACAAGGCTAAAAGTAATATACCAGTAAGGTGATTGAATATAGAGTGGGTATAGAGTATAGACCCATCAAATCATATAAATTCAGAGAGAGAAAAAAAAAATGCAAAAAAAAAATACAAAAACAAAACATAACATAAAAAGCCAAAAAAAATTATACTATTCAGAGAAAAATCAATATATTTAGATTTTTCACCAAATGTAGAACTGAACATGAGATGCACCAATAAGTGTGCTATCAAAAATAATGTAAATATGTAAATATGGAAACATGAAAAGAAAAGGGAAACACAAACATTATCAAGAAACAGATACAAATATGTAGCTCAAGAAGGAAATGGCCAACAGCAACAAGAAATACTAAATATTCAAACCGAGCACACTAAATTACCATTTTAACAAGACCATATGCACCGATATCATATCCGATGCCCCTTTCTTGATGCATGTTTGGATATGTGGTGTGAACTCAAAGCACTGTCAAAATTTCATCACATGCAAATGGTAGGTGTTGTAGATTTGATAACAGTTGTTTAGGTATTATTCGGCAAGGAATAACTATGTTAAAAATAAGATGTAGATTCTTTTTGGTAGATATTTTAAGATATTTGTTATTATCTTACAAAGATATGATTCTATCTTTCCCACCTTTTGTAGCAGCTAAGCATATATTAGGAATTCAAGCATATGTTATTCTTTAGACCATGTATGACTAATAATTGAATTGAGTATTAAAGCTCTTCTCCAATTTTCCTCTCTTCATCTCGAGCCCAATCTTTTTTCACCTATAATATTTTAACCTTCATTATGATTTCCTTCCCTTCTCTAACACCCTTTCCTTTATTTATCTCTTCTCTTGATAAAACTAGCCTAGCATCAGTATGGTATTAGAGCCAAGTTTCAATCCCCACATTCTATCGCCCCAAAAACAATGCACAGAGGAGGAAAAAATGAAAAAAGGCAAAACCTAGAATTGGTCATATTGATATAATGTTTGCTCCAAAGTAGAGATATTTTCAATAGATAGGGTCATGGTATATGGTTTGCTAGTGAAGAGGCTTGCAAATGTGTAAGCCTCTCCTTGTGGTTGATCCAAAATTCAAAGAAGTATTTAACAATGACCTACAAGTATCTATACATATCCAAGAACATATGTCAGAGGTGATAAGACCAATCACTAGCACAAGCTCCGTGGATACTTCTAGAGACAAGACATATCCTAGGTAGTTATTATTGTTGTTATAGTCATAACGTTTATCACTCATAAGCGATGAGATTTGATACCATAGTGTTTCAAATCATACAATTTCCTTCCAATTGTTCTTGATTTTACCTCAATTTAATTTACGCATGAAATTCAAAATTCGGGATAAGCCTATAAATTTGGCAACAATTTGAGCCTAATTAGGGTTCAAGCAGCTAAAATTTGATTATAGGGTTTCAATTGACTAAGAACTTCAATCAAATCAATGGTTTCAAATACAGCTAATTGCATGGGTTCTATGGTTGACTTATTAAGAAATGATAGTGGGCAGAATGGTGCAATGGTGATACCTAACCTAAATGATGCTTATTTGAAAAAAAAAATGAACCTTTTTCTTAGTTTCATTCATCATTTTCCCTCCAACTATGACTTTAAATGCCAAATTTGAACTAAATTCTGCCTTCAAATTGGATATTCTAAAAAATGTTTCCTTTTTTTCCATTTTTTGGGCAGTGGAATAAGAAATGAGGTTGCACTGTGGTACAAATCAACTAGGTTGGTCCATAATTAACAAAGCAATGAAGATATATCTCCACAACACAATTAACCACCTTCATCTATCCATCAACGTGGGATGATAAACCGATGAGAAGGCCAATTCAATCCCACTTAACTTGAAAAGCCCTTTCCAAGGTTAATGGGTAAGAACCAAATCACAATCAAATACATTCACCACCTGCAATCGAACGATTTGCCTAAAGAACTAATGGGCCATGGAGGGGTCCATACAAGTAGCCCAATAAGATGAAATGCACTATCTTAGAGTCGGTCCCATCGATAAAGTCCAAGGAGATGTGTGCCCATATCTAAGTCAAAACTAGTAGTGGTCGTAGTAGGCTTGTCGAGTGCACATTTTCAGACTTATTTTGCTGACAACTAAACATTCCAAGATGAAGTCTTGAATTATTGATTTTAATACATTCTAGTAGAACCTTGCTCGAACACGCTAAAGAAATTTCCAAACATCCTCGTACCCTAGAGTATGAAATATAGCTAAGATGATCAAAATATATTACCTCCAAATTATTAGGAATCAGTTGATATTATTTGTTAATTAGGATTTATCTTTTCTCCTTGTAATTTAGAAAGTCCCAGTTGCTATAGGACTACATATATATCCTGAAGAATAATGATATAATAGTGGTCCACGATAATTATATTCTTCCCTAAGACTTCTTGGGCTTAAAGTAATGACCATGTTTCTTGGGCTTGCCAACTCAACTTTAGTGTAGTGAGTCTAATAATCCATCAATGAATATATTAACATGTTAGATTCGACCTCAAAGTTGCCCATACTATTGCGGCTCGGCCAATAGTGACTAAAATTGACATTAGTGTTTCCTCACCAAGCTCAAAGGCATTACTCCAAATGGGTGGGACAATCCTCATGTGACAAGATTGCCCAAATGATTTCCAATCAAGGTATGTTTCCTCTTGCTCCAAGTTCTAATACCATAGTTATGCCTATTCAGTCAAGTGATGATACATGGTTAGGCCCATCTTGTCTTCTTTGTCAACTAACAAGGTCTAGAAAAGGAGATCACAATAGCTTAACCATCCAAATGGGTCCTCCATTCTGTCATAGTTCGGGAATTCCATCTTTGTTATCATGGCAAGAAAATCCATTCCAACCAATTGGTCTAATTCCCTGCCCTAGGAAGTAAACGAAGTGTTGTCCTTGGGCTTGTAAGGACCCTCGGTGCACATCGAAGGATTCATTGCAAGTTCTCAATTGGTTTATGGCCTAGGGGGTTGTCACTACTCTACATGCCATACAAGACTACCTAGCTATCCTCTTATCGTTAACTCTTGTTAACTCTACTGTATGTCACTGTATCTCTTCACCCAAACATGACATCTCTTGTTAGAGGGTCTTAGTTCTTGTTTAAGTCTCTTGATTTCTCACAAAAAGGCTTTATTTTCCTATTCCCTCAAGTCTTCTTTCTTTTGTTGATCTTGAGAGGTGCAAGCAACATATCCTTCTTTTCTTGCAACCGATCCCCCATAACTAACTCTAATATCAATGTGTTATAGTCCCAAGTCACAAATCTAGTTATGGGACAATGGGGTGGGTTATTTGATGATATGGAGTGAATAGAACCAAGATTCCTACTCTTTTCTATATTGAAAGAGCAACAAAAGGAGAGACCAAGTGAGGATCGACAACTTTGTTGGTGCTTTGGAAGGAAGGGGGCTAGGGTTAGAATTGGGAAGAAAGTCGAAGAGAGGAGAGAGTGCTAACAAGGTGGCTAGGGAGCTAACTTGATTAATTACTCACCTGCTTATTCTTTATTGATAATCAACCCTCTTATTTATAGGATGTTACAAGCTAATGGATAATTGATAAATTGATAGGGTATCTATCGAGACTCATCATCTTTATTATACGACTAATAAGCCACTCATCAACCCAATACTTTCTACCTCAATAGAGACATATGCAAGCTAGGACAGGGTCAATGGGCCCAAGCATGTCTAGCAGTAGGCTCGGCCCACAAAGGCCACCATAATACACTTCGGAGAATTATAAACATTCAATGATGGAACAAATCCAAATGAGTTATCCCATTAAAATCTTACATGATCATATTGTCTTACTTTCTTTTAAGCAAATAATAAATGAATTAAAAGCTCATCAGACTGAAACAAATAAGACATCCATACCATTCTTTGTGATATAGTCGAAAGCCTCTAAGGCCTCAGAGGTGTTTCGGTAGATGTTTGGAGATAAGACATGAACCAAGTGATTATCAACCCACCTAAATAACAAATAAAAATATTTATAATTAGATTAAACATCAAAGATGAGTGCACAAATAGATAATCCACATACATCATACTTGAACACAAAACACATAACTAGCACATGCCATGGTTACTAACACAAGAATATCCACAGAATACATCCAAAACATTTTTACGTTGTAAAAAATATATATAGATAGGCCAATGCATATTCATTTTCATTTTTTAGGTTTTACTGCACAAAAGAACAGAAATAATGAGTATGGCACTCATAAACCATACCAGGTAAGGTAGAATAAAGCAATGCAATTCCCAAGTATTGAGATCCTTGTCTTTTTATCAAAAACCTGACTGGATAGAATGTTCACCAGCTTTATTTGATAAAACCAATCACCGGACAGTGAAAACCAATCCCATAAAAGATCATAAAGTTAAGACAGGTTGTCTAGCAAAATCTAAGACAATCATATTTGTAATTCATTTGCATGGATTCAAATACCTTCCAGGGATAGAACCCATACATCGTGATAACCCCAAATAATGATAACAATAACAATAACAATAATTAAAGGTAATTTTAATGGATGGATTTATGTTGTTGACCGTCCCTTCACTTTCCTTTGCACTAGGTTCATTCTACCTATTAAATTAGAAAAGTGTAGAGCCGCTCTTAATTACCAATCCCTTCTATTTTCTTACCCGATTATCACTTTCAACACTTTTCCCTTTCCACTAATCTGCACCTCAGTGAAGAAATTAAATTGGCAAACTACAGCTACCATCCCTTGGAGTTATTTACCTGTCAATCTCCCTCACTTTGTACTTGGTTGCTGTATCATTTCTCAATTCAGCTATTGCCATGAACCGGCACTCTTTCCTCTTTCCCAAAACTTGCACTTCTCTTACTGAAGTACCAACTTCTATACTGTATTACCCTCTTTCATCATTGTCTCTCCCACATCTAAGATTAACAGTTTATTGGTGCTCTGCTATTAGACGTAATTAGCTTTCCATCATATACACATTTCCATTATATATATTATATAACATGCATGTGCAGTTTTATTATGTGTAAATATGTATACATACTAGTGCACTGCTTTTCGCCTGCCTTTTACTGCTTAAGCCTAATGCCTATGGAATGCATAGGGTGCATAGTAGCACTATTGGCAGGAGCATTCATTTGCATACATGCTAGGAAATAAAAGATTACCGCACTCATGCATTATAGGTATTTATATATATAGGCATCCTTACTGTTTTTCTATATAACTACCCTGCGCATGTGTCGATAGCCATACTACTACTAGATGATGCTTTTGATTCTATATATGCATACATGTACACCAACAGACCACATATCTTAGAAAATAAATGTTCGGTCATGTTAATTTCTAAACTGCCTTAAGTAGTTGACGATGGATTACTTTTAGTCTTAGGTCCATGAAATTACTTTGGGATTAGATGATAAATTAAGTCATATGCTAGAGGTAAACAAATAGGATATTATAAAATAAGGGTTAGTTGTATAAAAACGAGTACCCTCTTATGATATTAATAGAATATTGTCGTCGTTGTTTGCTATAGGATTATCTAGTTAGATAATCAATATTATTTTTGGATCACAATTTCAAGTAAGTTATAGGATTATCAATATTGTTGTCGTTTGCTATAGGATTATCTAGTTAGATAAATTAAGTCCACTAATCGGTTCTTATTCTCTATTTTATCAAATACTATTTTATAAAATATGCACATTCTATAAGTATCAAAAATATGTTTTAATGCTTCATATTTTTAACTAGAAGTGGGATCAGGCATTTTATTGATCATTATTGATTGTTTAACAACATTGTTTTACATTATAAATTATTATACCGTATTTCATTAGTAGGATTGTTTGGTTTTGTGATTGTTCCCCAAAGGACGAACAAAACCCTTATGGGCTCATTTAATTGTGTGGCATCGCTAAGTGAGATTATTAATAATGTACTACATATGATGTCCTATTGATCCTCGGCTCACAATATCGGCAGATATTTATCAATTTTTGGATCAGCCAATACATGAAATTAGCGATACGTGACAGATTTAGAATTTCACGTATTTATCAGCACTAAATTAGTTATCAACCTATATTTACCGATATTTTGTCGATATTTACTGGTATTTGCTAATATTTATTGTGAAAACAAATAAAAAAAATCATATCGCAACAATCGTGCCATATAAAATATCATTCACAACACTCCAATACCGTGACACTGCAACCACAATCATGACCGCGATTTCATTGCTTATAGGGGACCATCAAATAGTTATCGTTATTGTGCCCTAGCTATAGGGCCCTAGCAGCCCCATCAACTCAATTGACTGTTCCATTTTTGTTGTTTGATTAATTGATTATCTAGTCCTACTAACATTTTATTGTTTCAAGATTGATCAACTGTATTTCATATTGACCCTTTTAGATTGTATTCATGATCATTTCTTGTTATCTGTATTCATTACTGGTAAGATTTCTCAAACCTGTGTTTTTCAAGGGTAAACTATTATTCTATATATCATTTTCTAGCGTTTTCGATTTTAGATTGATTCTTGTTTTAGTAAGTGGGTCACTTACTCGTTAAATTGTGGTTTTGTCCAACCTTTCTAATATTTCAAGTGAAGAGCAGCATAATTCAAGGGTCCAGGATCAATTTCTTAGATGTTGTTAGATCAATTATAAAATCTGAATAATAAGTTGTAATGTTTGCCTACTCAATCATGTAGCCGAACGGAATCGTATTGTAATCCTTTTGGGACTCATTCCTCTGCCATAATAGAGTTTAGAAGTGTTTAATTATCATAGTTTGCTCAAGTATACTCATGCAGCTGGCAGCGTATAATGCCTCCCAACTAAGGGGTAGCTTGGGAATGTTACCCAAATGGAACCAAATGAGAACAGCAAACACCAGGTGCACCAATATTGCTTCCATGCCATCCCTCTTAGCCCATGGGAATGAGTAAAAAATTTTGTGCTAAACACTCCACATCCTCAAAAAATCCACCCCATCACCCCATAACTCAATCCACAGCCTGGGACCATAACAGTATCCATATGGTAATATGAAGTGATGACAGCAAGTCACTCTCACCTAATCCAGAAGAAGCGTCCACCAATCAGTTCTGCATCAGAACATAGAATTTACTCTACTAACTCACCCATATAATCTTACAGCTACATAAGATAACAAAGTACACTCAAAACTGAAATAAATGAAAATTGTTAATTATATATATGATGATATTTTTTATAATCAAAAATAAAATGATCAAATCTAATACAAGTTTTACAATTAATTTTGAAAAAAAAAACTTTTATTAAAAATAAAATATAAAAATATTGTTAAAATAATGACTACAAGCTTACCAAAAAAATATAAATATAGATACAAAAATATTGAATTAGAAGTCAACTAAATTGATTTGGCCTTGACAGCAGGACCATCAAATCCCACTTAAGTACAAATTAACTCATCCACACTGATGGAAGCACAATGGAAACTCGATGCCCATCCAAGGCCTTCCACTAGTTCATCTTAAACAATCATTTCTATTTAAAGGAAAAGCCCAAAACATGTAGACAATGGTAGAAGACTATGTTATGCAAATCTAAAAGGCCTCCTAAATTTACAAATTCCTGCAAATGGCAGGAAACAAATCAGAGAAAAAATAAGTCACACAATTAAGAGAGAGACATCCATCTTCAAGGAAGAGCTTAGGAGAGCTGAGAGATATTGTACTCTCCATTGAAAAGACAAAGTAAACAATACGAGGAATATCATGAAGTAGCCAAACAACAAAGGCGTGCAGGCTGAAGCAATCAACAACTCTTCAGAATATTCCTTTTCATTATTGAAAGGCTCATAAACCTCATTCCTTACAACAGAAGAATTATTTGCTATAATTGCAGAAAATTTAGCTATAGATGGATTTCTTGATGGACAATAAGAGCCGCTACAAAAGTTGTGTTAATATTTTCTGGCTGCACTCATACACAGTAGGAATAAAATTTTAAAAAGCTTTTATAAAGGTCCACTATGCCATGGAATAAAATATCATTGATACACAAAAATAACCCTCATATATATCAGATTTTTGGCTTGTCAATACACAAAATATCTGATACATGATGTAGAAATGAAATCACAGGCCAATATATTGCGACATTTACCGATATTTAATGATATGTACCATATTTGTCATGGAAAAAAATTAAATTATACACCGTGACAAGCGCATCATACAAAATATCATTCGCGACACCTTAATATTGTAACACCAAAATTGTAACCACAGTTTTATTGTCTGCACTATGCAGTGTAAACTGATGCAGGGAAAGAATATTAGGCACAACGAAATCCATCCATGGAAAATACTTAGATAAATGCAACTGGGCTCAAATTTTTTTTGTGCTAAGATCAGTTTCTTATAGAGTATATATTTCATATATCAACCTGATATATCCTTCCAACTACATACAGTCATTAAACTTGAAGATCAGGAGAAGAAATGATGATGCAGGAGCTTAAAAAATTTATAAAAAAAGTAGTTATTGTAAATAATTACTTTTAATGAGTAACTCCAAACATGGGCTTAGTTATTACTTTCTTTAAGTTTGGAGGACATAAAACCCTCCCCACTTGGATTAATTAGATTAACATAGAACTCACAAGCCATGAAAGCCATGCAAAGCACACTCCAGCCACTACTTCTTTGCACCCTCCAAAGTGGCTCATTATATGGCTTAAATGGCTCACTGCCCAGCCAAGGACAGCCATCAATCGGGGCCCACAGAGAGCAGCCACAACTGCACTTTTTGGCAGACCTGGGCATGTTTGGTGGCCCGAAAAATCCAAGGCGGCAGCAGCCGCTACAATTAAAAAAGAAGGCAGGTCTTTTTGGAATAAAACCAAGCTCAAATCAGGCCATAATGGTACTTTATGGCCTGCAACATAAAGCTACTTTCTGATGATGCTTTAGCCTATAGCATTTAAAGCTACTTTTTGCTTTGCTTTTTAATGATGTTGTTCATCTTATCTTACAGCTTGTTTACTCGAAAAATAACCCCAAGTCATGTGTGGAGTAGGGTTGAAATCAGCTCAGAAAAACCCATCAAACCTGATTTATTTTTTTGGAGAGAATCAAACTAGTTAAAGTTAGTTTTTATGACAGCTAACTAGTTTGATTAGATAACAAAATCAACCTTTTATTTCAGTTGAGTTGTATTGTAACTAAATGAGACCTAACACTCTCAGGCTCACAGCTGAATGAAACAACTCAGAATTTGACTGTCTCTGTTTCTTTATGCCAATAACCCCCTCCTTTCAGCTCCAATGCATGAGCTTGAAGGTTATGTTCCAAAATCTCTCAAGATTTATCCAAGTGTTGAAACATTAGGTAGCTTTTGTTAATATATGATTCAAGGAGGTAGCTAGAATCATATTCAAGCCTTTTCTTCATCTCCCTTCTTTTCTTTAGTTTCAGTTATCAGCCCATTGGTAACTGTAATACCACATATTTTTAAAATCCAAATTTATTAAGTTTAATGATTTTATTAGCGTAATTTGATGTAAACAATTAATTATTTTAATTTTGATTCGTTTTATGGATTTATCGACAATTTCGAATTCATATTGAATTTAATTAACCGTTGTCGTTGCGAACCATTCTAGATAAATTCGTTCACGACAATGATTTTATTATATTCATATGATTTCAACTTCGGTTAAAAATATGTGTTCCCGTTCTTTCTCGTATTTTGATTTTTAATATTTTAGATTTGTTTTGGATTATAATTTTGTCGTGTGATTACGCCTTTATTTTGGAGTTATATTTCGTTAACGAAATATATTATTTAAATTATAGAATTTCTGTTTAAATAGTTAAATTTATTTTAATGATTTTATCCATAGAAAATATTTCCGACTTTGAAATTCTTTGTTTCTAAAATCTTTAATATTTTGGGAAGTTTTAAATTAAAAAGATTTTCGGAACTTATTTATGAATTTCTTTCTGAAATTAATTTTCTTCAGTTTTACCCTTTTCGGTTTGCGGGAAACCGATTTCGGAAATTATTTAAATTAGTCTTGGTTTATTTGAATTTGACCTAAATACTTTATTATATGTTTTTAAATAATTTTTCGAGGTCTTATAATGTATTTTCGTAAATAATATAAATTTTTCGTTCGTTGGTAAATTCTTTCGAAAATGTTTCTGAAACTCTTTATATAGTTCTTTTATTAATTTTAACCTTTCGGAACCTTGCGAAATAATTTTCGTTTAATGAATTTTAGATAAAATCTTCTAATAATAATTTTAAATATATGAGTATTTGTAAAAAAAAAAAACAAAAAAAAAAACCCAGCCAACCTAGCCGGTGCCCCGACCCCCCTCTCTTCCTTTCCTTTTTTTTCCCCTGCTTCCCTTTCTCTTCTCTTTCCCGTCAAACCCTTGCTCCCTGCTCCTGTCTCGAGCCAACAGCCGCCCAAACCCTAGCCGCCTCCTTCGTCGACCGTCGGCAACCACGATCGATCGCCACCAACCTGCACAGCAGCCGCAGCAACAGCCTCTGCAGCAAGAACCGCGAGGAGCAGCGGCGAGCCGCACCGGCCGTGCAGCCGTCCGGCCGCGGCGAGCTCGGGTGATGACCGGCGAGCCACCCCAGCCTCCGACGAAGCTTCTCCGGCATTTTCTTGTCCCGATTTGTGTTGGCTTCGTTTGGTATAAATTTCCGAAAACCCTAATATGGATTTGATTAATTGAGTATAATTTAGCTTATGATAAGCTAAATTAATTGTTTGATTATGTATATATGTGCTGTGAGATTGATTTGGATAAGTTAATTGTATGGTTTATGTTGGAATTTTGGAAAATTGGATTTTTGGCCGGGTTATGCCCAAATTTTTCGGATTCGGCCAATTAGCTATTTTTGATAAATTGATTATACAATATATTTTTTAATGTATCTAATTTCATGTTGGAACCGTCAATTTGATAAATTTATGCAGAATTAATCGGAATTGGATTTTTAGGTCAAAACTCTTGCGGGACTAAATTGGATTGTGTAATCTGGTTGTTTTATTCAATTGACTATATAATTTATATTAGAATATATTTAATTACATTTCCGAACCGTTAATTTATATATTTTAGCAAGAACTGATCGGATTTGCGTTTCGAGCACAAAAACCTTAATTGTGATAAATTGGGTATTTCCTTTAGCGGTTTTGATCAATTGATTATTTGATATGTTATAAAAGGTGTTTAATTGCATTTCTAAACATTCAATTTGATTAAATTCATAGAATTTTACCGAATGGTATTTTCGGGCCTAAAACCCTAAATTTCAAGCGAAATTATGAAATTGATCATATGTATAATTGTTTTTGTAAAAATTTAAATTTGTATAAATAGTTGAAATGATTTTAATCGATTTCTAATACCTTTAATTGGAATTAATTAATTTGAATTACCCGAGCTTGTGTTGTGGGCTTTCAAACCCTAATTTTGAAAATGGATCAACTTGAATTGGCTAATTGGGAGATTGTTATGTTAAAATTGATTATCTAGATTTATCTAAAATTAGTTTAATTGTGTTTTAAAACTATCAATTTGAGGTAATCGAAGTGATTTGGTCGATTCGTAGTTTGGACATTAAAAACCCTCATCTTCGGGGATTATTTTATAAAATTGATTTTTACTATGCGTCTTTTATCTAATCGATTTCTGTCTTTGGGTTTTAAATCATTTAAATTATATTTTAATCTAATCGGTTTGGATTCGGTTCTATGTAAATGGTTGGTTTACCTATTTAGTTGTAAAACCTAATGAATAAGTTATTTTCGAGAAATTAACTTATGATCGATTATTCTTTCTCGGTCTTTCCAAATTAATTTGAAATGTCCCAAGTGATATTTGTATTAATCCATTTTGATTTATATTTAATCTTAAATCTTAATAGAGCTATGCTTTTTAGTCCTAAGTTTTGGACACGTTTTCCAAGAAAGATCGTTTGTATTCGTTTGCGTTTATTTAATTATAATATGTAAATTATTAATTGATAAGATAGCTTCTAACCTAGTTCCGATTTCTATCGGCGATCTAGGAAAGCTTTATTGTGGATCCTCGAGCTAGTGATCTCTCTCTCCCTCTTATCTCGCTTAGCTAACTTCGGATTTAGGTAAGTTTCTACTTACCTTCACTTATGGGTGTTTCGTAAGGACGTAACTAAGGCCGCCTGTGTGTTACGTGTTTTACTTGCCTTGGATGCCTTGTACGATTTATATGTTGTGTCCTATATGTTATCTGTTTTTATTGTGTAGTGCGGCTTGGAACTGAGGTATGTTCTCGTACTCTTGTCTGGTATGTGCTAATATGGGTATGCTGCAAGTTATGATGGATGTTGTGTGGCCTTTTAAGACATGCATGTTAAGGGTAAAATTCTTTCGAATAAGACACGTTAAGACACTAATCACTTAAAAAGGGAGATGTTGAGCCGGACCCAGACCGGTCCACCGGCGAATAATAGTGGCAGGGTATGTTACCCTCGTGACCGGTCTACCGGCTATAATAGTGGCAGGGCATGTGCCCTCGTGACCGTTCCACCGGCTATAATAGTGGGGGATTCCGTGCTCAACAAACTGAACGTAATAACAATAAGACATGGGAAAGACACAAAGTAATTATAGTGAAACATCATGTGATTCGGGGCCAGACCGGTCCACCAGCAAATAATAGTGGCAGGGTATGTTACCCTCGTGACCGGTCCATCGGCTAAAATAGTGGCAGGGCATGGCCCTCGTGACCGTTCCACCGGCTATAATAGTGGGGTTCCCGCACTCACATGACTATGATGTGAATCGACTATATTTACCAGAGATCTAAAGAATGAGTCTACCCGGACCATAGCCGGCCTTCATTACCTATATTACTACATGTTGCTTATGTGATTGTGGCCATGTAATGAATTGTCAATAATATGGATTATTCTTACCTGAAGTGCATGAGCTACTTTATATTTCGGTAATACCACACTTACATGTCTATATAAGATGTTACATATGTTTCGCATGTTATTATATGTGTATGGTAGGACTTATGATGTGGGTATTGAGTATGCATAATATTGTATCAATGTAATGCACCATGATTCAATATGCACTTGATGTTATAGTTTACGTCTCTCCCATAAGATAGGGTAGTGGAATTTACTCAGTATTGGACCCGTACTGATACTACCTTGGTTGAATGGGTCATGTGATGATCCACTGATGGTGGGGAGCAGACCTCTTGTGCAGGTTTAAGACCGAATATTGTATTTGGGTGGAAGGCTTGGTTTGAGAGAGTAGGCAATCCGGAATTTGATCTATCGGGTTTTATCTTGTTTAGCTGTATTCATCTTTGGAAGTTACAAGTGTTGTATTTAAAATTTAAGAGTGTTGTAATTGTCTTTTAATTTTTTCGTACTCTGATAAGCTTTTAATATTCAGATTTATTTCACAGGTTCCGCTGATTCATTCAGCGATAATTTTATTTAATGAATTTATTCACTTGCCATCTGCCTGTAGATATCTCCTTGTGGGAGTTTATCTTCACGGCATAGATGTTTGAAATTTCGTTTGACAGGTTTTAGCCTTACATCTAACATGAGATAGATGGTGGACATTTATCTTGTGTTAGATGTGGCGGTAACATTCCCCAAATTCTATCCTAGCTTCCGCTTTATTCTTTCAAAAAAAATATTTTCAGGAGTGAATTTTGGGGGTGTTACAATAACCATCACCCAAGGCTGGCTCAATTTGTATTAGCATATGCATCAGTAAGGGAAAATAATTAATACACGAAATTAAAGAGTAACGTCAATTTTCCCTGGTCACCTCATTCCCTATCTAAGTTCTTTGGTCAAGCTACTGCACTCTGATGCATAAATACAACCAATGTACATTTTAGAAGCTTTTTCTAAGCCTATAATCTTAGAGCCAAAAAAAAAAGAAATTACTGCTCAAATAACAAGGTTTCAACTGAAGCAGTAAAAGGTGTTTAAATAATGAGATATAATGGGATTCAACCTGCATTCTCTACATCAACACCATGAACAGCCAAAACATAAACACATTGAGAAAAAGATACCATTACTCTGGCCAAAATATCATAGAAGGGGCAGGAGAGAAGCATACTTGCGCCACTGATACTCCTCATTATCATCATCTCCAGCAGATCTCGTGGGGCAGATTTTCTTATATAGCTGATCAATTATAACTGCAAAGAAGGCATAATAAACCATATAGAGATATTTTAGTTAAAGCAGGAATTCCAACAACAAATAAATAATCCAGTGAAGCATGGATTTGCTATCCATGCAAAATGTGAAACAAACTAGGGTTGTAAATGAACAAAGCCTAACTAACTCAGCTCGATAATGTCACGACTTTGCTCACTCATTCAGTAAATGAGCTGACCGGTGTAGTTTTAGCTCTTGTGTTTAACAGTAAACTCAAATTCTGCCAAGGCACATTTGTCCACAAGCTAGATCAACGTTATTGCTCACAACATTTCATGGCAATTAGCAGCTACGTACTGTGTTTTGTAAGCATTTTGATCAAACCATTGTGTTTTAATCAGATAGACTACTAGTTGACCAAGTTACTAAATAAACTAGCCTATAATCAAACTGTTATCAAAAGAGCCAGTTTTGCTCATCCATCAACCAGCCAAATATACAAATGAGTTTATAATTGAACTACAATTAGTTGAGGGTGTTTAGCTTGTTTTGCTTAAACGAATAGAGCCAAGCCAATCACAAGAACAACTCGAACAGCATTAGTGCAGCTCTACCCAAGTTTAAAAACTTAAATAAGGGGAGGTTTTGGCTTATTTACAGTAATTGTTTATCACTAAAAGGTGATGACTACCTGATGAATCAACCAATGACTCTCCATCCACCATCAGTATTGGCACTTTCTTGTAATCTGACCACTTTATTTGTTGCTTACTGAGCGGATTGACCTCCACAACCTCATACAGTATGTGATAATAGTCCAAGAATGCTGCACAGAACCAAAGCACTTCATCATAAAGTGAGAAATTGAAAACAAAAACATGGTAAAGTAGGAATATCAAAATACATATTGTGCATAGATAAAAAGAAATGATTTGACAATGATACAGAAAGCTTTAAGCCTTCAATATAATCAACCCAAATGAGGGTAGTGACTTACACGAAAACCTCAGCAAGAAACATAACATTCCCAATCTTTGGACACCTCTACCAGCATAGAAATCTTAGGATTCGACTTGAAAATGAATCAAGGGACTTTTCACCAGGACTACAGATACATAATAAAGCATGCATGTGTACATATATGCTGCTTGCATGCATGGATATATTTGCATCATTGTATGTAGCAGGGCACACTTGGCAGCCACCAAATGTTTTGGAGACACTAACCCCAACCAAACATGCAAAATCAACCCTGAAACTACTTAATAGTCCTTTCTCACTCTTGCTTCTAACCCTGTCTTGCCAACTCTCTCTCTTCAAAGCTCAGCCTGTCTCTGGCTTACATCTCTAGAGTCCACTACTAATTTCCATATAACCACTGATGTTCACTCCATTGTAGGTTATCTTTGATTTTTCCAGCAAAAGCAAGGTTTCTCTCTCTCTATGATGCATCTCTGCCTCTAGTCACCTGGTTACTGCTCGTTGCCTCTAGTCACCTTGCTTTGTCAGTTTCACAATATACACCATTCAATGGAGAAGACTTTCATAAGCTACAACAAGATTGCCATGTACTTTGGTGGTTGTCAGTTTCTAGCTTCTCCTTTCATTCAATTGCACTATATTGGTATTGACAAGTTAGCCATGTTTCTCAACCATCTCCCCTCTTAATTATAAATATAAAAATTCTTACTTATTGGTCCCACTTAAATGCAACAGAATAGAACCAATCGAACGATTATAAATTTAATTTAATAATATTTAATTGCCAACTCCGCCATAACAGGCCCAAATTGTCGTAAGAGGTTATTACTTGCTAACATATTGATAGTTATGTTTATACATAACTTTAGACTAAAAATAGCACATAATAATATTCATCCACAGCTTCTTGTTTTAGGAACTCACATCACATTCCCCATTTTGTCCTGCTCCCGTACCTGTGTCAGAATAGGTGCGTGCACAAACAAACATGTGTCTCTAGACATATGTATGTAATTAATTTTTAATATATACACAAACCCATCAAGGTGCAGAAACAAAAGTGTATGTATTTATTTAAATAGATAAATAAATAAATATATAGCGGAGAAAATACTATGAGCAAGAATCATAGATATTCCCTCTGCCTCCAGCCAAAAACACAGCAAACTCATAGATATTATAAAAAGTGAATGACTGGAAAGCAGTACACGGCAGGAGAAAGTATTAGGTGTGTATTTTTTTTCCCCTTTGCAAAACCATTTTCTTCCTCCAAAGAAGACCAAGTACAATTTTTAAGGATCTAATAAAAAAAAAAATGAATTGTAGAAGGCTGCAATCCCTGTTCCATAGAAACATGGATAGTAACAATGATAAATCCTAAAACTCCTGCTGCAGACTTATGATACTAAAACAGAATTACCAACCAATTCAAATGCAACTAAAACGAGTTAGTTACATGCATGATCACTCAACCAAAAAGCATCAATTAGTGGCAAAAAGAGTGCCTTTGCCAATACTCAACCCTCTATCTAGTGCAAGAACCTCAAATTAACATGCTTTTGTCGTTTGGATTGGAATAAATCTAGGTGAGGGTAAATATAAAAAAATAAACTAGGAGAAGGAACTGAAGGTAATGTTTTAAAATGTTGTTTGGTTGATATTAACCTAACCTAGGTGAATCGGGGTGAATATTGTTTTAATTATGTTTGGAAGATACAACATATAAAGACCCCCTAATCTAGCAACTAATATAATCCTCACTACCACGCAAGGAAAAGAAAAGGAAAAAAATATGAGGCACACATAGCAAGTAAGAGGGATCATGGACAATCAACTGTCATCTATTGAGTTGTCTTTGATGAGGACTGTGACTAACCTATGTAAAGAGAGAATCACATCGATCGCTTAAATCTTAGGAGGCCAAATCCTTGTATGTGCAGAAAACTTAGCAGAAAAGAGCCCAATGTCTGAAATAAGAGCAACATTGGTTCTACCCTTTTGGTATCTAAGCTTTTAAGAAATCAAGAATGCAAGAAAATTATATCATCACCCTCTTAAGCACAACAAACCAGGAGAAAATCCATATAATGAAATTGTGTTCGGTAAACAATACAAGGAATTTGAAGATGGTTTTCTAATTGAAAGATAGCCAAAGATGGAACCACCCACCAATTAACACTAAATTCCTACTTATTAAACACCCCTTGGTTTTATTACTCCCTCCATTCTAAAAAGGAATTCATTTTAGCATTATGCACAGCTTTTAATAAACTTAAAAAACTAGCTATAATATTACTTATACCCTATATTGGGGGGGGGGGGAAATAAAGTAATTAATACATAGATGGTGAGAAAAAAAAAGTAGGGATAAAATTAAAAGGTATGTTTTCACTTTTCCAAAATGACAACAGTTTTGGAACAAAAAATTAACCCTAAAATGGCTTCCTTCTTGAAATGAAGGGACTACAAGATATTGAAACTAATGACCAATCATAATAGAATACTCCTTATCACCACTAATGACACAGCACAACTTTAACAGAATAGCTCCTGGCTTCGCTCTATACATAGGTCCATGCGATCATGGGCCTATCAATACTCCTTGCTCGAACTATCACCTTGCATTCAAGGTGGCATAAGGAAACTGCTCATTAATAGTCTTGAACTCCTGTCAAGATTCCTCAAAGTCGGGAAGCCCTTGCTAGGATGGTTGACAAGCTAAATCAAACAAACTCGTTCTAAAAGGTCTGCAAAATATTCCAAATTAGCGCATTTATCATAATTCGATTTGGGGCTCGGCTCGTTTGAAAGTTAAACAAACTAAATTAACTCGTTTAAGTATTCGACTTAATTACCAAGTCATTTAACAATTCAGTTTGTTTATTAAATAAATAAATTCTACCCAAATTTGGTATACAAGCCTTTCAAACTCTATATACAAGCTTAAAAACAAACATAAAAACAAGCTTATAAATATAAGTACGAACAAGCTTATAAATAGACCTATGAACAAAAGTATAAATGATATAATGAATGAGCAAAGCTAAAGCTGAATCTAAGCCGACTTGCAAGCAAATAAGTCAAGCCTATCATGGCTTGAGCTCAACTCGTTTAGTAAGCAAGCCTAATATTAAGGCTTGAGCTTGATTCATTTACCTCAACAAATGAACCAAATTGAGCTCTTTATGAACCGAACTGACTCCATTCGTCAACAGCCCTAACCCTCACCATTAACCCCTTGTTTGGTATTACATATGAAAAGTGATTATATCACTTATTTTAGGGGTAAGTCAACACCTTCGACTAGCCCTCGGAATTGCAGCAAAGTATTTGAACAAACTTGGGCTCAACTCTCCATTCCACATGTCCTTTAGTGAGTGTTGTTGGGAAAGGTTGCTTCTAAATTGATTTCCCACAACCTGCCTAGACATACAACAACTAGCTAAGTAGGATCTAGGGAGGTCTAGATGTGTGCAACAAGCAATAGAACGTGGTCGCAGTCGCAATTGCAGTTGCAGTTGCGGTGTCACAATATCGGAGTGTTGCGAACGATATTTTATATGCCGCGGTTATCGCGGCGTGATTTTTTATTTTTTTCCACAATAAATATTAGCAAATAGCAGTAAATATTGGCAAATACCGGTAAATATCGGTAGAATATCGGCAAATATCAATCAATAACCGATATATCGCCGATAAATATGCGAAATTCTAAATCCGTCGCGTATCACCAGACCCAAATCCGATAAATATCAGCCAATATTACGTATCAGGACCGATATTAATTGTATGGTGTGCAAGCTCACATCAACTAGCATGTGCTAACAACAAATTGTTACTAATAAATCCAAGAGAAAATGATTTCAAAGAATTTATTAAGAAGTGTAAAAGTAGATAAAGTGATAATCTTAGTAAAATACCTTAATAATAGATGAAAAATAAAAATAATAGTAATAAAGCATGTCATGCTAATGATAAAAATTAATATGCTATAATATATCAATAATCATACTAATGATAATGATCACAGAAATCAATATATAATAAATACTAGGACTAAATAAACAAACACTATCCAACTAAATAAAATAAATACTAAGTATGAAAAAACAAACCAAATGAGGTAAATCAGTATATAAACAAAGTAAAGCAAGTAAGAAAAATATGGATTTCTTTCGCATCTAGGAAGATACAAGGTTACTGTTTAAGGTCAGTTACATGAATCCCCAAGAAGAAAATTGTAAATTAAAGAAGAAACGTTTAGCGTTTGTTTAAATTAAGGAAAAAACGTTTTTGAATTTACAATAAGGAAGAAATATTTGGGTTTTGTTTCAATTACAGAATTTAATCATTAAAATAATATTATTTTCATATAAATATGGTATTTTACATATTATAAGCACATACATGTATCAATACTTACTCAATACACTAATCAATTGCAAATTAATCTTGATATATTTTTTTTAATTAAAAATAGAAATTTTTAAATAAGAATAAAAAAATAGTGAAACATGTTAACAGAGGGTTTTTTTATATTTAAAAATGAATATTTTATTTGTTAAGTCTTCAAACTCTTAAAATTTCAAGTTTTTTTTTTATATGAAATAGATAACTTAATAATACTATTGTAGTATTTAGTATGCACTATACACTCCTCGTAGAAAACATATTTGTTCACATATTTACCAGTTAAAACCAATTAATGGATTCATCAATTGTTCATATATTATTTAGTATGAACTATACACTCCTCGTAGAAAACATATTTGTTCATATATTTACCATTTAAAAACAATTAATAGATTCATCAATTGAAACATAACCCATCAAGAAAAAGGGAAAAAGAAATCTAAAAATCTTCATAATCCTCACCTCTTTTCCCACAGAAATTAGTCCTCCCTTGTGAAGTAATTAACTCCATCCAATCAAATGGATGCTCAATGGTAACTAAAACCCAAAATCTCTCATCCATAAATTCAAAACACTACCAAAGCACATGGTAATCCATCACATAAATATTGTCATTCCATCTCCACCGTATCTTTCACTATCCCTTTCACTCCATCCTCACCTAACTTCACCCTTAACACCAACAAAAGTGAAAAATTCGTCAGCAATCTTCTCGACACCATCTATCTAATAAAGAATCCAACCAACTTTATTTTGATGCAAGGAATCATTTCAAAAAAGATGTTTTCGATAGCCATTTAAAAGTTGTAGAAAGAATGTGCTAGCTTAAACTTCTTTTGTGAAACGAGTAGCTAGGTTTTTGAGGATGATACCATTGGAAGCACCATCGGAAGTGAGGACATGTGTTGATGAAGTGTTCCTCATCAAGCATTAGGGTTTCATCCCAATGATGAGTGTCTAATGTAAGATCAACCTTTTAGACTGTCTAGAATGAATCTTCAACCATTTTGTAAATTTCCCAGATGGATGGTATTTAATTAGAGCGTATAGAAACAGTATGGGTTTGGGGGCTAAGGTGTTAATTCGAGAGTGACGATACATTTTTTAGATGGATGATGGGTGAGGGAAGAGGGCTAGGATAATGTTTCAAGAAATAACTGTTGTGAGTGTTTTTAATTTTTAACAGCGTATAGTTTTATTGGTTGATATTTGTTAAGGGACGAAAAAATACAAATACCATTAATTATAATATTTTGAATTTTTCCATATTATTTAATTTTTATTTCTATAACTTTAGAATTAACTATTGCAGGTATAGGTTTACTCACATTCACTTCCACCAGCAATCTGGGATAAGAAATCCTTTCCCTAGTTGCAGTAATGGAATCAATACAGATAGGCTTCCCTATAAGGCTACCAATCCTACTAAGTAAATTCACAGCCCACAGATGGAGGGGTAGCCCAGGAAGAGTAAGCCACAATGGTATAATATGCCAATCAACTTTAGACATTTGAACATCAAGACTCCATTTCCTCAGCATCATAGGTCTAACACCAAATGTCCAATAAGGTCGAGCAAGCACCCTTTGCATGTCCTCTATGTTCTAGAATCAAAACATAAAGTAACCAAAGTCATGGCTCAGCACTTCAAGAGATTTAACCAATGAGGACCATTGTTTTGAGACATATCGCAGCATTTGAGTGTGCGAGGGAGTTGATCCAGCCACAAAACCAATCAAAGTGTTCTGCCAACGGTTTTCCTCCTCCTTCAAATCACTCTCATTTAGTTGTGCTTTCGAAACACCATCAATGATAACAAGAGGTATATACTGTAAGGCAGTCCCGGATTCAGGTTGATGGTTCAACAAAACAGTATCCCTCCAACTACGTTTACTCCCTAAATCAACAATATCCATTGAATCAGTTTTACTCGGGCTACTCAAGTCATCGTCCTGATTGGGCATGTTATCCAAGATACATAATGGATTCACACATATAGAGTTTGATGATTGGGAGCATTTCGATCCCTATTGAACAAGGCCATCAATAGAGTCCATATTAGGTTCTTGTTTGTTTCCAATAGAATCCCAAATCCCCGAGTTCTTAACCTCCACTATCCTATTCTCCATCGTCGCATCACTATCAATCTTGGACGGAGAACAAATGGTAGGAGATGAGTGTGCCGAGATGATTTGCTTCGTTTTCACTTGTTTCTTCTTCCCCATATCTAGCGATGATCACGACAGTGCTTCAATCACAATCAGGGGAGGGAGGCGTGTTCCGCGCGTTCTTTCCCCATCCCGACTTCTCTCTTTTAACAATAGGAACATTATTATTATTATTATCATTACATTTATTATTTTATTATTATCATCAAGATTAAAACTATATTATTGTTATTATTTAACTGATTATTTATTATTATTATTATTGAACATTATTATAATTGTTGGCATTTTATTTATTAATCATTAGTATCAATATTAACTATCATTATCTTATTTTTATCATCATAATCACCACCATTATCATCGTCATTATTAGTTATATCATTATGATAGTTATTGTCACTATAAATATTAATTATTTTTACCATTATCATCACCTTTATTATTACCATATTATTTTTATTATTATAATCATTATTAATATTGTTGATCATTATTTTTTTTTGGTAATTAATAATGAAATATTATTAAAACCAAAGAAGGGAAAGTACATCGAAAGTATCTAGAGCATACAACTTAGGGGAATCTGTCCCAGTTGGGCATGGTAATAATACATCCCTCTCTTCTATTACATAGAAGCAGTCTAATGTAGAACCTCTTAATAATGTCCTTCACCATGTGTGTTGAGTGGTGGGAGATACCCTTGAACACTATAGAATTTTTGCAATACCAAATCCCATAGATAACAGCTCCAAATATCACCTTCATATTCTCAGCCCTGATATCCTTTCTCTTTGTGATCTGAGACATGTGATGAACCCAGGTATCCCAGCTTAAAATCTGAAAATCCATGCCCATCCAAGAGCTAATCATCTTCCAAATTTTTGAAGCAAACTCACATTGCACAATCAGGTGGTCCATTGATTCAGTAGTCCTAGCATATATGCCACATTCAACAAGGATCTGTGAACTCCATTTGCTCAATCTGTCTCTGATTGGAAGGCCCTTTTGGCAGGCAAGCCAAGTTATGAAAGAGCACCGAGGCATACCAGACAAGGGAAAACAAATCCTTCTTATCCTCCCTGTATCTCAGGACATCATAGGCTTTGTGAATCATATAATTATCAGTACCACAATTGCCATTGATAATGTGATGTAACAAAACAGGTCTAATCTTCATGATACTTTTAAATAGCCAGGAATGATAAGGGCAAATGATAACAGAGGAGATATCATTATATTTGATGTAGACTCCATGGACCCATCGAATCCAGAGGCTCTCTTTGTTATGCATAATAAGCCAAATCCATTTCCCTAAGGCTACTTGGTTCCAAATTTTAAGGTCTATCAACCCGAGACCACCCTCATCCTTAGGAAGACAAACTATCATCCATGCCACCGGTGATTTATGGCGATCAGTAGATCCATACCAAAGAAAATTCCTGCATATTCTCTTAATGCGGGAAAGGACAGCAGCAGGGAGAGGAAGGATCTGAACCCAGAACCCAATGATCCCTTGAAGAACAGAAGAAATCAGTTGAACTCTTCCTACATAGCTAAGGTGTCTGCATGTCCAGTTCCTTATTTTAGCTAGTAGATTATCTATGATATTTTGGTAGTGGTGGATGCCCATACGAGCTGTGACCAAGGGAAGCCCTAAATATTTGAAGGGGAAAGACCCCTCAGGGCAACCAAGAGTACCAATGATATCCTCCTTCACCCTACCATAAATTTCAGCACAAAACAAGGAGCTTTTGTTATGGTTGAATGTTAGACCAAAACATTTGGAGAAATGAGTAAGAGCCCCTTTTAGCTGCTTCACAGAATCCACATCACCCTTACAGAAAAGAAGTCATTTGCCAAGCTCAAATCAATAATCCTCAACTTTTCATAGCCTAGGTGTCCATGGAATTCAGGATGCTTCCACAAACGTCTCAAATCCCTATGTAAATATTCCATGCAAATAACAAAGAGATAGAGGAAGATAGGATCACCTTGTCTTAGCCCTCTTCTACTCATAAAAGGCTTAGTAAGAACACCATTAACATTTATAGAAATATTGACAGTAGAAATGTATTGAATAATCATGTCAATAAAAAACCAGGGAAAATAAATAGCTTCTAACACCTACTTGATGAAGCTCCACTCAACTAAATCATAAGCCTTTTGCAAATCCACTTGAAGAAGGATCCTCAGACTGATATTTTTTCTTGAATAATGCTTGATGATCTCAGCAGCCATGAGAACATTGTCATAGGGCATACAACCCTTTATAAAAGCAGCCTGGGAAGGATCTGTGATGATATCCAACACCCCTTGCAGCCTATTAGCCAGCACTTTAGAAAAAAATGTATATATGATATTACAGCAAGCTATAGGTCTAAAGTCCTTCACCTTGTTTACCCCAGGAGTCTTAGGGATGAGGATAATAACAGTGTTATTTATCTGTTTCAATAGGTGTCTAGTTTGCCAAAATTCTTGGACACAGCCACCACATCTCCTCTAATGACATCCCATGATTTCTTATAAAAAAAAAATGCATTAAAACCATCAGGGTCAGGAGCCTTATAGTCCCCCATGGAAAAGACAACCTTCTGGATTTCATCCCTAGAAGGAGCGGTGATGAGGGGAGCAGCAGACTCAGGAGAAAGTAGAGGGCCTTCATTAATCACTTCATCATCAATCCCCTGCAGAATGGTAGCAGCAGTCCCTAGGAGATTCCCATAAAACAAGACAATTTCTCTTGAATATCCCTGTCGCTGGTCGGCTCCTGATTTGAATCATTTACCAGCTTATAAATTTTATTTTTGTTGTTCCTCAACTGAACATTGGCATAAAAGTATTTGGTGTTTTGGTCAACCAATTGAACATGTTGAATGTGAGATTTCTGTCTGAAAAAGTGTTCCTCTTCTGCAGCTCTTCTGTGCCAATTTTTACTAGCCTCCCTTTCTTTACAAATAAGTTCATTGTTCAGAGGATCAAGCATTGTACAACCTTTACATTCCTACCAGACAAGCCAAGCATGGTGAGCCTTGATAGAAACATGCCCATTGAGTTAAAGTGCCTGAGTCTCTGCTTAAGAAGCTTAAGCTCGGACACGACCTGATATGAGTAATTACCCTGAATCTAGGTGCACCAACAGTCTCTAACAATCTGTATGAAGTCCTCTCTATCAGCCCAAAAATTAATAAACTTGAAAGGTTTCATCCTAATTGACTGTTTAGTACAAAGATTCAAAAGGAGAGGGTTATGATCTGTGGAGGGATTATATAGATTATCAACATATCCCTCAGGGTAAGATTCCAGCCATAGATTATTCCCAAGAATCCTATCTAACTTACAGTAAATTCTCTTATCAGGATTTTGTTGGTTACATCAAGTGAAGAGGCTGCCATTGAAATGGATGTCATCAAGTCCACATCCATGAAAGCAATCTACACAATCCTCAATATCCCCCATGTCCACCCTTCCCCCTTGTTTTTCTTAAGACCTGCAGACCACATTGAAATCACCAAGCACAAGCCAAGGTGATTTAATCTGATGGCCTAGATTTTCCAACCAATCCCAGAGAAGGTGTCTCTGCCTACCAGTGTTATGAGCATATACCACCGTCATGTAGAATTCTGTTTTAAGGGATTTGTTGATTACATGACGGTAGATACCCTAATCCATGGCCTGAATTAGGGTGACATGGTAAATCTGGTCATCCCACAGGATCCACACACAACCATTACTATGATAAAGGTAATTATGTAACCAATTCCATTGTAAATCAAGTTTAGATTGAATTTTCTCAGCATTATCTTGCTTAACCCGAGTTTCCACAAGACCTAAAATACCAATATTATAGCTAGACACAAGGTTTTTCACAGCCTTGTGTTTGAGGGTTTTAGTCAACCCTCTAATATTCCAGGATGCAATGTTCATAGAGCCCTTGAAAAGGCCCCCTGTCCACATCACCAGATACCAACTGGTCTATTAATTCCCTGCCAAACTGGACTGATCTATTAGGAGCCAAGGGAGAGGAGAACACGGAAGATTCCCAAGCTTTTTCTTTGCTTTTTCCAACTATCAATCCAGGTCTATTAGTATCACTGGTCATAGGACCCTTTCTAGCAATCACACTCTAAGGAGGAGTAGGCATGATGTCCTATCCAGTGATCAACACCTCAGCAGCAGGGTCTGCAAGTTTAATATTATGCAAGGCATTCTCTGCAGGAGAGGAAACTTTAGTGTCCCCCATCAAGGCAGAAGCCTAAAGGAAAGCATTACAGTCACCTGCTGGGATTTTCTGATCCTTCTTGACCCAGGTTTGCTTAACAGTCCTCATATTGGATTTCAACTTGCATAAGTGGCTTTCATGGCCCAATTTATTACAATGAATACAGAATGGGGGTTTCCATTCAAACATTACCTTTTGAGATCAAGAATTCCCATCAAGCATTAGTAGATCCACTGTTTCAGGCATAGGTTTGCTAACATGCACCTCCACCAGCATTCTAGGGTGTGAAATCCTTTCTTTGGATGTAATAATGGAATCAATACATATAGGCTTCCCAATGAGGCTACCAGTTCTACTGAGTGAGTTGACAGCCCGTAGGTGAAGAGGTAGCCCTAGCAGAGTAATCCATAGTGGCATAACATGCCAATCAATGTTAGTCATTTGGATATCAGAACTCCATTTCCTGAGCATCATAGGCCTAACCCCAAATGACCAATAAGGTCTTACAAGAACCTTATGTATGTCCTCAGAAACCTGGAATCAAAACAAAAAATATCCAAACTCATGGCTAAGCACTTCAGGGAGAGAACTCAATGAGGACCATTGTTTGGAGACAAATCGCTGCATTTGAGTATGTGATGGGGTAGATCCTGCCACAAAACCAATCACAGTATTCTGCCAACGTTTACCCTCTTCCTGCAAGTCCTTCTCAATCATCTGAGCCTTTGAAACCCCATTAATGATCACAAGGGGGATATACTGTAATGCAGTCCTAGACTCAGGTAATTTGTTAAATAACACAGTATCCTTCCAACTATGTTTAGGTCCAAGGTCAATGTTATTTAAATCATTTTCAGTCAGGCTACCCACATCCACCTTCTGTCTTTGCAAATTATCCATATTGCTAGTAAAATTGTTAGGAGTAGGGTTTGGTGCATTGGAACATTCAGGCCCCTGTTGGTTTTGATCAGATATAGAAATTGAAGTATGTTCGTTCAAATGATCGATACCAACGTTGATCTCCTAATCCTTATCCACAACAAGCCTATTCTTCATTTTCGCATCTCATTCATTCTTTGATAGAGAAACATTCATGGGATACGATTGTACCACAATGGGTGACTTCGGTTTTACTTGCTTCTTCTTCCCCATGCCCAGCGCCGATGATCAAAGTAGACCGGCGATCCCAAAGGGCAACAAACACTAATATTGTTGATCATTATTATAAATGCTTAATCATCATCATCATTGTTATTATAAATAAAATTAATCAACCCTTATGATTTGTTCTCTTTTGTCTGATTCTTGTTGATTTGATTTATCTAAACAAAAAGATTTTTAATGTGTTTTCACAATTGTTACAAGAATTAGAAATGTGGCCTTATTTTTGTTAATCTATTCCGATAACATGCTCTACTCAGCTTATTTTTGTTGTGAACTAATTTGAACTAACCTGAATTGAATTAAAATTTTCAATGAATTAGTGTTACTATTCTACAATTATAGTTGTTATAATCATTATTTTCCCATTAGTATAATTACTAGTTGTTATCATTACAGTCATTATAATTATTATCATTAACTATATATTTTTTTTATAATTACCAAGATTTTGCTGATATTATCTGACTAGAACTGATGTAATCCAATAAGTTTCAAAAATAAGCTGAGCATAACAGGCCTTTATATGAGCCGATCTTATTAGCTCCGAATAAAAGCTGAGAAGAACATAGTATTGGTCCGATAGCTTAATCAGCTCACCCACTCCAAGAGAAAAACCTTCCAGAAATATAACTGGGAAGATGAAAGAACAACCCTGTAATAAATTTTCCTATGCAAGGCAATATCGCATATAGAACTTCACATTATCTATCCAAAGTTCCAAGCTACCATAAACAGTCCAGAATTGCAACAAAAGCTTCATGACTAATATATCTGACAAGATACGCATTAGACTAACTCTTGATCAGCGACAAGAAAACTCTTACCGGCTATTGATATGTTTTAGGTGAGCAATGAAAAGCAAGAAATCAAGTGGTCCCACTTTCAAAAAAGATACATATAACGTGAATGCACTAAAATCTTGTGCAATACAAGACACTCGAGACAAAAGATCTAAGCAGAGATTGAAGTGAAAAATACCTTTAACCTTGTTGCAGAAAGGGCATGCTTCATACTGATAGAGCACAACCTCCCTCGGCAAGAGCGCGGGCGGCGTCAGTTCCTTAGCGTGCACTTCCTCAAAAAATAACCCCGCGCCAGCAACTGAGGCCAGCGTACCAACGAAGCATAGAACTGCTCCTCGCCTCGAACTACTGCTAGAACAGAGAGGGAACCATCTCCAATAAGAAGATGAAATAGCGACACTCCTGGATAACGAAGCTTGGAAAAGACGTCCGCGAACGACGGCACTAGAGGCCTCGCCACCTATCGCAGCCGTACAATTGGCAGCGGCGATGGTTCGCATGACCAAAGAAGAAGCCACGGTCGAAGCTCTCCTCATATTTGGACGAACTTTCAAGTTCTGTCTTTCTGATTACCAGTGTTCTCCGGCTCCACTGCTTATGTCTGCGTCGATCGGAAGTGCAATGCCACTCAAGCCCAGCAATGGTACGGACCATCTGCATCGTCCGAACTACGGTGAGAAAAGAAAGGGGAGGACCACTCCACGTTTCAACGAGCAAAATGGGTGGGCCAAAAATTTTGAAAGCCGAAGCTCGACGCGGCGCCGTTTAGTAAATTAATGCTTATTTTATTTAAAATTAATTTAAAGTAATCATATTGATATTTTTATTTGTATTTTAATATTAATTTATTCTAAAAAATATTTATTTATTTTATAAAACTATGTAATAAAAAATTACTATATTTTAAAAGTTTATAAATAAAAAATAAACCGAAGATAAGTTAAAAAATAACATAATTATCATATGAGATATTACAATATTAGAAATGAGTAAGAAGATCACAAGTGAAAACAAAAAGAGAGAGAAATAAGAAGGAAAAGGCAAAAAAATAGTGAAAGAAAATATGTTTAATATATTTTGATAAGATATAAACAAATAAAATAGTATATTTTAATGAATAGTGGAGGTGAAATAAAATAAAAAGTAAAAGAGTAATATTTTATTATTATGTATAGAAAAGTATAAGGTACCTATAATTGAATGCTCCCTTTTGATGGTCTTAAGAAATTATAAAATTTTGCTCATCCTAATATTGGGAACATTTTTCAACGAGTTACTTCCCTAACCCTAGTTGTTCGTGAGGTTGACCTTAATTTAATTAGGTGTTCATTAAGCTTCAATCAAAAATCTTAATGAACTACATACAAAAATCACGATCATAATAAAAATAGAATGGGTATACGTTTCTTCATTTCCAAAACTCCTATGCATCTCTACTTTTTTTCAAAACTCTTGTGTAGGGTTGTAAATGGACTAATTTTACCTGAAAACCAACAAATTATATCTGACACATACTTAAACGGATATGAATATTATAACACAGCCATTTTTTACTCTCATAAAATTTTGGTTATAAAATAATAATAATGTTGAAGCAAACACAAAAAATGGGGAGTGTTACCACTATACATGTATGCATAATCTGAATCAAGCATAAATTCATAGTGAAGCATGATAAATGTAGATAATAATATGAAATTGAGGATGGCATAGGTGTAGTGTCCTAAAAATTTGCAATCTTAATTTAGAATGTTTAGTCTTTTATTTGAAAATATAACTCTTGAATATTAACTTAATTATCTATAAATTCAAATAGATTCTTTGATTAATTTATCCTAATTATTTTATCTTTACCCTTTTTATTTAAATCCGCACTAACCCAATAATTTTACCCAATTTATTTATTCTAATAGGATATCCTATATCTAGATAGATTAATATTATCCTAAATCTAAATTTAACCTAGTTTTAATTATAACACTAAATTTATTTTCTTTTTCTTTTCCTTGTTCTATTTTTCCCTTTGTATTCCTTTTCTCTTTTTCCTTCCCTATGCCCTAAACCATTATTCTCTCTTTGTAACACCACCAAAATTCACTCCTGAAAAATTTTGTTTAATTAAAAGAAAGTTAGCGGAAGCAATTTAATAAACAGTGAACTTGTGGGTATTACCGCCACACTTAGTACCAAACCGGTTTACTCATACCGTTTCAGTACCAAGTGCTAAGGCTAAAAGAGTAAAAATACAACCTTACCAAAAACTTAAGCATTTGAAGATCAGAGTAGCACAGTAAATACTTTACAGGAGAAACATTCAACAACGGTGATTACAAAATAACAAATACGTTGAATTTAAAGGAGATAAATTAAAACCCTAAAAATTTTCGGATAGTACATTACGCTCTTCCCAAGAGCCCACTTGAATAGCACCCGAATACAACCTACAATGGGTACTGCCCATTGAATAGGTAGGGGCCCACGAAGGGAACCATTCAGTACTACGGTACTGAGTAACCCTTTAAAAACGCACTTAAATACAAGCACGCAATGCCACACATGATACTACATTCGTATACAATGAAAGGTAATTACTCAAGATCCACAGTCATACAACCACATACTTAATGAATCAATAATTATTAGTAGGCCATAGCAAACGATCGCTACGTCTGGGCCTTAAGCCCTTATTCCATCATTATCAATCATCTCAATGATTAGTATTTTCCATAATTTATTCACGACCAAATCAAATTTAATTGAGCTCGGGACCCCTACTATTCTGGCCGGTGGATCGGAATACATATATATATATATCATCCAGGGTAAAAACATCCTAGGCCACCATTATATCTGGTGGATCGATACTCATAAACATCATCCAGGGAAAAACATCCTGGGCCACTATTATTTCCGATGGATTGGTACTCATCAAATAAATCAACCGGTCCCGGCTCATTAATCTTTCACTTAAACGATTAGTATTTTCCCTTTTTATTCAGCACAACAATTCCATTTTATTTGCCTCGATAGGGAGATCAAGAACCCGGGACACAAAGGTACACCGGTCGCACTGGTGCGTAAAAGCAACTCAGTACCCTTCAACTAGTAACCGAGGGACGCAAAAGTACCCTGGTCGTACTGGCGCATAAAGCTAACTAAGTACCCTACCGACAAGGACACCTAATCCTTAAGTATGCATACCCCCTAACTAGGTCCGTAGAGCTAGATAGAGTAGATATAGGGTCTGGCTGGGGCACAAAGGCACACCAGCAAATACCAAATAATCGTGGGCTAAACCACGTTTTTAGGGTAGCGACCCCTAAAGAGCCACCATTTCCGATCTCGAGGTCTTTCACTTTAAGTATTAGTGTCTTAATTAATGGTGATCACAAAAGCACAACAATCAGATAATTATCCTCTTTTAATCGTTCAGATATCATCAGAAATTTCTTATTCGGATGGTCATCCAAAGTAACATAGAAGAATCATTAAGGCCATCCTAAACTCATCTAATTCTGAATTAGAACTCATTCTCGTGATACTTACTCATCATCAAATATTCTTACCTCGTTAATCAACATTATTAGAGCCATATTACGAATTCCACAATCATAATGATATACTAGATACAAACTACTCCTTTACCCCTTACTTATAAAATTTATTAAGCCGTCCCTTCCTTGCTTGAAAAATTACCATATTACCCTCCTTATTACAAATTACCAAGTTACCTCTTATTCGATTTAGGTTACTAAGTTATTACTTATATTTATTAGGTCACTAATCCCCCTTAATAATTATTACACTTAATATACTTTCCATTTAATTGGTTAGATTAACACTTTGCCCTCTTTCCTTTATTATAATTATTAAATTATCCTTGAGTTGGTCAAATCACCAAATTACCCATTCTCCTTATCCTAATTACCAAATTAACCCTTTATTCAGTTAATTACCAATTTACCGCCCTTTATTATCAATTACCAAACTACCCTTCCTTATTGTTAAAATTACCAAATTACCCTTTGGTTGGTTAAATTACCAAATTACCCTTTTATATGATCATAATTACAATTTTACCCTTCTCCGTTATTAAATTATCAAGTTACCCTTTAGTTATTTAAATTATTATTTTACCCTTCTCAATTATTATAATTACCAATTTACTCCTTTTCAATTTCTATTTTTACCCCCTTGATTTACAAATTACCGTTTTACCCTTTTACCTTCAAATTTACCATTTTACCCCATAACTCCTAAAAATTACCACATCGCCCGTTTACTTATAAAATTTCCATTTATCCTTAATTATGAAATTACTATCCTACCTCTTTCAATTTCCAAATTACCATTCTGCCCGTAAATCACAAAATTACTGTTTTACCCTTTAATTATAAAATTACAATTTTACCCTTTTATTACAACATTACCAAATTGTCCTTTTATTACAATTTACCAAATTGTCACTTTTATTACAAGATTACCAAATTGCCCTTTTTATTACAAAATTACCAAATTGCCCATTTTTTACAAAATTACCAAATTGCCCCTTTTATTACTAAATTACTATTTTACCCTTTATTCAGAAAATTACAACTTTACCCCCTTACTTCCAAAATTACCATTTTCTCCTTTTATTAACAAATTTATCCTATTACCCTTGCCTCCAAAATTACCATAATACCCCTTAGCACACTACTTATTAACTTATTATTATTACTACATAAAATATCAATATTAATGCATCATCCACAACTTTTAAAGTTAATACAGTACTCATTAACACCCATATATAAATTAGGCCATATTCTTATACAATGTACATTAATAAAATCCCCTAAGGCTCACAAAATATTAAACATGTATTAAATATTACAATAGCATAAAACAACATGGATAATAATTAATATTTTCCTTAACAACCAATTTATCATCTCAAATAAGATTTCCATACATAGCAACAATCTACCATGCTTCCTTTTCATCAATCAACACAAGAACCACATATAATATACTAAACAACATATATCAAGCATAATACACATTGAAAATGCCTAATGTGCTAACATGCGTTAATCCATGCATTTAAGCGAGATTTAACGATTACCTCGGTTTTCGCCAAAAACAAACCTTACCGGTATTCCGGTTTAAGGTTTAATATTGGATTATCAAAACCAACACCTAAAAAGAATAATATCAAGGTTTATTATGTTAGAAATCATAAAAAAAAATCAATACATAAGGCTTTATAACAATTAATAGGATAATTAACTTAAAATATAATTATACCTTAAAATTAATAAACAAATAGATTAAGAAGTCCAGAAACTCGTGCTGCTAATGCATGCTACATGAAAATTTATGGGGAGGAGGGCTCGAAGGAGGATAATAGAAAGAAATAAAGACAATTTCGGGTTAGGGTTTTTAGGCTAGGAAAAGAGGCATGTGGGGGTGGATTCAAGGCAAGGGAAGGATGCAGAGGTGGAGAGGGGGTGTAAGAGGTGGTCGGGGACGTGTTGATGGTGGCTAATGGTGGCGGAGGCGGCGGCAGCAAAGCTGCGAAGGTGGCGGTCGAAGTGGGGTGTCGAGGTGCAGGCTGGTGACGAAGGAAAAGAAAGGGGAAAAATTAGGGCTTGAAGGTGGTGTTCTCGGCCAAAGTAGCATTGGGGGTGGTAGAGGGGGTTGCAGGGATTATTTTGCTGGTTTAGGTGGCGGCACAGGCGGCGGAACGACGGCGGATCGGGGCAGCACAGGGTGCTTGCCGAGAAGGGGTGAAAGGGGAGAGAAAAAGAAGAGAGGAGGAAGAATGGGCTGCGGGGTGGCTCAATGGGGACTGTGGTGGCCTGAGGGCGAGGCAAAGGGTGGCAGGAGATGGTGCAGGTGGTGGTTGAGGCGGAGGAAGCGGCGGAGCTGCGGCGGCGAAACAAAACAGGGGGAGAGAAGGGAGGAGAATAATGGGAGAAAAGGAGAGGCTCGGGGCATGGGGAGGCTCGAAAAAAAATTGCAGAAAGGGCAGGGAAGGAGTAATAAATAGAAGAGGAATAGAAGGGAAGGGATAGGGCGGCTCGAGGGGTGTCGGCAAGGTGGTAGGGGAATGGGGTTGCAGGGAGAGGGAGAAAAAGAGGGGCGGCAGGGAGAGGGAGAAGAAGAGGGAGACAAGGGTGGTGGGACCGGTATGGCCGGAAAACGACGAGGAGAGGGAGGGAGACAGGGGAGGTCAACGGGGGAGAGGGAGCTGCAGGTCGGGCGGCGAAAATCTCACCGGTGATAGAGGAAGAAGACGAAGGGAAGAAGAAAGGGTGGTCGGGCTGGGGGCTGTGTGTGCAAGACGGGCGGACCGGCCAAAGAAAGAAGGAGCCGGCCTGGTCGGGCAAGAAAGGAGAGAAAGGTGGGCGGCCGGTCGGGTAATAAATTTATTTAACAATTTAATTAAAATACAAGGATTTAAAAGGGATAATTTTAGTAAAATAATAATTTGGAAAATTGTTTAAATAATAACAAAATATTTAAACAATTTATTAAAATATTTATACCAAATTTCATACACTCAGAAATCCGTAAAACAATTAAATTAAAAAAATATTTAAAAGCTAATTTATCCAAAATAAAATTTATTTATTAAAATATAGGGTTTTAAAATTTCGGGAGATTACACTCTTCTTCTTCTCTCCCCCGACCTAACCACTTTCTTTTTTATTCCTTCCCTCCCCCCGCCTACTATATCATGACTACCAGTTTATCCTTCTTTTCTTTTCCCTCATTCTCCTCCCTTGTTGAGCCTAGCTCGCCACCCCTCCTTCTTTTCTTCTCCAGCCCCTATATCCTTCTTCCTTTCCATTTCAGCTATCATCTTCTAGCCAAAGAGAACATTACCCATGCCCCTTCTACACGTCCGTCCTGCACCCAAACACAAGCCCTCTACAATTCCCTATGCCTAGAATGACCCATAGAGCCCTCTACACCCTTACCCATGCACATTTGCATCCTTCTTTCCCTTCTTGGCCAACCCGAGCCGAGCTGAGCCGAACACTCCTGGGCTCAGGCTCGGCTCATTTAACTAAACAAGCCTAAAATGAGGCTCGGGCTTTGCTCGTTTAACTAAACAAATGAACGAGCTGAGCTTTTAACGAGCCGAACCGAGCCGAACTTACGAGCTAAAGTTAAAAAATGAACTAGGCCTCACTTTTTCAAGCTCGCCCTTGAATCGTTTAACAAATAAGCCTAAAAGTGAGGCTCAGGCTCAACTCATTTAACTAAACGAACAAGCCGAGCCAAATATCGAACTAACTCAACTCATTTATAGCCCTACCTCTGCCCATCCTTTTACTTGTGTTGCCCGTGCCTACTCCTACAACCCACCCGTCATCCTTTCCTCTTCTACCCAAACCATCCATGTCATTTCCCTCACATATGCCTTCCCTCTCTTCATGTGCATATGCATATAAACACACACACTCTTTGTCAACCCAACTTCCTCTCTCTTAGCTCCGTTTAGAATGCTTAAAAACCACCACCACCCTCCTTCTTGTTCTTACCTAGGAACCCATGTGTTGCTCCCTTTACACCACCCCAACCCTGTTGTGCTTCCTCCTTTGCACCCCATTGATCATCGTCCACCTCCCTGCCCTGGCTACCTTCCGCTTTGTGCTCCACCATCCAGCCTTGTCTCCTCCCCAATACCCATCCCCTTTGTAACCCTTCTAGTCTCCTCACATCACCGACAACCACACCACCAGCTGTTCATCAACCACCTCCCTTTGTATGTGCCTTTCCTTACCTCTTATTCTTCCTTCCTTCTTCCTTTCTTTCTCCTTATCTCCCCTGCCTCTAGTTTTCTTTTTCCTCCCCATCATTAAAGACAATACACCACCACACCGCTGCCACTCTTGTCGACTTCTCCCTTTTCCTTCTCCAATCCCTAGCCAAATCCTTATAGTTGCTACCTTGCCCTCCCCACAACGACCACTATGAGATAGCGCCATCTCCACCAACCACTTTTTCTCGCCACACCACGACACTCCCACCTCCTCTATTCATCCAACCACATCCCTCCAGTTCTTCCTCCTTCCTCATTCTGTTTGGTTTACTCAACCACCGGTAGAACCACACCCAGCTCTCTCTCTTTCTCTCATCTCCTCTATGTTGCCATTTCCCCACCTCATTTCCTTCTCCTTGTAGCTCCAACACCTCCACTAAACCCAACTATCTCTATAGCCCCATTCTTCCTACCTCCCCCATCATTGACCAACCAATCCACTCCCCTTCCCCGAAGTCCCTTGCAGTGCCCAAACTCACGTTATTCGTGCAACATAAGATCCTTTTAAAAATTTTGTGCCCCTTTTAATGTAAGGGTAATTCTTATATTTTACTATTTAATAAATATTTTTTTAAAATTATTATTTTATTGATTAAATATTACTATGGTAATTGTAATATTATTTTTAGGTAAGCCATGCTATCACTATGTGTCGAGTGTGGTTTATTCAATACGCCATCATATTGATGCTACGCCTGTTTAGGTGCTTTTGTGTAAGTACTTTAGCTTGAGTTCTACTGTAATTTTTGATTTATGATAAGAGTTAGGGTTAATATGAAGTTTTGTCCCTCAAATATTTTGTAATTGTTATAGATGTTTTATGTTTTCAAAAAGTTGTTTGTAAGTAATCATTTACATTTTGTCGCTTTGCTGAGATTTTGAAATTTTATATTTATTTTATAGGTTTTTTTCATAATTTATTTACGAGGTTTTAGTTTAGTTTCTGTTTTAGGTTTTATGGGACATGTTTTTATCCATGCACCTATTATGAGATAAATGTGAGATATAAGGAGTCTCCTTTGTACAAATGCACGTAGAAACACCTATCTTTAGAAGTATCCATTGACGTACAATATCACCAAAACTGCATATTCTAAGACTTTCATTAGTATATCTTCAACGGTCTCATCAAATTCATTATACCAATTGATACTCGAGAACGATGTCAGACCAAAATAGCTTCCTATAACTAGCCCCTAAACAAATTTCCTCATAAAAATAATGCACAACTTTATAAAATGGTTGCATAGTAATGTTCATCAAATCAAGTAAAAATGAAGCCGCTTAACACATGCCCCTCCATCGTAATATATATCATACTTATACCTAGATATTAAAATTGCCAATACTAGATTATAAAAGCTATACACATTGATCGAAATTAAGGCACTCAATTCCGTGCTTGAATTACTCAAGGCATAATCTAATTAACTAAAATTGCATAAAGTAAGAAGCCTAATGTGAGGCAAGTGAGAGATCCACTAACAAAAACCCCTAGAAAATTACCCAAATTAAAGTTGGTGTAAGAAAGAAACTCATATATATGTTGTTGTTAGGTTAATAGATCATGATGATAGGACAAATATAAGCTGAGGGATGACTGATAAGGCTAAATGATTAATGATAGATAATTAACAATGCTGGATTATGGATGATTGATGGAATTGGATAAAAATATTGAAAGAAGAGTACACTATTAAAAATAGATATCGGAAAGGAAGAAGACGAAGAGAAAAATAATTTATCAAAGATAAAGATGTGATAAGAAAAATAAATTGTGTTTTAGCTTTGCGGTTGGCTCGACGCAAAATTATAGCTTCATTTTGGCCTTGAAAATATACGCATTCAGAAGTGTAGCCACACTTGGAGCCAAATACTATCACAAAGTATATTTTAAACCAATATTTTTGGCCAGACAAATTTCCCAAAGATAATTTGCCAAACAACCCTTGAGCCAGGTTAAACCCAATCCGGAAACACCTCCTTACAAACGGGCGTTTCCCACCTTCAAATCAGTCTCCAGTCTCCAGTCTCTTCCATCGCTGCCGGCGTTTCCTCATCCCATTGTCTCCAGTCTTTCGTGTCTCTCGCTTCTCAGTCATAGCTGCCGCCAATTCAAATTTTAAGTGAGCAGTAAATTTGGACAACAATTTCCACCTTCATGTAACGACTCTGATATTTGTCTCTAACATTCAACTTCAGATGGTATATCCTTGAACTCAATATAACGCTTGATTTTCTGAACTATCAATTTTGTATGAATATGGCTTTCGTGTTTGTGGGAAATTTCTTTAGTGATTGTGGCATTTGTAATATTCAACTTCATATGGTATATTCTTGACTTTCTGAAAATATCAATATTGTATGAATATTGCTTTGTGATTTTTGGAAATTTTTTTTAGTGATAGTGGCATTTGTTGAATTTCGTTGGTTTTGCTCTAGGTTTTATTCCAACGTTATTAATTCGATTTTGTGCTTTGATATATATATATATATATATATGTGTGTGTGTGTGTGTGCGTGCGTGCGTGTGTGTGTATTTCCTCTGTGTTTATTTATCTACCTAAGCTCTGATAGGTAATTGTGTTGGGTGGAGGTATGACTGCTTTTGGCGTTTTATGGAATAATTAATGGCTACCTTTGTTTTCTCTTATGTTTGTTTGCTGGAAATGAACAGTTGAGTAGGTTAATTGAGCTAATTCAACCGTGCATATAGCTGCACTCATAGCCTTAATTTCTATGGACTCCGTTTCCTTGATTATTTTGCACATACTTTGAATTTTCTTAGAAGCTAATCTGCTTGATGATCTTCAAGATGTGCTCTTAGCCATGAATTTATTACATCTTCAAGCAAGCTTCCCAACTTGAGATGGAATATTTCGCTGCATGGTACAAAACTGCAAATAAAATAAAAAGAATGTTAATTTAGGTTATGTCTGTTTTCAATTAGGCCCAGTCTTTCGGGCCAGGTCAACTCTGAGCTACTGTGAACTGAAGCGGAGGTCATTTTGTCTCAACTGCTCAGAGATATCTAATCTTCTATCAATGCACTAAATTCTGTGTGGCTGTCCCAAGGGATAATAATTCACAATATCCTGATCACAATGTTTTTTCCTTCTTCACTCTACCTGTGATTTACAAATTTAAGACCTGAGCTTCAGACTTTCTGGATTTGTTGCAGAGAAAGCATCTCACTTCTGTTAAAATGTGCTTAAATATTTATTTGTATACAGTGTTGTTTTCCTATTCTTTAATCGTTACCCTGAATAATGTCAAGCATTGCAGCCTGATTTAACATTGATGTTTTTGTTCTGGAGTTGTAAAAATAAAAGGGTATCAGTTTCATATTTATTTATCATAATGAGTCAGAAATATAAATTCCTATCCCTCCTGAGAAAAGCATAAGGAAAAATCAATAGAAATTGAATAAAATGGGTGGATTGGTGGTCATGTTTATGCAGGAGCAAAGAGGGAGGGAAGGGAATTTAGAACCAAGCTAATGTTATTTTGAAATTTTGTTCTTAAGGACCACTATCACTTTCTTGTCAGTTTACTGCTGAATCCTAGCTAGATTAAGATCATTACTGTTTGGTGATGTTTGCCATCCAGGAATAATCCACAAACGTATCTTTTTGCAGAGTAAAACGAGGGCATTGGATTCATAGTATTAATATCATTATTGTCATTTTTGTGTATCAATATTGCTTTGAATTTCCGATCCCTTGATCAATATTTGAGCATCATCTTGCCTTACATTTCTTGGCTAGGATTTTAAATCCATCATCTAAGTTGATCATTGTAATCTCTTTGACATTATTGCAGAATTTCATCACCAAATCAACCTCAATAATAAAGCATGTCAGCCCCTTCACCATTTTCCTTCTTCACTCTTGGAAGCACTTTGATGTGCATCAACAAAAACTTATGCCTCTCTCCCCCTCTCGGCCTACCAGAATCACTATCTCTAAACCCATTATTTATCTCCCTGCCTCCTTCCGGGTCCACCTCTGCAATTATGGCACTTCGATTGATGCTGAAGTGGCATTTGAAGCATTGGAAACTGACTCTATGTCTGAACTTGATCATCCGTGGTCTGAATGGGTATCCTTTGTAGATTGCTTGAATTCTAAAGGTTACCTCACTAAAACCAGGACTTCACCGACTCAAAAACATGGTGGGGAGTCAATTTACAAGGATATGAACTGCTTGAAGGACGCTTGTCTTAGCTTCGGTCGGGATCGCTTCGACATTTTTGAGTGAGTATTGTTTATAACTTCAGATTTTCACTACCTCTTTTGTTACTCCTTTATCACTGAAACTGTTGTTTAGTTATGCTTGTTATCAGGCTTAATGTTTCATGCACATCACATAGGGATTTGCAATATTATATGGCATTGGTTGGTTGTTTTTGCACTTAATTTGTGGAATCTATTTTTGAATTGATTACATGTAAAGGAAAAACAGGAAAAAATGACTTTTTAATAAGAATTTTTTCACTAGAGCTGCATAATGGTTGTTATTTTTGGTCTCATGAAAATAGTGGCCCTTGTTGAAAATTTATTACTATAAGAGATATAATTTCTCATACTTCATTTTGTACTAAGGATGAGTAATTTTTTTCCTACTTTTTCTAGTAGATAGAACAGCATCAAGATTGCCCCATGCGGTGCACAATGTAAACATTATGTCCTTTTCCAATGCCTCAATGCTTCCCCTTTTGGTGTGATATGACTCATGACTTGGGAAGAACTAATTATAAGAAGTAAGTTATATTTTACAGTTTAGATGTTTTATATATAGTTATTACTCCCTCCATAAGAGTTTGAAAAGTAAATAATCAAACAAACATTAACTAAAAAAAATAATATCATTATTATATATTTGTATTTCTTAGTAGCCTCTCATTTAGAATGAGTTTTTTCATTGAAAATTAATCTAGTTAGTTATATAGGGAAATAAATGCCTTATAAACAAAAATCTTACAAACAATTTTGGGACAACTTGCATAACATGTAAAAAAAAATTATGCCAATGGGAGCATGATTATTAGGTATGTTAGGAGTTTTGTATAGGGAATATTATATATTATTTGGTAAATCTTTGAAGATATAATTCCTATTGAGAATCATATCAATCTTTAAAATAGGATATCACTTAGGGGTTTTATTATTGTCTATCTTTTAAGCTAAGATATTATCATTTTGGGATTTGGTAGTACTTCGAACTACATATGACTGCAACTTATCTTACTATACTGGATTTTGATGAATGGATCTTGAATAAATTGATTGTGTTTCCTATGAGTTCTTTGTCTCGTCTAAAGTGTTTTCTTCCCTTGCTTATTTCCCTTTCTTTTTCTTCCATGATTCCTTTTATCCATTCCTAGTTCTATCTTTCTCTTACTAGCCTACATTAGTTTGGTATCAAAGCCCACCCTCATTTCCTTTCATTTAGCTTGCAAAGTTCTATTCATCGATGGGAATTCACTGGAAGCCTAATTCATTTTCATCTTTTCACTATCTCAAATTCATAGTTGAATAGAGGATTGTAGCAAAAAAAAGGTAAAACTAAAATACAAAATATTACTAGGCCAATTATATATATAGGGAATTGTTAATTTGCATTTCTAACAAGTACTATACTATCACATTTTTTAGGTCACGATATCCATGTTCTTATTTAGTTTTATTCCTATGATACTGTTGTCAGGCTTTGTATTAGCTTTAGGGTTGATGTTTTTATGATGAATGTCGTTGAATGAACATTTGGTTTGATTTTTAGGAAACTCTAAGGTGTGTCACGAATACACCTTCACTAAAGTTGGATGAAGAAGCAAAGATGTTTGTTCCTCTGTGAATCAAATTATGCTCTAAAATGAAAGTTGTGATTGAAGAGTTAAAGGATGAACTTTTAGATATTGCAAGTCAAGAGAGGAAAAAGGGACGATTAATGATCTAGGTTTAGTTTGATGTGAATGATGATAGATCATGTATATTTGTAGAGGCTTTTGATTTTGACTTGAACATGTTAAAGGTCACACTTTGGATGTTGATGCGCATGGGAAATAAAGTCGGTCTTGCTAAAATCAATATAAGAAAATAGGAGAGAAAAAAGAAAATATGATTGATAGACACCTCCTGTGATCATATATTCACAATCACCATCTATCGTATTCAACACTTGGAATAAATATTTGAAGAAAAATCCAATCAATCTATGCACTTAAGTTCAAAGATAATTCTTATGTTTTGAGAGAAAATCACATCTAAATCAATTTTGTTCATAGTTTTAAAAATCGGAATGACAATCAAACCGGTATCATAATTGGTTCACTGGTTTAGTGGTTAGACCAGTGGTATATATTAAGTCAAAAAATGTAAAATACATAAAAAAAATTAAATTACATATATATTTGACTGGCTTCCAACCGTTTTTTTGACCGTTTGGCAGGCGGTTTTTTGACCGGTTTTCACTAATCCGACCAATTTTTGATTGGTTTCGAGATCCTGAGACTCAGTACATGTAATCTAGCTGATGATTTGATTGGTTTGCTGGTTCACCAGTCGGACCGGCCAGTTCAGTCTAGTTTTTAAAAGTAGGATTTTGTGCATTCAAATGCATGCTTAACACTTTATCGAAGAGTGTTAAGTCTCGTGTAGTTAGAAACTAACTTAATTGGACACAAGTGGATTGACTTGATTACAATCAAACTAACTAGTTACCTAAGAGAGGTGCAGTTAACTATTTTAAATCTAATCAAGAGTACAATGACCTTTTGGCTTGCCAAAATTGAGTGCAATCAGCCTTCCCATACCCTTACAAGTTACAAATGATTATATAATGTCCTACAAGTTAGCATGCTAAAACTAATAGCTAGGCATCATTACTTTACAAAAAGCAAAGCTAGACTTATAGGCTTTCTTGTGGCAGATTTAAAGTACAAGCATGGACTGATTGAAACCTCTCTTTCTTCCAAAAATTCCTACCAACTTTGTACTTGCTGCTACTGTCCTATTTGACCTTGAATTTGTTTTCCCAATCAGCCTAAAAAGCCATCCAAATTACTGTCTTTATCTGCCATGATCAGGCTCTGCTGTCCTTGTTGCTAATCTTGAAACACCATGCCCAACGACCCTCAAAAAGTGGCCTGACTGGGCAAGCTGAAATGGCAGCTGCTGCTGCTACATTTTTGGCTCTAATTGTAAGTCATTTTTGACCTAAATTTAGGCATCCAAAAATTGGGAAATATGGTGGCTTGAATATAGCTTGCGCAGCTTGCCTACTTAAGATGGTGGCTTGAACACCAAGGAGGTTCATAAAGCCTTATTAGCATGGAAAACTATGAGCTTGCCAACAAGAAGGTGGGTGGGATTTATTGACTTAAAAGCATTGGAATCAAACAGCATTGGAGAAGTGGTTGTGGCAAGAGTCCAACATAAAGAGGGCCTTTGGATCAAATGGTTGCATGGAGTTTATATCTAAGGCAGAGATATTCAGGAAGTGGAAGTTCAGCCTCAAAAGTTATGGTTTTTAGGAGTATCATGAGATTGAAGCCCCTTCTACTATCACATATACAAGCTGGTATTTGTGGTGGCACAAAGTATGAGATAGGGAAAGTTTATGATTTGATCAGACATAAGGAGGACAAGAAACCATAGTTTCGTTTAGTTTGGCAGAATGATGAGACACCTAAGCATAAGCTCATTACTTGGCTAGCATGCTATGATGCACTGCTAACTAGGGCAAAGCTAGTCAAGTGGAATACATCGGTTCAAGATGAATGTGGAATATTCAATACTCTAGATGAGACTCTTGGCCTTTTGATGGTAAAATGTTGCTTTGCATAAAGAATTTGGCAGTCAGTTATGGGCTGGTTGGGGAAGCAAGATTATTGGAGCAGCTGGCCAGACATTTTAAACTGGTTGATTTGCAAGACTAAGAGAAGGCAGGGTAAGCTTGGTATTTTAAGAGCAATAGCAGCATATAATTAAATATTGATACTGATATGCAAGTATTTATCGAATTTTGGGTTAGTCAATACGTGATGATTTATTGGCGATATATCAATTATTAGCTGATATTTGTCTATATTTTATTGATAATTGCCGATATTTACCGATACTTGCTAATATTTGTTGTGAAAAAAAAAATCACGCTACGACAACCGTGAATTATAAAATATCGTTTACGATACTCCAATATTGCAGCTACAGTTTTATTGCTTGAGCAGGAGTAGATGCAATTTTTGGAGTCTTGTAGGGTAGGAATTCCTGAGATTTTCAATACAAGACAATGCATCCTAAAGTGCTGGTAAAAGATCCTACATAGAAAATTTATATAAGGCTAAGTAGATGTCATACAGCTCATTCGTATGGAAGTAGATTGGATCATGTGGATAGGTTTATCTGATTAGCTAGTATTATATTGCGAGTTATAGGCATTGATGTACATAGCTGTTGAATTTTGGTATTAATGATATCACAATTAATTCCCAAAAAAAAAGCAGAAAAATAAAATCATTAAAATTATATGCGAGGCCACAAATTATTGAATATGGGAGTGCTAATGAGGATGTACAGATTTTGGAAAGGGATCTAGGGTTCAAAGGTGTTCTCTTACATGAAGAGTAAAAATCTAGTTAGTTTCGCATGTACACTCAAAAGAGGAGGGGCGGGGTTTGAATTGAGTGTACATAAGTGATGTATATGCTAATACAAATTGGGTCAAATTAGGGAGAGGGTAATCAATGGGGTTATAACTGAAAATTGGAAAAAAACAGAAGTGAGATGAAGGAGAGGGTATGGTACCTTTTTAAATCATATACAAACAAGAGCTACCTAAGGTTTCAATACTTAGGATAAATTTTGTGAGATTTTAGGATCATAAATTTCAAACTCATGCACTAGAGTTGAAGGGGCAGAGAAACAATGAGTTATCCTTCATTCCAATGTGAGCTTAATGGAGTGTGTTGAATCCCATTTAGTTACAATACGATTTGGTTAGCTAATCAAACTAGTTAGTTATCAAAGAAACTAACTTTAACTAGTTTAATCTTAACCAAAAGAATCAGGTCCGAGGGACCTTTCTAACCAAAAATTCGCCCCCTGCTGCCTTTTATACCCTACACTTGGCTTTGGATTTTTTTTTTACAATCTATTTTACAGGCTAAAACATGATTAAAAACAGCAGTAAAGGTTAAAAGAAAATGCATCAGTACTAAAATAACAATCATAATTGGCATAAAGCTTACTGTTTCTTCCATAATCAACTATTGCTCAGTACTTGCTGACCCATTTGACTTTTACCCCTTTATTTCTGTTCCCCGCAACACTCTAATATGATGCATATGCCAATACAAATTGGGTCAAGTTAAGAAGGTGGTTATCAATGGGGGATAATTGAATAAGAAAATAGAGAAGAGGGTGAAGAAAATGGGTTGAATATGATCTTTGGTACCTCCTTGGATCATATACTAACAAGAAATACCTAAGGTTTCAACACTTAGGATAAATCTTGTGAGATTTTAGGATTCAAACTTCAAACTCATGCACTAGAGTTGAAGGTGATTGATTTTTGTTGAGAGAAATAAGATTGCCAAATTCTCAGTTTTTTTCTTTCATTTAAGTGTGAGCCCAACACTTATAGGAGAGTGTTTGGTTTTATTTAGTTGTAATACAACTCAACAAAAAAAAGGACTAGTTTGGTTAACTAATTTGTCAAGAGACTAACTTTAACTAGTTTAATCCTAACCAAAACTAAAGTTGACTTTGTATTAGTTGAAACAGAGAAATTAGAATTGTTTGGGACCTTCCCAATGTCTTACATCTGACTTGGAAGGCTCCTTACAAGTTGATAAGCTAAGTTAAGCTAAAAACATTATTAAAAGTAAAAAGTAAAAGTAGCTTTTATGCTAAAGACTAAAAACATTACTAAAAGTATAAAGCAAAAAGTAACTTTTCTGCTGCAAGCCTAGAGTTCCATTATAGCCTGAGCATAGGTTTCTTTTCTTCCAAAAAAGGTCTGCCCCCTCTAATGCTTGTAGCTGTTGCAGCTGTTAGTGCCCACATCTACCCAGAAAAGTGCAGTTGTGGTTGCTATTGTGGGACCTGAACTGTAGCCTATCCTTGGCTGGGTAGTGAGCCATTTAAGCCAAAAAAATGAGCCACTGAGGTGCAAAAAGGTGGTGGTTGGATTGGAGTTTTGCATGGCTTTCATGGCTTGGGGTTTAGTTAAACTAATTAGTCTAAGTGAGGAGGTTTTTATGTCCCCCTAACAACTAAATTAATATCCTGGATAATGGATGCTCCTGCATCATAATAGCTGAATGGGCAGGTGTTTGTCAGCTTCTGTTGTAGCCACTGAACATGCTGTTAGCTGCAGCTTCTGCTGTTGCTGTCTTTGAGCCTTTTGGCTAAAAGTGAGCCTATTTTTGAGCCATTTTATAAGCCACATAAGGTTGGCAAAAAAGAGTGGCTGGATTGGGGCGATTCTTCTTGGTTTGAATTTCTAGTTAATATGAGGAGGTTTTTATGTCCTCTGAACTTAGACAAACTAATAACTAAACTACTAGAAGCTCCTGCATCAGTCTTAAAAACTTTTATAGAATAACAGATTTCTTTAACCCTTTAACACTGGAATACTGATGTGTGATTAGTATATGGTACTATAATATTGAACGACATAACTTGGTAGTTGAGTTGTGTATTTGTCCCTAACATGTTGTGTGAGTGATGTGCAAAAATGTAAAGATTGAACACACATTATTTACATGGTTTCTACATCCATGGTTAGCTTAGTTCGCTATCAATCTACTCTTATTTCAGGTATTACAAAATCATTTCATCCAAAGCATTACTTTGCAATGCTGGGACAAACCTCACATTACAATGTTGCTTAAATGATTCTCAATTAAGGGCAGGTACCTCCAAAACCAAAGTATGATACCATAGCTAAGCCTCTCTGATTAGACGATAAGAATCTAGACCCAACTTATCTTCTTCTGAGGCAAATTGGTGTCTAAAGAATAACTTATAGTGATTGAGTCAATCCAAGAGTTCCTTATTACCATCATATGTTGGAAATTTCATTTAAGTGTATCTAGATTCAATCGGTGATAAAAATATGTGGAAGTAGTCAATGAGTGCTTAGAAAGAGTTGTATTGTCGTGGCTGAGGCAACCATCTAGTAATTGTTTGATGGCAGAGGGACCTATGTCCACAAGTACGATAGGGGCATTGCTTGTAGCCAGATGTTGTTGTGTTTTGTGGTGGCGGTCAAAGTGGCCATGGCTGGTCAGTTCCATTACAATGGGGTCCCGTTTGTCGTTTATTCGGGTTTACTCTGCTGCTTGCGGGTGCATGATCTTTACTAATTTGATGGCCTCGTGGCTGATTATAGGATTGTTTTGCTATCATTTGGGTTTTCTTTACCTCTATGAATTTCTTGGAATCCTTGTTGGGTCTGCTCAAACATCTTGGTGATGTTTGCAATCTGTTGGTCTCTTTGTGCCTTATTTGCACGATTGATGCTTATACATGCCATCTAACCTCCATTTTTTTTTCATTTCCCTATATATCATCTAACCTCCTCTTATTTTTTTTTTCCAAATTACAAAAACTTCTTGTGCTAATATTAAGTAGTCATAATAAACATTTACTGTTGTAAAAATTAATTATTTTTGGAAAATATGTTTTTTATTGCCAAAATGCCAAATAAAATGTTATTATATGCTATTTGATACTTCCTCCGTTTTTAAAAGAAAGTCTTTTTAGCAATTTACACACTATTTTTAATTATATCATTCATTGGAAAATAATATGACAATTAATGCATAGAAGAAAGAGAAAAAATAGGGATAAAATTAAAGAGTAAGCATTAGTTTTTCTAAAATAACTTTCATTTTGAAACAAAAATTTAGAGTTAAAAATACGTTATTTCAGAAATGGAGGGAATACTTATTTTGTTTAATTGGTGATGATCAAGAAGGCTGTATTGAAATTAAAGTAGTAAATATAATGGTATTTGTGTTAGGATTTATTTCAATGAAACAAGTGTGAAACTAAAATATTAAGACGAAGTCAGTCCAATCAAGTTGGAACATAAACACACTCTCTACACATGCACGTGCTCACACAATTGATTCCATGATAGCATTTCTGTGATATAAATGTGCAAAGTTATGGGGTCTGATTGTGTTTTGGGCTGTTAAAATCTATAGATCGTAGTAGTTTGCTAACCTAACATACGATCAAATTGAACTTCATGGCAAAAAAAAAAGAAAGAGCTTCGCTCGGTTGGCCTTCCTCCGCTGACGAATGCCTTCTTTCTCTTCTTTGAGGTCTACAACAAAAAAGTGGGAGAGGCGGGATTCGAACCTACGTAGAAAAACTTCAATAGATTTACAGTCTGTCGCTTTTAACCACTCGGCCACTCTCCCTACCGGGGCTCTCCTTAGGCAAAAGAAAGCAGGCAAGATTATTTCGCTTCAAGAAGTTTCGATTGAGAGTTGGTGGTATGTGAGCCTGAAAGGACTCAGATGGCTGAGCTAGGTGTGCTTCAACCACCCGATCTTGTTCCAATGCTGGGGAATTGAGCTAACTGTGCCCTACTGCTGTAGTTTACGTGACAGCTGGATCGGTTGGTTCGTGCTTTGGCGGGCGAACAAAAGCCTTCTTTGAGGTGAGGAGAAATCCTTTTCTGAGCTGGTATCTGATAGGTAAGCTTCTCTCTTAGTAGGCGAGGGTGGAATTGTCACTGATCCTTGAATAGACCTAGGAAAAAAAAGCTTCTCAGGATGTATTCAATTAATAATTCAGTTGATAACATAGACTGCTTTCGTCTATTTCCGGAGTTGGTGGAAAAGATGATGAGTATGAATCGTCTATAGAGTAGGTCAGGTTTGATCTAATTTTGGGTAACATTCGGGCTGGTGGATTATGGCTTTGTTCATATTTATAGTTAATGTCACTTCAACCTAGGTATAATTGTGTTTGTACCTTTTTGAATTTTTGTGTCAAGTTCATTAGGTTGGATTAGATTCAGTTTATGATAGTTTGATATATTTTCTAGTGTTGGGTGACTGGGGTTTTGGGAATATTAGGTCAGCATCAGGTTGAAGCAGATATACCTTTGATACACCACAGTTATATCCAAGAGATTGCAAGTGAAATTTCATATTGAAGCAAAAATTACATCTGTTCTAGTTGAAGAGAAAATGAGAGGGAAGAAAATAGAAAGAGATATAAGGACAGGAGTGAGGGATATTTTCTAGTATCTGGATACTGGGGGAAATTGGGAGAGATTGCTGGAGACAAGGTATGTAACCACAAGGAAGAGGAAAGACATCTGGGGAACAGAAAGCACCAAGAAGTATTTAATGCCCTTAGTAAAGATGATCGGTTTCCTGTAAGTCTTCATCAGTATTATCGTGGGTGCAATGCTTGTGAGTCCATTTATTTTTCTCTAAATATTTTAGTATGTTCGTTGCGTTTACAGATGCAAACTGAAAGGAAAATTTATCTAACTTAAATGGAGTTATTATTACTTTCAAGTATGCTACTATCATACATGAACCAAAATATGTTCTTGAACCAAATTGATATATATCACCATCATATGTGAACCAAAATACGTACTGACTAGTTACAACCTCCTATGCCTTATCTCAGCATAGCACCTTGCCATGTTCTTGTACCCATACTTTGACCCAAGCTCTACCTTGCATGCTATGATTCCTTCAGCTGAACTCTTATTTGAAACTGACATTTATTTCAGAATGCAATCTTACTCGCACATTGAAGTCTGACTTCGTATGTATCTTTTTATCCTTTTATAAATTGCAACTCCATCTAGCTTGAGGGAGAGTTTCACCCTCTTTCGCTTTGCCTGTGTTGGGAATGCAGAAGATTCGACTTTGAACTGAAAGCTTCTGATAGTATAAATGTTCGCCCCATGTTGTCAATTGCTTTACGTGTCATCTTCTCACTTTGGGAATTTTGAAGGTGTTATTACTCAACCATGCTGCTGTGTTCAACCTGTTCTCTAAATATTTCTTTTTATGATTTGGGTTACTATATGCAGATCATTATCTCAAGATGATGTCCAAGCCATTGTTGAAAGTGGATGTCCTAATCATCTTCGTAAAGTTGTTAACTCTGCAAAACGGCTGAGGGCATATGTCAACCGAGATGAAGCAGATGTAAGTATTCATATGCTCTATTAGTCGCTAAAAATATGATAAAGAAGTTAAAGAAAGAAAAAATCTGATAATTAATAAACTGGGCAATATATATTGTTTTTGTGGTTTTGAACAAATTCATTGCAATATGGGCATATGCATATGTTTAGATAGATGGTGACATCATGCATGAACATGTAAGTTTATGTTTAGGACGTGGTGGCTATATATTGACTTGGTTGAGCATCTGTGTTTTCTTCTTGTACCCCTGGCTATTGTCATTAATTTGTTCTAATTGTTGGGAGAAGAACATTTCCGCTCCTATGGAGCTTTTTTAGGTTTGAGTGTATCCTCTGTCTTGTACTTACAGAAAGAGGTCTTGTGTGCGGACTAGTATGTAGTTTGTATTCCCAAGTAACTGCTTTCTTGGGTTTGCAAACATAGGATTGTCCTTATGTTGCCTTTTTATTTTGGGACATATTGTTGTGCTTGTGTGCTGTTTTGAGTTCCTTCAGTGCTTCATAGTGCTATGAGTTGCATCTTGGCGCAGTCTGATTTCTTTCTTATGTGTCTATTTCATGCATCTTAGGATTTTTTTAAGATATGGTCTGAGCTTAGGAGCAGTACTTATAAATCGGAGGTTCATGTCAATCAAAGCAGATATGATGGAGATACTCCTTCTGTAGTTGATTTCTAGTTCTCTTTGGTATGACGAAAGCTGACACACTATTTAAACTCAGTTTTTTGTATGATTATAGTATTGGTGAATAAGGGTATTATTCTAAATGGAGATTGACAGAACTTACTGCCAATTCTGCAAACTAAACAAACTAAATAAAGTAATCACACTAAATAATAAAATAATACTAAACAGGGGTTTTAAAAGAAAATAAAAATTACAAAACTAATAAAGGCAAGTAAATAGAAAAGCTGATTAACAATAATAATGAAAATGTTTGGGGATTCAATTTTCATCACCGAACTAGATTCAGTTCCAAGTGGATTATTTTTCCATGAGAAAAATATCAACCAAGTCTTTAAATTAATTCCTTAAAGTGTTTTAATAAGATGATGCACCATTTTTAGATCTCTTCAATATCTTCCAGTATAGATGCATGAAAGTACTTGGGATATTGGATCTAGATTTAAGTAGTAACAAAACATTCATACTAAGTAGAAGGATTGTTCTAAGGGTACAAAATAGTACTATGCCTAGTTACATTCCTTTACTATGAACATACCTTGTTGAGGGGCCTTACTACTCCATTTAAAACCAAACTATTTAACCTAGATGCAATAACTATGCATACAATATAGTCATTCACGTAGCCACTGATGCAGGAGCATCCATTATCCAAGATATTAATTTAGTTGTTAATTTCTCTAAGTTAGGGGGACATAAAAACCTCCTCACTTGGACTAATTAGTTTAACTAAATCCCAAGCCATGAAAGCCATGCAAAACTTCAATCCAGCCACCACTTTTTGCACCTTAGTGGCTCATTCTTTTGGCTTAAATGGCTCACTACCCAGCCAAGGATAGGCTACAGTTCAACTCCCACAATAGCAGCCCCAACAACACTTTTCTGGGCAAATGTGGGCACTAGCAGCAGCAACAGCTATAAGTATCATAGGGGGCAGGCCTTTTTTGGAAGAAAAGAAACCTATGCTTAGGCTATGATGACACTTTAGGCTGGCAGCAGAAAAGTTACTTTCTGCTTTATGGTTTTAATAATGTTTTTAGTCTTTAGCATAAAAGCTACTTTTACTTTTTTACTTTTAATGATGTTTTTAGCTTAGCTTAGCTTATCAACTTGTAAGGAGCCTCCCAAGTCAGGTGTAAGACATTGGAAAGGTCCCAAACAATTCTGATTTCTTTGTTTCAGCTAGTACAAAGTCAACTTTAGTTTTGGTTAGGATTAAACTAGTTAAAGTTAGTCTCTTTGACAACTAACTAGTTTGATTAGTTAACCAAACCAGTCCTTTTTTTGTTGAGTTGTATTACAACTAAATGAGACCCAACACTCTCCTATAAGTGTTGGGCTCACACTTGAATGAAAAAAACTCAGAATTTGGCTATCTTATTTCTCTCAGCAGAAATCAGTCACCTTCAACTCTAGTGCATGAGTTTGAAGTTTGAATCCTAAAATCTCACAAGATTTATCCTAAGTGTTGAAACCTTAGGTGGTTCTTGTTAGTATATGATCTAAGGAGGTACCAAAGATCATATTCAACTCATTTTCTTCACCCTCTTCTCTGTTTTCTTATTCGGTTATCCCCCATTGATAACCACCTTCCTAACTTGACCCAATTTGTATTGGCATATGCATCAGCCACCAAGCAAGCACTAGTCTCAAGGGACTCACTATGCATATCACATTTGGTGGAAACTTACATATGGAAGACTCATTAACATAAAGCCAAAGAACAATCTCTCAAGACACTATTCTTAAAAACTTAAATAATAGTTCAAGGCTTTAATATCACCTCTAATAAGAAGGAATTCAGCCACTCATATAAATAAACACTGCAAAATATGGATGAAGTTTGAAAAAAAGAAGAAATTGGAAGATTAAATTGAATATCAAAACTACAACCCGTGAATGAGCAATGATGTTGGGCATTGACTGTTTCTAGTCTTCCTTCTTTCTTGTGAACCTTCAATCACTATGGAGTATGGTGTTTCTTGATGATTAAACAAGTTTCTATAGAGTATGAAGTTCATAAATTATAACTAAACAGTGCATGAATATAAGGATGAATGAACCATGAAACTTGAATGAAGATTTGATTAAAGAACAAATAGATTTATGTTGTGGATGAAGGTTGAATATGAAAAACCCTTAGATGTGATGTATAAAATTTTGTGGCTAATGATGAATTATGGGAGTTTTTGTGTTTAAGGGTATATATAAGAGTAGGGTTAGGCTTCTTAGCCCTCAACATAGGTTAGGGTCTTAGGTAAATCGGATTTGGAGAAGTATCGAAGAATAAAGATCAAGCAATTGACACTATTACACTAGGGCAGTTCACCAATATGAAGTGACTCTTAACAACTACAAATTCAACCTCGGGCTTGATTCACACCAGGGTTTAATGTGGATTTGGAGAAACTCAAAACTTAGAAGTTGTTGTGATGTGAGAGCGTACCCTACAACTGGTGGGTACCCTAAAAAGTGTCATACAAAAGGGATAGGTGGCCCTATGGGAGATACAATATGCCTTATAAGTGAAGGGATGATATACCCTAGGGAAGGGATAATATGCCCTACAGGAAGACGCTACAGCTTTGGGTTGGGCCTTATAAAGGAAGATTTAGGTAGTTAATTATTATTTTCATAGTTATGAAGTTAATTATACCTTGAGGAGGTCCTTAACCTCGTTGTTCTAAGGCTTGGATGGTTGATTAAGGCTGTAATTGTCTTTTAACAACATAATTAATAATGTCCTTAGGGTCCCTTGTGTTCATTATTTTAACCATGGAAAGAAGTTGACCACGCAAGTTGACGGAAGGAGTGGGGATTGCCTTAGGTTGAGTGGACGTGGTGCTATGATACATATGGGAGGCAATTGAGTTATACTAAAGGATTGTGGTGGGGTTAGGAGATTACCACTGAAAGAAGAACTGTGAAAGAGATGAGGAAAGGGAATTTATTTGATCTCTCAAGATCAAATACTTACTATAACCATCCAGGGTTTAAATACTTGCAATGAAGAGGATTTTTTTGGAAGATAAACAAAACTCTACACCTGAGTTTTGTGGGGCTTTCTTAGCTTTTTCAGAGAGAAAAATGGATGTTAGGTCTCATTTAGTTACATTACAACTCATCAAAATAAAAATGACTGATTTGGTTAACCAATCAAACTAGTTTAGTTGTCAAAAGAGAGTAACCTTTACTAGTTTAATTCTAACCAAAGTCAACGAGATCTGTTGGTTTTTTTTCAGACTTGAATGTCAGCCCATGCTCTCTTCCCCTCTGATTTTGGGGTGTTTTACAAGTAAAAAGCTAAATTTAAGCTAGGACTAAAAGCTATGGGCTAAAACATCATTAAACTGTGAAAAGAAAAAGTAACTTTTTGTTCAATTATGGCCATTTGCTAAACTTTTCTGCCATAATCAGCATTAACTGATTTATCTCTTTTCTTGTTCCTTCAGTCCTTTATTTTTGTGTCCAAAAATTTCAACAAGCCAGTCAGCCCCCTACTGTTGTTAGAGCCAGAAACTGAGCCATGTTGACCCAAAGGAGCCATTTTTAAGCCCCTTGAAATTTGTCAAAAGGTGATGGCTTAAATACGGCTTTTGCATGGCTAAGTAGCTTATAAATTAATTTATTAAATTTTTTCAAATTAGAAAGGTTTTTGGGTCTTCTTTTTTGGGAAAATTAATAGTAAATTATGCCCATTTATGTTGGATGTTCCTGCATCATGCTAGATGCACATAAGGCAGCAATTGGTGGTGTCTCAAGAGATTGGCATGGTAAATTTAGATATCTTCCCAATATCAATTGATTTTGTGGAAATCAATGTGGTGGAGGTTCACGCCATTTAGATGGCTCTTCTCCTTGTAGAAAGAGCTTGGAACTTGAGTCTTGAAGGTGAGTTGGACTCTAGGATTGCCATTTCATGGTGTGGTAAGACTATTGGCAGACAATGTGAAGTGGTGTTTGATTTTTATGGGAAACATAAAAGAGGTTTAGCTAGTGCTGCAATGTGGTATAGGATTAGGGAGACTAACAAGGTTTCCTTAGACCACTGATTTGTGAGTAGCACCTAAGGTAAATATAACGAAAAAGATTTTGATGATAAAAACTTCAAACTCATGTAAGAAATGAAAAGTTAGCTAATAGAGCAACACATAACTGGGCAAAGAAGGAACCCAAAAAATAGTTGCTGCAGAATGACATTAGACACAAGGGGAGAAAATCTTGGATGAACTTAACCATACTTTAGTAGTTTCCATATAAATCCCTAATATATTAGCTTCTTCAGGTAGACACTTCTCAAAGCTTTTTCATTGACAAGAGCTACATTAGTGGGAGGAGTTGAAAATAATAGTTTTGTACTTTGGTATATTACTTTTGTAACACCCCATTTTTTACTTTTGAAAAATTTTGTTTTAAAAGGGAAAAAATGTGGAAGCTAAGCTAAGAATGAGGATGAAACTGCCACATTGAACATAAGGAGAGGTGCACCCATTCGCTTAATGTATGCCAAATGCAAGGTTAAACTTGTCCAATCCAAACTTAAACCTCATTTGATAAAGTTAGCGGAAAACGTGTGATATAAAGCTAGATTTTCAAAATTGAAAAAAAGGAATAAAAATAAAGTCCAAATACATTTCCATTAAAACTACAAAATATGTGAAATATTGGTAAAATATCGGCAAATATCAGCCTATAACCGAAATATCGCCGATAAATATGTAAAATTCTAAATCTGTCGTGCATCGCCAATTTCGCATATTGACTGACCCAAAATCCTATAAATATTTGCCGATATTGCGTATCGAGACCAATATTTAATTGTATGGCACTAGCGGTTGCCACTTAGCTTATTCTGGTCAAAGATTCCATCAATTTGATTTTTATCATAACCTTGTGAATCTATGCCTCCTAATCTCATGTATGGAGACTATGCTCGCAACACATCTAGTTGGTTAGAGGCATAGAGATATCAAGGGCAAAATCTATGTTATGGTTATCAATATTCGTCCTCTAGCTATAAAAACTATGGAAACATTGGGATACCATTAGCACGAGCATCAAATCCACGTCCAAATTACTATTACTGTCATTTAAATCATAATCAAAACCTAGAGTATTTGTCTCAATCTCAACCTGGCGTAACACTACTATAAGATGGTAGTTCTTCTTCTTCAACATAATATCCACAATTTCAGTTATCATTTTCTAATTTTAGAACACTTAACATAGGAGATGTTCACAATAACTACAGTGTTCATTATAATGCAGACCAACAAGATGATTATGAAAATCCTCCATGACATTCTGTTTGGCGGTAGCCATAGTGGAACATTTTATGTAATATTTTATTTTGTAATAATTTCTTATTATTCATTTATTATATATACCTTACACTAAGTGACTATTGAATTGTATTCATTAACTTTGCATCTACCACTAAATAACATGCCTTATTTATCAAATAAATAGTTACAAATATATTTTAAAATCAACATGTAATTTACACAAATATGCTAGGCATACCGAAGAGAATAAACAAAGAGGTAGGCATACCACATAATAGTAGCTCTACTAAGGAAAATAAAAAATGAAGCAGGTATACCTCAAAATGGTTGTTCTACTTAGACAAAAGTTACGATCTAGAACCTGAGGTTTACAAAAAGGTTATCTAAATAAATAACTATGCACACTTTTTAATCTGTACAACTAAACCATTAGTATTTAGATCTTTAGAATCAAAAGCATCTTCATTTCTCACTCTCCAATCTCCATACTAGGTAAGTAGTAGCAGCTAGTTGATGCAGGAGCATCCATTATCCAAGATATTAATTTAGTTGTTAATTTCTCTAAGTTAGAGGGACATAAAAACCTCCTCACCCTGACTAATTAGTTTAACTAAACCCCAAGCCATGAAAGCCATGCAAAACTCCAATCCAGCTACCACCTTTTTGCACCTTAGTGGCTCATTTTTTTGGCTTAAATGGCTCACTACCCAGCCAAGGATAGGCTATAGTTTAGGTCCCAAAATAGCAGCCACAATTGCACTTTTTTGGGCAGATGTGGGCACTAGCAGCAGCAACAGCTATAAGCATTAGAGGGGGCAGACCTTTTTTGGAAGAAAAGAAACCTATGCTCAGGCTATGATGGAACTTTAGGCTTGCAGCATAAAAGTTACTTTCTGCTTTATGCTTTTAATAATGTATTTAGTCTTTAGCATAAAAGCTACTTTTACTTTTTACTTTTAATGATGTTTTTAGCTTAGCTTAGCTTATCAACTTGTAAGGAGCCTCCCAAGTCAGATGTAAGACATTGAGAAGGTCCTAAACAATTCTGATTTCTCTGTTTTAGCTAGTACAAAGTCAACTTTAGTTTTGGTTAGGATTAAACTAGTTAAAGTTAGTCTCTTTGACAACTAACTAGTCTGATTAGTTAACCAAACCGGTCATTTTTTTGTTGAGTTGTATTACAACTAAATGAGACCCAACACTCTCCTATAAGTGTTGGGCTCACACTTGAATGAAAAAAAAAAAATCAGATTTTGGCTATCTTATTTCTCTCAGCAAAAATCATTCACCTTCAACTCTAGTGCATGAGCTTGAAGTTTGAATCCTAAAATCTCACAAGATTTATCCTAAGTGTTGAAACCTTAGGTAGTTCTTGTTAGTATATGATCTAAGGAGGTACCGAAGATCATATTCAACCCATTATCTTCACCCTCTTCTCTGTTTTCTTATTCAGTTATCCCCCATTGATAACCACCTTCCTAACTTGACCCAATTTGTATTAGCATATGCATCACTAGTGCTAAGCACTGGACAAAAGTAATGAACCTGGAAGTCTGTGAACTTTTTGCCTTCTTCTAAGAGCTCGAATTATACTATGGAGGGTTGTAGTTGTAGATCCTTTTGCAATACCAAGCCATGATCTCCTTCCAAATAGACACAACAATAGGACAATTAAAGAAGAGGTGAGTGTGATATTCAATACCATATTACCAATACGTCTTATTTCTCATTACAAGGCCAATGTAGTGTTATTAGGATAATTTAATATATGCTGAGTCATTAAAAGATTTCTAATATAATATATAACATTAATGTATAGTTTTGCAAATAATTAAATGATGAATAAATAAGATTTATAGTATAATGTGGAAAAAATAAAATAAACAATCATGTTGCGATGATCGCGACACATAATTTTTCGGCCGCGATACTCCGTCACTGTGACCGCAAATGTTACCGCGACCGCAATTTTATTGTATGGGCACATGTTATCTTATGGTATTAGTATATATGCATAATCTTTATTTTTCTAATTAGTAGTAAATTATAATGGTGGGTGGATTATGACCCAAGAGGTCAACTCTTTTTGGAAATTGTTCAAATCAGAAAGTGCTACAGTGGAAAATCTTATTTAATAAAGTAATATTTATGGATGTATTATTTATACGTTTTGTTGATTATGGAAAATGTTATTTTTGGAATGTTGTTATTTTTGAAAGAGTACCAAATATGGAAATGCCTAGTTTTGGAAGTGTGGTTAAATAATACATGAATGGGATTGTGTTTGTGTATGGTTTTGTTTGGTTATTACACCTTGAATAAGACACTAAAATTTAAAGTGAAAGACTTGAGTTTGATTTAGGGTCTTATGGGATTGGTCTTGGAGTTGGGGATCAACAATAATCTTTGGATTGTAGTGACGTGTGGTGACTTAGTTTATTTACTTGGCCAAAAGCTAATAAGGCTCTATGTCTACTCTATTAAGATTTTAAACTTTTTAGAGGGTGTGCACACTTTAGGATTGGATGATTGAGGTTGGATTTTGCTCTTTGGTGCTAGAACAACTGGGATTGCCCAAGAGGTGGATTTTCTGTGGTTTGTTTTGGTTGTTATTGGAAGTCTTCAGACTTATTTTCTAGGTGACCCTCCTGGTTGGGTTTTGTCCACTCAATAGATAAAATTGGATGGCGTGTTTATGTGGTTACTGATTAAAGAGACTTTATAAATGGCGAGCTATAGTTTTTCTTATCATTTGACTTTATGATGGTATCCTATTATATTAATAATGTTGCGGAATTTTATTTTGGTTTTAATTTTAAGTTTTAGTTTTAACATCTAGTGTAAGCAGAATAATAGTGTCATATTCATACAATTAAATCGCGGGTCCGATATTGCGTATCGGCCGCAATTTCTCGGAATCCCAGCCTGCCGCGACGCAAAACCACCGAAACGCGACGGGAAAAAAATTTCACGGCAATATCGCCGATATATCGGCGCAATATCGGATATCGGAAAATATCGCCGATATTGCCCCGAAATATCGGTTACCCAACCCAAACACTGAGATTCGGAAAAACTCAGTAGCCAGCACCATCCATGGTGCCCTGCGAGTAGGGGTAGAAGACAAATGAAAACGGAAAAACTCTGAGATGGAAGAAAACAAACCAGCAAGGCAGCAACACAGAAACCAAAGAATCGAGCGACGAGGGCTGACGGCGAGCTGCGAACGGCGACGAGGAGCTAGCTACAACCTTAGATTGGAAGTCTGCGAAGTCGGAAGAGGAAGACTGTCGACCGTCGACCGTCAACCGTCGACTGTTGAGTGTCGAGCACTGGAGTGGAGCCATGGAGGTGGAGGTCGATTGTCGAACAGTCAAAGGCTGGGGCCTGGGAGTTCGACTGTCCAACATCGGCAGATAGGTGCAACCGTGCAAGAGGAAAAGTCATAAGTCCCTGAAGTTTATAAACGGTGGAACCGTGGAACATTCGAGCAAGGTGGAACATTCGAGCAAGTCACAGCAACTCACAAGTGCCTCAAAACTCAAAAGTTAGTATAAATATTTTTTATTTAAGTAGATATAGAATATTTAAATAATTTATGTTAAATTATACTATTAATATGTAATAATATTATCTATGTTTTATTAATTAACTAACTAATCTACTTAATTTATGCTATCTAGTTTTTATTAATTAACTATTATTTATTAGTTGAATAATATATTAATATGTTGCTAATTTTCATATGCTACATGAAAGTTCTATAATAAGTTATTTATAAATTTTCATATAATAAATTTATAACATATAATTTAACATATAATAACTTATTATTTATTAATTAGCAAAAGTAGTGTTGTTAGAATAAATTAACATATAATAAGTCATTTAAAGACTTCTAATATAACATATAACATTCATACATAGTTGTATAAGTAATTAAATGATGAATAAATAATATTTAATCCATATTGTGAAAAAAAAATCATAAATCACGCCGCGACGGTCGCGACACATAATTTATTGACCGCGATACTCCGATACCGCGACACCGCGACCGCGACCGCGACCGCGATTTTATTGTATGGTCATATTGCACTAGATGTGGAAGTAATATCCATACAATCAAATATCGGTACCGCAATTGCGTATCGGCCGCAATTTCGATGTTTTCGGGTCAGCCGCGACGCGAAATTCCGAAATTGCGGCCGATACAGAAAATCACACATTTATCGCCGTGATATCGGCGAAATTTCGGATATCGGCCGATATTTTACCGATATTGGCCGATATTCACCGATATTCACCGATATTTGCTGATATTTGTTGTGTAAAATAATTAAAAATTCACGCCGCGACAACCGCGATATAGAAAATATCATTCGCGACACCCCGATACCGCGACATCGCGACCGCAACCGCGACTGTAACCGCGGTTTTATTGTATGGTAATATCTCCATTTATTTTCAACTTCCATATTATTTTCTAAGTATTTTATGTTTTGAAAAGGGGGTGTTACAAAGTGATGAATATTGTGTGGTTTATTATTGCTTAAACTTTATGCAGAATGTCTCCTCCTAGATCAAAGTGGTTGTGGTGTCTCTCCCATTTGTTTTTCTTGGGATGGACTGCATTGAGACAGTTAGTGGTCGAGACACAACAAGATCGTTGCATTATTGAGTGTGTGTATATGTAATATCCCTGAAATTAGTGGTGGATAGTGTTGGCTTAAACTTAATGATAAGACTACCTTTATCAATAAGGCATACATTCTTTTCAGAAAACTTATCCATAAAGAACTTTATAGTTAAGCATGTTTGACTTTGAGTAATTTAAGGATGGGTGACCTTCTGAAAAGTTTTCTGGAATGTGTGTAAGCTGATAAAAAAATGCTCGAAAAAACTTTTGTTGATTCGTGGTGCTAGTCATCAATCCCGAAAGTGCTCCATAGTAGCTACCCATAGCCCTAGTGAAGTCAGGGTATTACAACCTCTATCCTCTCTCCTGTCTTTTTTAATTTCATCCAACAAAACTTATTTATCATGTAGTGGGGGTATTTAAGTTTGCATCATTACATTATTATTTTATTTAAGGTATTTTTCACTTTAATTAATGCATATAAATTATTATTTTTGATATTACTTTTAAATCAAACAATTATGGTAGTGAAATGGATATATAAAAAGAATGTATTATTTTGATTGGTAATATTTTTTTAAAAAAGAATTCTGGTGTAGAGGAATATAGAGAGTTAATATAAAAAATTAAAGGGTAGGATGGGTGATATTTATAGGGGAAAAATAAATATAACCTTTGTCATAAACAAAAACCAAAATATATCCATTGAGCCATTTTAAGCTAAAAAAATTAACTGAATACTACCCTGGAGCCATTTTGTACCTTTGCAAACTGCTGAAAGAAAAAAATAAAAAATTCAGCATGGTTGCAGACGGTGGGGCCCACTGCACACAGGAAAATTTCCTTTGTCAGCATTGCAGCGGATCGTCTTCTTGCAACCCCTTTCTCTCTCCTCTAACCAAACTACCTACATTAGGGGAGGGGATTTTGGATGAGGGTATTTTAGATGTATAAATCCCCAAAATTTTTACCCAGTATAGTTGCTCTAATCCTGGAAATATTACGTTGGGAGTTTCTCACGTGAGAAAATTATTGTGGAGGTCAAACCTGCCGGCCTGATTTGGAAGTTTGAGTATTGCCAAGAAAAAGCTGGTAGACATTTTTAAATAAATGCCATTTGTTTGAAGAGGGGACAATTAGTGAACTAAGTGTCAATCTCTGCAGAATACAGTATGAATTTTCAGCTGAAAGTGGCACGTTTTCCTTGGTTTAATAGTGTGCTCGGAGCATGAAAAAGTTTGCAGTGAGAATAATTATACTATATTTGCATCAATTTCTTTTATGCAATTAAAGCAGTTGAGTTTTCTTTGGAGCTGGATGTGTGGTCTCTTGTTCCTTTTGTGTTGATAGAGCCTTGATGGTGATATGTCAAAGTTCTAAAACAAAACTTTACGGTTTTCTTGTCCCTTGCCTGCACTGATACAATAGCTCATAACCCTGATGTTGATATGTTATTTGAATATGCTAATAATTGGTAGTGGACATGTGATAAAATTTCAGGCATGCAGTGCTTGCAGTCTGCGAGAATCGTGTGACAGAGCATATGTGACACTAAAAGATTCTGAAGCAGCTGCCAGAACTGTGGATGTAGTACGTATCTTGTTGTTCTATGCACTTGACCCATTGGTTATTTCAGAAGAGGCAAGACCTCCTGTCAGGAAGCAAGCTGAATTGTCTGCAAGAAGATTGATATCTGAGTTGACTGAATTGAGTGAGGCACCTAAGGATCCATCACTTCCAGAGCCGGCTGTAAGAGCTAGCTTTAGAAAACCCAAAAATGTGATTATCATGCATGATAATCTGCCTGAAAATGAGGACATGAGAAGAGGGGACTGGATTTGTCGTAAGTAAGTGATATCTGAAAGCATCATAGCTATTTTCTTGGTATGCATTATTATTTACTCTGGTAGCAGTGGTGATTTCATCTTCAAGATGCAGATGGACAAGGATGTATATATATGAGTATATGGGCTGGCTGCTCGCTAAATATTTGATTAGACATGACGCCTGTTGACTAAACCAAACATAGATCTGCCCACCACCTGGAATTGGCTACTAGAATGTAATGTTACTATTGTATTCTGTTAAAAAACTAGTATCAGTCTTTAAATAAATAAAAAATGATCAGAAATCGACCAAAATTATCTAAATTGCAAATGACCCTCGGAAAATATGAAATTTATTTAGGAAAAGTGTACCAAACAATCCTATGTTTAGAGGTAATATACCAAACAACCCTGTGTTTTTGGAAATTTACCCAATAACCATGAATTTAAGGGAAATTACACCAGGTGACCCTGAGTTAATTATTCATAAGGGAAAATGCGTTAGAGGTGAACTACTGAATAAATATAACTTCAAGAGTCACTTGGTGTAATTATTCTGGGTTATTAGGTGAATTTCCAAAAGATATAGATTGTTTGGTATATTACCTTTAAATTGATGCATTATCCCTTAAAGATGCCCGTTTATTTTATGTTGACCGTGTTTGTGATAAACACCTGTACTCCATTTATTTTATGGAATTTTTAAGAAAAGACCAACTTATCCTGTAAAAAATACACAGTTTGACCCTTATCTTTGTCAGGTGTTTGCAGTAATTGGTATTTTGAAGGGTAAACAGTTTTTTCTCAATTTCCACTATAGAATATTATTGGTATCTGAATAAACGTGAAAGGTTTTTTTTTTTTTTCCCCTCTTTGATCCAAGGGTCTATATATATAGATTAATAGGTAATTACATAACCTATCCAGGAATATCCCGAACCATAACCTAATTATCATATACAAAACCTCATCCCAGAACAGAAAGTGAGGGTTACCGCCAATCTAATTCCTCAGGAGAAAAGACAGCTAGATATCATCCACATCCACCTTTTATACAAACTGAGGTTATAGCTATGGTACAACAGCAAACCAGTTCCAACAAGGCCAAAAACCAAACAAAAAGAGAGCTGTACAAGAAAATACACAATCTAATTCTTTTCATACTATTTTCATGTTCAATGTGTTACTATCTCATATGAACAAAATGTCTTTTTCTGAATGTTCAATTTTTTCTTGTGTTAAAAACCGAGTTGAACCCTACCTGGTTGGTTTAGTGGTAAAAAGGCTGGTCTCTAAGGTCCCAAGTTCAATCCCCACTAGATGCAAATGATTCGATTGAGGGTTGTTCCCCAGTCTAACTAACCCAAATTTTACTGCTCTTGTGTGACTGATCGGGGTGCAAAGCAAAGTGATACTCTTAGTTATAATAGTGGGTATATGTACCCTAGTTCGAATCACCCCTCTAGTGGTCATATGCTGGTGTCTAATGGTAATGACAATCTGCTACTCTACAAGTTAGTAAAGGTAGATCGTGTACGTCGTGACCTTCCCAGTTAAAGACAGGATTTGTACTGGTTGTTTTATTTAACTGTTTTATTCTTTTGCATCAATTTCTGGCCAGTCTACCTCCTGACCATGCACTTGTTGCTTTCTTTTGGTCACGACCTTACTGTGTCATATATTTCTTGTCTTCTATACTGGGAAAGACTTGCTTTCTTCCTATTAATCTCTTTATGTATATCCTTTCTTGTCTCATGTGGCCATACGTCCATCTTAAAATCCTTGCTACTGCACTCTCACTTTTCTGCACATCTTGTTTCTTAAGTCCAGTTTTCTTATTGCATTGGAATACTAGATGCATTTTTCACGCTTTAGTGGCTAGGAGTGTAAAAATCATGGTGTCGAGCAGGAAATTAAAAGAAGACGTGAAATGGTATTAGCTGGCCAACCATTATGTAACCTTGGGCCATAACAACATGCTTCTCATATTGGCACTTTGTATTTTATTACTTGCATAATTTTTTTTGTCTGTTTCTTGCAGCTGGCATGTAACACATCTGTTGTTCTTCGAAACATTGTTCTTCAATCGATAATGCTTTCAAAATCTGCTGCAGTTGCAATGAATTTTGCATGCAATACTCAATGTCCAAAGTGCAAAGAAGATGGTCCAAGTAAAGTTTACGCTAATAAAAGAGAGATGCAGAAAGGAGACTGGATCTGCTCTGAGTAATTCCAATTATATACCTTGTATTTGATTTACTGCAGGGTGTTCCTCCATGAACGATGAACTCATTTGATCCTGAAAGAACTGCTAATATGGCTGTAACTTAGCTAATATCATGAAATTCTGAGCTACAACTACATCCATCTTTTGTTGGCTTTTCTAAATGTTATTGCTTGCATAAAGGAGTTGCTTCATCTTGCATATTGCACATGCAAATTGTTTGAGTAGCATTGTTCATAATATAATAAGCTAATAAAATCTGCTGCAGGTGCAATTTCCTGAATTTTGCTAGAAATACTCGATGCCTTAAGTGCAGAGAAGATGGTCCAAGAAAAGTGCATATTGATGAGAGTGAAATGAAAAAGGGAGATTGGATCTGCTCTAAGTAAGTCCTAATTTTATATGTCAGGAGTATATACCATTATTCATCTCAGATTACAGCCAACTGATCTGTCATCCAAATTCTTCAAAATTATTTCTTTTTATATCTTCCTTTTATTACTACCATTCACATCATGACATTGTCAAATCAGAGCTATAAATTTCTTTCTTTCTTTATGATCTGTGATGGGAATGCTAGTTAACATGGCTGAGTTAAGTTTTCACTTTTCACTTCTGGTTGATTCAAGGAAAAAACAGGGGAAAAACAAACGTGTAAGGTATTGTTTCCTTATGATGTGGATTAGGGCATGCTAGCGTATGATGTGGATTAGGGAATGCTAAACTTAGAGGGTTTGGTTTCTTTGTGGACATTTGTTATGAAATCTATTTGCGTTCCACGATTCTGTATTGTCTTCTCTTGTTTAAGCTGTTACTAGCTACCTTCTTTTTGCAGCAGAGGACTACAAGATATTGTTTCATTGTTATTTTGTTTTGTTGTCCCCTCTTTGGTGATACTGTCTGAATTTTCATTATTCTAAATTTCTGATGCTTATCCTCTTTACATGATATCACTTGCCAATCTATAGGTAACAATCAGAGGATCAAATGGTCTGTACTTGTAATAAGAGTATTTCTTCTTAGGGTAAATTTAAAGTGATGAAGAATGATTGAAATAAGAACTGATACTCCTTAATGTTGATCAAAAGAACTTAATTTGTGATGTAGGGTTGGAAAATAGAAGAGGAGACCACAAAAGGATGAGGTAATTGGAGGAAGAGAAGAATGGAATGAGGAGGTGGGAGAAGAGAATTTGGGTGAGACAAAATCAGACTTTGAGAGGAGTGAGAAATTAAACAGAAGAGCTCAACTCAATTCAATAATCATTCATTAAGGTCTAGTCAAAGAACATAGTATTATGGCTATATGTAAGCACTCCTTCATAAAAAGGAAACACTTAGGAAAATACGAGTAACATAATATAACATATCTAATAATATAAGATGCTCTAATAATATATCCTAATAACATAATATATAATATCTTTGATAATATATCCTAAATAATAGCCTAATGATGTAATATATACTTTCTGTATATTCGAAAGATTGTCGCTATATATTTTGAGAATGAAGTTTAACCATTAATATATTTAAATATATATTATTAAAAAATATAAAAAAAATAATGTTACAATAATATTTTTTTAATACTAATATAATACTTATATTTTTATAGCATTGAGAGATTAATGATTAAAGTTTATCCTTGAAATACATAGCGACAGTCTTTTGAATATGGAGAGACTAATATCTTTAAATTTTTAACTTTGGCATGTGTACTAGCCCATATTGCATCTGGAGGGTTGAAGTAATCCATAAACTATACAGGGTTTAGGGTCAGGCAAAGGATGGAATGCACATAGACTTGTATACCAAGGGATCTTTGATCCAAGAGTCAAGCCAAAAGAAACTTAAGCAAAATAAGTCAGAAAGGGCTTTTAATCTTATTCTTTATGTTCTAAAGCAGCTTTGGTCTTTGGTTTTGATGAGACTTTGTTCAACCAGAGGCACTTCGTATTATGTGATTGAATCTTTTCAACACCTTAAGTTGGAATTTCTTCAACAACACTTAGCTCAAAACGTCTTATACCCATCTGTTTTCATAACAATTTGAAGCGTATTGTGGTGCTGCATATCGTTAAATATTATTGAGTCATATTGACTGGCTGACACACTTTCAAGTTTCTTTACATGCAAACCAATCTCCAGTTTTAAATATGTCTACCTTGGAGTGCATGAAGAGCATCGATAACATCCTCAAAGTTGTGGAACTGACTGCATGTGTTGACATCTTCATTCTTTTTGCACATAGCCATAAAAAAAATATCTGTTTTAAAGTACTGAACCTGACAAGGTTACACATAGGTGGTGTTTGGTATGAGGGTAATGGAAGGGGACAATATACCCTTGTACTTTGTCCGCAGTAAAGAGATTGTTGGTGGAATAGATGTGGACGACTGTGGAGCAATAGCGGAGGTGGTTGGTGCTGAACATGAATTGATGAAGATGAGCCATAATTCAGAGCAGCTAGGAGGAGTTTGTGCCAGAGTTGTGATGCCTAGGAGGAGTTTGCACACTAGAGTTGTCAAGCGAACAACAAGTGAATGTTGTGTGGACAATGAAATGGAACGACACACTATTGTTTGGTGGCTGCTTGTCATGGATAGTGATAGAATCCTCGCCTAGAGTTGCTGAGTTGCACAACCCCCATTGCACAAAGACAGAGTCACTAATGCATTGGTTGGATTTTAGGTGGTGTTACAATGATACACATAAACGGTCAGGAATCAAATTGAAGGCACTAATAAAGAAGCAACTTTGTCCAAAAAGTACTGGTAGCCTGTAACCCCAAATTTTTTCAGCCCACTGTTTGTTTCCATTGTGCAGCGAGTTGTTAATTTATTGCTGGACAATGAACAGGATAATTCTCTGCTCGAGTGAATTATTTCAGTTTTAATAGTTTGGGCCTTTTCCATTCTTGAGGGGTTGATTTAAGTTTATCAGCAGCCTTTTTATGTTTGATTTATTGCAGGCACTACTGTAGCCGTTGAGGTGCAGGAGCGGGTTTGCTTAGTTAATTTATGCATGACACTCTGTGATGACCTTGGTGTTCTAGGCAATCCCTTGTTATAGTCTTGGAATGCACTCTTCCTTGCTAAGCTTAAATGCCAACATATTCCTCCTCAACCTCAACAGATTCTATTTTCAATAGCTTTGTGCTGGAAACAGTGTGCAATAAATATTGGTCTGATGAGAGGGTATCTGCAACATCTATGGTTCTTAACCAAAAAAACCTAAAGAAATGTGTAAGCAAAAACATTTTTGGAGATCATTATTACCGCTACAATTAGCATAAGTTGATTGCCCACCCCTCGTCTTATACTAAGGCTATGGATCCAGTGAATCATTTTCATAAGAAAAAAAGAAAAAGTTGTAGAGAGCCATAATGATAATTAGGCATTACAAAACGAATGTCAAAATAGAGTTCTAATATAATGAAGTTATTGTCATTACATAACCCAAAATAAGGATAACTGAAATCCAATGGAAAATACTAAAGGGGAACTCTGGTAGCCTCCACCTTGCTCACTCTAACCCCAGCATGCAATATCATGGGTCCAGGACACCATCAACTGTTAAGGATCATCGCAAGTTCCATTTTAAACACATTAGCTTGGAACAACAACTGAGTGAACTAGTACCATTCTACCACACACCTATATGGTAGACAAAACATATACCACGTAATTAAGCAATAATACATTGGATGAATGATAAATATTAGAATACAATTGAGCACACATTCATATTATTTCTTTCGCAGTTTTTGGTGATCAAGAAAGTTGGTTTAATTATCACATGGATGAGAATAACACATCCTCAAGAGGATCTTCCCTGAAACCAATATAATCTTAAGCGTCTCTTCTAGAAATTCAATATACTCAGGCAAGTCTATCTTGGAAACCAATATATTAGGATGGGTACTTTCTAGAATTCAATATACTTCAGCTCTCCTCTAACCAATAATCTAAAGTGTATCTTTTGGAAATTCAATATAATCAAGTGGGTCTATTTTGGAAACCGATATACTAGGAAAGGTGCCTTCTAGAATTCAATATACTTAAGAGGTCTCCTCTAGACGCCAATATGCTCGGAAGGGTCTCTTCTAAAATCTACTATATTCTAGAGAGGGTCTCTCGGAAACCATTAACTTGGTTATCCTATCCACCCCCTAAGGGAGATTAGGAGTTTGATAAGCCACTAGTTAAATACACCTACTTGTGTAGAAGGGCTGCTAAGGATGGGGGGCTGCAAATATGGGATGATTTTTTGAGAGAGTTGTCAGGAAGTGAGGTTTGTTGAAGAAGGCTATTAGTACTTCATCATTTTATTTCCTAGTTTGTTAGAAGATTCGTTTAGGCACATATGAGTAAGAGGAGAGAGAGTCAGTAATATAATCTAGCATGATTATGTAATATATAGAGAGGGGTATAGCGGGGATGGGGACGGAGGCTTTTGTCTTAGTGTGGAAAGCTCCCAGGACCTCGAATCCCTGGTGTATACTCATTGGGTCTATCAATAAAATCACCACCATTTCTCTCTCAATCGTTTGGTTCCTTGTGACTATAATTATTTTGTTGTTCTTAACATTAAGGCATCAGAGCGATCCATGGTCTAGACCAGAGATGGTGCCAAAGGGGAACGAGGGATTAGAGGAAAGGCTGGGGGAGATTCAGGAGGAATGGATGAGTGAGATGGGTTAAGTGAGGATGGTATTGAAGGGAAGGATAGGGACGGTTGAACATACCTTAGGTAAGGTAAGAGGGATGTTGGAGCTCTTCCTCAACTGTGATCAAGCAATAAAATTGCGGTTGCGGTCGCGATGTCGCGAATGATATTTTATATGCCACAATTGTTGCGGTGTGATTTTTTTTTATATAATAAATATTAGCAAATGCTAGTAAATATTGGCAAATATCGGTAAAATATTGGCAAAATATCGGTTGATAACTTATATATTGCCAATAAATATGTGAAATTCTAAATCCGTCGCGTATTGTCAATTTCGCATATCGGCCAACTTAAAATCCGATAAATATCGGCCGATATTGCGTATTGGGACCAATATTTAATTGTATGGCTGTGAGTGCCCGGAAGCTCTAGTTGCGAGGGTTGAGAAACATAAGTGCACGAAGGAAAATGCCCCAGCCATCGGAAGTGGGGAAATCAAGTCCAACAAAAATGGAGGAGGAACAGAGCTAAGGAACTTGAAGCAACTGGAGTTTCCGGTGTTTGACGGCGGCAATTTGGACGGATGGATTTTTCTGGCTGAGCGGTTCTTCAACCTCAATTGCACCCAAAGGCTAAGAAATTAGATATGGCAGGCTTGGCAGCAGTGGCAGTGGAGGGCAAGGCATTAGCATGCTTCCAGTATATTGAGGATAGACGATACATCTCTTCCTGGGTGAGTTTAAGAAGCCTCCTCCTTGTTAGGTATGTGGAGGGGCACAAACCACTAGCTGTTGTTGATTAGGAGTTGAGGGATCGGGATCTAATGCCGACGGAATTAAAATACCATCTAGAGTGCTCCCAGAGAATCATGAAGGCTTCAACTAATAAGAAGAGGTGTCATTTGGAGTTCGAAGTAGGAGACTGGGCATATTTCAAGCTCAAACCTTACCGCCAAAAATCCTTGGGTAAAAGCCTCAATAAAAAGATGTCACCAAGATAATTTGGGCTATATTGGGTGGGGAAGGTAGCGTATCGGTTGGAATGGTGTCCAAATTCACTCGATCTTTCACATCTCCATGCTAAAGTTGGTGGTGGGAGATCACACTCGAAGTCAACCTTTTCTAGTAGCTCTGTTTGAAGACTTGGAATGGAGGGTTGTGCCAAGTGAAGTATTAGCGGTCTATTACAACTCTAAGGGGGTATTAGAGGTATTGATCTAGTGGCAGGGTCTCCCAGAGTTTGAGGCAACTTGGGAGGAGCTTGAGGTTTTGAATGCTCAATTCCCTATCTTCCACCTTGAGGACAAGGTGAAACTCTTAGGAGAAGGTATTGATGAGCCATTGGTTGAATACAACTATGTTCGTAGAAGGGTTGCTAATGATGGTTTCCTTGGGGCTACAAGTACAGGATGATTTTACCCAGAGAGTTGTTAGACAGTGAGGGTTGTTGAAGAAGGCTGTTTTTGGCATTTTATTTCTTGGTTTGTTAGAATATTCGATTAGGCACTGATGAGTTAGAGGAGAGAGAGTTAGTGGTATAATCTTAGCCTAATTATGTAATAAATAGATAGGGGGATAGCGGGGATGGGGAAGGAGGTTTTTGGCTAAGTGCGGGAGGCTTCCAAGACCTCAAATCCTTAGTGCATACTCATTGGGGCTATCAATACCATCGCCACGATTTCTCTCTCAATCGTTTGATTCCTTGTGACTATAATTGTTCTGTTGTTCCCAACATAGCTTTACTGACCTCAATTGACTATCTCTTTTTGAATAAAATGTGATTTTTTTTCGTTTTTTGTTTTTGGTTTTTTTTTTAATTTTTTATTTTTATGTAGTCTTGTTCTTTGATTTGATGGTATTGTTCATCTTGGTAGCATATCTCTGGGGAACAAGTTTGGGCTATAATATCATATTGATACGTGGCTTGGAAATAAAAGTGGGACATTAGGGAAGGAAGAGGGAATTAGGGAGGGAGGAAGAAATGGAATAGGTGTTAGAGAAGGCTTGACTAAAGAGGACAGGAAACTGAATGAAGGAACAAAACACTTCAATTCAAACCAATATTCATTGATTCAGGTTTTGCAAATAACATAGTTCTAGAGCTAGGTTTATGCACATTGGTAAAAGGAGGCAATTAGGAAAAGGTAACTTTCCTAAGGGCGTTATCTCCTAATCCCTACAATATAACATATTCCCTTTATATTTAAAAGAAAGCCTTTTTACTAAATTTTAAAGTTTTATATGTTTATAGGAGCTAATAAAACCAACCTAATACTTAGTTACACACTTTATTGTGATACAAAAGAGCAATTAATGTATAAAAGACGAAAAGTAAAAATGGATATCAATTTTGAAAATTTTAAAACATCTTTCTTTTTTGTACTCAAATCTTGTCCTAGAGTGCCTTTTTCCTTTTTTTTGGGGGGGGTGTTTAGTCGATTTGGAGGGAGCAATATGGTATGGTATTTCATGGTATGCCATGCCATGGTTCGGTAATATAATTCTCCATCTGCTTCTAAATGAAAGCTCTTTTTATCAATTTAGACATTATTTTAGTGAATAAATATGCCCTTAATATTACAGTTATACTAATTATTGGAAAATAAGATAACATTTAATGCTTAGAATAGGAAAGAAAAACTCTTAAGTTTAATAGTAGAAAGTAGGCTTTGATTTTTTTAAAAGGACTTTATTTCTGAATTTTTTTTTCTCCTAAAAGAACTTTTCCTTAGAAAAATTCTCTTAGAAACATAGGGAGTATAACATAGTAATATAATATAATGATAAAATATAAGATCATCAATAATTTACCCTAAATAATATCCAATAATATTATATATAACATGCTTGATAACCATCTTATCTCTATATTATCTATGATGTGATAGTACCGATTACTCTTTTTGATATTTTAAAACTATCTCTACTTTTGTCACAATATACTCTAAAGTATCTTAAAAAAAATAAATTATTATTTTACTCAAAAATGTAAATATACATCGCTCCATATAATTTAACAAATAAAGCTTAGTAGGGTAAATAACATTTAGTCTCACTTACATGTGGTCCAATACTTAATAGATACTATATGTTTTCGATTATTCTAAAATGTACCATGACCTTTAAATTTTTTTCATTGAAAGACGAGCACCATATAATTGGTAGAGTTCCAATTAGTTATGCTAAAATGGCATTCATTTTCTATTCTTTTCACTTCTAGTTATTTATCTAGCTACTCAGCTATCTATTCAGTGTATATATCTTAGCATGATCATAGTCATACTAGTGATAGTAGTATTACCCATTAGTATTTGTTACTTTTTTTGTTTATTCATTATGATTTTGTCACCCTAGTAGTGCTAATACTTTATATCTGTAGTATATTATAACTACTACTCCCTCTATTTTACTATAGAATATCTATTTTTTTTTTCTCTTAATATAAGTCCTCTTTGAAGTTCCAATAAAAACTTATTATTATATTTCTTAATTTACCTGCACCCACTTCATTATTGTATCTCATAACAATAACATTGTAGTTTCAATGCTTGTATTTGAGTTAATTTGTGTATCAATTATTCTGAATTATAATACTTCTTTGTATACATGCTAAAAAATTATAGGCCTTGTGTTGTGAAATAGAGAGAGTATTATATACTTAACTAAGCGTCAATATCTTGTGTTCCTCTCCTTCTCATGTTTTAATTATTATTTATTTAATAGCATCATTTGAGAAATATTCGCTCGCTAGCTCCAAGCTGGAGCTAATAGAGGTGTGGGTGCATACATTAGACCTCTCAAACCCTACCATTGGCAGGATTTAAACTGGGTTGTGTATTATTATTATATCTTTCAAGTTTTTCTTTTCCTAATTTATCATCATAATATGCCAATTAATCATACAATTTTCAAAATGAATAATTACAAATACTCAAAATTTCCAAAGCTCTCAAATAAATTCTACAAATTTCCAAAAATGTCTTTTATTTCATTAATTTCTGTAAAAAAATCCATTTTAGTAATATGTGGATTATTTTTCAAAAATTTTGGTGGAAGGTTTTTTGAATTTTTAGAAATCAGTTTCGACTTCTTCAATAAAATTAAAATTCAATTATTTATTTTTGGGATTTTTGAATTTTTGGATGTTTTGATCTATTTTGAATTCATTCTAAACTTTTTTATAATCTATCTGACACAAAGAGTGTGATTAACAAAGATACTAAAAAAAATACATCGATAATGTTGCAGCAAATATAAACTTTCAGATGAAATTTCAGCACTTCAAAGAACTTTGAATGGTTTTCAGGTGTTCACTTGAAAATAGATTTGAATTTTATAATGCCTTTGTAGAACTATTGGAAAAGTAAAATATTAGTCCCAATGTATTTGTGCTTAAATGAGATTTTACCTATACATTATCTCTAAGTAATATGTCATATGATATAAAATAAATATCTCAACTTGAGCATATGCCTGCTAGCCTATATTGCATCAAATTGTTGTCAACATGTATAAGGACTGGATAACGTAAATAGTCATGACATTATTAAAGGGATATTTTTTTTCCCCCTGAGGGAAAGAAAAGTAAAGTTTGATGAAGGAGATACTGAAGGAGACTGGATCTCTCTGTTATGTCCAATTTTACATCTTGTATTATTGGCACCGCAGGTTGTTCTTCCTGAAAATATTTGATCCTGTTTGGAAGCGAACATGAAATGCCGAGCCACAGTTATATTCTTTTGTTGTCTTATCTGAATGTTATTGCTTGCATTACAGACTTGTTGCACTTTGCATATCACACATGCTGTATTTATCGGGTAGGCATAATATAATATGCTCATAAATTCTGCTGCAGGTGTAATTTCTTGAATTTTGCGAGAAATATTCGATGTCTCAAGTGCAAAGAAGATGGTCCACTAAAAGTGCATATTGGTGAGGGTGAAATGAAAAAAGGAGACTGGATCTGCTCTAAGTAAGTCCTAATTTTGTACTTTAGAATTATTCACTGCTATTCCTGTGAGATTAGAGCCAAATGATCGGTCATCTATATTCCTCAAAATCAATTCTTTTATATATCCGTCCTTTTATTGCCACCTTCACCTCATTAGTCAATCAGAGTGGAGCTGTAAATTTCATTCTTTGTGCTCTATGATGTGAAAGTTGGTCAACATGGCTGAGATAAGTTTTCAATTTTGGGAAAAAACAGGGGAAAAACAAAGGTGCTAGGTACTGTTATATTTTATTTGCTGATGTGGATTATGGAATGTTAACTTGAAGATTCCGTTATCTAAGATCTTACTAGTTCCTTCTTTCTTCAAGGAGAGAACCATAGGACTTTATTTCATTGATATTTTTGCATATGTTGTTGACCTCTTTGGTGACTGTCTAAATTATCATTATTCTACGTCTCTGATGTTAAAGTTTTTATGCGGCCACTTGCCAATCTACAGGTAACGAGATAATCAAAGGGTATGTTTGTAATAAGAGTATATTTAACGTAGGGTATATAAACAATGATGAAGAGTGATTGAAATAGGAAATGTTACTCGTTTTGGTCTATATAACTTAAATTTTGAGGTAAAGTTGAGAAATAGAAGAGGGAGAACAGGAAATGAACAGGACATGAAAGAGAGGGAGAAGAGATGGGAGGGAAGTTTAACTCAACTTGATAAATATTCACTCTTTCATTTAGATCTCGTCAAATACTTCATATGATTCATAATATAAGGTATACATGTGCATATTAAGAAGTGTTAAATTTTAGGTAAAATGCTATCTACACTTACCATTATACCCTCTTATTATTAGCTCATAGTCTTTCAATTAATTGGAAAGGGAATAATATTATGGCTCAAATTGGAAAGATAACATATTATTTTTCTTACTTTTCATAAAATGACTTACATTGTGAAGCAAAATTTAAAACCTTATACACCTTATATTATGTAACTGACGGAGTAACATAGTACCAGGGTTATATACATCTACAAACAGTGATTGAAAGAAAAAACTAGGAAAAACATGTGATATAATCTCCTAATAAGATATCCTAATAGCGTAATATAGCATCTGTATTAATATAGTATCTTTTATTATATAAATCATATTCTAATACTATATTATATTAAATTATATCTTTAATAATATATAATTAAACTTGAGCTGATGTCCTGATATTCTATATTGCACCCAGTGTTAAAGTGATACCATGACCTTTAATTAGTATGGAGAAGTTGAATGTCAAGAGATCTTTGATCCAAGAGTCAAGCCTAAAAGAAAAAAGAGCATAATAAGTCACATGGGGTCCCCCCTTCTGAATATCTTATTCTTCAGAAAGCCCTATTTGTCTCTAGTCTTAATGACACTCGTGCTTGATTAATTTGACCGGAGGCTCTTCAATGCATGCGCTGGCAGCAACATCTAAAGTTTGAATTCAACAACTCTTGGTTAAGTGCTCTTGGTTAAGTGTTTACTTGTTTCTCCATTTCCAATTTGAGTATTTGATAACAATGATAATGAAATGTCCATATTGCATCAAAATTTCCATCTACATTAATAGTGGAAAGTTGGATAAAGGAGAATAACAGAATTGAGGATGATTCTCTCTGCCTATGTCCAATTTTTGGGATTAGAAGCACTGCAAGTTCTTACCCCATTGATGAACACATTTACTCCTGTATAGAGGTGAACTATGCTGGTGTCAATCGAACTGCTAAAATTGCTGTAACTAGCTGACCTGACCATCATCAATTTCTGGGCTAGAGTGATTTTTTTTTGGCTTATATGAATGTTTATTGCTTGGATAAAAGAGTTGTTGCATCTATCATATCACAAATGCCATGTTGTTTGGGTAGCATTGTTCAGAATATATTGTACTCATAAAAATCTGCTCCAGGTGCAAGTACCTGAATTTTGCAAGGAATATTCGATGTCTCAAGTGCAAAGAAGATGGTCCACTGAAAGCGCATAATGCTGAGGGTGAAATGAAGAGGAGTTTGGGTCTGCTCTAAGTACGTTTATACTTTGGAAGTATTTAGATTCACTTCTGTCGCATTATAGCCACATGATTAGTCATCCGAATGCTTGAAGAATAGTTCTTATTCGTATCCTCCCTCGTTTATTTTTCTTTCTTTCTTTCTTTTTTTTAACCACTTTCTCCATCACGACAATGTCAAATCAGGGAGGAGCCATATATATCTTTTCCTAAGCTCTTTGATGGGAAGATTGGCCAACTTGTTTGTACGTCTGTAACTCTGTTTGGTTCAGGGGTAAACAGGACAAAAAGTAAATGTGTTTTGTACTGCTTTAATCTTTTTGCTCAAAGGGTATATTGGGAATTTGACTTCCAGGTTTGGGTTCATCATTGACGTTTGTTGTGAGAGCTATCTGTGCTCTAAGATTCCGTGTGTGCTCTTGTATAAGCTCGTATCACTACCGACCTACTAATTTTTGCAAGGAGCATACATGACCATAGTACTTGTTTATATATATATCTATGTATATTGTTCGTCCATAGATCGAAATCAACATTCAGGATTTAGTTATGTAAACCGGCTCACTTTCTTTTATGTCTTCTGTTCCGTCTTTTATCTTTCCGGCGAAGCTCCGTTCTATTTTTATCCGTTCTTCTTTCTTCTGTTTCACAGCGCAGCAATGCTGCTCGTCTTCATCTCTGCAACCTTGCTCAGCTCCATACTCATCATCAACCATCATTTGAGCTATGTCGATTGTTGACAACCTCCCCAATGAGTAGGAGTTACGACCCCCTTCAATCCGGAAAAAAAATTCCAAATTCTGCCAATCATGTGTTCCTGGATTGGATTTGTGCTGGTGATTTAATTTTACTTAGTTGGATTACCGGTGTTGGAAATTGCTTATTTGAGAAATAAAAAGGGACAAAGACGAAAAAAGCAATCAATGGAGAGGAATTTACATGTTTTTTCCATTTGATGGAATCATATCAATCTTAATGATGTTTTGGTACTCTTATTTTCAGGAGATGGCAACCAAAAAACAAAAATAAATAAATCAAAAGATGAAGAAAACCAAGTATTGAATCTAATCCAAACATTGTGAAAGTCCAAATGTCCTTCCAGAAGCTGGCTATGAAAATATTAAAAATTGTAAACGAACTTTGAAAAGGACAAAACTTATCTTGACAATTGGTTTGGACTATAGAATTAAGTTGGGTTGTGTTTGGGCCTGAAGTTATGGTGGTTCGTATAAAAAAAGTAAAGGAAACCTTGGTTGCATTCAAGTTATTCTCATTTTTTTTTTTATAAATTTTGCAAAATGGCTTTGAAAGATGAACCTTGAATTCGGAAGCCGTCTTGAAAGCCTAAATTGGTGCTTGATATGGAGCTCAAAAAGCAGAGAAATCAAATTGGGATTAGATGAACAATGCAGTGGATTGAAAATGGAGCTCGAACGAAGGATAAAATGACGACGCCGCATGATCGCAATCGAATAAAGTGGAAGTCAACTAAAAAATGAACGAGGGAAAGGGCGGATGCTATTAACCGACCAACAACATTCGCCGCCTTGTTTGTTGGATCAAGTGAGCTATATTTAATCTTGTCCTTGTGTTTTGTAGATTTGATGGCTGTTCATTGTTCTCTTTTCTCATTTTAATTATGTCTCTCATTTGATCCTTTGCCTATATATGTATATAAAATTGTTGTTTGGGTATTTGGTGTTCGATATATTTGTGTATTCCATGTCCAAAATCATTCTGTAGTCTTATCATGTTTAATAATATAAGAAATAGAGATATATTTTCAAAAAAAAATCGAAAGATACAAATTTCACATTTATCAATGAGAACTGTAGAAAATATCAATCACAAAGTACTTTTAAAATCTAAAGTGTACGGTTACTTCATGGTCATCATTGGCTCGCCATCACAACCACCGCGAACATTGTTGTCACCATGATTGCTGCCACGACTGCCACCATCTTTGTTACTGATAAACATGTAAAGATTGCCATTGCCACCACCACCACTAGCACCTCTATTGTATTAGTTGATTCTTGTAATGAGTTGTTCGAGTTTTATAGGTTGAACCTTTTCCCTTTCTAATGTGAGTAACTGATGGTTACTTCTACCATAATTCAATATAATGAAAATAATAATACTTCATCTGAATCTAGTAAAAAAGTCTTGTTAGCAATTTATACATTATTTTAGGAAATATTAAATAAACTCCTAATATGATAATTATACCTTTCAATGGAAGATAATATGATAATTAATACATAAAAGAAGAAAGAGAAGATATAGCATAAAAATCAGAAAGTAAACATTAATTATTATAAAAGAATTTTTGTGTTGAAATGCAATCTTTCATAAATAGATGGGAGTAATGAGGTTGAACAAATAATTATGCAAATAATAGTAAAACACTAATGTCATATTTGTCCATTTCTTCTCCCCCCTCCTAATGTTCTCATTCCAAAGATGACATGGCAAGAAAAGGTGAAAGAGTGAAATACAAGTGCTAAGGATCACATATTTCCCCTCACTGATGGACACAAGTTCAAAATAGTATTCTTCTTCTTCTTCTTCTTCTTGGTCATCTAAGAAAAGTTTTCACACAAATAGTATTGAATATGACAAATAAAGCAAAAAGAGTTGAGTTTCTCCTCAAAGAATATACAAAATGACAAGTGAAACAATACACGAATACAATCATCAGGGAATATCATTTTATGAGCCATTTTCCCTTACGTGTGGAGATAAACAATTTAATTATATAATCAGGTCACGCAACAATGCAAAAGTTTAAAGACAAATGATCTATGATTAGATTTTCCATGAAAATTGTGTGTACTAAAGATGTTATGTTGGTACTAGAAATGTCAATATCCGGTCAAAACATTTCTCATAACAAAATGGACAATACTATAAAATATCTCGTATGTTTCAACACCTAAATTTTTTGAGATGCTATGTTATTAATCAAATTAATTAGTACTCAATATTATTCTGTCACAGAATGCAATATATTGAAACATAATGGTTATTCAAACTAGAGCTAAAACCATTCTACAGTAGTACTTTTTGTAAAACCCTCTAAACATAAAATTTCAACTCTTAACCTTTAGGGTATATTTATATTAAAGATGATTTGACCCTAAATCATGGAAATAATGTTTTATGATATTATAAAAGGATTTAAAATACTTGATAATATATAATGTGATCCATGTATGTCTACGTGTTGATATGTGTATGCATCAATATAACTGACATATAATTGCCTATATTGTCATACTTGTGAGTAAAGTCTATTTCAGTTGTTGCTTGTATTTTGATAGTTGATTTTCTCTTAACTTCAAGGATGAAAATTTTAAAGAGGTAGTGATGTAATACTTCACATTTTAAAGCTAAATTGTTTACTATACCATTATTTTATGTGAGAAAATGTGATTTGATAGATGTTATGGATGTTTGTAAAGAAGTATAAAGGATTTCCTTTGGAATAGGCATAAGGGGGGGGGGTGAGAATTAAGTTATTTATTGTTATTGTCATATCTTGTGTATGGTGAAAATAATTTGGAAATAAAAGTCCTATGTTTGATATGTAAGAACGACTGAATGATATAAAAGATTAGGTTATTAAGGTATATTTTTTTATAATATATATACATATATATTATTTAAAATTATTAGTTCCTCTTAAGAAATATTAAAAACGTGCAATCATTTAGAAGGAAAAACCTCTACACTTCATTTCTTCACCAATAAATCTCTTCAAATATCACAAATATCTCACGTGCACATACATGTATGTGTGTATGTGTCTAAGATTAATTTTCTTATCGTTGATAACAAATCAATTTCACATTAAAAATTTATGAGATACTATATTTTATTATTTTCCAATATCAACTTCATTAATAAATCCTAATTATATATCATAGTTTCAAGTCTAAGCCACCAAACATAATTAAAGAATGTTACCTTTCATTCCAAAATTTACCCAGAACATTACACTATTTTTGGCAAATATCCATCATAATAGTTAATTAAAATGAGGAAAATAATTAAAAACTAGTTAGAACCAACAATCACCAACAACCAAGCCTTTAAATTATCAGGCACATTGAAGGATATGTCTAATTTTGCAATATTTTAACCACTAATATAAGTAGCTTTACCAAATTCATCACAACTAACTCTAGGGAGTGTGCTTTATTTCTCCTCTTGCTAGTAGCTGATGCACTCTTCATTTTGAGCCTTTCTTGTTCGATTTTGAATATCTCTTGTTTGAATTTGAACTTTTCTTGGAATTTTTAATAATTTTGTAATTGATTTAGATACTTGAATAAACTATGGCTCAAGATGATTAGTTTTTGTATATATTCTTCCTTTAGTTTGCTTGGAAACATTAGGGATAGTGTCAATACCATGAGTTTGAAAAGATGATCCATCCATAGGTTAGCTAACAACGTTTCATTTAGGGTAGATTGATCTTTATCCATATGCAAATGATCTCTTGAGCCTTGGACTTTAACTCCTTTAGATAAATCATTAACATAAATCTTACATAGCTTATCATAGTGCACTATAAGTTTCATCTACAAATGATGAACTTCTTCACGACTCCACATAAAAATGAAAATATTCATTAGTTACTACATTAAAAATATAACTCAGATAATTAATAATTGTATTAATGTTTCTTATACCTTTACCCAATGTTAAATATGCCTTTGTCTCTTGTCACCCTCTTCTTTTCACCATTCGAACTAAATTCACTATTAAATTATTATATATCTAAAATAAATGAAACTCACTTATTAAGAATCTTTACTTTTGATCTAATATGTGGATCTAGGGGTGTACATGGTTCAGTTTGGTGTGGTTATGGCCTTGAATCAAACCAAACCTTAATTTTGTAATTTGAAAAAAAATATCAAACCAAACCAAACCCCTTTTTAAATATCTTAAACCAAACTAAACTAAAATTTTATAGTGTGATTCAGTTCAGTTTGCAATTTATGCACATTAAATCTTAATATTTATTTTGATGCTTATTTTACAAATAAAAATTATATTCTTGAGATCAAAATTAAGTTTATTACATGTTTTTACATATCTACAATTTGATTGAAAGTCAAAACTACAAAAACATGTATATAAGCCATAGTCAAACTCCCAATACAAATCTTAAAATTCTAGGATTTTACAATCTAGAAGTAACTAACGAATCCTTGATCTTAGATTAAATCTTAAGGTATTAGAATCATGATAGGATCTTATGATCTTATGTAGAATCAGTGTAATCTTACAATCTACACACTAACTATAACTTTTATATGTTTGCCTTAAAATATATTATTTCTCTTATTTCCACTATATTTCTTTTCTAATATGAAATCTCAATCCATATTATTTTTTACATATTAGATGACTGTCCATGCGAAGAAAGTATAAGCTACATATTCATATGACAAAAAATTGATTGTTGGAAAATAAAATAATTATGAATGAGTTTAAACTCTATATGTAGAGTAAAAAAATTATTATATTTTGTGATATAATTCATTTATTAATTTATACTTAGTTCATTATTATCTTTTCTTTATTTTCATGTGGGTATTGTTCATTTTTATTATTTTTTATTTTTTTATGTATGTATAGTCCATATACCAACTTTTTCTATATCCATATAATTGGACAATTTATATTACTTTTTAATTTTCACAACTTAATTAGTAACCAAAAGAGCTTAAAAATGAGCTTTTTGGTATTCATTAATTTCAACTATGGAATTTTATAGCATAAAGTATATTGGGGTCGTATTTTTGTGGTACCCATAATATCTTACAATCTTATGATTTGATTCTAGGTAGAATTCCATTCTAACAACTTTGACATAATAAGCATCAAATTAACTCCATATCACTTGCTAAGATAAAAGATAAGAGAAAAGAAAGTACAAATTAGATGTATAGCATAAGAATATTTAAGAAAATTAGAGTTATATGTTAGAATTTACGCCTTGAAAGTTACAAGTTATTGATAGTCACAAACATATCATATGTATGTAAAATTTACGGTTTATAAACCATAATTCAATTCTTGAAACCATAACAAAATCGCTATTATAAATTCTAAACCAAATTATAATTTTTCAAATTGTAAACCAAATCAAACTATAAAATACAATTTAGATTGGTTTGATCTATGATTTATACCATATTATAGACACCTCTATGTGGATCATCTTTCAACCTAGGGTTAGAAATTTTCTTATTCATCTATTTCTCAATGTGTGATAAATAATATATCTTGTGGCTTATGTTCACCTTCAAACCACAATGATTCATATCATATAAAATATCAATCAACATTGTGTCCTCCTCTATGATCCATATTCCCCTTTATTTTCTTTTATATTTTTCTATTCTCATTTGATGTGTCCAAATCCTTAATACATAGGAACATAAATAATATATGCATTACTAAAACCAAAAACCAACCACGTAAGTAGTATATAATCATCGAACTCTAGTATAATAAATAATTTCAAATAAAGGTTAAATTAATGCCATAAAAATTTCATACATATGTCACACAATGCCATCAAATAGTAAAAAGAAAATTGCAATATTTCAAATCATAGTTTAACAAAGAAATAAAAGGGACTCAAGAATTTAACAATTTTAGGGGAGGGGCTGAAAGACAAGCATCACTCATTCCATATTTTATATCTCCAAGCGTCCTACATGCCTTGAGCTAGCCTCTCTATCCATTGATTTTACTATTATGATGAATCCATAGAATCAATTACATCTTCATTTATCTCTTATTGTTGTATGAAATCATCAAATTATTCTTCATATGGGTTAAAACTTATTTGTTGTTGAATGATATTATGAAGATATTTACATGATAAAATTATATCAATATGAGTATCAATAAGGTAACAAAAATGATTCCTAAGTATACTCCACCATAAATCCAACTGTCTAAATGTAACACCAAAAAATTTTACTATCAAAACTTTTTTGTTTTACGGTGGAAGCATAGTCAAAATAACTGGATGTTTTCGTCGTAATTGATGTCAATTTGGCTTTTCTATACCATCCTCACATCAATAACAGAGCTAAAAACCATTAAGCATATAACATAGTAAATAGAAATAAGAGAAGGTTTATAAATGTAAATGCGAGTTTGGAGATTTATTCCAAGGTACAATAATAAAATGTAACAAAAGGGATACCATAGATCTAAGAGTTCAAAAGGTATCTGGGTAAAACCAACATCTAGATAACATGACTCTACGCCCAAAAGTCCTAATACACAAAGTCACTCTATCCCATACAAGGCATTAAAAGCTAAAAATTCATCAACTGGGTCCTCATCGACCTGCATATAAACATTCAGGTTATCTGCTCGTGGGAATGAGCAATACCGATGAAATGAATGATTAGTAAGCTATGTGCTAACAATATAGTTGAAATAGGGAAAACATATCATTACATGCATTCATAGTAGAAAGTAATATACATGCAAGCTACCATAATCAATATTATAAGGTAATTATTGATTTTGGATTCATACTATTAGAATATAACATGTTCCATTCTTTTATTTATGTTGAGTTTAGGGATCCCACCGGTGGAACAGTTATCAATATATATAATCTCATCGTAAAACGCTCTTGGTAACTATTCTTGTCTGGTGAAACGGACGGGTACAATTGGTCCTGACTTATGTAGTCTTTCACTACAAGTTTTTATTATCTTATCAATGATTATGATCGTTCTTAAAATTTATTTTATATTGAGTTCAGTGATCCCATAATTCTCAACCGATGGAACGATTATTCCACCCTAAGATAAAACACTCATGGCCACTGTTTTTACAGTTGGAATGGTAACAATATACAACCCCATGCAAAATGAATCCAACCATTATTCTCAACTGGTGGAATGATTATCAATATACAACCCCAGCATAGAACACACCCGACTAATATTCTCCTCTGGTAGAACAAACATATACAACCGGTTCTAACTCATGGGATCTTTCACTTTAAATGATTAATATCTTATTCATGATTGTTTTGATAAGTACAAAACATAATTAAGATAGGAAAAACATCAATATAAGGATAATAAGACTATTTCCAAAGGTTAAGTTGCTTATTTTTTCCTAAAAAAACGCTAAATTCACAATTTAGATATAACTTCCACCACATTGGTCTTTTACCCACCAAAGTTAGTATATCTTCCTCAAATATTATTTTTATTAATATATCTAAAATTCAAGGTCTAACTCCTACGTCTTAAAAATGTGATAATAGCCCTATCTCACAAGTTACTATTTACAAGACTCTTAAAACCCTAATTTCACATGTAAGTGATAACTTTTCTCAAAAGGCTCATATAAAATACCAAATTAAACATAAATCCCTAAAATACCCATATTAACAACATATTTGAAATTTTTGGCCTAATTATAATAGTTTACACATGTAATAATAATATTACCATTTTAAGGTTACTATTCCTAAATTAGAAAATTTTCTCATCTTGAGGAACTTATGAAATTCATAATCGCTCCCATCACCCAACATCATCTTATTAAAATACTTTTAATTCACGTAACATTTTAGCCAACAACCCTTATTTAATGCCCTTAAACTTATGACACAACCTACTATTGATAGGGGAGGTGCAATGGCAAGAGGAGCCAAGAAAGGGGGTTGGGAATGACAGGGGAGGTCGAAGAAGGTGGTGGGGATTGGTTGGTTTGGCCAAATGAAGGGGGTGTGGTGTGGTTGGTTTGGGCGGTGGTAGGGGGTGTGGTACGGTAGTTGGTGCCACAGCCAAGAAATAAAAGGAAAAAGAAAGGGTTGTATGCAGGATGCCAAAGGGGAGGGGGTAGGAACGATGGGTTTTGTAGGGTCTTGGGGTGAGGCAATGGAAATGGCAAAGGTAAGCGATGATGGTTTTTCGTGGCTGTTTTGGTGATGGAAAGGAGAGGGAAAGAGGGAGTAAGGAAGGTTGAATAGTGGTGAAATTTTTTGATAGAAAATGGAGGGAGAAGGAGAGGTGGTTCGTCACATTAAATGTGCCTTATATACACATATACACACATAGGAAGAGAAGAGGAAGGGTGGTGATCATATAAGAATTTCAACGTAGAAAAAGAGGGAGTTGATGGGTGATTATGAGGGTAGTGTGTGTAGGCCATAGAGTATGGAGCATGATAGGGGATTTTGGTCAGGGAAAAAGAATGGCTTCATGAGAAAAAATAAATGTCGGGAAAGTGGGTAATGGAAAAGAAAAGGAAAAAGGAAGAGAATTTAGGTTTAGGTTTTAAATTAGGATTAGGTTAACAAAATTTAGGTTAGGATATGTATTAATAATTTGGAAAAAAAGTTTGATTTAGGATAAAATTTAGGATTAGGGAGTTAGGATAAGATCAAAAAATAAATTTTCTGATGTTAGAATTTGATTACGATATTAATTACTCGAGATTAGGTTTATCCAAAAATTTGGAGTATTACATCACTACCCCATTAAAAAGGAATTTCTCCCCAAATTCAAGAAGTTAAGGTTGGGGAAGAAGAAAAAAAGGATTAAGGAAGGTGATCTCGGCAGTTAACTCTACTAGATTCCCCTTTAAAAGAGAGAAAATCTCAAACCTAACACACCTGTACTAAAAAACTTGATATGCATTTGACGTATATCCTTCTTGGTCTCCCACATCTGCTCCTCTACTCCATGACAAATCTAAAGGATTTTCAGTAGCGGAATTGAGCTCATTTGAGTCCATCAAATATTAGTGTCGAGAATCTTCAACGGACTCTCTTTGTAGGATAAAGAATCATCGAGCTCGATCTCATATGGTCCGATCATGTGGGACAAATCTGCAATGTACTTCCTTAGCTATGAAATGTGGAAGATGTTATGGAGTTAGGACAACTTTGGTGTAAGCGCAAGACAATATGTAACCTCACCAACCCTTTCAAGAATCTCGTAAGGACTAATGTATCTAGGGCCTTGCTTACCCTTCCGACCAAATCTCTGCACCCCTTTGGTGGGAGAAACCCCCAATAGAATTTGATCCCTCAATTAAAATCCATCACTATGACACTTCTAATTTGCATAGCTCTTTTGGAGACTCTACACTACTCTTATCCTATCATGGATCAACTGAACCTGCTGAGTCATCTCCTTAATCATTTCTGGTCTAAGTACAATAGTCTTGTTGATGTCATTCTAACGCAAGGGTACTCGACACTTATGTCCATATAGTGCCATCCCTATGCTAGCGTGATAAATGTTGTTGTATGAGAAATTAACCAAATGTAATTGCTCCTCCTAATTGCTCTATAAATTCAAAACACAAGCTTATAGCATATCCTCGTGTGTCTGAATCATCCTCTCAGTTTTCCCATCTGTAGCTGGGTAGAAGGCAATACTCATCCTTAATCTCATCCCTATAACCTCTTACAGATTTCCCCAGAATTGCGAAGGAATCTCAAATCACGATCAAATACTATGTTAGTAGGTGTACCATACCTACTCACCACAAACCTGGTACAAGTATTGGCTAGTTGATTCATACTCCAAGTCAACTTCAGTGGTATGAATACCATCAACTTGGTCAACTTGTTGATGATAACCTAGATCGTGTCACACTTGCTGCAAGTCTTCAGTGACCCACTCACAAAATCCATCAAGATGGAATCCCACTTCCATCTTAGAACATCTAAAGGATGAACCAACCCTGTAGGTCTTTGATGCTCGACCTTAACCTTCTGACAAGTCAAACATCTTATCATGAACTCCGCCACTTATCGCTTCATGTGAGGCCACCAGTAGATCCTCTTGAGCTCTTTTTACAACTTATCCCCTCCCGGGTAGACGGAATATAGAGTATAGTGACATTCTCTAAAATCTAGCGCTTCATATCAACCTAACTCTGAGGCATACACCATCACATTTTGTAGAGAATTTTACCATCCTCATGAATTTGGAAACCATTAATTTAACCATCCTAAATCTTATGTCAAATCCTCTCAAGCTTAACATCCCTAGGCATCCTCGCTTAGATATCTCATAAAAAATCATTTGTATGATTGTCAATGTATTCATCTGAATGTCTAAGCCACCACGCTGAATCATCTCTATCTCCATCTCACCAAGATCCTCTAGCAACCGACTAGACACCACAACAGAACTTAGAATGTGATGTTTTCCTACTCAAGGCAACTGCAACGAAGTTAGCCTTACTAATACGATAGATTAACTTGATATCATAGTGCTTCACAAACTCTAGTCATCTCCTCTGCTTCATATTTAACTCCTTCTAAGTGAATATATACTTGAGGCTCTTATGGTAATTATAGAATTTGCACTGAGTCCCATACAGATAATGCCTCCAAATCTTCAGTGTAAAAACTACGGCTGCTAACTCTAAACCATATGTCGGGTAATTTTTCTCATGTTACTTTAGATGATAAGAAGTTTAATCCAATACCTTACCATGCCGCATCAAAACACAACCTAGTTCATGCTTCGACACGTTGCTATAAACTTTAAATTCATTTGTACCCGAAGGCAAAGCCAAAACTGGTGTTGTAGTCAATTGCTGCTTCAACTACTTGAATGCTCTCTCACAAGAATCATCCCCTTGATTCATCTTCTTTCAAAGGTTCATCAAGGGATAAGCTACTTTCAAGAAGTCATGAACAAAGCATTTGTAGTACCCAACTAATCCCTGGAAACTATGAACTTAGGGGCCACTTGTGGGTGCCTTCCACTTAGTCACTGCCAAAACTTTTACTGGATCCACGACTCCTCCTGCTGCTGACACCATGTGTCCCAAAAATGCTACCTCTTGAAGCTAGCACTCACACTTAGAGAGTTTGGTATACAACTTATGTTCTCTAATGAGTGAAAAAATTGTATATAGATGCTGCTCATGCTCCTCTCTAATTCAAGAGTAAACCAAAATGTTGTCTATGAAAACCAACACAAATTGATTGAGGAATGGCAAAAAAATCCTCTTCATCAAATCTATGAAGACAGCAGGCGCGTTGGTGATCCCAAAAAGTATCACCATGAACTCATAGTGCTTGTATCGTGTTCTAAAGATCATATTCATGATGTATGCCTTAGATGCGCAATTGATGATATCCTGACCTCAAGTCAATCTTTAAGAAAATGAAAACACCCGAAGTTGGTCAAATAGGTCATCAATCCTTGAAAGTAGATAGCGGTTCTTCACCGTCAGCTAGTTCAAAACTTGATAATCGATACACAAATGAAGGTTCCAATCCTTCTTCTTCACGAACAAATATGTTGCTTTCCTTATAGACACACTCGGTGAATGTGCCCATGCTCCACTAACTCCTCCAACTGGGCCTTCAACTCCTGCAACTCTATCGGTGCTATCCGGTAAGGCACTTTTGAAACTAGCTTGGCCCTCGGTACTAACTCAGCAGTGAAGTCTATCTCACTTACTGATGATATGCCCGAGATCTCCTTCAAAAACATGTTAGGATACTCCCGAGCAACTGAAATATCGTCTAATGTTGACACATCCTTATTTTTCTCCTAAACTTTGCACAAATTCATAGAGTAAAACCTCTACATCAAATAATACAATGTATGCGTAGATGCAACCTTCGTTGTAGGCCTAGGCTTGAATATCCTATACAAGAACCTAGCACTCTAAGGTCGCCTCAATTCGAATCGCACATATGTGTAGTTTATCACTACTTTGTACCTCCCTAACATATCCATCTCAAGGATAACATCAATGTACTGAACGTCCATGTCAGCTAAGTCTAATAGGAAGTTTACCATATATATCTCTAAGGACACGTTTGAATCCCCAATCTATCCCTAGAAGGCAACATTACAGTCACAGATATAGTAGAAGATGGAGACAAGGAAACTCTAGCAATAAAGACAGTAGACACAAAAGAAATAGATACCCCTGAATCAAATAATAGATAAACTTGTAGCAAAAGGATGGAAAACGTACTAGTGACCACATCCATTTGTTGATGGGCCACTACCTGATTGATGACATTCAGGCATCCGCTTGATTATCCTGCCTTGATTCCTTCATGATACCATCCAAAACCCTAAAATTTTCTTCCTCCCTTATGAGGGAAAGGGTGAGACCCCTATGGTTTCTCCAAAATTGTCCATTGGTCAGGGTAGGTGCTCTTTGCTAAAAATGCTGACATTGGAAAGGTTGATGGCTTATCCTACCAAAAATGCGACATTGGAAAGGTTCTCCTTAATAGTCTCAACTAGGATGATCTATTCCACACAATGATAGACAAAGTGTCTTAACAGATCTTGATTCCTGATAGGACTATTCGATAGACTCCTCTAATGGAATCTTGGAGGTCTCCCTCCTTAGAATTGGATACTGTCTCCTGATCCTATGTCTTTGGATTCCTTTTCCCCATAACGAAAGCCTACTCCTATACCATAGTAGTGGTGACACACGCCCGCTTGTATAATGTGGCTAAGTCCTAGAAATCTATGACACCTATCATCTTGTGGATGTTGAAATAGAGCTCTTGTTCGATCTGGTAACAACAGTAGAATCACTAACTACTATGCTTAGCGCAAGCATTAGAAGCTCTGTGAACTAGGTGTGGTACTTTTTTACTATCATGTCTCTCTGAGTAAGATGGACGAACTCCTTCAAATTGTCTTTCTTAAGACTCTTAGGATAAAACTTAGTACGAATCATCGTATTGAAGTCCTCCGAGGATATTAGCTATCCTCTCTATGCACAACTACCTACCCACTAGGTTTCGGTAGCTCCTCAGAGAAACAAAGCCGCTATGCCTACCTTCTAAGTAATTGGACAATCCAATCCCTCATACGTCGTATCCATGTCTTGAATCCACCCCTCTAGGATGACTGGGTCCTCTTCACTAATGAAGATTTGCGAGTGATGTCTCGTAACCATCCAAATTTGGTCTTCTTCGATACCCTCCCATGGATGATGCCTAACAAACTCGATGAATGCTTCAAAGGTCTCCTTTATATGACTTACATAACCATTAAGATCCATGGAAAACTAGGCACAAGATATACAATAGGTTAGGGAAAATATTCCTAGTTTAAAGACAATCTAAGCTACCCACTTTTGATTCCTCAAAATTTAATATGGGTTTTCGAAGAATTGGGTTTTGTTGAAATATGAAGACAATCTAACCAACTTGTAACACTCCTAACTTTTTACTACTGGAAAATTTCTTTTTACAGTGGAAGCATAATGAAAAATAACCCGATGTTATCATCGTAATTGATGTTAGTCTGGTTTACTGTACCATGCTCACATCAATCACAAAGCTAAAAACCATTAATATTAGAACAAAGTGAATAGAAATGAGAGAATGTTTATAAATGTAAATGTGATTTTAGAAATTTACTCCGAAGTACAATAACAAAATATAACAAAAGGGATACCATGGATATGAGAGTTTAAAAGGTATCTAGGTAAAACCAACATCCAGATAACATGATTATACTCCCAAATATCCTAATACACAAAGTCACTCTATCCCATACAAGGCATAAAAAGCTACAAACTCATCAATTAGGTCCTCATTGACTTGTATATAAATATTCAGGTCATCTCCTTGTGGGAATAAGCAAAGCACAAGCCCCTCCAAACAATCGCGTCAAAGCAAAGCAACAACCATTTCTTATTTACTCACCCTTTTGTTATATAACTATAGCATAGTTTAACAAGAAGTAACGTAAAACTATAAAGCAATCTATTTGAACTAAACATTAAGGCTCTATTTGTTTCATAAAAAAATGAGGAAAGGAAAAACAATTGATGGAAAATGATTTACTATATTTGGTTACCTAAAAAATTAAAAAGAAAGAAAATAGGAAGAAAAATAATAATGACAGTTGCAATAGTTAATTATCCTTATTATTAGTCAAGGAAAGGGATGAAAATCTTGAGAAAAGTTTTTCCTCCCTCCTCCTCCCAACATATTCTATAATTTCTCCCTCCACCTCCTGACTCTCCTCTATTGGCCATCCTCTACTTCCTTCTCCTCAATCAATGACTTTGTTCTCATCCATCAACATCAACCCCATATTTCTCCAATGACCACTCTTCCTCCATTGAATGCTCTACCTCAATCAAAATTTTTTTGGTAATTAATAAACTGTCATTTATACCAAAAAGGAAATCAGTATATCAGCAGCATTTAATATACAAAAGCTCAAGGGAAACCATCAAAGTTATGCATAAAGCTCTTATAACCCTCCTTCATGTCATATAGGTGTAATATAATAAAGAGTCTCCCAATAATATCCTTCACCCTATATCTTAGATGGTGGGAGAATCCTTTGAAGAAAGAAAAATTTTTGTAGTGAAAAATACCATAAATCATAGCGACTTCAGCCCTACCATCAAAGCTCATTATGGCCTGGATCATGTGTTGAATCCAAGTATCCCAACTTGTCACGTGGTATTCCATCCCAATCCAATCAGAAACCAACTTCCATGTATTTGAAACAAACTCAAAATGCACAAACAGGTGGTTAATAGTTTCAACATATCGAGCACAAATGACACAATTTGTGGGAACGTGGAAATTCCATTTGCTTAGTCTGTCCTTGGTAAGTAAGCTTCTATGATAGGCAAGTCAAGTAATAAATGAACAATGAGGCATACCAACATGATTCCAAACAAGAGAGTACCAATATTCTTACTCACTTGATATCTCAGCATTACTCAATTTGTGGGAACGTGGAAATTCCTCACCTCCTTGTGTTTAAGGGTTTTATTTAACCCTCTAATATTCCATGAAGCAATATTCATAGAGCCCTAGGTAAGGCTCCCATCCCTCCTCCCCCATCCACATCACCTGATATCAATTGTTCAATCACTTCTCTATCAAATTGAACTAATCTAGTAGAAGCCATGTGAGAAGAGTGAAAAGTAGACTCCAAGGCCCTCTCTTTACCTTTTCCAACTGCTAGACCAGTTCTTTTGATAACAACTAAAATAGGATCTTTATTAACAACCCCACCCTAAGGATGGGTATGAATTAGATCCTCTTTCGTGGTCATCACCTTTTTGTTAGGATTTGCAGGTATGTTATGAGGAAGAACACTATCTGCATGAGGAAGTTGTTTGTTTTTCCCCATCAAATTAGGATCATCAGGATGGTCATTACATACACTTTCAGATTACTGCCGATCCTTCTTTACCCAGGCTTGTTTGACAATCCTAACATGGGGTTTTGATTTACATGAATTACTATAATATCCCATTTTGCCACAATGAATGTAGAAAGATGGGTTTCATTCAAAAATAACCCTTTGACACCATGTTTCCCCATCAGGCATTAAGAGGTCCACTATCTCAGGAATAGGTTTACTCACATTCACTTCCACCAGCAATCTAGGATAAGAAATCCTTTCCCTGGTTGCAGTAGTGGAATCAATACAAATAGGCCTTCTTATGGCCACCAATCCTACTAAGAGAATTCACAGCCCACAGATGGAGGGGTAGCCTAGGTAGAGTAAGCCACAATGGCATAACATGCCAATCAGCTTTAGACATTTTCACATTAGGACTCCATTTCCTTAGCATCATAGGTCTAAAGCCAAATGTCCAATATGGTCGAGCAAGCATCCTTTGCATATCATCCACATTCTAAAATTAAAATAGAAATTAACCACAGTTATGGCTCCACACCTCAGGAGATTTAACCAATGAGGACCACTTTTTTGATACAAATCACAGCATTTGAGTGTGTGAAGGAGTTGATCTATCCACAAAACCAATCAAAGTATTCTACCAAAGGTTTTCCTCCTCCTTCAAATCACCCTCATTCATTTGGGATTTTAAAATGCCATTAATGATAAGAGGTGGTATATACTGTAAGGCAGTCTCTGATTCAGGTTGACGGTTCAACAAAATAGTATCATGCCAACTACGCTTACTTCCTGAATTAACAATATCCATTGAATCTATTTTACTCAGTTTACTCAAATCATCATCCTGAGTGGGCATGTTATCCAAGATACGTAAGGAATTCGCATATGTAGGGTTTGATGATTGGGAGCATTCCAACCCTTATTTTGTAAGGCCATTAATAGAGTCCATAATAGGTTCTTGTTTATTTCTAGTAGTATCCCTAATCACTGAGTTCTTAGCCTCTACTATCCTATTGTCCATCGTCGCATCATTATCATTCATGATGTCTTTTAATGGAGAACAAATAATAGGAAATGTGTGTGCCGATATGATTTGCTTCATTTTCAATTGCTTCTTCTTCTCCATACCCGGCAATGAACACGGCAATAGCTTTGAACACAGTCAGGGGAGGGAGGCGCGTGCCTCCCGTTCTTTTCCCATCCATTTCACATTAATCATAACACACTATCTCCTCAATCTACGTAGTGAAGAAACTGTGACAGTTGCTCTTGCTTCTTCGATTCACCATCAACCCTTCTTCTATCTCCTCAATTCAATTTTTTTTACTTCCATCTCCATTAATAGCTTCCTCCTACCATGTCTCCTCTTAAGTGCAACATTCATAGTGATCAGTATTATGGTTCCATCTCCAAGGTCTCTATTAGTAGGCCTCCGTCTCAACCAAGTCGTAGACTACCAGATTGATTTGAATAGGTAATTTCTAAATCCTAGGTTGATTACATATAAGGTGATTGAAAGTTTGTGGTTGAAGGATATTAATAAGCTTATTTTCGTATTAGAGGGAGTTTGAGTATGTTGATATTAGTTTCGAGTTATGTGTTTATTTAGTATGAGCATTCCCTATTATTGGTAGCCATGTAGTGTTCTTACTTTTGTTTTATGATATTTTTTTGGGTTTAGTAACCATTTAATTCATTTTAATATGATTTACCTTTGTTACATATTTGCTATTGTGTTTGATTTGATTTTCTTGATTCTGGACCAAACTACTCTTCAAGAGTTTGCAAATAGTTCCAATTTGTTAAATTGCAAACTTGTACATGTATAAATATGGTAGTTGCATTTATTTATCCTTAGACTCCATTTGACAGGCCTCTCTATTTTGTTAACTCAATGAAATAGGTTATCTCTGGTTGTATGAGACATGGGGAATGATCGATAGAATTATTTATAATCCTAATAAAACAAGCAAAAGATGATGGGAAAGATAAGGAAAGGAAAACCGATAAAGATGGGGGGAGGGTTAAACATTAGGATAGAGGAAGAGGAAACAGATAAGTGATATGTTTCCTCTAATATATATATATATATATATATATATATATATATATATGCCGTCGATTATTATTTTCTCTGAAGTGATCGTATGTTGTTTTATTATTATCTAGTTTGAATTATGTGCTTATATATGTTGGCCTTAGTGCACTGTTACCTTACTCAGTACGTAACTTACTGACCGCCCCTTTTATGGGTGCTGCTCATTCCCATGAGTAGGAGGCCCTTTTGACTTTGTGTAGGTGGGCAATACCTATTTTGATGCCATTGATTTTCATGAGGCATCAGGTGGGGCTGAGTGATGATCATGGGCTGGATTGATTATCGGAGTGGCGTGGCCGGTTTCTCTAATATTACTATTCCTTTCTATCATTTCTCCTGTGTATTGAATTTTCCATATTCAAAATTTAAAGTTTATAGACATTATTTCCTTTCCATGAACTTTGATTTTATACTTTGGATTATGTAAACTTTTATGCATACTCTGGTTTTTGTGTTATGAACTTTTGGTTTAAGTATTAATATGAGTTTGATGAAAATCTTTTCTTAGCCTTAGCACTTGGTATTGGAACGGTAGGAGTGAACCGGTTTGGTACTAAGTGTGGCGGTTCTTTTTGTTCTTTAGGTTGATATTTGTATAAAATGAAGCTAAAATTTAAATGGGTAATATTTGCTTGTTAATAAAATGCATTCTTCTATTATGTGTATATTACTCTTGTGCTGAGGAAGACCAAGAAGGGTAGAGGGTTATTTATTTGGGTGGAAAAAGACATGAACAAATTGTCTATTTCTTTTTTAGCTCTATTATATCACAAGTGATAAATGAGTATAGTCTCCTAATAAGAGAAACTCCATAGATTTGAACTTAAGACTGGTGTTTGGAAACACTTAGGGCTTACATTGTGACCCGTTCCATTGCACAAGTAGTTAGGACTATCTAGTTACGACATGCACCTAGGCATACATTTAGAGGGTCCTCATGTTTTCATTTCTTCAGTTTACTTTCCTATGTTTGTCAGAAGGAGTGCTGACCTCACTGCATGCAAGTTAATCTTTGATGTTTGATGCATTTCTCATATCATTAGATATTTGATGTCAACACATATCTTAACAACAAACCTAACTCCTGCCTTTCTAAGTAACACTCAGATTATAAGATATGCTGATAATATGGTTGCTCCATTTCATGCTTTACCCCCTTGCTATATCAGAGGTATAAGGGATTATAGCTCAACCTTAGTGTCCTGTTTTGTTCTAGAGTTGCAGTTACAATTACATTCAAGGGATTATAGATTTCTTGTTTAAAACCCTCTCACATGGAGTTGGTCTTGTTAAAAGAGAGATGATATATTGTGAGATGATTGTAAGCCAGTAGTATATTACATTTTATTTTTATAGCTAGCTAGGTTAATTTATATATACCCATATATTTAGTATGTAACTTAAGAGGGTTAATTTAGAGTAATTTAAAGGGAAATGTAGTATACATATTATGGCCACATAATTGTTAGTATCTAACTGCTGGTAACTAAGAAAGTAGTGAGCTAGGAATGAAACGAATTTTGTTTATATTACAATAATCTTCTACCCTTTTCTATCATTATAGCTCACTACATCTTTCTTATATACTTATTATATATAGTATTCATTTTCTTCTGCATCTTACCATAAGAAACACATTGATAGATATAGTTTTGAAGAAATAATTATTTGAACACCTCACTTAATTACAAGTACAATTAATGAGGATGTGATTATATCTAGCATGATCTATATGTCAAAAGGTAGAAGGGCTAATCTAATCATGTCTGTCTATATATATATTGAAAGGTAGAAGGGTTACTCTAATCATGTCTATATTGTAAGGGTATGATGAGAAAAACTATGGGTAATTAGAGCCTTATAAGCATGTTTTATGTATATTATATCAATTTATATGCTCTAGCTATTTGGGGTTATATAGGTAGAAGTTACTAATGCCTAACTTGCACTGCTAAGAGAAGTTTATATTTATACTAGAAAGGTGGGGTATTAACTTTACACAATCAATGAAAGAACAAAGAGATTCTAATTATCCAATGTCTATACTAAACTTCTAATGCTAGAGAATTTATAAATCACTCTCAATCTTATTCTTCAAAGGATGAAGAGCAATAAGAATTAGCATAATTGGAGATGGAACCCATTATGCTTGAAAATTCTTATACTTCTAATGTTTTGCCAACTAATTTTTGCAGGTATTGTATATGTTTACAAGAAGTTCATGCTATTGAAGATATTTAATGTACAAGATAATGATAATGGCATTACAAGTATTACAAAGTGCATGAAAGAAAACGGCTACAAGATATAAAGTTGGATTATATATGTTAAATATATGTATTACATGATTAAAGTTTATATAGTTTTTTATTTTATTATATACTTTTTTATACTTGTAAATTGTCATTGTAACTCTTTAATATATGCTTGTACCGTGCATTGGGAGGTTAATTTCATTAATACGATCTGAATGGTGGGCTTGTTAATGAAAGGGACCTACATGGGTACATGTATATGAGGACTTGTACGCTTGTTCTTGACATTAATCGTAATGAAAATCATATGCTAATTTAAAAGAGAGCAACACAAGGCGTGTGTGTGTTTCTTCTTCTTCTCTTATCCTTCTTCAATTGAGAGCTTTAGAGGGTAGTAGAGAGTATTCTATTGAGAAATAGAATACTTCTCTTTAGAAGGCTAAATATACTAGAATTAGATCTTTTCCACCTTCCAAGTGTTATTCAACATCCTTATTAAGATCCATATTATTCAAGACTTTGATGAGTTTGCAAGACTTGAGGCCAATAGAAAAAGTTCTTGGAGATGTTGAAGGTTATTCGGTGATGATCTTCCACATCAAATCCAATAATCTACAGTAATCAAAAAAATAATCACATGCCTAAAGAATGAAGAACAAAGAAGCTAGAATGTACATAAATTTCTGGGGATAATTTTTACAGCCTTCGATTTCCTTGTATGATACTACACAAATACATTGCACATTCTTCTTAGAAGCTTAGTGAACACTATGATTTATACCTTCCAAATCAAGTGGAGTTGAGCTAAGAAAGAGCCTCATACTTCATTTTGTCTAGCCATTGAGAATGAGCAACTATACCAGGGGTAGATGTAAATCATGACCTACTCTGAGCCACCATGCCTACTTATCTCTATTGTAGTCATGTGGTGCTCATTTCTCTCCTTGAAAGCATCTTTAAAAGGATTCTTTTTAGCATTCCTTTTAGCTGCAACATAAGTGATCTAGCTTACAATTTTGACCCTTATCAATCTTTGTCTAACCATATGACAAAACTCGAGATAATTGACATGACCCTCGTACCTCATCCACTGACACATTATGGTACATAGGAATCAAACAAAATTGGATGGTTGAGTATGTGAAGTAAGACACTAAGGTTGTGATTACCACAATAAGTATAATGAGTCGGTATTTAGAAAATGGTTCTAGAGCTTCCATGAAAACCTAGTATATGGTTGTGGGTGATTGTATTAGGCATGTACTTCCTCTATTAAAAAAAAAAACTAGTAGTTTTACACAAACACATGATATTTTATGCACCTACCTTCTATTATGTGTCAAAAAGAGGTAAATATTAAGTTTTATTTAATTCCATCCCCTAATAAATTTGAAGAAAAAGAGGCTATGAAATTTAATTCAATGCAAAGCAAAAAAGAAGCAATTTTATCACTTGTCTTTCTCTTATGTAATATTTGTTATTTGTTGGCAATTTATGAATTGTGTGATTGTGTGGGCCACCAAAGTTGATTGATGTATGATGATGAGATGAAACTATGGAAAGTATTTTTCTTCTATGATAATAAAGTCCAAATTCTATGAGGATGTATTAGTAGGAAAAGTAGGGAATACTAAGAAAATATGATGTTTACTGTAATACCCCAAATTGAGCGGAGTGTTATAAGGATTGATTTGGCTACTTATATTAACATGGTATACCATCCTTTTGGTGATTCTATCCTAAGAACTCCACAGTTAAGCGTGCTGGCCGTGGAGTAATTTTAGGATGGGTGACCTCCTGGGAAGTTTCGGAAATTTTCTGAAAATTTCTCGGGAAGTGCGTGAGTGAGGACAAAGCGTGCTAAAAGGACTCGTGTTGATTTGTGGGGCCAGCCAATCAATCCGAAAGCGCTCCAAGGTAGCCCCCGTGTGGTCGTATCGACTCGAGGTGTTACAAATGGTATCAGAGCAAAACCGTGACCGTGAGCTGAACTTGGATGAGTCAGTCAGCCACCTAGCGGGACGATTCTTGGGATGAACTGTATTGAGACAGTCATTGGTTGAGGCACAACGAGGACGTTGTGTTCTTTGAGTGGGGGTGAATGTAATACCCCAAATTGAGCGGAGTGTTATAAGGATTGATTTGGCTACTTATATTAACATGGTATACCATCCTTTTGGTGATTCTATCCTAAGAACTCCACAGTTAAGCGTGCTGGCCGTGGAGTAATTTTAGGATGGGTGACCTCCTGGGAAGTTTCGGAAATTTTCTGAAAATTTCTCGGGAAGTGCATGAGTGAGGACAAAGCGTGCTAAAAGGACTCGTGTTGATTTGTGGGGCCAACCAATCAATCCGAAAGCGCTCTAAGGTAGCCCCCGTGTGGTCGTGTTGACTCGGGGTGTTACATTTACCATTATTGATCTCCATGAAATCAAGAATGAAGTGGTCGATCTGGTACTACTTTTACTTATTTATTCATTTCTAAATCTATCCAGATTTAATTTTGTGATTAAATTATTAGGTCTATTGGGTATCTATATGATTAATTGTCTCTCTTTTATTAGATTCCACTCACCTTTTATACTCGTCTACTTGTCTAAGTAATCCATAATTTGCTGCCTACAACATGTTATGCCCTTATCTTTACGAATATTGAATAAATTAAGATGATTTTGATTATTGAGTTTTTATCAGAAAAAATTTATACTTCAAGCTTATAATTGTAAAACCTTAAAAATTTTCTTAGCCTAATCCCGAGTTATTAATGCCCCAATTTGATTCTAATATAAAAAAAATATCATTTTTTAGCCTTAACCTAATTTATTAATCTCAAAACTTTAATCGAAACTGAAACCTTGAATTAGATAAACTGTAATTCATAAAGCAAATTCAAAATTTGATAAATTTTTACTAATCCTAATTACTTATGACCAATCCAAAATCACCTAATCTAATCCTAACCTTAACCTCTTCTTCCTTTTTCTTTTCTTTTCCTTCTTCTCATGTGCTGATTTTTTTTTTGGTGGCATGAAGGATTTGGCCTCTACTACACCATGACCCCATCACCCTGCCTCCCACATGCACCATGACACCATCATCCTTACAATCCCTTGTGCCTATCTTCTTTCATCTTCTCTCCCCCTACCATGCTGACAACTATCACCTTCCTTGCCACTTTTCTTCTTGTTTCTCTTATCCTTACACAATCCGTACTCATAACCATTGCAATCATCTACATTTTTCATCACAACACACAACCACCACTTCCATTATCACCCTAGTGATCTACACCATGACCTTGCACGACCTTCTCATGCCGCCCCCTCTATTTTCCTTATCTATGATTCACACACACACACATGCACACATATACATAAATATATACATATACACTACATAATCTCCTTCTTTTCTCTTTAATCTTCTTCTTCTTTCCCTATTTTTGGCCTTTTCACCACCCATTCCACCACTATGCACCACCTTGGCCACCACTCGCGGCCCATTGTTCGGTGAACTGACCACTAAGGTCATCCTAACCTTCCCCCTCACAGTTGTCGGCCATTGCTGCCGACCACAACCTCTTTTCCCTTATTCTTCCTCTCATCTATTGCACTTTTGCAGAGTGCACGACTTGTACACGACCTATTGCATAGCCATGCAACACTTAAAATCTCCTACTGCACAACTATATAACCTTTACACCGTTTGCCCATTTGTTATATTTTCTCTCAGTATGGTGCTCACGCTGTAACACAACCATGAAACTTTTGCACCACCTGGCCATGAGTTACTTTTTCTCTCGACTAGGGGCTACACCACCTACTGCACAACCGTGCAACTTTTTATTTTTAGCTGTGTACCCCTATTTTCACCTCCAAACCTTGGCCAAACACCACAAAAATTTAACCATAGCTCCACCACACATTCCTCGACACTTCTACACAACTCAATCTTCCATTTGACTCTGATTATTTCCATTTTTATGCTCCTCTACCTTATCTTTTTCCTAGACTTTAATCTTCGATCCTAATCATATTTTATCTTTTTTTTGTAGGTTATCTTTCGGTGATCTTAGAGGAGGTCTAGGATTTATGTGTATAGATGTCGGTGTCTTTGCTGGTAAGGATACATATCGTAGCTAGGAATTTATGCGATACATGTATTTTTGTATATGCTTTTGTGTTGAGTATGTTGTATTGAGTAATGTATTTAAGGAAATGCTATAAAATGATATTCTTAAGAGTACCGAAATTATATAAGTATGTATTTGAGTATAATGTTGGATATAGGATATCTATGGAAAACTGAAGATTTGTACTTCGGATAATGATTGGAAATTTATATATATTAGTATTGGATTTCATAAGGCCTTTGGGAGAATACGATTGTCTTGAATACCCTGAGGGTATTGTGATCATTTGAGGGTAATTACGTGGTCATACTTATGTGTCTTGTACATTTATATGAGTTCAGCATGATAATATACAATCAACTTTGAATAAGACACTAATAATTAAAATTGAAATATCACGTGCGTCGGGCCGAAGTATTTATATAGTTCCATTCCATTGGATAAAAATAGTCGCTTAGTTGTGTTTTTCCCGAGAAGTGCATCGGTCTATTCCACTAGATTAAGAATAGCAGGGCCCCATACTCAACGTAAATGAAAATATGATTAAGAGATAAAGTATAAATGGAATGATACTAATCATTTAATGTGAAATACTACATGAGTTAGGACCAAGGTGTTGTGTCCGTTCCACTGGATAATAATAGTGGCTCGGGTGTGTTGTCCCAAATAGGTGTTTTAGATCATTCCATCAGTTTAATAATAATGGATTAGGAGTATTTTACTATGAAAGGTGTTGGTTTTGTTCCACTAGATAATAATAGTGGCTCGGGTGTGTTGTCCCCTAGAGGTGTTTCATACCATTTTATGGGTTTAAAAATAGTGGGGTCCTTGAACTAACGAAAATTAAAGATTGGAATATGGTATATCTAATGAAATACCTGAAATAAGTAATTATTTGGCATTATTTGATTTACAGATGTATGATTTTCTTATGAAAATTATCGTAACCCTACTTGACTATACTATTTTCTTATTCAGTATGTAGTGCACTAATAATCAGTTTCATAGGTGCTACTCAATCCAACGAGTAGACGACCTAGATATATATATGCGTGTTGATGAGGACCAGGTAGACGAATTCATTGCCTTTGATGTTATATATGTGGAGGAGTGATTTCATATTAGGATTTTGGGCGTAGAGTCATGTTATTCGGATGATAGTTTTTCCAGGATATCTTTTTGTACTCTTAGTTCTATGGGATCCCTTTTTATTGTATTTTGATATTGTAATAGGAGTTGATCTCCAAATTCTTATTCGATGTTATTAAAAATTGTCTGGTTTCTGACTATTATATTTTAAAATTTCATATTGTTTTGCCCAGTGGTTAACGTAAGGATGGCGGGGTAAGCCAGACTTATGTTAATTACGACAGTAACACCCAACTATTTGATTATACACTTCCGTTTGAAATGAAAATTTGTAGTAGTAAATTTTGGGTTATTATAATAATAATAAATTATTATAAGTTTTTTAGCTTTTATTTTTCAATCTTTGGCTAGTTTTTCATCTTTACTCTGGTAACCAAGCATTGTTTCAAGGATGGGTTTATATCTTTTGCTATATATATATATCTTTTGTTGAGTTTGTTTTATTTTCAATGTGTTAAGGCTACTAGTGAAGAATCAAATCTAAGGTTAAGATTAGGGTTCATTAGAGAAATATGCCAACAACCCATCACGTTGATACAAATGATACTATAAAATCTAAAGAAAATAATGAAGCATCATTTTCTTAATATAACACTTCCACCATTATCTCAATCACCGACACTACTTTTTCTTCATTTTTGTTGTTTGAATCATTTAGTTGCATATCAATCATAATGTGCACATGTGGTTAATTTCTTGAACTTTTTTTTTTCATGATCATGTTATGTTTTCCTAACTTGACTGAGGAGTGGGACAAATTAAGAAGATGGGAAACAACACATGTTATCAAATATTGAGAATATACTCCTAATTTATGATATTTGGTTTGTCCTAATAATTATGTTGATAGAGATCTTTTTAAATTAGAAGATTATAAGCGATGAGATTTTTTTAGATCGACTTACATTGAAAAAAAGATGAGGATTTTTATAACCAATTAGGGATGGGAAATGAGGCTTTTTCTAGGCTTGTATCAATATTAAGGGATTTTGGGAGATTAAGAGATACTCATTCTAGTTGTGTAGAAGAGAGAGTGGCTATGTTTCTCAATATTATAGGTCATAGTAGGAGAATTTGGCTGGTAAAGTTAGACTCCTAGTGGTTCAGTGAAATAGTAATTCAATATTTCCACCAAGTATTGAATGCTATCATTTATGTAGAGGATTCTTTTTGCAACAACCTAATGGATCTCACTTTCCTCCTAAAATATCAAGTAGCTCAAAATTTTGGTCATTTTTAAGGTAAATTTCATATTGTTATAAAATAAATGACTAAGTACATATTAAAAATGGATTTTTTTAATACACTTTTCTGGCATTTTGATACAGGATTGTGTTGTTGAAATTGATGGAACACACTTTTGTGTGAAAGTATCAAATAATGTGGTTAAAAGATATCATGGCAGAAAGGATTTTTCAACCCAAAATGTATTAGTTGCTTGCTCTTTTGACTCGAAGTTTTTATATGTGTTATCAGGATAGGAATGGTTAGCTTTTGATTCGACGATACTAAACAATGCTTTATCTAGAGACATTGACAGATTGGTAGTGCCATCAAATAAATTTTATTTAGGTGATGCAGGTTTTCATTTAAAGGTTGGATTTATTACACCATATCGTGGTACTTGATACTATCTCAAGGAATATAGTGTTCAACATCCTCAAAATGCAAGGAAGTTTTTCAATGTAAGGCATGCTTCCTTAAGAAATGTTATTGAGAGGGCATTTGGTGTTATGAAGAAATGCTTTCCAATATTAGGAAATGGAATGGAACCATTCTATCCTATTTAAACTCAAGTAGACATGGTTTTAGTTGGAGGGAATTTACATATATATATTATGGGAGTAGAAAAATTTTGAGAAGCTGAGCAATTAAGAGATGAAATTATAACTTTAATGTAGAGGGAAAGTTTAAATAGCTAATGGTAGATATACTATTATTGTTAAATTCACGTAGGGAAAAATTGTAGTTAACAAGTGTACTAAATGACAATTTATTTGACATAAAAATTATTATATTAGTTTTATATTATTTGTGTTATTTATTATCTAATAAGTTGCCTTCAACATAAATAATCTTTTGATAAATTATTGATTTTAAAATGGTTAACAATTTTTTTGTGCAAGAACCAATTGGTGGTGACACACCATCAACTGAGAAGAAAATTTTGACATGGGATGAAGACATAGATATATTTCTGATAGATATATTGATTGATTAGATGTACTTAGGTTAGAACATAGGTGGTTCATTTTCAAGAACAATAGATACTAATATTGCTAAAAGGGTTAGTGCTCAGTTTGGGCTTGGTTGCTCGATTAGCTATATAAAGAACTAAATCAAGACCTTAAAGAAGAATTATGCCTTGGCATCTACAGTCTTACAAGTGAGTAGGTTTCTTTTTAATCAATCTATCCAAATGGTAGAAGCTAATGCAACGGTTTAGGACAGGTATATATTAGTAAGTGTTAAACCTTCTCATTCTTATATATTATAAACATTGCATTTGTATCGGTTTTCCTTCATCCTTGTGGAATGTTCTTTCTTTATTATCATTTCTAATAATTACTATTTCTCAAGTTATGTAAATTACTATTTTTTTTACAGGTTCATCCTAATGCCAAACAACTTCAATATAGGTCTATTTAAAATTACCATAAGTTAGATATTTTATTTGATAAGGAGCGGGCAAGTGAAAATTTGCCCATTAGTACGAAAGACAGACGTATGCCCATAGAGAGACAAAAACATGAAGAAACAACAGTCGATAATCGAAGTACTGAGCAAGAACAACATAATAATGTAACCTCTCCTTTGGTTGATGGATCTGAATCAAGAACCACAAAGAAAAGAAAATTGAGAGATTACGTATCAGAAGACATGAAAGCTCTAAAATAAGAGATGGATGCAGTCGTAGTAGCTCTTAATAGAGAAAATTCATGTAATTTTACTGAATCCAAGCTGTATTATGAACTTAAGAAGGTTAAAGGATTAAAAAGTTAGAAATTTATACCAAGCTTGCAGCAAATAATAGTATTCCTTGAAAATTTCTTAGTCTTCCACTCGAGGATAGAGCCATATAGTTATGTGTGGAGTTTGGATATAATATTTTTGATGATTCTAATGTATCATTTTAACTTGTTCAATTAGTTACTAATAACTATAAATTATCTATTTTCTTTGTTTTTCCCTTTTTATTGGGATATTATTATTTATAAGCTTTGTTAGTTTGTATGAATTTTGGTTTTAAAATTTTTACATTGGTGAGTAAAGTAGGATGATTTATTTTATTTAATTTTTGTTTACTCTATCTCTTATTAGTAGAAATTTTTAAATATTATTGATATTTTATGGAAATTATTATAAGTTATGTATGTAATATTTTAGAATTTTTCTAAAAAAAATTGGAATTAGCATCGAGTTTATACAAATTTTTATGATTTTACTATAAACTTTATAAAAATTTTCATGTATCAATATAATATTTTAATTTTTATTAAATATATAAAAGTATTTCAATAATAGAATTTAACATTCTTTAGGAATTAATATATTTTAAGAAATAGTGTTTTTTTTTCAAAATTTTGTCAACAACAAAATAAGAAAAAAAAATAATTTCTCTTTATTTTCTTTTCTTCTTATTATTTTTATTTTTTATATTTCTCAAATCAAAAGGAGCCTAAAAGAAAAGGAGGTAAAGATGATGAAAAAGAAAAAAATTAATAGAATAGAAATAAGATTTGATATCGATGATTTAACTTGAGTTACCTGTAACCGAAATATCTGTACCCGACGAGACTAAAACAGAGAGGGAAATGATGAGGACTTGCTGCTGCGAATGCTAGTAGTTCTCTGAAAAATAGAGGGTTGGGGGGGGGGGGGATTAACCAAGATTAGGCATAAAAAATTGATGCCATTGCTTTGTTTTTAATAAAACAACAGGTAAGAAGAAGATATACGAGTTTGTGCGCGTATTGTGTATGCCTGTGAGCAATTCACTGGTTCGGTGATTCTTTTAATTTTCTTGTGTAGGAAGAAAGAGGATGCCAATGATAAAGCGATTAAGAGAATATATAGAGGAGTGAAGGGCTTATGTATTATGCTGAATCCTTCAACCCCAATTAGCTTAGTCAAAGGAATGGAAACGGTCTTAAACCAATCATTTGATAAGCGAATAGATAGATTGGATTATATACCTGATTGAAGGAGACGCTAAAGATATTCTAGCAGCGACAGAAAAGATCGAACAACGACAGTAGAGGCAGCAAAAAACAGCAGAAAGAGACGAAGAGAAGCAGAGCATGCAACAATAGGGAACGGTCGCTGGGTTACGTACGTAGTTATAGTTAATTGGGATATTTTAGTGGGAAAATTTCTTTATAGTATATTTAGGTAAAACTAATTAGTTAAAAATCAAAATGGTCTCAAAGTATTTAGTTACAAGTACAAAATATCATGTACATATAATTATACTAATATGTATACCTAATTATATATAAATGTATAGGTAATATTCTCTATATAAATATGTATATTAGAGTACAAAAAAAACTGAACTAAATACTAAATAAATTGATCAGCTTTAATTATTTTGGTCCAAGTAGACCACCAACTATTTTTCTTTATTTTAGCCTTGTAGTTATACAATTCCAGTCTTCTGTAATGGATTGTTAAGAATAAAAGTGCTACGGATCAGCCCATGTGTGATGTTACCTCTGGACCTACAGAAAATCCAACAAGGCCCAAGAGGACCATCAAGATCCAGCAAGGCTTCTCGACTGATTGGGCGTGTCGTTGCTGTTTATCTTTTATCAACCTACCTTGTCTTTTGATTAGTTAATTGATATCTTTTTATGTTATTATGCTTAGTGACGTGTCATTCTTTCCATGGTTGCTAGAAAGGTTGTTATAGCCAAGCATGTACTGGCATATTTTGCAGTAGTCTGTTATAATAGACTTAATCTAAGATTTCTGTATAAATATCTTGGATTTATCAATGAAAGACAGAGAAGAATTTAGCTAACCCACCTCGTTTAGAGTCCTCCTTCACCTCACTACTTTTCTAGAGCTTGTCTCACGTTTGGAATTGGTAAACACCATCATTGGTTCTCTTGTTGAGAGCCATGGCCTAGGATGATGCGCACAATACTAGATCTAAAACATTGATGAAATACTAAAACAAATTAGAGAAACCCTCCAAAACCACGAAACAACCATTGCTAACCTCACTCAAACCATGAACAACAAGTATGCCGAGATTATTTGAAGGTTAGAAGCTACGACCACTAGTAGCACCCCTAACCCAATAGCGCCACAATTACTCGTCATTTTTCCCACACTCTCCACCGAAAATCGTATGGCTACAACCATTGCCGTCAAACCTCTAAAATGTGAACCAAGTACTTTCAATGGTTTGAATCCTGTAGACTGGATATTTTAGGCTGAATGGTATTTGATCTTCCACAATACTTCTCACGGACAATGAGTTGATCTTGCCAGCTTTTACATGCCCAAACAGGCCTTTAGCTGGTTTCAATAGATGTATGGGAATCGCCAACTCTCTTCCTAAAAGGCTTTCACTCGCACCTTGGAACAAAGGTTCAGATCATCCTTGTTTGCTAATCCACAAGCAACATTACTTAAACTTAAACAAACCGGCTCAGTTGAAGATTATCAATCTTTGTTCGAAAATACCAACAATCGAATCACATATATACCTCCAAATGCCCTTATGAATTGTTTCCTTTCAGGGTTAAAACCATTGATAAAAAACTAATTAGCTATTCTCAAACCCACGAATATTGTAGATGCTATTGATATGGTCAAGTTGGTGGAGAATAGGTTGAATGAACCTTGAGCTCCCTTCATTCGTAACCTAAATCTAAGGAATTCCCTACCTACAAACATAAACCCGCCACATTTATCCCTTCCACTTATATTGCCACCATCATAAAATACCTCACCCTCAATTTGAAGGCTTAGCTCGGAAGAACATAAGCATCAGTAGGCATATGTCTTATGCTTTACTTGTGATGAAAAACATCATCTAGGCCACAAGTGTAAAAACCCTTTAATTTTACTCTTGATGCTAGAGGAGATGTCTGAAATTGAAGTAAAACTTGAGGAACTAACCAAACCTTTAGACCCATCAATAGAAGTTGAGCCTGAAATATCATTACAAGCCATGACTGGTGCATCAAACCCTCAATCTCTATGGTTACTGGCCATTATACACCATCACCCCATTTCTATTTTGGTTGATAGAGGCAGTACACATAATTTCTTCCACCCTCGCATCATCCGATTTTGGGGTATTCTGGTAGACGAACAACATAAGTTCTCAGTCACTGTGGGAAATGGGGATAACATTCAAAGCCAGGGTGTGTGTCAAGGGGTAACCATGGTGGTACAGGGGCATATGTTCAATGTTGACTTTCATTCATTTACGACCTGCTAGAGCCAATGCTGTTTTGGGAGTTTAATGGCTAAAAGCTTTGGGACCAGTCACTACTGACCATAGGAAGATGACACTGGCATTTGAAAAGGATGGATAGATTGTGCAATTCACATGCTTGAATGCCCTTGATGGCCCAGATCTCATCATACCCCAAAAGTTAAAAAGATTGCAGTCCACTAATTCACTTTCAGCCTATTTTTCCTTGGACCCCATTGAACCTAAGCCAATGGATAACACCTCAGCCTAAACTCCACATCCCCAAATTTAGCACATCTTGGAGAAGTATGCCTGGGTTTTTGACATACCTATTGGGCTACCCCCTCATCATACCTTGGATCACCATGTAAACCTTAATCCACATACCCAACCCATCAACGTTAGACCTTACTAGTATCCATTCTTCTAAAAAATTGAAATAAAAAAGCAAGTCTAGGAGATGCTCCAAGCTAAAATCATTCAACCTTCCACAAGCCCTTTTTTATCCTCGGTTATCTTAGTCAAGAAGAAGGACAACACATTGTGTTGACTATAGGGCCCTTAATGCCATTACTATAAAATATAGGTATCCCATACCTACAGTTGACGAGCTACTAGGTGAATTACATAGAGCTATTTATTTTGCAAAATTAGATTTGAGGAGTGGCTAATTTTAAATATAGGTTTACCCACCTGATATCCCTAAAACTACTTTTCCACACATGAAGGCCGTTATAAAATCCTTGTAATGTCTTTTGGCTTGACCAATGCTCCATCCACTTTCCAATCAAATATGAACATCATTTTTAAGCCTTATCTTTCGAAATTCATACCTTTATTTTTCAATGATATCCTCATATATAACCCCTCTTGGCTAGTCACCTTTCATATTTCGACACTACCCTTGGCCTTTTAACCCAATACTAACTTTATGCCAAGTTATCTAAGTGTTCTTTGGGCTTGCTAAGATTTATTATTTGGGTTATATGATTTCTAGTGGATGAGTACAAGTTAATCCCGATAAAATCCAAGCTATGCTGAATTAACCCAAACAAGAATATATAATAAGCTTGTGTGGTTTTTTGGGCCTCACAAGTTATTATAGGCGGTTTATTCAGCACTATGCCACTATTGTAAGCCCAGTCATGGACTTATTGAGACAACATGCCTTCCAATGGAAATTTGTGGCCTAAAAAACCTTCGATTGATTAAAGGTAGCAGTGACTAATATACTTGTGTTGTACCCTCCCCATTTGAGTGAGCCATTCTCTATCCATATTGATGTCTCTGGTTTAGCCATTAGAGTTGTTCTTACCCAAGATCACCATCCTCTAACTTTTTACAGAAAATATCTTCCTCCCCAAATATAAAAATCATCCACCTATTCCCATGATATGTTTGCCATCTGATGCGCTGTCGTATACACAACAAATTTAATACATAAATCCTAATTCCCAATTACGTAGTAATTGGTAAGAAGGAGTCGAACCCACAAGGAATGGTGTTTAATCAATATTTTTGTAATTGATGTTAAAACTCCGGCTACACAATTTCATTAATTCTTTTGCTAATTCTATACTATAGTCAACTTTTCTCTTTTTTTGATGAATGAGGATAGGAATGAATTGATTATGGAAGTAAGATATCAAATACTTATGGAAAAAGGATGATTCTAAATAATTTAATGTTGACCTTTAGAAACTCATAATAATTCATCTCTTTACTTTCTCTCAATTCTAATAAATTAAATAAGCTCTCAATTTATCACCTAACCATTTAATAATCTAGGTTACGAACACTAGATTCAATTAATGACAGCATTACAAATGGAAAGCAGTCAACTACAACCATAACCACATAAGCTCGGATTATGCAATTATACGAATTAATGGATAAGATTAACAATTAACCTTTTTGCTACTCTAGACACGTTAATTAACAATTATGGGTTAATTATGGTGTCTCAGCGGAGATTAATTTATAAACTAAATTGGTTATCAATCTAATTAGTTTAAATTCTTAATCAATGATACGAAATCATTCAATTCCATCCATTACTTCAATTAAATTTCATATAGAATCAAACCTTCAAATTGCGTTGTTGTATTTGAAACATAATTCCATCCTCAAATCATCCTACTCTGTTTTATTTACTCTAACATCTGCATAATTGTAGATCGCACTATTACATGCAATAACTTATAATTAATACAAACAACATCTAATAATAGTAACAATACACTAAAAGCAAGAGAAATAAAAACACAATTATAGAAAATTTACTTACATTCAATCAAAATGTAGAACTTGTAATTAATAAAGGAATAGAGAAGGGCTTATCACTTGAATTGCAGACCGTCAATTGTTGAATAGAATACAAGAAAGATAAATGAAGTTGGAATTGTGAAGTACATATACTTTCTAGAGGGAATAGAGAAAAATAGCACATTCAATTATTTCGTATCCTTGAAAATGAATTTTTGAACCCTGAATTGATAGAGAATATATCAGAAAATAGGTCGTGTGAGCGGTTACAAAATTTAAGAAAAACACGGCCCGTGTTTAGGAAACATGGGACCTCTGTGTTTTTCTTTGATTTCTCTGCCAAATTTTGGACCCTGAATATAAGAACTGAGATTTTAACACAACCCGTGTTTAGGAAATATAGGGGTACCATGTTCTTGGCTCTTTCACTCTTCTTCCCTTAAAATTTTAGCACAACTTCTCTTGGTGTATTTGCTTCATTTCCAACTTTTCTCCCCTTACTTCAATGTTTCTTGATGTGTTCTTTGCTTGATTTCTTCTTTTCGTTGATTCTCCTTTGAATTTCTTCAATTTTATCTTTTCCTATAAAATCTATTCAAAAGAGAAAAACTCAAAAAGATTAAATCTTATAAAATTAATGAGGAATAAATGACATTTTTACGCATGAAAATAGTTTATAAATTCCGTCTATCAAATACCCCCATGCTTAAATCATTGCTTGTCCTCAAGCACCATCATAACATGCACATGAGTACATCAAGAAATTCAAGTGAGATAAGTCACGGATTACAAGAATTGTAAGATTTGATTTATTCATTCACAGAGTTTAACAATGCATTGGGACTTAAAACACTTTTAAATCATAAAATCACAATGTTGAGAAAATTTTGGATCACATATCTAACTCAACTCATAAACAGTCTTATCAAATGCTCAAGTGGTTAGGGAACAAGAGTTATATAGTTAGTATCTCACCATGCAAAGTTAGATTAAGATTAATGAAATTTAAATTGGCAGGTTCTTACTTTCGGTGTGTGAACACACTCACTCTTATGTGTGTATGGTGTGATGTGTTTACTCTCAAAACTTCTCTAAATGATAATGATCACCCATATGTTTGCCATTATTCTTAATTCGCCACCGCTGAAAAGAACTAAAGTATATAAGAATCAAAAGGTCTTGAAATTGGTTGTAATGGGGCTAAGTTTATAAGGTAGGGTATAATTTTGCGATTGTAGCTTAACTCTATTAACTAGAGAAGCAATTGTTTTTTTATTTTTATAGAGAAGTTACAATCCTTTCCATTCAATGGCTCTAATGTTATTCTCACAATTTTTTTAAAGGATTCAACCTTTCCCTTCAACCAAATAAAAAAATGAAAGAATTTCTTCTTCTTCTTCTTCTTCTTTTGCACCCCCATGCTTGGATTTTACCTTATCAACAAATGCTTTCCCTGAAAATTTATTACTTCACTAGTTATAGAGTAAGGAGGGAAAATTCATATGGATATTAGTTGTTAATGAAGGTTAAATCAATAGAATAAGGTTTAGGCTCAAAGGGGTTTATGTAAACGGGTAATAATTTTCAAGGTAAGCTTTTTGGTTTTGTAGCTAATAAAGAAATAAGAATGCATTTATCATTTTCAAATATCCTAAAGTTCTATGTAGTCTTGAAGAGAATTAATGGAAAATTCTAGTTTCATATATCATTGGAGAATACATACAAAAGAAAAATATATTTTGGATAAATGATATATCTAAAGATTAGGCTCAAGCGTTCATAATGGTGCATCTACCAATTTTTAATTTAATTTCATCTCATTCATATTCAATGCATGGATTGATTCCTAACCATTCTAAATTTATTTCCTTCACTACTATCACACTCTCAATTTCTATTTTTATGTTTTTGTAAGATGGTGATCAAATCAGTTAATATGATTTAAAAATATCCTTTGTAAAAAAATTTAGTCCCATTACTTTATTTTACCCCATGAATGGATAACTCAAATCTAACACTTCTTGTTTAAAGATGAACCAAACAACCAACATAAGATTATATACTTAAGACACAACTCACCTAAACAAAACAGGCACAGAAAGAAAGAAATAAAACCGAATAAATAAAAACTATATATATATATGCACATAACACCCACAAGGACTATCTTAACTTAATCAATTATCACAAACACATCCATCTACTTATCTTGTTCATTGTCCCCAATGAACTAATCCAGGAAAAAGAGACTAGGAATCGGATTTATGAAGGAGGTGGTGGGGGGTCTCTCTGTCCGAGATGAAATTCGTAAAGAGATTTCATCATCTCCATCATTTGATCATGATTTTGGTGTATGGAATCTAGTTGGGAATAGACTTGGGTTTGAAATTGGAGATGCCATTTGGGAATATAAGTAGAAGAGGGAGAGGAGCTGGCTTGTGAATGAGGTAGGGGAGGTGGTGGTGCTTGTTCACCATGAGGAGGGATTGGATATTCAATGGCAAGAGGAGCGGGAGTATCGTCATCATCAAATGGTTGCCAATTTCGTGGGTTGAAATGGTCGGTTCTGGTAGGGTTTGGTAGAGGAAAATAAGCATGCCCTTGGTATGAAAGATACCATGCATTGACCCTACGCTCGATAAGATGCATAAGACGGCAATGTTCAATATTTATTTGGGTGCTCATAGCTTCTATGGGCATATCATCAGGAAGAGGTATGTCCAAACTTAAACAAATAGTGGTAATTAAACCACCAATGACAATATCACCATGTTTAGAATTTCCTACCCTTTGAAATTACTTAGCTAGAAAATAAGTAGTGTCAAGTCGAGTATGATCTAGCATAGCATTAATGAAGTAAAGATCAATGGAATGAACAACCCCTGTACTATCTCCCCGCCCAAAAACGGTGGTAGCTAAGAGTCTTTGTAAATATATGAAGACTACATTGAAAATCCTTGAAGCCTTAGCTTCAGATATTCAGAAAGTATCGGGAGTGGGAATATTAGAGATATCACCAATTTTAGCAAAGAAAAAAATTCATATTAAACCAAGGGAATATGATACGATTGCCCCTAGAGGCAACATAAAAATATGTGCTAGTTCATTCAGAGACATTTCTCTATCCTCATTAAAGAGGCGAAAACAAATGTACCCTTTCTCCTCTTGAGAAGCGCTAGGAACAACACATAATTCAAAGGTACTGAGGAATTCTAATGTTAAACGCCTATATGTATGGTTGGTACAATAGACGAAATTATGTAATCCTACATTTCTCAGCAATTGCATCACTTGCGCATGTATTCCTAACGTATTTAGACAACCATCATCCAAATACCTTGTTCCAATAATTTTCCTTTAAGATAAATAGTCGTACCTTTGCCGTTGTTCCGGAGTGGTAAATATGATACCTAGTTCATTGGTTCGGTTTCTTCGGTTTCAATGTTGAGTTGGTGATGATCGAGGTCTTGAAGATTCCCCCTCAGTCCATTGTTTCTTTTTGGGTGCCATCTATAAAACACTCATACATTAGTAAGGATAGTAGGGTGGAAGGTAATAAATTTTTGTGTTCTTCATTTATTTTCTTACCCAATTCATCACTTAAATAGAAATGCCAAATATAAATTTGATGTTACAAACATTGTGATATTTGGCATTCAATTCAGTAATTTTCGTGCCATTAAGTCTTGGCATTAAGAGTAATCATTCATAAGAATATCTACATTCATTCATTTGTAGGGATAAAGAATTCTCATCTTGTAAGAATTATTTCAACACATACCCCGAATTTACCAAAAATGTATTTCAATTTGCAACAAAATTGCAACTTTTAACATTTGCATTATATTTGCCCTAAACATCTAGCAAATCAACAAAACATTGATAGGTAGTATAAGTTTGGACAAAAATTCAACAAACAAATGCAAATGTATTGTAATATGTTACAAATTTGTCATCACACAAACATGTATGCCTCACAATTGTAACAAAAAGTGTAAAATCTAAAAAATTTGGGAAATTCAGTTATTTAGGATTGTGAAATTTGATGAATGAAATTGTAGAATGAAGTTTTGTAATGTTCAGAAAATTCAAATTAAACAAAAGCCCTAAGATACTCTCCTTAAATTTGGATAAGTTGAGCACGAATACAAATTTGTTTGAGACCAAACTATGGATGGAGAAGTGGTAGGGATGAAGAATGAAAGTGAGAATGTAAGGAATGGGAAGATTATGCAAGAAAATGGAGGATGGAAGAGGGGAAAAATGGAGGTTTTCGCAGTTGACAGAGACATAATCGAAGGGGAGGGGGTCGTGTTTTGCAATGTCTGAAAACACGGGCAGAAGTAGGAGCTTTTTAAAGAAACATGGACCATGTTTAGGAAACATGGTACCCCGTGTTTATTTTTCAACTCTCTGTTACACGGGAAAAAAATCATGACAGAAAAATACGGTCCGTGTTTTGTAAACACGGACCCCCTATGTTATTTTTGAAAGTCTCAGGAACTTGGAAAAATTAACTGACACGAAAACACGATCTGTATTTGATAAACACGGACCCCTTGTGTTATTTTTGAATGTTGCTGGAATTTCTCAAAATTTCCCTGACAGAAAAACATGGTCCATGTTAAATTAACATGGCCCCCTATGTTTGTTTTCGAATGTTTCTGCCTTTGCTGTTTTTTCTCTGACGGAAAAATACGGCGAGCGTTTTGGTAATACGGTGCCCCCATGTTTTTTTTTTGATAAAACAAGGAAAAAAAATGTACATAGTATATACTTGTACTCCCACATAAACATAGTAAGCATACATAACTACACCCTATATGATAATCACATATAAAAGAAGGATAATAATAATAAAGAAACATAGTATGAGATAAACATAATTAGTTGTTAAGGATAATCAAGTAAAATGTGCTTCTGGCCCAAGTGCGTATGAAGAATCAAGCGAACCATCATTGCATAGATAAAGAGTTGTTAGTAGGTACTTCGGTTTTTTTCAAACTTAACCCATACCACTAACTCTCCATTCATCACAACCATCAGCACAAGATCTCCAAGTATTATTTTGTTCTATATTAGATTTTGGAATGCATTGGTCCTATGGCCTACAAGCTTCTACTTCCTTACTCTGCTTGCATTCACCTAATATTTAATATATTAGTTCTGAAATTTTGACTAGACCCTACTACTTACAAGGATATTCAGTTGCACCCACTTTTTATGATGGTCGCCCCGTGTATCAGTTAACAAGAGTGCTTCAACGCAAGCAATACAATGGCACTTTGCAAGTTATTGTTCAGTGGGATTTATGTGATGTACAGGAATTCACTTAGGAATCTTGATCAATTTATTACAAGTTTTCCATCCTTTGACTCTCCTAAGTATGGGTGATGATACTTATCAGCCCATGAGTGATGTTACCTCTGGACTTACAACAAATCCAACAAGGACCAAGAGGACCATCAAGACCCCAGCAAGGCTTCTCGACTGATTAGGGGTGTCACTTCTACTTATCTTTTATCAACCTGCCTTATCTTCTCATTAGTTAATTGATATCTTTTCTATTATTATGCTTAGTGACTTGTAATCCTTTCTATGCTTGCTAGGAAGGTCATTATAGCCAAGCATGTGCTGGCATATCTTATAGTAGTGTACTATAACATACTTAATCTAAGATTTCTGTATAAATATCCTATATTATCAATGAAAGGTAGAGAATAATTTAGCTAACCCACCTCGTCTAGAATCCTCCTTCACCTCACTACTTTTTTGGAGCTTGACTCACTCTTGAAGTGGGTAAGCACCATAAAAAGGCTCCGATTTCCATTTATATTCCTCACTTTCATTTTATCCTAAACTTGCATGCTAATTATTAAATTCCACTTCTCATTCTTATTCCCCTAATTCCCGAAAACAAATAACCTATAAGGCCGTTATAGGAATTATGTAAATAGAAATGTTATAAGATCATATGATTTAAAATAAGTTAATTTAAGGGTTTTATTAAGAATTATATTCTCATTTTAAACTAAGCCTAAATACTAAACTAATGTTTTGAGGATTTAATTAACTCCTTCATCCTAAACTATCATGCCCTAAAAGGATAAGATCAATGGCCAAAATTGAAGGGAAATAGTGGCTAGACATAACGGAAATTCACCCTAATCACCACCTAACCTCACTCTAATTGGACCACACTTTAACACATTTACACAATTATCTTGGGATTCCATTACAAGCCCATTTCATTCTCTTCTAATTCTTCTTTGAATGCCATGGAAAAGGGAAAGATAAGAGATTGAATTCGAGAAAAAATCTAGGAAGGACAATCAATTCCAAAAGCTTCAAACCTCATATTTTCTTCTTAAGTTTCCAAATTTTGAATATGAAGATGCCCGTTCAAATTCCACCTCAAATATTTCATCTTAATCCATCTAACATCTTCCATTAGTTTATTTAATTTCTCTGGGTTTTGAAGGTAAAACTTTTTAAGCGTTGAAGGACCATGAAGACTTGACTTTAACAACTAATAGGAGGTCCATTTGATCTATCCAATTGACTTTGGTCAAAATCCCAATAAAGCTTAACTTAGAGAGCCCATAGGTATGAATTAGTTTTTTTACCTAATTAAATGTGGATCAACCCTAAAAAGTTTATGGATATTTGTGGGCTTTCATTGACATGATTATTCTTTAGTTTATTATTAATCTATCTATTAATAAAAAATTGATAACCCTCATTTGACATTATTTATTCTCCTTTTGATGATTCATATATAAAAATTACATTTAAAATAGTATTTTTTAAACTAGTCATTTTGGGCAATATTACTAATAATAAAGTTGAGGTAAATAATAGTAAAAATAAAACTTTTACTTCTTTTTTCCCCTTAAAATATAATTAATGTGTTAAAAAATAGATTAACATCAAATTCATCTTAAGAATTATTTTTATATGAAAAATCATGATAAATGTAAACAGTGAATTTATAGATATTATCTATCCTATAAAAATTAGCTCTATTATAATATGTTATTCAGAAGTAAGAATTTGACCAAGTAAGATATCAAACAAATTTGTTTAATAAATGTTTCGTAAGATTATATTATAATTAGTATATATAGTTATTCTAATTATATATATATATATATATATATATATATATTCTTATAAAAGATATTATGAATAACCAACCATTGAATAAATAACTATAAAATATACAAAATTTAATGCCCATGGACCGAGCCGGTCTAGTGTTAGTCTAAACCTAATCAAGTCACACTAACAAATGACCATGTCAGTCTATGACCTGACCTACTCCAAACCCAAATTTGGCCCTCCCCTAGCCCGACCCTAGTCCACCCAATGATTCAGTCTAGTGAAGATAGTGGGTTTCTAAGTTTCTAATTTAACTTCTATTGCAATTAGGAGTTGAAAGGGCCGTTCTTCTTCTCCCATAATCTTATTATTCTGGTCTTCAGAAGTGAAGTATGTCTTTACCTTTATTATTTTAAAGATTTATGTGGGTGAAAATGTTTAAAAAGCTGTGTTTTGAAAAGCCTATTTCTCTAGATTCTTAACCATAAAGTCCCGGATCTTTAACAAGTTCATGAGATGTGATAAATGAATGAAAAAATTATAAAAATGATTTTGTGGCATTTTATTTGAAATAATCATGTGTTTGTATGGTTTATACCATAAAAGGTCATATTCTAGCTGGTGGTTTTTTAATATGACTTCAAGAACTAAATTGCATGCTAAAGAAGGAAAAAAGTAATTCAATTGAGTTTCATAACATTCTAACATTATTAGATATGTTGAAGCTATAAAAGAAAGCATTTCACAATCAGATAACAAAAAAAAAAGAATGAAAATATGTCTATTGTAACAACCACTTTTTCACTACCGAAAAAATTTGTTTTAAAACGATGTGGAAGCAGAAAATACTACACACATGTAGAAAAAATGGGATGATACCACTGTATCTAATAGAAGGTATATGTTAGTGGTAAATCCCATATTATATACAAAGATAAAAACCCAACCAACCAAAATAAATTAGAGTGTGCAAGAATAATGTACATAAATATTTAAAGAAAGCTCTTGCACTATATGACCTTGATGGTCCCTGACTTAGTCAAATGTAGGAAGAATGTTTAACTAAAACTACATGGCCCCCAAACCATGGTCCATTATATACCACAGAAAAACCTCCATATGTCTACACACTCAAGCCTCCATATGTCTACACACTCAAGCCTCGAACCCAAGACGAGGTAGGTCAACTACTGGTCATCCCCCCAACACAAGGCGCTCTACTCGTGAGAATGCTCATGTGATTGACCAAATGGGGACATTAGTAAACTACGTAATGGATAATTGAAGTTACCTCCTAAATGGAAGTAAAAAGCACATAAGGTTCTATCATGTCATTAAAATCATTATTAACATGCGTCATGCTAATGCCATATAATTAAGTGTACCTACTTTATCATGATCAGGTAATCCATCAAGATTTATTACCATGCACAACTCAAGCAATTCAGAATGTATCATGCTTGTCTTTATAGTACAATATCATAGATAATCATACACATGTACTAAGGAGGTTATCCAACGGAATGTTGGGGTTTATTTTCCAACTTGCTCGATCTATTAGGCTATTCCGTTACAGTTAATATTTCTCTTTTCCAATCCTTTTTTTTATCGTCTAATTTTACCACATCCTTATTTTATTCTCATCCAAATACTTATTCCACTTCTTATCCACATACTTATCTAGGTTATATCATTATCCAATTACTCTTTCAAATCAGTATCCAAGCATTCATTCCATTTACTATCGAAGTATTCATTCTAACTTTTTATCATTATTATCATCATCGAGAGATGGATTGTGCACTACACTATGGTCTCACATACCATGTAATCCTATATAAACCAAGGGACATAAAGCCTAGGCCGACCACAATGGACATAAGTCTAGAATGAATCCAACCACCTAGATAACCAGATCCTTTAGTATTAATTCCCTCTAGTACATTATTAGTGTCTAGAGTAGGTAAGATACTAGGATCTACTAGGATCTGGCCAGAATGTACCAATAAACACCCAAAGGGAAACTAAACCTTGGTATCTAATTGAGGATCAAGTAACCTTGAACCCATACATAACTCGATTATCTTTCTCTTTATGTAGTTAGTGCATTATTCTTGAGATTACGTGATCACACGAGGCCTATATAATAAGTAAGCAATACATTCACATATTTTCTCCGTAGTAATCCTTCACACCCTCAACCACGTATGGAATTTCCATTTATGCTTGTTCAACATTACCCATATCCATTATATTAGTCTATCAAAAACACATTTCGTATTTCATCACCCTTTTCTCAAAATCATCACATTTTATTTGTTGCTTACCTATCAGGAACTTTACAACATCCATGGAATATGTCATGAATCATGGTCCATTTAATCCATTCATTAGGTCATTAATCTATGATAACATATGTATTTTATCTATTAAATAGTTATATAACAGTCCCATACATAATCTCAAAGCATATCTAAGCCAAGAAAATAAAATCACACAACCCATCTGAACCAATCGATCGATCTGGCCCAACTAGTCAATTGGTTGTACCTACTAGTTGATTGATCGGGGCTGACCAGTTGATCAATTTGGATAAACCAAACCTAAGATTTCCTCAAATCGATTGATCAGTTTAGGTAAACTAATTAACTATTCATTGATCATTCAATCAGTTTTACCTAACCAGTCGATGAGTTTAAGTAGAGATTAAGGCTAAGTTCCCTGTATACCTACTAATTAATCTATTGGGTCAACCGACCAACTATTCTAAGAACTAGTTGATCGTTTAGACCTAACCAATCAATATATTTTCCCTCTAACAATAAACAATAGGCATTTTCATGCAGATCATGCTTATAATTCATTATCATACAAAATTCAAACATGTTCTAACATCATATAACACATTTCTAGCTTACAATAGCTGTGTTTTTCACCATTGATCATCACAAGCTAATTTTTACTCAAAAATTCATGCTTTTCTCTCAATATGTACATTCTAACCTTTCAATGCCAAATATGAAAAGCTATATACTCATACCAACATATAACATCAAACTTTGCAAGCTTAATCGCAACACATTTTAGAAGTAAGAATGACTTACTTGCTACAGGAAATTTTTTTTCCAAATAATAAAACTTAAAATATGGAAATACTCAACTTTCAAAAACATAAAAGAAACAAGGTTAACTCAGAAATCATTAAATAACTTTTCTAAATTCAAACTTGATATAAAAGGGGAAAAAATACATACCACACCTAATGGAAAAATATAGGAAGATTATACTGAAGCACTCAACTTTTTCTTAAATCTAACTCTTTCTTTCATAAAAATTAAAGTAAGAGGGAGCTAGAGAAGGGATCAGAAGTGCAAAAGAATTAGAATGGAAGGCCCAAAGTAGAGAGGGAGAAGGAAAATTTTAGAGAGTTAAGGTATTTTGGTGGCTGAAAGAAAAGTGAATAAAATGAACGATTAGGATATTTATAGCCAATAAATCGAGACAAACCATAAGTGTGGTTAGAAATAGATCACAACCCCTAATTCTTACCATTCAAATTTCAGTTGAATGGATCAATTTTTCCATCAGATATTGAGCTATCCTCTATAGCTTAAGTGGTGATTCTAGACAAGTGCATGTTGGTTAGTCCAGAAATGTAAAACACAAGAGGGAAAAATGTATCATGAGAAAAGTTAAGAATCATTTTGGGATAATTTAGAATGAGTTATCAAAGTTCCATATTAGTGTAAAAAAATTTCTCAAAAAAGTAAGTTTCAAAAATATGCTTAGCTCAACAAACTAATTGATCAGTCTAGCCTACTAATCAACTGTTCTATAGACCAGTTGATTGGTTTGGTTGAGTAAAAACCCTTTAGCTAAAATGATGACCAAGTATCGATTCATGGAACCAATCGATCAATCTACCTAAAAACTTGCTTAATTTATTTTTCCAACCTTATTTCAAATCGAATGTTACCTCAAACCCAATCATAGTTCCAAATTAAAATCAAACACCACAAATGGAATAATTTCTCATTCAACACATTTATAAAAGATAGGGTATTACACCTATGCCTTTGAATAATTCAATTGGTATGCTTAATTAGCCTTGTATAAGTGTTAAAATAATCAAGGCATGATTGAGTTTTTTTTTTCCTATGATGGGTTGAAATATCTTATGAATATTTCTAAACTTTTCAAATTATTTAAATAATATCTTATTTTACATAGGATAAATGGTTGGCTGTAAAAATAGGAGAATATATAGGAAAAGTAATAATTGGGAGAATGATATATTGAAGTAAATGTATCCTAGTATGATCTTGGCATTACTTGTAAGGGTTAGATCCTATTTGGTCAGCTTGAGAATGTTTGTGGTGTATTATACCATTTATGTAGTATATATGTGGATTCAAGGGTTAAAACACCATAGAAGACCATCAAATGGTACATTGTAGCATTTGACTAGTTAGGGTTGTGATCCCCCCATATGTGTATGATTGAATTATGTTTAAAAGCTTGGTGTCAATGGCCTACACTTGGTGCAAATTTGGTAACAATTGTTTTGTTTGCTAAATCCACTTGCTTATTGGCTTGAGGATATCATGGGGTTGAAAAATGCAGTTTAATCCCCCATTCCTCGTGAAAATTTTGAAAACATAATAAAATGAGAAACATTGTTAATAATGATTTAATTAGGTACTTCAAATCGACATAAGGTGTTCTTCTATGTGAAGTTCTTGCCTTCTCAATCTTTGTATTGAGTGACAACTTTGGGTTTGACCCACTTGGTGAAGTAATCCATAAAAATGAGCATGTATTGTCTCTGACCAAATGCCATAGGCATCTTTTGCACTATATCCATCCTAATTTTATGAAGGGCCATGGAACATAGATGGGGTGAAACTATTCCAATGGTTTATGAATAGTTCGTGTGAAACTTTTCCATTTATCACATCTTCTCACATGATTAAAGTAGTCCTCATGCATTGTTGGCTAGTAATATCACAATTTTCTTCTTTACCACCACTACAATAACCCGCCACACTAGGTATTACTTGTAGAAAAAGCTAATGTTAATGAGCTTTTAGATTTTTTCATCGATAACCTTATTGCATTTTGGTCCAAAATTTCATCATTTTTTCTTTACTAAAGGTTATTTTAGGTTTGTATCACCCCAAATTTTACTACTTTAAACAAAATGTAAAAGTTAAACATAATGTGATTAGGTGTTACTATCATACTTAATATGAGCCTAGCTTCCATACCCTTCTTATATCAAGTACAAGTTAGAAACATTAACAAGTTAAATAAGATAATTAGAGAATAAGATGAATTTCATGAATCTAGATAAGAGTTTAGAGATAAAACTCTGAGTACAATATTAATCAAAATACAACAAAGGGAAAATATGGATCCAAGAGTCTATAAGATATTTATAAAAAAACTCTAGCTACTTGCTAGCTAAGATTTTACATGCAAACCCAACAATACAAATCACTCCTCTATAGTAAGTGAATAAACTCAACAAATTCATTAAGGTAGTCATAAAAAAAACTACACGTCAAAAATTGGGTCATCTGCTTGTGGGATTGAGCATTACCGATGAAACAAATAATCAATACTTGCATATGGAGTAAGGTAAGAATGCATATCACTAAATTAAGGCACATATAGTACATAAGGACATAATGAGATAAAACTATATGTGTACACTACATATGGCATGAGTTGACCTAAAAATTTAACTATTTAAAATTCATAAATTCATATCTATTTGATCATACAAACACATTTAATCAACACATTGATAACAGGAAACTGTTAGTAAAAATACTCTCCCATTTTCCCCATAGATGGGATCAAGGTAGTCAACCTCACTAATACTCTTAAGTCCAGATAAAACATTCAGGGCCTAATAATAATTCTCAAATATTTAAGTATGCATATCCCCTATGGGCCTGTAGATTAGACTAATAAGAGCATATTAGAGTCTTTTGGTTCTGATAAAACCAAGCAATCATTGCAATAATTTAAAACTTAGCCCTGACTCATGTGCTCTTACACTTTAAGTATTTATGTATTAGTAGTACATAACAAATATATTACTTGATTTTCTCAATGTCATTGTACATCAAATTTTATTACTAATAACTTATCATAAGGAAAATTGCTTAACAACTTTTAACAAGGATATCTTATTATTATGAACTCATTCCAACAATGGGGAGTATTTAAAATACATATAAATTCATCATAAGTAAATACATTGGACATGCTATGATTACATGAAGTAAAGGTAAGACATAAGAGAAGACAATAAGTATAAAAAAGAACATTTCACAAGTGAAAAAGAAATGATTCACAATTGTACCATAACTCCATCTATAAGGATTCCCAATTCACAAAATATAATAGAATATTCCAATATATTATTAATAATACCATATCCAAAATTTTTGACATGACTTTAACAATTCACACGTAAAATATCAATATTACCTTGTAGTCACTATTCCTAAATTAAGTCATTTTATTATAGTATTATACCTATGCTACTCCTCTTTGTCCTTAATGTTTCTCGTATCACACCTAACATTTTTACAACCCAAAAATTATTATACAACCTTATATTTTTAGGTATTATCCAAAAAGACACAAACTATCCCTAATTCACCTAAACACATCTAAACTTCTTATTTTCATAACTTAGGTCATACTCATCCAAATTCTAACATATTATATATCAAATTTAATGTAAATACCTCAAGAAATACAATGACATTATCATTTCCCAAAAAAAAAATATAAAGAGACCAAATTACCCTCAAGGCCAAAACACACACATAATCCATAAAATTATACAAGCTTCCAAATGTCACTAAAATTATACACAACCACTCTTACATTATTAGCCTCTCAAAATATAGTTATCTTTAATTAAGACAACTCACACAATCTCAAAATTCCATAAGACTGAGATCACCACAAGCTTAGAGCTACAAATCTTACAACCACAAAAATACTACATCAATTACAATATTTAAACACAATCAATTATACTCATCCATAAACTTATTAAATTAACATAATACACCAAAATGCTTGAGGATTTAGGGAAAAATCCTATCAAGGGATAAGTTATATGTAGTTCACATACAATTATAAAACTCATCAAATCATGAATTTACTAAGTAATACATGAACATAAATAAAAGTACGACTTAAACATGATTTCTCATACAAAACATGCTAACATTGAAACTCATAAAATTAACATAGAAAAAGTTAAACCCTAAACTAGAGACATATATCATTACCAAATGCTACTTTGGTTTCTAAGAAATAAATAGTTGAAAATACCTCTTTATGCACATTGATCACCTAAAAAAATATAAAATATAAGAATAAGATAAAAGAATTGTAGTGAGGGTTATAATAGAAGAAAAAAATATAAAAAGGGAGGAGAATACCCTTAAGGCTCAAAATTAAGGCTTAAAACAAGCTTGAACCATATATTTACTAATATATAAATTTAACTCTTTTTTTCTTAGAACAAGTACCACATAGTTAAGGTTTGCTGCCTCATCACCAAATTTGTAACAAGGTAATGGTGTATCTCTAATTATTAGAATGTTAATATATACTAGCCTACAATTTGCAGCCAAGATAAACCCATGAACTATCAGTGTTTCAATACTATAGGAGATGTGTACCCTTCCTTTCACCAAAATAATTGAGGGGTCATTATTTTCTAAGTCACATTTATGCAAACTCTACAAGATAAATATATAAGTATTGTTAATTATTAAGTTGACACTTAATGTATTGTATATATATCAATTCAGAGTTTTATTTGCTTTCTCCAGGAAGAGAAGAAAAATGTGTATCAACTTCACAACTATCTCTAACACTATTTACAATGGGTATATGAAGCAAGTAATGTAACACCTCCAAAGTTCACTACTGAAAATTTCGTTAATTAAAAGAAAATTAGCGGAAGCAAATTAATAAATCGTGAACTTTGTGGATATTACCGCCACACTTAGTACCAGACCGGTTCACTCCTACCGTTCCAGTACCAAGTGCTAAGGCTAAAAAGGTAAAATACAATTTTATGAGAAACTTAAGCATATTTAAATTAGAGAAGCGCAGTAAATAATTTATGAGAGTAAAATCCAACAACGGTGGTTACAAAATAACAAATACATTGAAGTTAAAAGAGACAAATTAAAACCCTATAATTTACCGGATAGTACCTTACGCTCTTTCCCGAGAGCCCACTTGAATAGCACCTGAATACGACCTGTAAGGGGTATTGCCCATTGAATAGATAGGGGCCCCATGAAGGGAACCCTTCAGTACTACACTACTGAGTAACCCTTTAAAAACGCACTTAAATACAGGCACGCAATGTAACACATGAAATACTACTGCATTCGTACATAACCATAGGTGTAAGCATGATATTCGGATCCATTTATTCACACATCCAACAATTCAATCAAATATTAATAGCGTATACATAATATTCACTTTTGTGCATTCGCATATTTAACAAGTCAACCAAATATTAATAGGCCATAATGAATAATCGATACTTTTCGGGCCTTAAGGCCATTACTCCATCATTAATCAATCATCTCAATGACTAGTATTTTTCCATAATTTATTCACATCCAAAGCAAATTTTATTGAGCTCGGGACTCCCACTATTCTGGCCGGTGGATCAGAATACACACACACACACACACACATATATCATCCAGAGTAAAATATCCTGGGCCACTATTATATCCGGTGGATCGGTACTCATAAACATCATCCAGGGCAAAACATCCTAGGCCACTATTATTTCCGGTGGATCGGTACTCATCATATAATTCAATTGGTCCCGACAAAACATCCTGGGCTCATTAATCTTTCACTTCAACGATTAGTATTTTCCCTTTTTATTCAGCACAACAATTCCATTTTATTTGCCTAGATAGGGAGATCAAGAACCCGGGACACAAAGGTACACCGGTCGCATTGGTGCGTAAAAGCAACTCAGTACCCTTCAACTAGTAACCGAGGGGCGCAAAAGTACCCTGGTCGTACTGGCGCATAAAGCTAACTAAGTACCCTACCGACAAGGACACCTAATCCTTAAGTATGCATACCCCCTAACTAGGTCCGTAGAGCTAGATAGAGTGGATATAGGGTCTGGCTGGGGCACAAAGGCACACCAGCAAATACCAAATAATCGTGGGCTAAACCACGTCTTTAGGGTAGCGACCCCTAAAGAGCCACCATTCCCGATCTCGAGGTCTTTCACTTTAAGTGTTAGCGTCTTAATTAAGGGTGATCACAAAAGCACAACAATCATATAATTATTCACTTTTAATCGTTCGGATTTCATCAGACATTTCTTATTCAAATGGTTGTCCAAGGTAACATGAAAGAATCGTTAAGGCCATCCTAAACTCATCTAATTCCGAATTAGAATTCCTTCTCGTGATACTTACTAATCATCAAATACTCTTACCTCGCTAATCAGCGTTATTTGAGTCATATTACAAAATTGCACAATCACAACAACATATTAGATACAAAGTACTCATTTAGCCCTTACTTCGATAATTACTAAGTCATCCCTTCCTTACTTGACAAATTACCACGTTACCCTCATTGTTACATAATTACCAAATTACCCCTTACTCGATTTAGGTTACTAAGTTATTTATCATACTTATTGGGTCACTAATCCCCCTTCATAATTATTAACCTTAATATACTTTCCATTTAGTTGGTTAGGTTACCACTTTGCCCTTTCTCCATTATTATAATTAATAAATTATCCTTGAGTTGGTCAAATTACCAAATTACCCTTCCTCATTATCCTAATTACCAAATTAACCCTTTATTTAGTTAATTACCAAATTACCATCTTCTATTATCAATTACCAAACTACCCTTCTTCATTGTCGAAATTACCAAATTACCCTTTGGTTGGTTAAATTACCAAATTACCCACATAATTACCATTTTACCCTTCTCCATTATTAAATTTACCAAATTACCCTTTGGTTATCTAAATTACCAAATTGCCCTTCTTAATTGTCATAATTACCAAACTACCCTACTCCATTGTCAAAATTACAAAAATACCATCTAGTCAGTTAAATTACCAAATTACTCCTCACATTTATCATATTTACCATTTTACCCTTCTCCATTATTACATTATCAAATTACGCTTTAGTTATTTAAATTATTACTTTACCCTTCTCAATTATTATAATTACCAAGTTACTCCTTTCCAATTTTTACTTTTACCCCTTTTATTTACAAAATTACCATATTACCCCTTTACTTTCAAAATTACCATTTTATCCCTTAACTTCCATAATTTACCATAACACCCTTTCACTTATAAGGTTACCATTTATCCTTAATTACTAAATTATTATTTTACCTCTTTTAATTTTCAAATTAACATTTTACCCTTTTAATATAAAATTACCATTTTGCCCTCTTCCTACAAAATTGCCAATTTACCATTTAATCACAAAATTACTATTTTACCCTTTATTCACAAAATTACCATTTTGTCCCTTTAATTATGAAATTACCATTTTACCCCTTACTTCCAAAATTACCAATTTGCCATTTTCATTTACAATTTATCACTTTACCCTTTCTACTTCCAAAATTACCATCTTATCCATTAATTCGAAAATTACCCTTTTACGCTTTAATTACAAAAATAACCACTTTGCCCTTGCCTCCAAAAATTACCATAATACCCTTTTTAATTAAAAGTTACCATTTTGCCCTTAGTACACCACTTATATTAAATTATTATTATTATTACTACATAAAATATTAATATTAACTCCTCATCCACCACTCTTATAATTAATATAACACTTATTAGCACCCATATATATATTAGGCCATATTCTTTTACAAGCTACATTAATAAAATCCCCTAAGGCTCACATAATATTAATCATGCATTAAGAATCATAATAGCATAATATAACATGGTTAATACTTAGCATTTTCATTAACAACCAAACTCTTATCCTAAATAATATTTCCATACATAGCAATAATCTATCATGCTTCTTTTTCGTCAATCAACACAAGAATCACATATATCATATTAAATAACACAAACTAAGTATAAGAATATATTAGAAATCCTAATGTGCTAACATACGTTGATCCATGCGTTTAAGTGGGATTTAACGATTACCTCAATTCCCGTAAAAAAAAACCTTACCGGTATTCCAGTTTAAGGTTCAAGCTTGATTTATCAAAACTAATACCTAAAAATAATTCAAGACTTATTACATTAGAAATTATGAAATCAAAATATAAGGCTTTAACAATTAATAGAATAATTAACTTAAAATATAATTATACCTTAAAATTATTAAACAAATAGATCAAGAAATGTAGAAACTCATGCTGCTAATGCAGCATGAGCTGCATGCAAAGAATTGGGGAGGAGGGGCTCAAAGGTGGTGGAAATAGGGAAGGATAAGTATTTTTGGGTTGGTGGTTTGGGGCTAAAAAAAGGATATGGTGGGGAAGGATTTGGGGCAAGGGAATGGTGTAGAAGTGTAGAGGGGGTGTAAGTGGTGGTCGGGGATGGGTTGACGGCGGCTAAAGGTGGCGGTGGCGGCGGCAGAGAGGCCGTGAAGAGGGGCTATCGAGAGGGGGTCGAGATGGAAGCTGGCGAGGAAGGAAAATGGGGAGGGAAAACGAGGGCCTGTGGGTGGTGGTTTCGGTCAAATGAGGATTGGGGTGGTAGAGGGGGTTGTAGGGATTATTGTGGTGGCTCAGGTGGCGGCGGAATGGCGGCGGATCGGGGCTGCACAGGGTGTTTGCCAGAAGGAATGGAAGGGAGAGAAAAAGAAAAGAGGAGGAAGAATGGGGCTGCGGGGTGGCTTGATGGGGGCTGTGATCGATCGGGAGTGAGGTAGAGGGTCGCAGGAGGTGGTGCAGGTGGTGGTTGAGGCGGCAGAAGCGGCGGAGCGGCGACGGTGAAACAAAAGCAGAGAGAGAGAGGGGAGGAGAAGAAAGGGAGAAAAGAAGGGGCTCGGGCAAGGTATAAGGCTCGAAAAAATCACGGAATGAGGTAGGGAAGGGGGAAGAAAAAGAAGATAAATAGAGAGGAGGGGATAGGGAGCACGAGGGTGGTGGTAGGTGGTAGGGAAATGGGAGTTGTAGGGAGAGGGAGAAGGGATGGTGACGATAGAGAGAGGGAGAGGGAGACAGGGATGGTGGGACCGATATGGCAGGAAAATGACGAGAAGGAGAGGGAGGGAGATAGGGAAGGTCAACGGGGGGTGAGGGAGTTGCAGGCGAGATGGCGTGGTTGGGATTCTCACCGTTGATGGAGGAAGAAGACAAAAGAAAGAAAGAAAGAAGAAGAAAGAAGAGTCGGGGGGTTGGGGTACTGGGCGCGAGCAGACCGGCCGAAGGAAAGAAGGGGCGGGCCGACCTGGTCGGGGAAGAAAGGAAAGAAAGAAGGGCGGCCGGGTGATGCAGGAAAGGCAAGGGGAGGAGGAAGAATGGGCCAGCGGCCCAGCGTAGGAGGGGAGGAGAAGTAGGCCAGCCAACTGGTGACCCAAAGAAGGAAAAGGAAGAAGAAAGAAAAGGGAAAAAGAAGAAAAAGGAGAAGGATAAAGGAAAAAAGGAAAAAAGAAAAAAAGAAAAGGAAAATGGGGTTAAATAAAATAGTTTAGTTTATGAAATAATAAAATATAATATTTTTGGGTAATAAATTTATTTAATAATTTAAATTAATATAATTAAAATATAAGGGTTTAAAAAAATAGGTTAATTTTAGTAAAATAAGGGTTTGAAAATTTATTTGAATAATAAGAGTGTGATAAAATAAAAAAATATTTATTTTAATTTATTAAATATTTATACCCAATTTTATTTACTCAAAATCCATAAAATAATTAAAATAAATAGATTTAAAAGCTAATTTATCCCAAATAAAATTTATTTATTAAAATATAGGCTTTTAAAAATTTGGGGGATTACATCACTACCCTCTTAAAGAAAAACCTCGTCCCCGAGGTTTACGCCTTAATGCTAGGGATTACAAAGAGGGATTCTAAGCTACTTGGGGTAACTACCCCCTTAAAGAGGAACTTACTTAACTAAGGAAAAAAAAACAGCTACACACAAAGTTAATAATACAAATAATCATGTGGGACCCGATGGACAGCTTGAAGAGGTTACATCATGAGCGATCGCTTGCTCATCTTCTTCGATTAACGAGGCTGAGCGGGTTGCTCCAAGTGCTTTATTCTTCCGAACCGATGGTTGTTGTGGCCTCGTGATTCCTTCATGGGCTGCGTTGTAGCATTCATAACTCCTATGCCTAAGCTGTCCACAGTCGTGGCATTGAACCAACTTTCCCATGCAGTCCTTATCGGGATGATCTCTTTTGCAATGCCGGCAATGGTAGTGCCGGGTTGGTCTCTTGCTAGCCTTGCCACCGGGAGTATTCTAAGTTTTTTTTACGTCGGACCTTAGATTGAGGTTGAGGTTGTACCCGCAAAATCTTGCTGCTAGGGAAATGATTCTTTTCTCTGGACTCGGCCTCTTCGCTCTTCCTCTTGCCTAGAATGGAGGATTTTTATTGGATCAAGGCATCGACGTTACATGCTCGCTCTTATACCGTACTCAGATCAAGAAAAATGTTGGCGCCCATCATGCTTCAGATGTTGAAGTGAAGTCCTTGCTCGAATTGAAAGACCTATGAAGCCTAGCTAGCTGCTATCCCGGGGGTGAACCTCAACAACTCTGTGAATCGTGTATAGTACTCTCGGACCGACAAGCTTCCCTACGTTAGCTCTATGAATTCTTTGAGTTTAGACCTCTTGAGACTTTCTGTGTAGAAACGTGTGCGAATGGCAGTCTTGAAGTCTTCCCAAGATTCTGGTCGTCCTCCTTGAGTTCGAAGGTCTTCCCACCAAGTGTCGGCTGATCCTCGAAGGAAGTACGCTGCGATGTTCATCTTTCACTCCTCAAGGCAGTTGAGTGCCTCAAATTTCCTATCGAAATCTCGTATCCAGTTCTCTAAGACCACAGGGTCTTCTTTCCCATCGTAGGTCAGGGGTTGGAGACACAAAACTCTATAGAGCCAATCCTCTCCAATACTCGTTGGATTTAAAGTAGCTTGAGGTTGAGGCACCGAGGAACGTTGAGCTAATCCCATGAGTACTTCGAACGCCCTCTCTAGATTGTTGACTTGCTCGTCTCGGTCCATCTTGAACTAGCTATAAAACAGAAACTTGTTAGGGAAGGTGCTATTTTCTCAAGCTTGGTGACCTAAGCCGAGGTCACTTAACCTACCCACACCCAACTCTCAGGACTAATCCGGTTTTTTCCAAAAAGAGAAAAATAGGAGGAAAACCTTATAAGAATCATTTATACATGGAACTTATGTGAAATACTTTGATACGAACTTGGAGTTTCTGCTTAAAATAATTAAGAACCGAGAATGATTTTCTACAAATACCTGATATCAATTCGTGGTACCAACTTGAAATATTAGAAATGGAAAAAGGTTTTCGAAACCAACTCTGAGTGTAAATGTTTTTAAATCAAGAAAAACTTTGTTAAACCAAAATTTTTTGAAATAAAGTGTGATACCAACTTGTATTATCAGGTTAAAAGGTTAAAATCGAAAGAGCTTGGTCGAAACCAGCTCTGATACCAACATGTAATATCCCCAAAGTTCACGGTTTATTAATTTGCTTTCACTAATTTTCTTTTAATTAACAACATTTTTCAGTAGTGAATTTGGGGGTGTTACAAATAATGTGCATCTAAATCAGATGGTTTAAACCCTTATGATTTGATGGATGCCAACTCTTTCTCCATTTTGGCCATCCATTTAAATGTTTGATTTAACTTTTGTGTTAGGAAAACCACTTGGTCATGGGTATTTTGAGGTCCATAGGATCCACCCCAAATGCTTGTTCTCGTAACCCCAAACCCAAGATTCCTATGTCTTCCTAGGTGTTCTTTAATTCCCATCATTTGAGACACGATGCTATATTGATCTAAATCCTCTACAACATTCGATGTTTCAAGTTCATGCTATAATATATAAATAAACATAATGTCATGATCTATTTGCTCTAAGAAAATAACTACGGTTAAGGATAGCTTCAAACTTACAATTCTTTTGGCAACGTTATGTACCTCTTCATTAATATATCCTTTTTTGTTGTTGCTCTAGTCTTCTCCCATAACATACCAATATTGATGGATGAGGTGCATGGATCCTTGTCCTAAGCTAGGAGTTGTAATTTCAGAAGAATACACAATTGTATTAGCAATATGATTAGAACAATTTAAATATTATATTGTAAACACATGAACCAAAAGGTCATATTAACTCTTCTTCTAGGTCTACATAGCCTTTTTGAGTTATATTATGGAGTTAAATATTTCCCTTTGTAATTTATTTTATTCTTGGAACTTTTCTCCTACATTACAAGGTAAATATATATGATCAGTTATTTAAATATCAAATTATATATTATTCATCAAAAAGGGTAATTGTTAGTCAGTAAATACCTTAAACTCCTTTGAACGATGATATGTAATGAACTGGTCCCAACTTTCTTGATCAATACACCCATAATGCTTGGGAGGATTCATGCATAAAGCACCATCCCTCTTTCTGTATATTTTTTTTTATTTTCCATATATTCCCAAATTATTCTTAGATATTCACCACAATGTCTAAGAAGCAACTTCTTCATCTCTTATAGGACGATGAAGACTCTCTACAAATTAAGACATAAATATATATATGCTAATGTCATTGTATTGAAATTAAAAACATGTAACAGATTAAAATATGAGAAACAAAGTAGATCATTTACCATCACTTCTTACCACATATGTTTCTTGTGAACTTTTGGAACCTACTTCCAAATGTTTTAGGATATTGGAACATGATTACGAGTCAAATATATTGATAAGTGTGACTTTTTCATCTTATTCCTAAGGTTTATAAGAGTTTTTACCTCTACTTTCAGTTGGAATTCTCCCTTTTTGTTCTTGTTATTGCCTTTGTGTTGTAAAAATTTGCAGGGTCTCAAGAAACAAAAAATCATGAAGGATGGAAAAAATAATAAGCTTATAGGGAGAATAAAGGAGAAAAAGTTAAATCGGAAAGAGATTTAGAGCTAAAATGTAAATTCTGAAATAAGATAAAAGCAAGAATGCATATTTAAAGTATATGGGCCTGCAATAAGTGTAATTGAGACAAGGAAAAAGTCTAAATTTGGAGAATCTTTCAACCTCAAAGTTTTATATCTTTTTAATAGCTTTCCAACGCATCCAAAATCATCTTAATAGAAGTTATGATGAAAAGGTTATGGTCAAAATACGTATTATTGTTAAAGCTGACACGGAAAACCCATCTTTATCAATACCCTAGGGATCCATGAGGCGGTAATATAAAAACTCTCATTCTAATATCTCAAGGCAGCCTCCACTCTCTCTCTTTTCTCTCTTCTCTATCCTCTTCCCCAATTCATCAAGATCTCTCGTAAATTAGAGACGGAGGTTCAAGGAGTTAAATTTTTGCAAAAATGTGTGAACATCAAGGGTATTATCTAATGATCTTTTCTCTATCTATGGAATCTCTTGTTGTTTTTAATATTCTTGCTATGAATTTGATGGGCTAGATCTTGTGATAAGGTGAAGGGGCATCTTCCCCGATCCTAATGTGTTGAATTATTGCATCCTTTTTTTATTCAATTCATAATCTATGTGTTGTGTTATTGATTGATTGATGGATTTATGAACCACAGCCGAGTTCTGATTTTCGGTGTGAGAAATACCGGTGCGATCAAGAGATAATCCAGTATTAGGCCAATAGCACAACGGGAGATTAAATTGTAGGTCGAGAGATGATCAATTTGACCTCTACAAAAATAAAGGAGGAAACTTTATGGACTTTAATGCATTACATTCTGTTAGACTCTAAGCTAGAGATAGTTAGGGCCATAGATATGTAATAGGGTGGTTGTGGCTTGAGAAAGTACAACACTTTCTATCCTTGCTGGCATGATTGATTATGATTGTTAAATTATTTTGTGATGTGATATTCGATTACATGTGAGGATCGGGGGCGATGAACCGGAACCTTAGCTCTTCTATTTATTTGAGTCACTTGAGTGTTATTTTCCTTTCTTTTTAGCTTAGTTAGTTATTTTAGTTATTGTAGCTTACAATTTATTATTGCATATCATCTCGTAGTCTAGACATAGCTAAGTTCTATCATTGTCCTAGTGGTCATTCACCAATCCCTGTGGGATCGACCTTGACTACTACTCTGACCCCATGCACTTGCGGGTAGGAACGTGTCAAGTTTTTGGTGCCGTTGCCAGGGATTGGCAGCGAGTGACATTAGGACTCAAGTAATTTATTGTGATCTAGACATTTATTTTTTCTTTTTTACATTATTTTTGTTGTGGTTGACTAATCTTGGGTGTAGGAGTGTTTGATTTAGTGCAGGTGCATTAGTGCATGACCCACGCTAGTGGGGGTGATCTAGTGTCACTTGATCTCAAGATTGAGAAGACCACCTCACATTTACGCAGGTCGCACACCACAAACATTGAAATGGAAACCAATCCTTCACCCCATGATGGATAAGTGCCACCACAAGGGCACATCCTACTCCAATAATAAGCTCCTATCATTCCTAGGTCGCTTCGGGACTATGCTACACCAAGCCTTGATGGCTCAACCTCAAGCATATGAAGATTGGACATACAAGCTAATAATTTCGGGATCAAGCCTGCCATTATCCACATGCTACAAACATCAATTCAATTTGGAGGTAACCTTAATGAAGATCCCCACTCCCATATTGCTAATTGTAGAAATTTATGACACTTTTAAGCTAAATGGTGTTTCTAATGATGCAATTGGGCTTCGATTGTTCCCTTTTTCTTTACGTTATAAGGCTAAGTGTTGGTTACACTCATTAGCCCTAGGGTTTATTACTACTTGGGACGATTTGATGAAGTCTCTCCTTTCTAGATATTTTCCACAGTCAAAAACTACAAAATTACGGAATGACATCACTACCTTTATGCAAAATAACCTTGAATCACTTTATGATGCATGGGAAAGGTTTAAGGATTTGCTTAGGAAGTGTCCACATCACAACCTACCTATGTGGCTTCAAATGCAAACTTTTTATAATGGTATCTCTGCTACTAACCGTTCTATGATAGATGCAGCTATAGGAGGTACCATTATGAACAAGACTCTAGAGCAGGTTTATGAGTTCATTGAGGAGCTAGCCTCGAATTCCCACCAATGGCACTCCGAACGTGCCCCAATACAAAGGACACTAGGAATTCACTCTTTAGATTCCATCACGGCATTAGAGGCTAAGATTGATTTTCTTGCTAAAAAATTTGACAAAATTGGTAGTACTTCTTGTATGCAGGTATAGGCTAATGCATCTATGTGTGAGTTATGTGGTGGATCACATTTAAGCATAGAATGTCAAGTTGGTAATCCTTTCCAACAATCTTATGATCAAGTGAACTACATGGGCAATAGTTATGGGAGACCGAACAATCCCTACTCCAATGTGTACAATCCTGGATGGAGAAACCATCCAAACTTCAGTTGGAGAAATGAAGTTCCTACAAAGCATTTGGGATTCACACAAAAACAACCAACACCTCTAGCTCCTTTACCACCCCAACAACCTCAATCTTCTTCCCTTGAAAATATGATGTCCAAGTTCATCACTCGCACTGAGAGCACCCTTCAAAAATATGATGCTCAAATTCAAGCTCATCTTCAGAAACAAGACGCCCGCCTCAAAAATCATGATGCATCCATCAAGAACCTAGAGGCACAGATTGGACACTTGCTAATGCCATTTCAGCAAGAGCACCTAACACTTTGCTTAGTGATACAATCATCAACCCCAAAGAGCAAATCAATGCAATAGCCTTGAGGAGTGGGAAACCACTACCTAAACCATACCCTCAAGAACCCAAGGAAGATAAGGAAAAAGCTCCTGAAGAGAAAGTGCCTGAATCACAACCTGAGACGATCCACACTTCACCTCAAGAGGTAAAGGCATATGTTCCCCCTCCTCCATTTCTAGGTAGGATTGTACAACGCAAGTTAGATGCTCAATTTGCAAAATTATTTTGATATGCTTAAGAAAGTGCACATTAACTTGCCTTTGCTTGACATTGCGAGACAGATGCCCAGTTATGGGAAGTTTCTAAAGGACATAATCACTCACAAGAGGAAACTAGATGAGTTTGAAATAGTAAGTTTGAATGAGGAATGCTCTGCAATCTTGCAAAAAAAAACTTCCTCCTAAGCTTAAGGATCCTGGAAGTTTCACTATCCCATGTGTAATTGGGGATCTAAAATTCGAGAAGGTATTGTGTGATCTTGGTGCTAGCATTAATTTGATGCCTTTCTCTGTTTTCAAGCGTCTAGGTCTAGGGGAACCAAAACCCACCAATATGTCCATTCAGTTGGCTGATCGATCTATCAAATATCCTAGGGGCATTATTGAAGACGTTTTAGTTAAAGTGGACAAATTTATCTTCCCTATTGATTTTGTTGTGCTAGATATGGAGGAAGACCACAAAGTCCCCCTAATTCTTGGTAGGACTTTCTTAGCAACATGACGTACTCTCATAGATGTCCAAGAGGGTAAGCTCATTCTTCATTTCCAAGGTGAAGAAGTCACTCTTAATGTATTTAAGAGCATGAAATACCCCTTTGATGATAACACTTGCTATTGTATTGATATCTTAGATAATGTAATTGATGATTGTTTTCAAGTAAGTGTTGTGTAGGATCCCCTAGAAAGGTGTTTGGTTCAACAAAGAGTGGGAGAATGAAGAGAAAGAAGAAGAGGTTGTCCAGTACTTGAACGCACATCCACCATATGCTCATCACACTATGGTCCCCTTATGAGGGCTAGAGAGGGCCAAGATTTCAAAATTGAAGTCATCTATTGAGGAACCTCCCACACTAGAGCTCAAGCCACTACCTCAGCATTTGAAATATGCATTTCTTGGTCATAATGATACACTTCCCATCATTATTTCTTCATCTTTGACTAATTTGCAGGAAGAAAAATTGATGAGAGTGCTTAAGGGAGGAAAGAAGGCCTTCGGATGAACCATTACTGATATTAGAGGGATTAGCCCTTCCATGCACAAAATTCTCATGGAAGACAACCACAAGAAAGTGATCCAACCTCAAAGGTGATTGAACCGAACAATGCAAGAGGTGGTGAAGAAGGAGGTAATTAAGCTATTAGATGTAGGTATGATCTATCCAATCTCTGATAACTCTTGGGTTAGTCCTGTCCAAGTGGTTCCCAAGAAAGGGGGAATCACAGTAGTCAAGAATGATAATAACGAATTGGTGCCTACTAGAACTGTTACAAGTTGGCGTGTCTGCATTGATTTTAGAAAGCTGAATGATGCCACTATAAAATACCACTTCCCCATTCCCTTCATTGAACAAATGCTTGAACGCTTGGCGGGGCATGACTATTATTGCTTTCTTGATGGGTATTCTGGTTATATGCAAATACCTATTTCCCTTGAGGACCAAGAGAAGACTACCTTTACTTGTCCTTATGGCACCTTCACATATAGATGGATGCCATTTGGTCTTTGTAATGCCCCAGCCACATTTCAAAGATGTATGATGGCTTTGTTTCATGATATGATTGAAAAATTTATGGAAATTTTTATGGATGATTTTTTGGTCTTTGGGTCGTCATTTGATGCATGCTTAAATAATCTTGAGCTTGTTCTTAAGCGTTGTGAGGATACAAATTTGGTTTTAAATTGGGAAAAGTGTCATTGATGGTCCAGGAAGGAATATTTTTTTGGAATAAGATTTCATGCAAAGGGATAGAGGTAAACAAAGCCAAAATTAAAGTCATGGAGAATTTGCCACCCCTACATATGTTAAAGATATACGTAGTTTCCTTGGTCATGCAGGTTTCTATAGACGCTTCATTAAATATTTTTTAAAAAATTCAAAACCTCTTTGTGATCTGTTGGCTAAAGATGTGCCCTTTCACTTTTCTGATGCGTGTCTGGTTACCTTTAACACTTTAAAGGCAAAACTTGTGGATGCTCCGATTATTGTTACTCTTGACTGGAATTTACCTTTCGAGATTATGTGTGATGCTAGTAATGTTGCTATAGGAGGAGTCTTGGGGCAGTGTAAGGACAAAAATTTTCATACTATCTATTATGCTAGCAAGACTTTGAATTCAGCACAAATAAATTATGCAACAACTGAAAAAGAATTGCTAGCTTTGGTTTTCTCCTTTGACAAGTTCCGTTCTTATCTATTGCTTAACAAGGTCATTGTATATATTAACTATGTCGCCTTGAAGTATCTTTTTGTTAAGTAGGATGCAAAGCCCAGAATCATTCTGTGGATTTTATTATTGCAAGAGTTCGAGTTGGAAATCAGGGATAGGAAAGGTAGTGAGAATCAAGTAGTTGATCATCTTTCTCGTTTACCCTCTACCTACGAGGCCAATTAAGAACCTACACCTATTCAAGATGTATTTCCCGATGAGACACTCTACGTTGTTACAAATCATCCTTATTATGTTGATATTGCGGACTATCTTGTAAGTGGAATCTTACCCAATGATCTTTCCTTTCATAAAAGGAAGAAGTTCTTACATGATCTGAGGTATTAATTTTGGGATGATCCCTACCTCTCTAGGATTTGTGCTGATCATGTCATTAGAAGATGCATCCCTAAGCATGAAATGCATTCTATACTATCTCATTGTCATAGTAAAGAGTGTGGTGGACATTTCGGCCCCACCAAAATGGCTGCAAAAGTCTTGCAATGTGGATTCTATTGACCTACCTTATATCATGATGCATACTCCTTTGCTAAGACTTGTGATAGGTGTCAAAGAATGGGAAATATTTCTAGAAAACAAGAGATGCCCCTCACAAACATTCTTGTAGTGGAGTTATTCAATGTTTGGGGAATCGATTTTATGGGACCATTTCCTAAGTCTATGCCGAATGAATATATTCTTGTGGCAATTGATTATGTATCTAAGTGGGTAGAGGCTATAGCCACTCCCACAAATGATGCAAAAGTCATCACCAAATTTTTGAAAAAGAATATCTTTTCAAGGTTCAGGACACTTAAGACTATCATTAGTGATGGGGGTTCTCATTTTTGCAATAGAGCATTTAATGCTCTTTTGAGTAAGTATGGAGTTAACCATAAGGTTTCTACCCCATACCATCCTCAAACTAGCGGTCAAGTGGAGGTGTCAAACCATGAGCTTAAGAGAATTCTTGAGAAAACGGTTAACTCTTCAGAAAGGATTGGTCCTTGAAACTTGACGATGTTCTATGGGCTTACAGAATAGCTTTTAAAACTCCCATTGGAATGTCCCCTTATAATCTTGTTTTCAGAAAATATTGTCATCTCCCTGTAGAACTTGAGCATAAATCATTTTGGGCTACCCGTCTCCTTAACTTTGATATACAAGCTTCAAGTGAGAAGAGGCTCCTTCAATTGAATGAACTCGATGAATTCCGGCTTAAGGCATATGAGAGTGCTAGGCTATACAAGGAGCGCATGGAAAGGATTCAAGATCAACGCATCACCAAACAAGAATTTGAAGTGGGGCAACCAGTGCTTCTATTTAATTCTCGTTTGCGATGGTTCCTTAGAAAGCTTAGATCCCGATGGTCTGGACCATTCACAATCAGACAAGTTTTTCCATCCAGAGCAGTCAAAATCTCTAGCCTCGATAAAGAACCATTCAAAATGAATGGGCAAAGGTTGAAGGTGTATGAAGGTGGTGAGGTTGCAGCCCTCAAAACCACCATTCTTCTGGATGATCCTAAGTGAAGCGAGAAAGTCAAGCTAATGACTATAAACAAGCGCTTCTTGGCAGGCAACCCAATTTTTTTATTCTATTTAATTAATTTATTTTTCTTATTTTGGTTTGCTTGGTTTGTTTGCTCTTCGTTTCCTTATGGATTTTTTCTTCCTCTTTTCTTTTGTGCTTCTTATTTCACATTGAGGACAATGTGATTCATAAGCATGGGGGAGAAGATGGCCTATCCTTGTCATTTGGTTAGTATTCTTTTCTTCCCTATTTTATTTTGATGAGTGTTGCTATCTTTTTCCTTGGTTATTTCTTTTGGATATTTATCTAAAAAAAGCAAAACAAACAAAGAAAAGAAAAGAAAATGACCGTTCATTGATGATATTAAAGAGTATGTTTTGTCTTACAATGGCATGAGTGTTTAGTTTGGTGTGATAAGACCCTTTAAATCATTTTTTGAAAATGTATTTCTATGTGCTTAAATGTTTTGGTTGCATTGTTATGATACAAGTGTAATTGTGTTTGAGAAATTTAGGGTTATGCATGCCTTAACATTCTTGTGGTATTGTAGTTTGACTTATGCTGATTTACTCTTTGCCAAAAGGTGTTAGAATTAGATAATTTTGGACCTAGTGAGACTTTCAGCCTTTAGACTGATACATCACTATAGTCTCTTATTTTTTCTTTTGTGTGTGTCTCCCACCATGACTTGGGAAACTATAACTTGTAATGGTTTTCTTCAAAGCCACATATGACTTAGATGTGCATTAAAATGATAGAGGCACTTGATTTTTTTGTCATAACCTACATTAGCCAAATATCTTGACCTTCAAATTTTATCCTTTACTAACCCCGTTGTACTTATGGCCATTTTTCTTGATCTAACCACACATGTAACCCAATTTCCTTTATCCCTCCCTAAGTCTAGAATCAATGGTTGTTGTGCAATTTAAAAAAAGAAGAAGAAGTTGGGAGTATGATGTAATCTAATCATAGGGGAGGTGTGAAAGAGTAAATGGTTGTGTATGATGAAAAGCAAATCGATATATCTCTTATAAAAAATAAGAAGAAGATGAAGAAGAAGAAGAATCAATAAGAAGTTTGGGGTGCTTGTGTTTCATGATGAAAAGTTGGGATGGTAAAATAGATGTTATTAAAAAAACCATATCTCATTGGTACTAGACTTTTAAATCCACTTCCAAAAAAAAATTCCGTCCTAACCTTTTACCCCATGGCCCTATTATAACCCTAATAAGACCTCTTGATTTTTGTGTGTTCTAAGTCTTTCTAGTGGTGGAGAATAAAAAAGCATTCCAAGCATATGGATGATCTTGATCATGAGTGAGAGGACTAGAGCGTAACCTTCAAATAAAATAAAACACATGAGAGGTGTGTCCATGAGACCTAAAGTGATAATTCTAATTCGAAACTTTGAGGGATGAGTGAGTTGGTATATGGTTGCCTGTTGTCCACTGTTGGATGTCCTTTGTTGCATGGTAGGTCCCTAGAGCTCGATAGCACGGTTAAATTTCTCACATGCGGGGGCAACCTAAATATCTTTCGAAAAAGGATTTTGAGCTTTTAATTGTTATATTTTTGGGTCTTATTGCACCTTACTTGACTCTTGTGCTATTAAAGGGCTAAACACTCTTTTCTGAGAAAGGGATCCTACTACTTTTCTTTTTCCTTATGTTGGGTTTCTTGTATTACTTTTCTTGGAGATAAGCAAATGTTTAAGCATAGGGGAGTTGATAAGTGTGACTTTTGCATCTTATTCCTAAGGTTTATAAGAGTTTTTACCTCTAATTTTAGTTGGAATTCTCCCTTTTTGTTCTTGTTACTGCCTTTGTGTTGGGAAAATTTGCAGGGTCTCAAGCAACAAAAAAATCATGAAGGATGGAAAAAATAATAAGCTTATAGGGAGAATAAAGGAGAAAAAAGGAGCAAAGAGGAACAAAAGTTAAATCGGAAAGAGATTTAGAGCTAAAATATAAATTCTAGAATAAAAGGAAAGTAAGAATGCATATTTAAAGTATATGGGCTTGAAAGAAATGGAATTGAGACCAGGAAAAAGTCTGAATTTGGAGAAGCTTTCAACATTAAAGTTATATATCTTCTTAATAGATTTCCACTTCAACCAAAATCAGACTATTAGGAGTTATGATGAAAACGTTATGGTCAAAATATACATCATTGTTAAAGCTGACATGGGAAGCCCATCTTTATCAATACCCTAGGGATCCATGAGGCGGTAATATAAAAAATCTCATTCTAATATCTCAAGGCAGCCTCCACTCCCTCTCTTTTCTCTCTTCTCTATCCTCTTCCCCAATTCATCAAGATCTCTCTTGTAAATTAGAGACCGAGGTTCAAGGAGTTAAAATTTTGCAAGAATTTGTGAACATCAAGGGTATTATCTAATGATCTTTTCTCTATCTATGGAATCTCTTGTTGTTTTTAATATTCTTGCTATGAATTTGATGGGCTATATCTTGTGCTAAGGTGAAGGGGAAATTTCCCCGATCCTAATGTGTTGAATTATTGCATCCTTTTTTATTCAATTCATAATCTATGTGTTGTGTTATTGATTGATTGATGGATTTATGAACCACGGCCGGGTTCTGATTTTCGGTGTGGGAAATATCGGTGAGATCGAGAGATAATCCAGTATTAGACCCAATAGCCCAATGGGAGATTAAATTGTAGGTCGAGAGACGATCAATTTGACCTCTACAACAATAAAGGAGGAAACTTTATGGACTTTAATGCATTACATTCTATTAGACTCTAAGCTAGAGATAGTTAGGGCCATAGATATGTAATAGGGTGGTTGTGGCTTGAGAAAGCACAACACTTTCTATCCTTGTTGGCATGATTGATTATGACTTTTGAATTATTTTGTGATGTGATATTCGATTACATGTGAGGATTGGGGGCGATGAACCGGAACCCTAGTTCTTCTATTTATTTGAGTCACTTGAGTGTTATTTTCCTTTCATTTTAGCTTAGTTAGTTATTTTAGTTATTTTAGCTTACAATTTATTATTTCATATCATCTCATAGTCTAGACATAGATAAGTTCTATCATTGTCCTAGTGGTCATTCACCAATCCCTGTGGGATCGACCTTGACTACTACTTTGACCCCGTGTACTTGAGGGTAGGAACGTGTCATGTATGTAAAAAAACATGCTACCATACTCACCAATGGGAATATTATACTTATTTCAACTCAATGGCACTTGTTCTCCTCTTTTCCTCATGTCTATAATGGTTCTCTCTTTTATTCTTCATCGCTAGAGTCTCTATCACTGGCTTACTTCATCATATCTTTGTGGAATTTGAATGTATAAATTGTTATAATGTATGTTGTGAATAAAGATATACAAAATAAAATGTCAAGCAAAAAGTTCATATGTATTAATGATATAAAAAACACAATAATCATATGTAGTAATGATACGTCAAACACGTGTTATAATATTATTACCCTCATTGCCTTCTTTTCCTTCCTTTTTTCTTCCCTCCTTTTTGAATGATTTCATGATATGATACATATATTACTTCACGATGATCATCCCTTACATATATTTCCTCCTTAATAATGTCATTGTGATCATCTATTAATAATTGAGTGCTTGCATTGCTTTGGCACACTCTTTATCCCAATTAACATCATTTTCATCATCACAATCATTCATCGTTCTTTTTTTTACACCTAAAACCATAGAACATCTTGTATTGGAAAGATTGGAGACAGAAAACTTGTGTTGCTTGATATGCCAAGATGAATGAGTCTTGTTTATGCCTTATCCTATTGATATCTACTAATGTGAACTCATATTCATATCTAACCCCATGTCTTTTATTAACCCATCTACACCAAAAAATAGGTACTTCAAACACAGTTTAACCTAGATCTCAAATTTGTTTGATAACACCATAATAATTCATATTTGCATATGTTGGATTCTTCTCCTTCGTACTAGCAATATACATTACCTCAACCACTAAATTCACTCCACTATTTTGCATTATACTCCTCTCATCTTGTCATTTCATGTAAGAAGTATTTATTTTGATAGCATAACTAGCATATGAGAAGACTTCATATATGGTCATTTGGGATAACCAATGAAGGGTTGTAGAAATAGATGTTGGGGAATTTCTGATGAACGAAATGATTTAATCTCTTAGCTAATGTATGAAGGAAAGATTATTTCTATCAATTACCCACTTCTCAGTCTTTGATGGATTTTTAATCCTCAAAGAATGCATATAGTCTTCAACATATAGCTAAACATCATCACTATTATGTAATACATAGAGGTGTGCTTTACAGAGTATTTTAGGGTCTACTTGCCCAAATTATTTACCCCTAATACATTTTCCTAACACTTTTCATGCACGCTAAGAATTAGGAATATGGTATGTGCTCAATTCAACAATACTTCATAGGATAATAAAATAAAGGCAACACAACACAATCGTGCAAGTATACACAGTCGATGCAAGTAATAGAGTGATTGTTGAATATCTTTCCCTCAAGGAATCAAATGAAATGCGGCTTACTAAAGTTAATTTTACTACATAATTTCACTATGCTGCAAAGTATTTGTAGGTAGATAATGAAAATGAAACAAAGTAAATAAGCACTAAGAGTTTGCCAATATCAACATGAGATAGATAAGAAGGAAATCAAAAGATAGAGTCCTTGGAGGGAGATTTCTTAGCACCAAATGCATACACCCTATGAAAATTTATAGCCTTTCAAGCTCAGAAGATATTAATCCTTCTAGACTCATCGGACTTCACTCAATCGTGAATTATACTCTAAGGCCATCTCTATCACAGTTCATGGGCCATAACAATGTCAAGTAGTGAGTTTTAGAGGATTAATGGCAAGGTTACATCACCTTTCAGTGCTAACCCAATCACCATTTTTCATCCTTAGTTCTGTTCACTATGACAATTGATACAGAAGTCATGGAGTGCTTAATGAGTCCAACATTCAACACATCAACAAATGAATGCTTAATGAAATAAAATATCATATAAACCAAACATAGCTATAATGTCACAAATTACAACTGAAAGGTTCAATCGGTCCACCCTCTAACAATGGAGCTTAGCTAATGCAAGATTTCTTTAAACCACTAAAATAAAATAGTGTAGATAATGAAATTAATTGAATGAGCTGATCATGATAATCCAACCCCTATCTAGCGTAATCTCTCCTTTTTCTTCTTCCTCACTCAATATAGCTTGCTGAAATTCTTCAACTTCCACCTATCTTCTCTTCTAATCTCTAGTTATTGTGTTCTTTTTGTCCCCAATTTCTTCTTTTTGATCTATTGGGTATTTATAGAGTACAAAATGTGTAGGTTAGGATAGGTTCCATCTTGTGCTACATCTGGTGGCTGCACCCTATGCCATGGGTTATTCATTTTTGTCAACGTTGAAGAATATTGATGGTGACATGGGTAGTGAATTCTGTAGGGTATGAATTCTATAGTATTGGTAGAATATGAATGTCGTTGGACTCTACTGATTTGCAGCTTCTCCTCATACCGCCCCTACGCATGGCTGACCATTGAGTGAGTAAAGGCATTAAGTTTGTAAGTTGACATGAGAGTGCAAGTATTATCATTTCATAGGATATTAAGGCTCTTTTAGATTAAATTCATGTGATTCATGTGAGATCTCAAAGGTGAAAATATTATTAGGAAACACACCCGACAACTTCCACATGTGGAAAAAATCATACATATAATGATACTCATAAGATCCTTTAATCCGCACAAATCAAATTATATCAATTCCCCTAGACTCAAGCATTAATCGTCTCAAGCAACTATATGACAACATAATTAGATGTCCATAAGTATTATAGAAATAATGAAGCAATTCTTAGCCATCAATCTTGTTAATCCATAAAGTTTAAAAAGTTGAAAATTACCTTCATATATATGAAGTATACTAAATAGGTTAGCATTGTGCATCTGTGGTAGGAAATTCTTAGGGTTTCTCTTTATGTCACCCTATTAGACCTTAGAGGATCGTTAAGTAAATTTCTAAACTAGACATCCTTCTCTAGATTTTATTAGTTGACCTGATTATCTTGCAAAGTTTTTTTAATCTCAACAAAATGAGATGATGTTTAAATTAGGCTTCCTGAGATTTCTAGGATATTTTGATGCTAGTGTACATCTGGTTCTCAAACAAGTACCCCAGTTACTCCATCCTAACACCAGTTGTAGAAGTGTTCATGCTCCATATGTTTGAATGCTAATAGTTTTAACAAGTTTTGGGGGTGTTACAGGAGGTTATGTAGAGTAGAATAGAAAGAAGAGAAAAAATTGTAAGTTTGAAAGATGAAGGGTGGTGTTTTTTTTTGGTAATTAATTAAGATTTATTACCAAAAGAAAGTAGTTCAAACGATTCACAAACAAGAACAAGAGGGGCATACCCCTAAAAACTCAAACAATCCATCTATCTAGACTTTTTAGATACTTGGTAACATGAATATTCCTAACATCATTGAATCTAATAAATGTTTCAGAAATAATCTGCTTGATAATGGCCGCAGGATTCCTTTGCATAAGCTGGAAAGTCACCTTCTTGCGATTGATCCAAATGTGATAGAGAAGGGTGGTGTTATTTGGGATAAAATAATAGTAATAGTAATAGTAGTAGTAATGACATGATTTTAAAAGTTTACGTTTGAAAAAGAAATAATTTTTTTGATTCTAATTATATAAAAGTACTTTAATATGTTTAGGGTATTTTTTTGTGACTTATGAAGTACTCACTCTCTCCCATACATGGCTTTAAAAGATTTGGAATTTTATTAAAATTAATAAAGTAGTCAAATAAATATTAAATATATGTGTGTATATGTAACATCCCAAAATTCACTACTTTTTTTTTAAAGCGGAAGAATTTAAATTAATACCCGTGAATTCTGGGGATGTTACCGCCACACTTAGTACCAAACCGGTTCTCTCCGACCGTTTCAGTACCAAGTGCTAAGGCTAAGAAAAGATTAACAATCAATTATAAAATTAAGACAAACTAAATTTCAAATAATCATTAAACAGTTGTAAAACAAAATCAGAGTACACATCAAGAATTATAATTCATTTCCAAAAGAGAATTAAACTTACAACCGATAAAAGGTTTAATTGAAATACTTAATGCACGGAAATAAATCAAAAAGGATAAATGTGATACAAAAGAAATACACAAAGAAATAAATCGCATAAAGAGATAATATGGCCACATCACTCTCTCGAACTTTGAGCCAAAACATGCTCAACACTCAGCCCCGCCGGATGTCTCGCCCACCTGCACAAATTATAAAGGCCTACTACTCATGGGAATGAGCATCACCCATAAAACGGGTGATCAATACGCTACGTACCGAGTAAGGTAACCGAGCACTAAGGCCAACACATAATAACACATAAAGAATGCAGAATAATAATAAAGTATAAGACCAACATGAGAACATAATGCATATGACCATTTAGGTAAAACTATAAAGGCCCAATTATAGTCCAATTCAATTACTTAATTAATCTTTGATCAGAAGTCGATTCACACCATACTTTTTATCAAATCCATGCGAGTACGGAAGCCCCCACTATTATAGCCGGTGGATCGGAGGCACATAGGGTATCATACCCTAACCACTATTATAGCCGGTGGATCGGAGACACATAGGACTACGCGTCCTAACCACTATTCCTAACCGGTGGATCAGTTGGCCCCAACTCGCCTGGTGTTCCACTGTAAGTAATTAGTATCTTTTAAGTGCTTTAACAAAACTCTGGTTTGTGATCATTGAGCTTGGGAACCCCCACTATTATAATCGGTGGATCGGTCACACATAGGACATCATGTCCTAACCACTATTATAACCGGTGGATCGGTCACACATAGGATAAAAACCCTAACCACTATTCCAAAATCGGTGGATCGGTTGGTCCCGTCTTAACGATACTCCACTTTAATTAATTAATATCTTAATTATCTTATTCACAAGCTTTCATTCTGGACATGCATGAATCGTTCTCTTTACACTTCACACATCACAAATCATAAATTTCACAATCATAATTACACTTTAATCACCAAATACACATGATACACAAAAACCCTAAGCAGCCACAACAAACCTTAATTAACAACAACAAACCATAGTTAACCACTCCAAATCCTATTTAACCATAACAACCATAATTAGCCATTCCACACCTTAGTTAATCACAACAAACCACAATTATCCACTCCAACCCTAGTTAATCACAACAACCTGTAGTTAATCACCCCAAACCCTAATTCAATCTCCTCTATACCCTTATAATGATCCACATACTATTTTCCATCTAAAGTGTTCAACCACCCAAACAACGCTTACATTACCATCCTCACATCCCAAATCAACCTTTCATACGTAAATTTCACTCCCATGCAGACTTTACACGTCCCATGCAAAACCTTAACTCTACCATGCAAACCCTAATACCACCATGCAACCATTAATACCACCATGCAACCCTAACACCACCAAGAAACCATAGAAAACCCAAAGATTTGTCCATATAATACAATTGATTAGATTCTCCCATTCATAACCACAAATTAGATTCTTCCATATAAGACCATAAGTTAGATTCTTCCACATAAAATCATAAATTAGAATCTCCTATATAAAACCATAAATCATATTCTCCCCTTTAACACCATAAATTGAATTCTCCATACAAAACCATAAGTTATATTTCCCCATATAAAACCATAAACTATATTCTCCCACACAAAACCATACAAATCATAAATCAGATTCTCCCACACGAAACCCTAAAATTCTCCGTTTTATTCTTCCACTCATGAATCATTAAAATAATTAGGTCAACTCACCTCTCTTGGTCAACCTCTTTCCCCATCCTCCTTTTTCATTTGTTCTCCCTACACAAACCCCATCAACATCCTCACATGCATGTCTTTTAGGGTCACAACACATATCATCACATATACATAATACATATGCCATGAAAATACATAAAAACATACTTCAACTCCACATCATACCACATACGACATAATTAATAAAGATAAACATAGGATACATAGCATATAAAATCACATAATGCATATAAACACACAAAAGGCCTTAGTAATACCCTTACCTGAAACGACACCGGTCTTGGAGCACGCTCCTACGCCTCCTTAAGGCTTTGACCAAACAATAACATACTAATAGAAATAACATTAACAAAATTCTAACTTTGCTAAAGATATAGAAATAAGAGAAATAACATTAACAAAATTCTAACTTTGCTAAAGATATAGAAATAATAGAAATATTATAAAAGTTGATAATATAGGGTAAAGTAAATAATAATAATGATACTAAAAATAGTATCAATGAGAATATAAATAAGAATAATAATAATAGTAACAATAATACTAATAATAAGGGTATTATTCAAAAACAAAGTAAAATGAAGGCTTCAGCCCCTTTACAATAATAATAATAATAATAATAATAATAATAATAATAACATTAGTGGAATAAATAACAAATTTAATAATAATAATAATAATGAAATAGTAAAAATAATACTAATAACAATAACAACAACAACAACAACAACAACAACAACAAAAACAACAACAACAACAACAACAACAACAACAATAACAACAACAATAATAATAATAATAATAATCACAACAACAACAACAATAATAATAATAATAAAACTAATAGTAAAGAAGTTGTAATATTAAAAAAGAAATAATTATAATAGTAATTTGAAATAGTAATAATAAAAATTAATTATAATTATAATAATAATAATAATATATTAATATTAATAATAGTAATAATAGAAATAATAAGAAGAATAAAAATAAAATCGAATTAGAAATACAATAGGGCTTCAGCCCTCAACATAAATAATAATAAAAATATTAATACTAATAATAATAATACATATTAAAAATATAAATATTATTAATAATATTAATAGTATTTATATGCAAATAATTGAAATTAAATAATTTAAGGGTTATAAAAATAGGGAAAAAGGTTGAGAGGGTCTAGGGTTCAACCTTAGGCTAGTGGGGATAGGCGCCACCGGCGGTGGTACACGGCGGCGCCAGCGGTGGCCAGAAAAAGAGAAGAGAGAGGGGAAAGTTGGATGCTGGAAAAAAGATAGGGAGAATTAAGGTGGGAGTGGAGGTGTTTAGGGTTGCCCAAAAGGAGGGGGACATAATAGAGGTGGTGGCGTTGCCTAAGGTGGCAGTGCACGGCGGCGGTGGGTGGTGGCCGAATGGGAGAGAAGAAGAAAGAGAGAGGATGAGAGGGAGAAAGAGGAAAAGAGAGGTAGGGGAAGGTAGAGGAGGGTCTGTAGAATAATTTGGGAGGTGAAGGGAGCGGTGGAAGCTGCGGAAGAGGTGGCTAATGGTGGTTCGAAGGGTGGCGGAGGCAAAAAAATAGGTTGTTCGGGAAGGCTACTTCGCACAGACGAGGTGGCTTTTGCAGGAAGAATCGAGGGCTATAAATGATTTGGTTAGCTAGAGGAAGGTGCAAGGAAGATTTTGGTGGCCAGAGATGGTGGCTAAGTTGGTCGAAGGCGGCAGAAGGGGCGTCTAAAGTAGCGGCGGCGACAAGGGATGATTTCTGGGTAAGAAATCAAAGGCTCGATATAGGGTCATTATGGGAGGTATTTATAGGGTTAGAAGGGAGGCTAGGGCTCTGTGGCTCGGTGAGAGAGTTGGGCAAGTAGGGTTATGGTCACCGGCGGAGTCCCGTGGCCGGTGGTAGCAAATCTCGGGCAGGGGAATGCGTAGGAGAGAGAGAGAGAGGATCGTGCGATAATAGGGAGAGTTGGGTTGGTCCATGCAGTCGCTGAAACAGGGGGAAGAGAAAGGGAGGAAAAGATCGGTCAAATCGGGCTAGATCGCCGGCGAAAAACTAGGACGTGGTGGCGGCGACTAGTTGCAGGTCGGCGTCAAACGGGGCTGGGGAAGAAGAAGATGGGGGGGGGGTAGACGATTTGGGAAAAGAAGAGAAAAGAAAGGGAGATGGGCGAACCGAGCGCCACGAGGGGAAGGGTGCGTTAAATGAAACGCGGCGTTTAGGACTTAATAATCATAAAACGCAGCGCTGATAAGGGAGGAAGAAGGGTGCGCGGCGCGGGTTGGGCCGGAGGAAAGGAAGAAGGGGAACTGGGCCAGTCGGCTGGCCCAGTTCGGCGAGGAGAAAAAGGAAAAACAAAGAAAAACAAAGAAAACGAAAGAAAGAAAAAGGAAAAAGGAAAAAAAAGAAGAGAAAAATAGTGGGTTGGCTTAATTAAATTAATTAGGATATTTGGGTTATTTAAAAATAATAATATTTAAATAAAATAATATTTAAATCCCTTTTTTTAGGCTAAATTAGGATTTTTAAAAGATTTTCCATAAATTCTATTTTAATTAGCAAAACACCCTAAATTTATCCAATTAAATTATTTATAAAATTAATATTAATTTGAAACTATTTTCTCCTTCTTATTTTAAATAAAATAATTTATTTAATTAATTTTTAAATAAAATCCTTAATTAGGTAAAATAACCAAATACCTCCTAATTAAAATACTTATAAATTTATTCTTAATTCTCCCTAATTAAATTCCTTTTATTTTAATAAAAATAATTTATTTAATAAAATTTTACAATAAAATCTTATTTAAATATAATTTTTAAAATTAGAAATTTTCGGGGCATTTCAGTATATAAACAAAGTTACCTCTAAAATTTTCGATAAAAACTTTTCCTCCCAAATTCTATGTTCCTGAGTACCCAACAACTAGTGATAACAATAATAAATACAAGCCACTTAATGCAACTATTAGATGCTAGATTATTAATAATTATAATCCTTGGCTGTTAAATGTAATGGCCAATTAATTAAAATAAAATAAAATATGTAGTGATTTACTAGGCACTAATTAGATAAATACTTTAGTAAGTTATATATATATATATATATATATATATATATATATATATATTCCTTTAAGATTTCTAACTCAAACTTTCTCTCCCAATTCTATGTTTTTGAATTTTCAACCGTAAGTAATAATAATAATAATAATAATAATAATAATAATAATAATAATAATAATAAATACAAGTCACTTATTGCAACAATTAAATGCTAGGTCATAAATAATTATAATCCTCTCATTGGCCATTAAATGTAATGTTCAAATAATTAAAATAATAAAATATGTAGTAATTTACTAGCTATTGATTGGATAAATATTTTAGTTAACTATATACTTGAGTAAAAATAAAAATATATGTAATTATAGAATTAATGATACATTACCTCTATATAAAATTAGATTGATTTTGGCTACATAAATATACATTATTTAGATAATGAAATAAAACTTGTATATTATCTTTTCTCTTTTATATAAAAGTTACCCTCCTCATTTATATTATTTTTTCTGTGCAGCTAATCAAACAAAAGTTAGATATTTATTTACCTTTGTGTTAAGATAAACAATACTTGCGATTTTTTTTGGCTATGTTGTAATCATCTAATTATCACTTTATTTTTAATTTTATTTTTCCTTTCTTTAATTATTGACTTGAATCATGTATGTTAAAATTGTCAAATAACAATAATATTTTTATTACATATTATTGGAAATAAAATAGGTCTATTTTAAGTGTTTTTATTTTATTTTATCTATAATAGTATTTTTAGAGTCTCCTTTAAAATTTACAACTTAATATTTGAATGTTATAGTAACACTTTTTATGTTTACTTTGTTTTATTTTTATTTTTATTTTTACATTTTAATATTTTCTTTATTCATCAAATATTTAAATTATTACACGTTATCTATTTAAAAATGTATACTGTACGGGTATTACAATAGTTTTGCAATAATATTCATGATTTATCTTTGCTATTATTGAACTTCTGTATTAAAAATATAAAAAAAATCTCAAATAATAAGAATATCTGAAGAAAGTTAAAGAAAAAGTACTATCTTATAAATACTTTTGGACGTCTAAGTAAGCAATGACACAAAAAAGATGTACGACCACAGTTTAGCAAAGATGGCAGACTGGCAGGTGCCACGGACAGAGCTGAGTGAAATATTTAAAAGAGAGAAAGAGAAACCGACAATATTTCAGGTGGGAGCTACGTGACCGGCTTTAGAAAATTAAATATCGTTAATTTATATATTTTTTAATAAAGTCATAAAAATATTTTGAAAATTATATTTATATTATTTATTTAAAAATAATAAAGTATTTAATATCCAAAAAAAGAATAAAATAAAAAAATTAATTTTAAATTTTTTAAAATATATTTTTTAGTATAAAATTTTAATAGTAGAATGATTTTAATTTGATAAATAGGATAGGAAAGGGGTAGTAATATTTTTGTTATAGATACCGAAGGCTTTCCGATTTCGGTGCTAAAGGGACACTGGTTCATCAATCTGTTCGATCACTTGTTCACTTTCCCTTCCTGTTCCGCCTCCTTACCCTTTTCGCTCGCTCCGTCTTCCGTTTTATCTCCCAATCGCCACTCTGCGGCCAGCTTCCGTCAATGAATCAAAACCAAACGCCGACGAGGGTAGGCGGTCGCAATGGTGGTTACTCCACCGGGAGAGGTAGAGGCCGATCCCATCGCGGCTTTCATCAATCTGCCGACTCACATGCGGCTGTAATTTTTCACTCTGTCTACCTCTTCAATTCCGATGCTAAATTTTAAAGCTGCAATTTTATTTCAAAACTCTTTAATCTTGCGCCGTACTTTCTGTGCTGTTATTTTACGTGAAGGGGCAATATACTGCCGTGATGTTTGCGAAGATGAGTTGCTCATTTTGGGGTTAGAAGTATTAGTAATTCTCAGTAAAATAAAGCTTTTTCGATGCGATGGCGGCTAGGACACCGGGGAACAAATAATTCAGGATCCAAAATTGCAGATTATATATATATATATATATATATGTGTGTGTGTGTGTGTGTGTGGAAAATTACTGACAATAAATAATATAAAATTGCTTATTGACTATTATTAGCCTAGTATAATATTTGTCTATTATCTCGATGATAAAATCATTATTTACTATGTGTGTTGCATCTCTAGTTTTGGATGTGAGATATTCGTTCCTCGACCTGCTAACCGGCATCGCATCAGGTTTGAATAAATTGTCATTCCCTTCATATATTTTTTATATTCTTATTGCGAATTGTCTGTCTGTGTCGTAGCTAAATTCATAAGTCTATAGTGGGTCTATGTTTGATTGATTTGGAACAGTTTATTGTATCATGGGGCTATGTCGCAGTCCAAGACTTCAAATTTCAAATTTGAAGGTTTAAGGACCTGAATTTTTATTTTGATGATTTAAGGACCCATACTGTTTATTTTATTTTATTTTATTTTTTCATGGTTTAAGGACCTCACTTGATTTCCAACAAGTATTCCGATGAAATTCACATATTTGTACATAATATACTGAATAAAAATGCACTAATATTTTAAACGAAAAAAATAATTTGTATCTTTTCTAATTTACAAAAATGAAAAAAATAGATTTCCAGACTAATAAATAATACAATTTTTTTAATTGATGCGTACATTAAAGATGTTTAAACAAAAATATTTAAATTAATGAATTATATAAATGATATTATTACATATCTGAATACTGCTGTCGGCTACACATTAATTCATCATCAAAATAACTGATACATATTATATAAATATTATTGTTTTTCTCCCTGTATTTATAGATCTTATAGCAAATATTATTTTATTTAAGTATATTATTAAATCCCATAATTCAAGTATTTTACTTTTTTCGTAAGTCAATTATGTTGTATGCAGACATCAACCATTTTCTTAAAAATAAATTTTGGGATGAATTGTTGTGTAAGCTATGGTTATTGAGTTATGTAATAAAATTGCTTGCATAATTTAGTAATTTTAAATAATTTTGCTAGAACATCTTTAATGTATGTATCAATAAAATAAATAGGATGATGTTTGTTCATTAGTCTAGATAGCTTCTGTAAATTATTTAGAAAAAAGTACAAATCAATTTATTGTTTAAAATTAGTGCATTTTTGTATAGTATATTATATATAGAAATGTGTATTATATCAGAATACTTGCCATAAAAAATCCAATGAGATGTTTAAACAAGAAAAAAAGAAAAATTTTAAGTCTGTAAATAATCAAAAGAAAAGTTCAGGTCCTTAAATCATCAATAAAATAGTTAAGATCCTTAAACCCTCAATACTTGAGAGTTGAGGTTCTTAAATTGTACTTAAGCCTGTATAATGGCATACCAGAATAGCACTATCTTTCTTATTTAATATCTATAGCTCTCTGTTGATCAATTATGCCATAAGTTACTTCGCTTTTGTCTAGTGTTCAGGCTGAATCTTGTAGCATAGTCACTGGTGGTATAGATTTGGATTAGTTATTGTATATACTTAGATTGATCAAAATACTAGGATATTTGTCCCTGATTGATTGTATTATTGATAATGTATGGTGGGATGCTGAAGGTTGTATACTATTTCTTACAATAAATTGATACAGGCGAGAGTTGATTTGTCATTATCTGAAGGCACATTTAGCAGTGGTGGCCCAAGATCTGATCGTTGGAGGCAACCTGCGTGGCGTAACTTAAGTAGTGGCATTTCTAATCATACTCCTGATGCTAAAGCAAGTTCTTTTCAGTTGAGATCTGCATCAAATTTGGGGAGCAGTAGTTCAAAGTGCTCTCCTGATTTCACTCATGAAGAACAAACATCAGCATTATCTTTGGAGCAAAAGGGAGAATCTAAGTTAACCAATGTCAAAGAAAGTGCAGTTAAGGCTATAGATACCGATTGTTCACTCAACCTTGGTCCCTCATTTATGGATAGTGTTGAAAACCTGCACAATCAACCTGAAATGCCAGTTAAATCTGTTGCAGACAACATTGAATGCTCCAGAAAGGTAAATGAGTGTGCCCAGTCATTTCTTCAGACTGGTAGTGCTCATAAAGTTGAAAGTTCTGATCCTCCTGAGTGCTTGGGTATCAATGCTCGTTTTGATATCTGCCCAAAGAGACATAGCATTGTGAAATTGAAACCATCTCTACTTGCAAAGAACAAAGAGAGGCGGAATGAGACGAAGCGCTCTGTGATGGGGCTAGAAGGGAAAATGTTGAGATCTGGCATGGTTCTTCTAAAACGCTATTTTACTATGTCAGAACAGGTAGTGCCATGTGAAATAGCAAAAAAATAAAAAATAAAAAAATTATCATGTTTATTATTGCCATTTATTTAGAAAAGGTGTGAATGCAGTCTCATAGTTGCTACCCATAGATTAGACCTTAAGCACCCAAAATCCTCAAATATCCATCTTATAAATGTATTGATCTTGCTGTACCAAAGTTGTTTTCTAAAGCTTTTTGAGTAGAACTTGATGAATACTGGGGGTCATGAATTTTGTGGAGTATTGCTTCCATTATCTAGTTATATTTGTAAAGGTGCCTGACTAAAAAGTAAGGCAAAGATCATTGCTAACGAAATATTAGACCTCTTCAACAATGGCGTTTGTCATAAGCACTTATGCTATGTTGTAGGGTAGAGATGTACATGTGTTTTCTTCCAGAACATGATGTATTTCAATTTAGTAGAGGTAAATCTGTTTACAACCAAGCCCCCAAAACATGCCTGTAGTGTGGTAGGATTCCTTACTTGGACATTGTTGTTTTGTTTATTTTTAACCCATCTCTATGTGCATTTGCAGGCACAAATTGTAAAATTATGTAAAGAACTTGGTGTGGGTCCGGGTGGTTTTTATGAACCTGCTTACCGAAATGGAGCAAAAATGAATCTTAGAATGATGTGCCTTGGTAAGAATTGGGACCCTGAGAAATGTGAGTACGGAGGATTTAGGCCCATTGATGGTGCCAAACCACCTCCTATTCCAGATGAATTTCTTCGCTTAGTTCAAAGAGTGACAAAAGATTCAAATGATTTCATGGCTGAGAAGATGCATGCCAAAAAGGAGCATAAACTTCCTTCATTGTCACCTGACATATGTATAGTGAACTTTTACACAAACAGTGGCCGGCTTGGTCTACACCAGGTTCGTAATACTGATTGTGGCTCGTAGGATGTTTCCCATTTCTCTCAACTAAGCTGTATGCTAGTTAAAAATTTACTTCAGTTGATATAATTGATTATCAAAGCTTCTGAATATGGTTATAATGTTTCTGCGGCGTGTTTATGTGACTGAGTCTTGTATTTGTGAAGCTATGGTCATCTGTTTCAGATAACTATCTTATTATTCTATTATGTTTTGTGATGTGTACATTGTGCACCTGCTTGAACGGTGGCCAAAGTTTCTAAGGAATTTCTTTTATGTAAATTCTTTGTAATTTATAAATTTTCAATGTTGTATCGTGTAAAATGCTTTGTTTACAGCTTATCTACCATGCCGGATATAAAAGTCAATTCATTATAGGGCTTAAGAATATGTATTTTCCTTTCCCTAATCTGCCTTACAGCTTGATTGCTTTGGTTATATCGGTGTCTTAGTTCTGCTTGACTTGGGTTTGTAGATGTAAAGATATGTACATTCATGAAGGTAAGATAATGCTATGTTCATATATTTCCTGTAGATATGGGATTCTAGCTGTCAAGATTTATACTCCGTTTGTTGTACATAATTTATAACTATGAATCTGGAAAGAGATACACATTGACTGTCAACGTATGTCATTTCATTTCATTAGCATTTATTATTTACGGAAGGGACCCATAATCTTTAGCTCAATTATTCGTTTTCTTTCTAGGATCGGGATGAGAGCACTGAAAGTATCCTTCAAGGTCTACCTGTTGTTTCTTTTTCCATAGGTGACTCAGCTGATTTCTTGTACTGTGATCAAAGAGACGAGAGCAAAGCAGAAAGGGTTGTCCTAGAGTCTGGGGATGTTTTAATATTTGGTGGAGACTCAAGGAAAATATTTCATGGAGTTTCTTCAATTCGAGCCGGCACTGCTCCGAGGCCCTTGATCGATGAAACCGATATTCGATCTGGTCGATTGAATTTGACATTTAGGCAGTACTGACGTGATCTTTCGGAGCTTGTATTATGTCTTATTTGATGTTTGTTGCTTTGGTACTTCTGCTATGATGTACTTTGTTGATGCAGGTTGTTGTGCATCAAAATTTGCGTGGAGGGGGAGCCTAAATTCAAGACTCGCATATATGAGATTCATGCTTCGTGAGAACATTGTTAAGAAAAAATAAACTGAAAAGTGAATACTTGGTCTTAAGTTTAACATTACTCAAGTTGACGTATGCGTAGGTTTCTTTTTTCTTTCTAAATGACTAGTGTAAAGAGGCAATTCAATAGCATTACTCAAGTTGACGTGCTCATAATTCTTTGTAAATGATGTGACAACACAATTCCGAACTATTTTAAGGCGAAAAGAAGTCGGTAAAAAGCAGGCTGTTAACGTGCTGAGCTAAGTCGGGGTAGGTTTGGACTTATTTTGTTTAATAAATGAGTTTAAAAATGAAACTTGAGGTTCACTTGTTTATAAATGAGCTGAGTTTTTAACAAGATTTGAGCTTTTAACGAGTCAATTCGTGAGTTTTTTTGGTAAATGAGTTGTGTTTACGAGCTTTTGTACTATAAATGAGTTTAAGTTTGAATTTATTATACTTAAGTTTGGCTCGTTTAATAATCGAGCCGAACTTGAACTTAATTTTTAAACTCGTTTAATTAAATAAGCAAACTGAGTTGAATTTTTAACGGGTTGAACTTAAAAAGTTCGTTAGTCGGCTTGCTTCGTTAACAACTCTAATAAGAAGTTTTGTTAGAATTTTTGTTTTGATTTTATGAGCTTATTGAAACACTAGTCGTCAAAACATGGAAATAATCTCTTGGTATTCTAATTGATTATGAAGTTATATTTAAGATGTATGACACTGGATCAATTTTAAATCATTGTCTTGTGTTTAAATTTGTTAGTCCACAAGCTCATTACCTCTAACTCTATTTATTATCTTTTAAATAAATGGAAAATATTTCAATATGTAAAAATATTAATATACATCATATTAATGTATTTTTATCTACCATAATATTTTTCTATTAAAGGACAAACAAATTTTGGCATACCTTTGATAGAGACATATGTTGTCTCCATAACGATGAACTTCATTTTTTCAAAGTAGTTACATTTCTTGTGGAAGCATCTATGTTATTTTAGAGGGAGTGAATAATGTATTTATGAAAGAATGTGAATATAATTGTTACATTTCTTGTGGAAGCATCTATGTTATTTTAAAGGGAGTGAATAATGTATTTATGAAAGAATGTGAATATAACACCTTAAAATTCATTACTTTTTTTGAACATAATATTTAAATTAAAATTCGTGAATTCTGAGAATATTACCACCATACTTAATACCAGACTGGTTCACTCCGATTGTTTTAGTACCAAGTGTTAAGGTTAAGAAGGATTATTTTCAAACTTAAATCGAGAGTTTATAAAAAGAACTAGAAAGACCACAAGATAGAAATTAGAGTACACATAAAATTTTATAATCAATCATAAGGTAGAAATTAGAGTGCGAAATCAAATTTCCTCGGAGGGAATAATGTCTACAAACATTGATATATAAGGTCATTTGGTATGAGAAAGTAGATAGAGGAAGTATAACTTCCTGGGAAATACAAAATATCTTACTGTTTGGTATAAGAGATGTAAAAAGTCAAAGGAAAAAACTATTTCCCCTAAAATTCTAAACCTCCCGTACATTAAGGAAGTTACTTCCTGAGGTAAAGTTCAGTAAATAATACTTCCTAAAGTTCAGCCACTTTTTACCACTTCATCAGCATATACTTATTATTCCTCCATATTACGTACCTGTTTATTGATTTAAAAAATAAATTTAATCCATCTCCATAGTTGCTCATTGAGGGAAAGGGAAGAGAGAGAAAATTCAGAAAAGCCATAGAAAGAAAGTGCAAGAAGGAATCTAATAATTTCAAAGTTGTGACAAACTTATCAGCCTATTAGGTAATCTAGAGTGTAATTTTTCTCTAAATTTAAATTGATTTTAATATTATCTACGTTCTTATCTTTTGTTGCTTCTAGTAGGATTCAGATGGGGGTGTTTAATTACCAAAAGAATGGCACAAATATTTATTAATATCAGAGTTTCTGGGAGTGTATGTTTGGTTTTGTTTAGGATCCTTGAGAACTACTTTTCATGCCTTTGGATGAACCTTCGGCACTTCTTCCTGAACCTCTACATGTTTATCTTTGATTTTTTGTTGCTTCGTCTCTCTCTGCATTTCCTATTGTCTCGTCAGCCATTGCTCTTTGTGGTCCACTATGGTGACGTAATTCAAGGAAAGAACTGGGTGTTTGCTTTGGCTCTCCATCGGAGCAACAGAAGGAGGTGAAAATCAAACTGCTTGTTTGCTAAGGAAGCAGATGTATTAGTGGCTAAATAAATTATCCTCCGAAGATGTGAACTAGAGTGGATAGTAAATTAATCATTGCTTTTTGTCAGGGGGATTTGATGAACCATTTGTAGGACTAGTACGTTGGTCTGTTCATTAATATGGGCAAGTAATCATTAAGTACTCTTTTTAGCATAATTTTTCATTCAAATTTATTGTTTGGATCAAATAATATCAAACTTTTGCCATTGAATTAAACCTTACAGATATGATATAAACAAACGGTCCAAACTCTCCGACCTCACTACAATGTAATTAGCATATATATATATGTAATCCCCCAAAAATTTTGAAAACCTATATTTTAATAAATAACTTTATTCGAAATAAAATTAGCTTGTAAAATTATTATTTTAATTATTTTATGGATTTTAGAGTATGTAAATTTGGATAAGAGTATTTAATAAATTAAATATAAATATTTTTCTATTTATCACATTGTTTTATTTAAATAATTTTCCAAACTAATATTTTACCAACTTTATCATTTTTAAACTAAAATATTAGATTATAATAAATAAAGTTGTTAAATTAAATAATTTATCAAGAATATTATATTTTACGACTTTATGAATTATTTTAACTTATTTTCCCATTTTTCTCTTTTTCTCCCTTTTCTTTTCCCTTCTCCTTTTTCTCTTTTTCTTCTTCTTTCTTCTCTTCTCTCTTTTTTTCTCTCTTCCTTGTGCCGCCCGCACCGGCCTGCCTGCCTTCCCTCCCCTGTGCGTTGGGCCTCAGCCCACCTTTCCCTCTCCCCCTCAGCCCTCTCTCCCGCGTGCCGACCCGGCCGGCCTCCCTGTCGTTCTTTTTTCTTTCTTTCTCCCCTTGGACCGGTCGGCCGCCTGCTTTCCTTTCCCCCGACCGGCCGCCACAGCCCTTTTCTTCTTTCTTCTCCCCCAGGCAGCGACAACAGCCCGACTCCCTGCAGCTGCCGCCCGACGACCTGCGACTGCCGCCGCCTGCCGTCGCACCTGCCCCTGTTACTCCCTCCCTCTACCCTGTCCTCTTCTCCCCTCTTTCGAGCCGAGCTACCCCTGCACCCTATCCATGTCTACAACTCCCCCCTTCCCGTAGCCACCCTACCGCCTCCCTGCCGCACTATGCCCTGCCACCTGCCCCCTTACCTTTCCTCTTCTTTTCTTCTCCCATTCGCCCATTTTATTGTCCCATGTTCGAGCCACCTTCTTTCCCCCGAGCTCCCTCCTCTCTCCTTCCTCCTTTCCATCTTTTTTTTTCTTCTGTTTTCTCTCTACACCGCCGCCGTCCGCCGCTCCGATTGCCGCACCCAACCCCTGCGTCGACTCTTGCCACCACCCCTACAGCCCTGCAACCCCACGCCGCCCCCTTGAGCCCTACACTTCCTCCCTTCTCCACCCCTTCTTTCTTTTCTCCCCATTTTTCCCCTTATCACCAGCCATCTTCGCTGCCTTTCCGCCGCCTTATCCGCCGCCTTCAGCCGCCGCGAAACCATCCTTGGCCACCACCAACACCCCCTCTTCACTCCTACATCCTTACCTTGCCTCCAAACCTCCCCCAACCACCCTCTTTTCTAGCCCAAATACCTCAACCCGAACGTGGCTCATCTTCTTCCTTCACCCCTCTTCGAGCCTTTTTCCCCTCCTATTTATGCATGACACTCACGCTGCTCATGCAGCGTGAGCTTTTCCCCTTGTGTTGGAAATTGTTTGGAAAATTTTTGAGGTATGATGATAATTATTTAAAGTGTTTTATTAAATAAATTTCTTTTATAAAGTCTTATCCTTTTTATTTCTTATTTCTAACACAATAGTGATGGATGTTATTTTAGGTGTTGAATCGCTAATTATGCTTGGTAAGGTTTGACATTTTGCGGGATTAAAGTAACCGTTAAATCCCGCTTAAATGCATGGATTAACGCATGTTATCACATTAGGCATTATTAATGTGTATTATGCTTGATATATGTTGCTTAGCATATTATATGTGGTTATTGTGTTTATTGATGAAAAAAAAAAGCATGATAGATTGATGGTATGTATGGGGACAATATTTAAGGTAATAATTTGGTGGTTAGGGAAAATGTTAATTATTATCCATGTTGTTATATGCTATGGTGATATTTAATACATGTTTAATATTTTGCTAGCATTAGGGGGATTTTATTAATGTATATTGTACAAGAGTATGGCCTAATACATATATATATATGTGCTAATAAGCATTATATTAATTGTAAGAGTCATGGATGAGGCATTAAAGTCATGTAGTATTAATAACAATTTAATAATAAGGGTGTAAAAAGAGTAAAATGGTAAATTTGTTAATAAAAGGAGAAAATAATAATTTTGGAAGTAGGGGGGTAGAATTGTAACTTTGTGAATAAAGGATGAAATAGTAATTTTGTAATAAAAGGGGCAACTTGGTAATCTTGAAAAAAGAAAAAAAGGGAATGGAAATTTGGTAAGTTGTAATAAAAGAACAATTTGTAATGTTATAATAAAAGGGTAAAATTGTAATTTTATAATTAAAGGGCAAAATAGTAATTTTATGATTAAAGGACGAAATGGTAATTTTACGATTAAAGGGTAGAATGGTAATTTGGAAATTAAAGGAGGTAAGATAGTAATTTTATAAGGATAAATGGAAATATTATGAGTAAAAGGGCGATATGGTAATTTTTGGGAGTTAAGCGGGTAAAATGGTAAATTTGAAGGTAAAGGGGTAAAACGATAATTGTGTAAATCAAAGGGGTAAAAGTGAACATTGGAAATGAGTAAATTGGAAATAATAATTATTGAGAAGGGTAAAATAATAAGTTAAATAACTAAAGGGTAATTTGATAATTTAATAGTAGAGAAGGGTAAAATGGTAAATATGATAAATGTGAGGGGTAAGTTGGTAATTTAACTGACTGGAGGGTATTTTGGTAATTTTGGATAATGGAGTAGGGTAGTTGGTAATTATGACAATTAAGAAGGGCAATTCGGTAACTTAAATAACTAAAGGGTAATTTGGTAAATTTAATAACGGAGAAGGGCAAAATTGTAATTATGATCATATGCAAGGGTAATTTGGTAATTTCACCAACCAAAGGGCAATTTGGTAATTTTGACAATGAGGAAGGGTAGTTTGGTAATTGAGAATAAAGGACGGTAAATTGGTAATTAACTAAATAAAGGGTTAATTTGGTAATTAGGATAAGGAGGAAGGGTAATTTGGTAATTTGACCAACTCAAGGATACTTTATTAATTATAATAAAGGAGAAAGGGGAAAAGTGGTAATCTAACCAATTAAATGGAAAGTATATTAAGTGTAATAATTATTAAGGGGGAATTAATGTCCTAATAAGTATGATAAATAATTTAGTAACCTAAATCGAATAAGGGATAACTTGGTGATTTTGTAACAAGGAGGGTAATATGGTAATTTATCAAATAAGGAAGGGGAGACGTAGTGATTTTATAAGTAAAGGGGTAAATAAGTAGTTTGTATCTAGTATATCATTATGATTGTGGAATTCGTAACATGGCTCTAATAGTGTTGATTAACGAGGTAAGAATATTTGATGATTAGTAAGTATCATGAGAATGAGTTTTAATTCGGAAGTAGAGGAGTTTAGGATGTCCTTAATGATTCTCCTATGTTACTTTGGATGACCATCTGAATAAGAAATTTCTAATGATATCTGATCGATTAAAAGAGGAAATATCTGATTGTCGTGCCCTTTGTGATCACCCTTAATTAAGACACTAATACTTAAAGTGAAAGACCTCGAGATCGGGAATGGTGACTCCTTAGGGGTCGCTACCCTAAGGACGTGGTTTAGTCCATGATTATTATGGTATTGGTTGGTGTGCCTTTGTGCCCCAGCCAGGCCCTATATCTACTCTATCTAGCTCTACGGATCTAGTTAGGGGGTATGCATACTTAAGGATTAGGTGTCCTTGTCAGTAGGGTACTGAGTTCGCTTTATGCACCAGTACGACCAGGGTACCTTTGCGTCCCTGGGTTACTAGTTGAAGGGTATTGAGTTGCTTTTATGCACCAGTGCGACCGGTGTACCTTTGTGTCCCGGGTTCTTGATCTCCCTATCGAGGCAAATAAAATGGAATTGTTGTGCTGAATAAAAAGGGAAAATACTCATTGTTAAAGTGAAAGATTAACGAGCCGGGACCTGTTGATTTATATGATGAGTACCGATCCACCGGAAATAATAGTGGCCCAGGGTGTTTTGCCCTGATTGATGTTCAGGAGTATTGATCCACCAGATATAATGGTGGTCCAGGATGTTTTACCCTGGATGATATATATATATACACGTATTCCGACCCACCGGCCAGAATAGTGGAGGTGTCGAGCTCAATAAAATTTATTTTGGATGTGAATGAGTTATGGAAAAATACTAGTCATTGAGACGATTGATTAATGGCCTCAAGGCCCGAAAAAAAAAATATCTCGATTACTCATCATGACCTATTGATATTGGTTGATTGGTTAATGAATATATGAAAGTGAATTTTACGTATACGCTATTAATGTATGATTGAATTATTGGATGTACAAATAATGGGATCCGAATACCATGTTTATACCTATGGTTATATCTGAATGTAGTAGTATCATGTGTAATATGGCGTGCCTGTATTTAAGTGCGTTTTTAAAGGGTTACTCAGTACCGTAGTACTGAAGGGTTCCCTTCATGGGGCCCCTGCCTATTCAATGGGCAGTACCCCTTGCAGGTTGTATTCAAGTGCTATTCAAGTGGGCCATTAGGGAGAGCGTAAGGTACTGTCCGGAAATTTTTAGGGTTTTAATTTGTCTCCTTTAAATTCGACATATTTATTATTTTGTAATCACCATGGTTGAATGTTTCTCTTGTAAAGTATTTACTTTGCTACTCTGATCTTCAAATGCTTAAGTTATCGTAAAATTGTATTTTACTCCTTTAGCCTTAGCACTTAGTACTGGAACGGTATGAGTGAACCGGTCTGGTACTAAGTGTGGCGGTAATACTCCCAAAGTTCACGGTCTATTAATTGCTTCCGCTAACTTTCTTTTAATTAAACGAAATTTTTCAGTAGTGAATTTTGGGGGTGTTACAATATATATATACATACATACATACATACATACATACATACATACATACATACATACATACATACATACATATACACACACACACACACACACACACACACACACACACACACACACACACATATGTCTATTATTTTTTATTGTAACACATGCTCCAATGTCATCAATACAATCTACGAATTGATTATATTGTACGGATAATACTTTTGTGTGCAGTAATGGCACGGATACCATTGAGCAAAAAAAGGATGGTAGCAACTTGCCTTATTATTTATTATCGAATAATGATTATGATGATGGAGACTAAGATCATGATGGTGCTTTCTCTTATCAGAATGCTAATTATAACTCCTAGACCTGTCCACTATACATTAGATGGCTCAACACATAGACGATATGACGTTAGAATATCAAATATTAACTCTCTTATTCGAGTTAGTGACCAATTGTGTGTGGATCATTTAAGAATGGATAGAAGATGTTTTCTTAAGTTGTGTGATATGTTATGTGATGTTGGTGGGCTACAAGGAAACAAAAACACTGATGTAGATGAGATGTTGCAATACTCTTGTATACGCTATCTCATGATACAAAAAATAGAAGAACTTGAGTATATTTTAGGCAAAGTGGTGAAACAATATCTAGGCACTTCAATACCATACTTTGTGATGTTCTTAAATGTCACAATTTTCTTTGGAAGAAGCCAGAACCTATTGACGGAAGCAGTTCAGATGAAAGATGGAAATGGTTTAAGGTGTGTCACATTAATTTTAGACTTTTATCTAAATTTAAAATATGAAGCAATAAGCTCTAACAATTTTGATTTTGTGTAGAATTGTTTAGGTGCTTTAGATAGAACCCATGTCAAAGTTCATATTGGAGAAAATGAGAAAGCTAGGTATAGAAATCGAAAGGGAGAATTATCCACTAATGTATTAGGTGCATGTTCAAAATACCTACGATTTATATATGTTTTACCTGGTTGGGAGGGTTTAACTCGTGATAATAGAGTACTTCGAGATACACTTTCTAGAAGAAATGGGTTAAAAATACCTCAAGGTAACAATTATAATACCTTTAAGTATTACACTTTTTGTTAATGAACTTTGACTTTATTATGAAACAATGGTAATATTTTAATGTATGCTAGGATGTTACTATTTATGTGATGCCGGATACATGAACTGTGCAGGCTTCTTAACTCCATATAGAGGTCAAAGGTATCATCTTAATGAATGGAGACATGGACACCAACCTACAACAACTAAGGAGTTTTACAACATGAAGCATTCTCAAGCTAGAAATGTGGTAGAAAGGTGTTTTGGTTTGCTAAATATGAGATGGGGGATTTTAAGATGTACTACTTGGTATTCAGTGAAGACCGTGAGCATGATTATTTCTGCATGTGCTCTATTACATAACTTTATTGGGATGAATATGAATACTGATCCAATGGAGACATTTGTTGAAGAATTTGATAATGGAATGCAAGATGTTGGTGATGATTCTTTCATTGGGCATCTCGAGACTAGCACCACTTGGAATAACTTTAGAAATAATTTAGCTTGTGAGATGTTTCAACAGTGGCAGGAGACTGGACAAAATTAGTAAAAGTCAAGTTCTAATTTATTATTTGTATGAGGATGCTTAAATGATGAATTTACTTTATATATTATATTAGATACATTTGATTGTTGTTATACATTTATTGTTTATGATTATTTTTAGTATTGAAAATGAAGCATGATCATGGCATCAAATGCTAGAGGAAGATCTTGTGTTAGATGGAGTTTAGAGGAGGATGCTGCCCTTGTTGAAATTTTGGTGTATCTTGTACTTGAAGGACGTTGGAAGGCTGAAAATAGTCAATTTTACGTCGGGGTATCAATTTGAACTAGAGAATCTTATGCAAGAAAAAATTCATGGCCGTTAGATTAAGGCTAAGCCCCACATTGATTCAAGAGCCCCACAATACAATACTAATTTTTTTTAAGGGATAGATATCATGCAATTGCGGAAATGCATGGACCTAATGCTAGTGGGTTTGGATGGGATGAAAGAAGAAAATATATTTAGTTGGAAGATGCCACATTTGCAGAGTGGGTAAAGGTAATATATATATATATATATATACATGTCTATTTGAGATATGTAACTATTTAATAATATTTCTATACAAAAAAAATATTATGTAGCAATTTATTAATATTTGTTTCACATTGAATTAGAGTCATCCAAATGCTATCGGGTTAAATAACAAGTCATTTCTGCATTATGAAGATCTTTCTATTGTTTATGGAAATGATCGAGCTACTGAAGAAGGTGCTCAATGTGCCGCTGATGTGGTTGATGAGATCGATAACCATCAACAACAAAATGAGCGAAATGAAACACCATCCCCACCCACAGAAGATGGTTCTCATGTTGACACAACCTCAAATAGCAATAAGAGTAAAAAAGCTGGGACAGAGACCTTGGAAGTTGTCAAGCATATGGAATCACATATGAAACAAATGAGTGATGTGATGGAAGCTACCGGAGAGCATATTGGTCTCATCGCTAGTTGCTTTAAACACAAATCTGAGGTGGATAATAGAAGAATGAATGTCTTCTATGAAGTAAAGAAGGTAGAAGGTTTAACTCCAAATGAGATTATGAAAGTGGCAAAAAAAATCATTTCTGATCCTATAGAGGTTGACTACTTTTTTAGTATGGATGATGATTATCGAAGGGCATATATTATTAGTTTGTTGATTCCGGATGTTTAAATATTCCTGTCACATTTATTATTATTATTATTATTATTATTATTATTATTATTATTATTATTATTATTATTATTATCTTCAATAAGAATTTTTTTTAGTATTGTATTAAAATTATTTCATCATTCTAATTTATGTCATTGCATTTATTACTTTTTTACAATATGTTTTGATACAGGAGCTACTTTAATTACTTGATGATATTTTTATAATATTATATTATTGTTTGTTATAATTATTTATATTTTTGTAGTGGTAAATAAAGTTTCTATTCATGTAAAAAAATAGGTAGAAAAAATAAATGTTGATATTTACTAATAAATGATATTAATGTAATTTTATGTCTATTTCCTCAGTAATAAGAAAATAAACCAAACAAAATAACTAAGGAAGTCATCACACTTCTCAAGAGGTGGATACACTTAACAAACACAAATAAATGTTTCTTCTTGGGAATTACTTCCCAAGATCTAATTTCCCTGAAAGTTATATTTACTATGGAAGTAACTGTAAGTATACCAAATGACCCCATAATTCAGGAAAATCCAATACAGAAAAGACATATCATAAAGAAATAGAACGACATAAGAGAGTATTTGACCATGTCACTCCAATCATCAAACCAAGCCCATAATCAACACTCAACCCCACGTGATGCCTCATGGACATCAAATGCATCAAAATATGCTTCGCCCACCTACACAAAGTTAGAAGGGCCTACTACTCGTGGGAATGAGTAGCATCCATAAAAATGATGATCAGTACGCTACGTACTGAGTAAGGTAATCGGTGCACTAAGGTCAACACATAAAATCACATAAATCATGCAAAAAATAAACAGAGTATAAAGTCCAACACAATAACATAAAGGCATATGAATATTCAAGTGAATATGCAAAGGTCCAATTATAGTCCGGATTAGTTACTTAATTAATCTCTTATCGGAATTCTTTTCAAACCATACTCTTTATCAAGTCCACACGAGTACGGAAATCCCACTATTTTAGCCGGTGGATCGGTCATTTAGGGTAACATACCCTACCACTATTTTATGCCGGTGAATCAGTCTGCCCCCCTGCTCGCATGGTGTTCCACTATAAGTATTAGTGTCTTTTACGTGTCTTAGCAAACTGTAAAGTGTGGTTTATTAAGCTCGGGATCCCCCACTATTATAGCCGGTGGATCGAATATACCTAGGGCAATATGCCGTACCACTATTATATGTTGGTGGATCGGTCTCCAAGGTACCTCGATATCTGGCCACTATTATGTTGGTGTACCAGTTTGAGCCCAGCTCAATAATCTTTTACTTTGCATGATTAATGTCTTAAGTATCATATTAAAAAAAAATTCACCCTAAACATACATGATTAACTCCCTCTACGCTTATCCTCCAAAGGGACCTGTCTCCCATCGTAAGACTCCTGCACCTCCTAACTTACCCCAACATCCTTTTCTCCATATCCTATCTCACGTTAGAAGTCCAACTCTTAAGTATGTGGGTTATGTCCCACTATCTTACACTTCCAAGTCCACTCAACACCTCACTCTAGGGTTTTATCCCGAAACCCTAATTTAGGTCCACGTGGCCCATCCTACTCCACTTACACAACCCAAATCATTTAATACTCCACACATCACAACCCATAGATTCTACCCTCATCATCACACTTTAATCCCCAAGTACATGTGTGGTCACAAAAACCCTAGGTAACCACACCAAACCCTAGCTCGGTCTCCTACGTACCCTTACATTACTCCACATACTATTTTTCATCCAAAGTGTTCAAACACCCAAACAACACTTACATTACTTTCCTCACACCCTAAATCAACTTTCCATATGTAAATTTCACTCCCATGCAGATTTTACACATCCCATGCAACCTTTCGAATTTTTCATGCGAAAACCTAAAACTCCCATGTGAAATCTTAGATTCAACCATGCAAACCCTAGATTCACCCATACAAAACCCTAGATTCCTCCATATACACCCTGGATTTCTCCATGCAAAACCCTAGATTCCTTCATACAAAACCCTAGATTCTTCCATACAAAACCCAAGATTCATCTATACCAAACCCTAGATTCAATCCATACAAAACCCTAGATTAGATCCTCCTATGCGACACCATAAAATCTGGCATGTAAAACCCTAGATTCTTCCATGCAAAAACCTAGATTCTTCCCTATGTACTTATATTCTTCCATACGAAACCATAGATTCGATTCTCCCATGCAACACCATAGATTAGATTCTCCCATACAAAACCATAGGTTAGATTCTCCCATACAACATCATAGATTAGATTCTCCTGCACGAGGCCCTAGATTCTTCCACTCTTTTATTTTTTTACAATCCCCATTTTAATCTTCCACTCATGGATCATTAAAATACTTAGGTCAAATCATATCCCTTGTCAACTTATTCCCCTTCTATCAACTTACTTCCCTTGGTCAACTTCTTTTGCTTTTGGTCAACTTCTTTCCCCATTCTCCTTTTTCATCCTTTTCCCCACACAATACCACATTAAACATCCTCACATGCATGTCTTAAAGGGTCACAACACATTACATCACATTCCATATCATTTCACCACATATACGCATCAACATACACAATGAGAAGGCATATAAGCATACCACGACTCCAAGCTACTCTACACATAAAATATTCAACATAAAATAGTCCACTAATAGCGCATGATACACATCACAACATTATATAAGGCATCAAAGGCATGTAATACACACAACACACATAAGACCTTAGTTGCACCTTTACCTAAAATAATACCAGTCTTGAAGCATGCTCTTACGCCTCCTTAGGACTTTGACTGGTCTCACTTATATGAGGAAAAAACTAAAGATTAGATTCTCTCCTATCAAAAATACTATTATTTACTAATTTATTCTAAGACTATGTTTTTGATAAAATAATAAAATAATAATAGTAATAACATTAACTAATTATAAATTTTGCTAAAGATATAAGAAATAATAATAATAATAATAATAATAATAATAATAATAATAATAATAATAATAATATTGTAAAAGTTGATAATATAAGGTTTGAAGATTTAATTCTAATAATAATAATGATATTAGAAATAATACTAATACTAATACTAATAATAATAATAATAATAATAATAATAATAATAATAATAATAATAATAATAATAATAATAATAATAATAATAATAATAATAATAATAATAATGATGATGATGATGATGATGATAACCATAATAAAAATATCGTTAATACTGCTAATAATGAAAATGGCATAATATGAAATGAAAGTGAAATAAGGGCTTTGACCCTTCACCAAAATAATAATAATAATAATAACAAAAATAATATGAATAATAATAATAATAATAGAAATAATAATAATAATAATAATGATAAAAACCATAATAATATTGTAAAATAAAAATAATAAGAATGATAATAATCGAAGATAAAATGAAGTATAGTTTCGACCCTACATTGAATAAATAATAAAACTAATAATAGTAGTAGTAGTAGTAGTAATACTAATAATAATAAGACATGATATTAATAATACTACTACTCAAATTTGAAATAGCCATAATAGGGTGTCAGCCCTAATAGGTCCAATTAGGGTTTGAAGGGAGAATCCTAGAGAGTGGTAGCGAGAAAATTTAGATGGAATTTCGTTATGAGTAAATAAAAGGAGGAATGGATGTCAGGGTGAAATAAGAGATACGGAAGTCTCAAGATATGGGACATGCCCTCTTGGGAGGATAGGAGTAGAGGTCGGTGACATGCATGTCAAGGGTAAAATACTTTCGAATAAGATACTAATCACTTAAAGTGGAAGATTATTGAGCCGGACCCAGACCGATCCACTGGCATAATAGTGGCCAGGTGTCAGGGTGCCTTGGAGATTGATCCACCGGCATATAATAGTGTTTAGGTGCGTTCTGCACTATAAGTGACCAATCCACTAGCTATAATAGTGGAGGATCCCGAGCTCAATAAACCGAACGTAATAACGATAAGATATGGGGAAGACACAAAGTAATTATAGTTGAATACCATGAGAATCGGGACCAGACCGATCCACTAGCATAATAGTGGCTAGGAGCGTTCTGTACTAGAGACTGATCCACCGGCATATAATAGTGGTTATGTGCATTATGCCCTATATATGACCGATCCACCGACTATAAAAGTGGGGTTACCGCACTCACATGGATATAAAATTTGAGAGATGATTGAATAATGATGGACTAATGGCTTAAGGGGCGAAAGTATCGATTTTGTATTATGACTTATTAACATTTGATGGACTTGTTAATGATGTGAATGTTAAGTATGTGAAGGTTATGTATGCATACCTTGTTATATATGAATATAGTGTTGTATCATGTGTTACATTACGGGCCTGCTTTTAAGTGTGTTTTTAAAGGGTTACTTAGTACCATAGTACTAAAGGTTTCCATTCGTGGGGCCCCTGCCTATTCAATGGGCAGTGTCCCTTGTAGGTCTCTTTTCAGGTATTATTCAAGTGAGCAACGGGAAATAGCATAAGGATTATCTGGATTTTTAGGGTCCTCCTTTTGCTTTTACTTTTTGGTTTAAATGTATTCTTTGTTCTTGTAACCACCATTGGTAGATTCTAATCTTGTAAAGTGTATCGTGCTACTCTGATTTAAACAAGTTTTGAAAATCTAGCAAAGTGTATCTCATTCCTTTAGCCTTAGTACTTGGTACTAGAACGGTAGGAGTGAACTGGTCTGGTACTAAATGTGGTAGTAATATCCCCAAAATTCACCGTTTTATATTTTGCTTCCGTTGTTTCTTTTAATAAAACAAAATTTTTCAGTAGTGAATTTTAGGGGTGTTACATAAAGCTTATATGAATAGTGAAAAAGGGTTGAGAGGGTTTAGGATTCCACCTTGGGTCGGTGGTGACAGGCGGCATCGGTAATGGTGCACGGCAGTGGCGGTGGCGGTTAAAAAAAGAGAAGAAAAGGGGAAAAGTTGAGGGCTAAGAAAAAGAGAGGGAGAATGAGGATGGAAGTAAGGGTGGTTATGGTGTTCTAGAAGGAGAGGAATAGAATGAGGGTGGCGGCGCATGGTGGCGATGGTGGTGACTGAATGGGGAAGAAGAAGAGAAAGAGAGGAGGATAGGGAGGAAGAGGAAAAGAAAGGTAGGGGTAGATAGAGGAGAACCTACAAGGGTTTTTGGAAGGTGAAAGGGGCAGTGGAAGCAACAAAAGTGGTGGTGGACGGTGGCACGAAGGGCGGTAGAGGTGGAGATTTGGCTGTTCAAGAAGGAAACTTTACACAACCGGGGTGGCTTGTGTAGGGAAAATCGAGGGAGATGAGAGGTTTAGTTAGTTAGAGGGCGGTGTAAGGATTTGTTGGGTGGGTGGAGAGGGCGGCTGCGTCGGCTGACGGCAGCGACAATGGAGTCTGAAGTGGCGGCGGCGCGTAAGGGAGGAAATTCTGGGTGTCAGGGAAAGGCTCGATTCCAGAATGGGTAGGGGGTATTTATAGGGTTTAAAGGAGAGGATAATGTCGGTGGGACGAAGAGGAAGAAGGGCAAGTAGGGTTAGGGTCACTGGCGGCGATGGTTGGCTAGTGAAATTTCAAATCGTGGTAAGGTAGTGGCCGGTTGGGAGGGGAAAAACGTGCGTGAGAAGAAGGGAGAAGTGGTTGGATGATGAGGTCGATGGATTAGCAGGGAAAAATAGGAGGGAAATGGCCGGTCAAACGACAAGATCGGCATCAAATTTCTCGGACGGTTGTAGGTCAACGACGGGGAGAAGAAGAGGGAAGGAGGAAGAAGATGGGCATGGACCGGGTGCTCTAGGGGAGAAAAGAAAAGAAGGAAAATAAAGGAAGAACCGGCCGAGCGACGGCTAAAAAAAGGAACGCCGAAACGCTGCATTCCGGTGGAAAAGGTGGAAAAGAACGACGTAGCGTTCTAGGCAGCCGAAGGGAGAAGAAAAAGAAGGTTTGGGTCGTGGGAACACCAGGCCTGGGTCAGGGGAGAGGAAGAACATGGCATGCCAGGCCGCCGAAGAAGGAAGAAGAAAAAAAAAGAGAGAGAATACAACCGTAGCTAGCCTAGATCGGGGTAAAGAAGGAAAATAAAAGAAGGAGGAAAAAAATAGGAGAAGAAAAAGAAAAGAAAAGAAAGAAGGAAAAAGGAAAAAGGAAAAAGGGAAAAAGAAAAAGAGGTGATTTGGGGTTAATTAAATTAATTTGGAAATTTGGAATATTTAAAAATAATAATATTTAAATAAAATAATATTTAATTTCATTTTTAGGCTAAATTAGGAATTTTAAAATATGTTTCATAAATTCTGTTTTAATTAGTAAATCACCCAAATTTTCTCCAATTAATTTATTTATAAAATTCCTATTAATTTACCCCTATTTATTACCTCTTATTTAAATAAAATAGTTTATTTAATTAATTTTCGAAATAAAATCCTTAATTAGCTAAAATATCTAAAATTTACCTAATTAAAATACTTATAAATTTCTTCTTGATATGTACTATTAATTTCCTTTTATTTTAATAAAAATAATTTATTTAATTAATTTTTCTAATAAAACCTTATTTAACTATAATTCTTAAAATTAGAATTTTCGAGGCATTTCATTGAAACTAAAACTTTGAAGGATAGCGAAGAGAAGATTTGCAAACAAAAAAAAATCACAATTTATGGTCATTTTGTGGCTAAGAAAAGAAAAAGAAGAGTCTCTCTATGTCCTTTATAAAAGAGATTGATTCACTAATCTTAGATTTAGAATTTGTATCTGTATAATTATTGGCAATATAAGTCACTTTTGTAGGACAACCAATATCTCTTGCAGCATCTTCAAATCACACCCGACACTCTATAGAACAAAGATTCCTTCTCTTGAGTTGAAGAAGAACTTCACAAAGTAATCTTAAACTTGTATTTAGGTAGCTCCATTGATATTAGAAATACACAATCTTTCAATCTTTCCTCAACCAAAACACACTTACGACCATTTTGTAACATGGTTTCAATCTAAAATGTATGGTTGTTTAAGCATTACAATAATAATCAATTTTACCTATTGAGCATAAGTAATGGAAATGAATGAGGTGTCTGGATTCATAGGGAAAAATAATTATAAATGATGATAAAACTTAGAAAATGAAGAACATATAAGCACTAAGGGATGATTGATTTGGATTCGCAAGATAAAAGTCAGGATTGTGTTTTTATTTATTCATCCCAATATGAAGGTCTCCATCCTACATATAAATCAACTTTTTAGATTCATGGAATACAACATGAATACTCTCCTCTATACACATTGCTTTCTTGTTGTAAGCTTTCTTGATGCCAAATTAGCATATGAATACTAGTCGATAACTTCTTACATCAAACTTTTCTAAGTTTTTCTTTGCCATTGTTCAGTATAAAACATTTACACTTAATCTTTTTGAAGTGGACACTATTTATTTTCCTTCCTTTGAAAAATTCCAAGTGAGATTTATTTAGGATCGACCCAATCAATGTTCTATTTAAGATGTAATAGGAAATATTTCATACTTTAGTCCAAAAGTTCCTTGGTAAAGGACTAGAGAGTAACATGTTGTCATGTTATACCTTTAAACCACTTTGTTCTATTGTAGAGTTCTAGGTGTTGGAAAATTATGTTCTACACCATCTACTATGTGAAACTCAATAAATTTGTAACAATTTTCTTCCGTAATGACATCTAATACACTTGAGTTTCATGATTGTCTATTTTTGTTTCCATTTAAAAAAAAATCTAGGAACTCATCAAAATTATCTTCTTTGGAAGGAAGAAATATAGTCTAAGTGAATATTGAAAAGTCATTAGCAGTTTTCATGGGACCAAATAAGTCCATAGGTAGAAAATCAAGTAGTTGAGATGTACTTACCATAAGCTTTGGCTTAAAGGATGATTTTACCAATTTACCTTTGATGTTGTCACTACACACACCTTCTAGTTATTTAGACTTGAATTTTCCTAGTTTTGAGACCTTGACATGTCCAAGTCTTCTATACCAATGGAACAGATCCTCCTCCATGGCACTATACAAGTGAAGCTTTATTCTATGAATTTTTCCATATCCACTTTGTACACATTATTTTTTCTTTATCCTCTAAACGTTGTCTATCCTATACTTGAATTAACAATTAGGCATTTATCTAAGAGGAACTCAACATTTTTCCTCCTATCACATAACTATGAAATACTAAGTAATTTATGTTTTAACCCTTTAACTACTATAAAATGGAGTGTTACAATGACTTACCAACTTTATCTATTCTAAATATTTCACCTTTCTTATCATCACTTGATGTCATTGTTTCATGGTGAAGGTAATAATAAGGAGAGAGTTTGTGATAAAGGATCGAAGAGATGCAAAGAGGATCCTTAGAATGGAGATTATTAGAAACCATGAGCAAAAGCTTTTGGACTTGTCACACAAGTCCTATGTGAAAAAGGTACCATAGAGATGGTGAAAACTCCATTGAGAGGAACTTAGTTATGCTCCATGCCATTTTTTTTGATGAATCCCTATCCCAAAACCATAGGTTTCCTCCTCTCACTTTACCTAGCAAAAAAATAAAAAAATAAAAAAAAGATCACTTTTTGATTTTAGGAACCTAAACACGTTTGCATCCTAAATAGTTAGTTTGAATTTATGCAAATATTTTCTTATCAACATGACTCTCATTCAAGAATAGACATTCAAAACTCGTATGACCATTCTTAACATTAATGAGTATATTGGAGGCTTTGTGGTGGAGATTCATTTGGTCAATCCCATTAAATCCATTCCTTTTGAGGATGATCTTTTCATCTCAGGTTGTTAGATTCTTTGCGAGTTGTGAAGCTATAATAACAATTTAAAGAACCCTATGGGGGATGAATATGTTTTCTTGGAAAGGAAATGAGAAAAATAAAATTGACACACAATGTATAGTAATTCAAGAATAAATTTTCTCTACATCCACCACCAAAAGAATTTGTCTTTTTAATTTTAAATCTCTAGTGGGTTTATTGATAATCACTTCTCTTTTAGTTTATGAGCAGTCTATCTTAATAAACTTCTATGAGTTGATTTATAAGTTAACCTAGTTATTCTCTAGGCATATGGATCTACTAATCTGAGGACCTTTCTAATAAATGCTTGGTAACTCATGTGCTCATTGTAATGAGTTTTGATGAGAGTTCTAGTTGATTACAATGTATTTCACAAACGATAAAAATGTGAAAATTAAAGAATAACATTTGACTGTAATCTATCTAGAAAGAATTATATATTATAATCGGAGAAAAATTTCTAGCTAATAGGGTGAGCACAAACACTTTTGAAAGTATTTCAACTTGAGATGAATATGAAAGTGAGTAATTAAGTAATAATTATAAGTAGAAGTAAGGAATTGACTTGTGTAATTACTAAGTGCTCAAGAGGTTTTTGTATGATTCCTCATAAATACTATTTATAATTATGCCCACATGTGTAGTTTTTGGAGTAAAGAGTATATATCCGTTTCACGAGCAACAAGTAGATTTTTCAGTGTTTAATGTTGACCAGTCGATTAGTTAGGTAAAACATTCAATTGGTTGTTCTACCCAGTCAATTGGTTGTTCAAACTAGTCAAAAATAATATGTTCATACCTAAAGTAAAGATTTTATTGTTGCATAAACAAATCGATTGGTTTTGTGCCATACTCATTTGGTTCTAGTAACATATGAGACCGATCTATTGGTTTAGAAAACCAGTGAATGTGTCCTTCAGGACAATTGATTGGTTTAATCGAACAATAACTTGATTTATTCCTTGGGCAAACACTATTTTTCACTTTATCTTAACCCTTAGTCTAATTGGTCAAATCACTCAATTGGTTTGATGAAACTAGTCAAAGTGATCAAATAGAAATGAAATGGGTTTCTGTAGGAGTAAAACCCATAGCTTGGTTAGTAAAAATATTTAATCTATTATTGAGCCAATCAATTAGATTTATAAATCACTTGAAGTGTTAAAAAATATACAAAATGGGTTTTTACAAAAGAAAAACCCACATGCTGGTTAGTGAAACCAACTAATTGGTTTAATGAATCAATTGAAGAGTTCAAACAAAGACCAAATGGGTTCCTGCAAAAGAAAAACCTATATCTTGGTTAGTGAAACTAGTCGATTAGTTTATGAACCAGTTAACTATTTTTGACTAGAATCAATATATTCAAATATAATTTTGAAAGGATTTGGGATTTAAATTAAATAAGGGACTTATATCAAATGAATTTTAAGGATTATTTCAAAACTTACAAAGAGATCAAAATCAAAAGTGTTATGCTAAAATTGTTCTATAAGATAACATAAGACATGAAATATACATGTTGATATCTTGAGTCTTGGTAGTCTTAATATAATATTCTCTTGTGATTTGAAGCTTTATTGATCTTTTAAATATTGTACTTGAGAAAATATTTGAATAAGTATTTATTAACATCCTTTTTATCATCATAGTTTATGCACGCTTAAAAAGCCATCTTAACTTGTTTAAACCTGTTTGATATCATCAAAATGAGGTTTAGGACATTGATTAACCTAGAAGGTTAACAATTCGCTCCTTTTTTATGCTTATAAACAAAAGAAAATAGTGTAAATCATAGATTCCTTACCATTTGGAGCCCTAATATGAATTCTGGATTTATCTTCCCTTTTTAGCCTAACAAAAGGTGAGAGGGGAAACTCATGCATAAACCTTGCATACAAAGGAGAGGAAAATCCAAATGAAAAGGAAGTCTCCCCTTGAACTATTGCATACTCATAGGAAGTGATTAGTATAAATTAGAGTATATAAGAAAAATCATAGATAGACAATGGATTCATAAAGTTGAATCATTTCATACAATCAAAATTTATAATATATTACATGCGATGAGGAAAAAAACTACATAACATTAATGTCTAAAGACTACCTAGTTGATTGAGTTCATGAAATCACGTAATACATGATTACAAGTAAGACCCAAGGATAAAAAAAAATATTTAGCTCACTCACTGGTGCAAAGAGTCATGATCAATGCCAAAATTTCCTAGGTTAGAGGAAGGTGGAGCATAGAGTAAAGAATTGACAAAAGATGGTAGAGACATGTTATCTCGGTCCTCTCTTTATATCCTTCGATTCAATAGTCTCAACGAAAACTCAACAAATATAATTGGTCATGGAGAATGACTCATCGATAATGGGATCATATAGAGGAGGATCATTAGTATAGATTGAGCTAGCCTCAGTACCTAAAGCAGTAGCAAAATCTTCTATGATATCCAATCTATGTGTATCACTAGAAACCCCTACAACTTACCTTATACCCATATCATCCTAATGGTGTGACTCAAGGTTAGGATAAAATTATAAGTGCATGAAATACACATCATTATCAAGGAGCTCATGACACCTATTGATGGTGGTTAGTCTTGTATCCATCTTCATGTACATATCAAGGAGGAGATCATGCATACTGGCTACAGTCACATGACCTTGAGTGTTATTTGGGGGAGGTATAGTAAATGAGGAAAGTGCATCAACGGATGTGGAATATCCTCTAGTAAAACGGTGCTAGTGAATCATTATAAAGTGGAGGGGTAACACCATCATCGGTAGGTGGAGGTTGTGATCAGGTTTGCTGGTTGGATGCAACCACTTGAGAGGAGCATAACATGAGCCTTGAATATGCGCACCACCTTACTTATCTCATATCCCATCCTTTTTAGTGTCACTACATCTAGTATAACACATTATGAAGGTAAAGCTAAGTGGCCAGAAAATCACCAAAGGGTATGCCAAAGTCCTAAAGAATCATTGTGTTGAGGAATTTATATTTGAGAGCGGTCTGACTATTGCTCAACATGTGAGCCATGTGTCAAAATATGTAAAATCCAAACCTCATTAGAGTGATAGTGAGGATGTGCTAAACCTTGTACTAGTCCTTTACTGTTATATTAGCTTTTAAGCCAACTTGGGGGAAGAGAATAGAGAAAACTAGGTAGTGACATACCCATGTTGGTAGACAATAGAAGCTAGTAGTGCTTCCATGCATATATTAGCTGATAAGTTCATATTTTTACATATTTTATATCTTTATAATCTTAGTTTTTAGTATTTCATTTGAGTAATATAGGTGAATAATTATGATGTTATGCTTAAGTGATAATAATTGAATAAATTTTATTATTTGAGATAAAAGGACATAAATTAAATAAATTTAGAGTATAATATTATTTATTAATTTATATACTTTTATTTTGTAGCTAAAGTATTTATAAAAAAAGGGGGCTAGACCTTTGGACCAATGACCTAAGGACTCAAGGCCCAAAGGCCTAGAAACAAAATAAAAAGTAAAGATGCATATGGGCGTAGTAGAGGAGCATAAAAATAGAAGGAGAGAAAGAAATCCAAACTAAGGAAAAAGAAATGAGAGCAACAAGATCAAGAAGGCACAAAGGAGACATAAAAAATAAAATTCAGAGGACCAGGGGAGAAGAGACCCAAAAAGTAGAAGGAGGGTGCATTAAATTAGAGAGAAGGACAAAGAGAGACAATGTTGTAGAAAAAAAAGACAAAGTAGCAGTAGCTGCATAAGATCGAGGAGGGTGGCACATAAATAAAGGTGGAAGTAGAAGGATAACAGGGGTAGAGAAGAAGCAGTAGAATGTTGTAGAAAAGAAAAAGAGAAAAGAGCTACGGTGTAGAGAGAGAAATTAGAGGGAAAGGGAGAAAAGATAAAAGAAAAAAAAGAAACGTAGCTGCCAGGCACAAGAAACGAAGAAGGCAGTGTGCACAGCGAAGAAGGAGGGCTGATGTGTGCCATCAATCGGGAAAAAAGAAGAAAAAGAGAAGCATGGAAAGAAATTCCAAGTCAACTAAAAGAAATAAGAGAGAAGTATACCAAAAAAATTTATTTAAGATGAAATTTGACACTATTTCATCTGAATAAATTTTGGAGCTTTCATCCACAATTAATTCCAATTATTTCTTTCTCTATTTTTGATTTTTATTTTTGATATATATTTCTGTGTAATTAATTCGATCATTATAACCAGAAGATTATTTATTGATGGAGAATAGACTGAAACCCTAGATTGTGGTTTGAGATATGATTTTATTTTGTTTATTTCATAAGATTATTCTTTAGATATAATTTAATTACTATTGCTTATATATATATCAAGTATAATTTATATGATGTATGCCTTGTTCTGGTTTTCTCATAGTGATAATATGTAGGATTATTTACTTGTCAGGTGACCTTATAAATATACTAGAATTTATATGTATAAATTGCAACTAGGTTAGATAAAAATTCATCTAATTGTATTGTGATTCTAACCAAAGTAATAAAACATTTAGATATGTGTGGGTCAAAGGAGAGAAACACAGTTAGACATGCTTAGTATACTAGTTCGAGTACTTAGATCTACATCATTCCAATTACATTTAATGTATTAAATCTAGTTAAATATAGTAGCCGCTTGTTGCTACTATACTACGAGTATTTAATAGGGTTAATATTGGCACTTAGTTGTATTAATTTATTTAGAAAGTAATATAAAGTGTATTTACCTACTTTTGGTGTACAAGTTGGTTAATTTCTTTCTCATGATTAAATTATGACATAGAAATTATTATTATATTTTGACCTAATCTAGTGGTGGATTTCAATTTTCTCAGCATATTCATCATATTTTAGGTTATCCATCATTTTTATTATCTTATTTTATTTTATTTATTATTTTATTATTTTCTAATTTTGAAACCCCCATTAGTTTTTTGCTTATTTATTTATTTTACGTGATTTAGAGTATTTATTTTTATTATTTTGAGCTAGTTGAATAGTAGTGAGCTCTCTCAATCCCTGGTATAGAATTATACCCTTATTTACTAGTACTACTATTTTCAATAATAAGGTTTAAATTGTGTGTCGGCTATGGCCACACTAATTTTTTGTGCTGTTATCGGGGATTGTAACCTCACCTTTGTTTGCTAGTATTTTTAGTGTTTTTATTTTTAGTGTATTGTGTTTTTTGTATCATCCTTTTATTTAGAGGTCATAGTGATTGTGGGCATTCAAGTTTCTAAATTAATAAGAGTTTTAGTATGTAGTGTGTCTATATTTTTTTAGTGTTTTCTTTTTTCCTTTTAATTTTTTTAGGATTTTTGGTGTGTTTTGTTTCACTCTTAACCTTTTCCTTTGAAGTGTTGGTGTCTATAGGTTGCTATGAGAGGATCCCTGGATTATGGATAAGTTTACATGAACCTTAATGCTAGAGTAAATGAGGTAAGTTCAAGTACCCTTGATGATAGACTTAACCAACTCACTACTCTTGTTTCGCCGGTTTCCACAACTACTGGAGTTATTAATACAAGCGGAGTGTGTCACACACAAGCTAATCCACATGCTTACCATGCACAAGCTATGAGAGGAGAAGGATGAACATGACCTAGTGCTCAATCCTTCAGTGGTTTCCAAGGACATAACTCCTACACAAGCGCATACTATTCAGGAATGAGGCATCACCCCAACTTTGGATGGGAGATGAATGATCATTATCAAGTGCCATATCAAGACCCTTACAAACTCAAATATGAATCTTCAAAATATTATCAATATCCTAAACAAGAATCTTCTCCAATTTCAAAACCCTCAAGTTTGGAAAAAATGGACAAGCTTTTTGAAGCATTGACAAATGGAAAAAAAACCAACTTATGCAAAGTTAAATTAAATAAAATGAAAGAATGTCAATGTTAGAGGAGAAAATGGGTTATGTGGTCAACATGATCGATCAATTACAAGCATAAAAAAGATCTCTCTAGTAATTCAATTCCAAATTCAAGTGAGAGTTATGAGTATAACGATGCCATGTCCACATGTGAGGATGAGCTAGTTAAGGAGGTCCCCATGGAGCATAATGAAAATTATGATTAGGTGGAAGAAGAGATTGTAAAAGTAGAAGAATAATCTCATCAAAATAAGGATCAATTAAATAAAGAGAAGCATAAGGATAGCAATATTATCACTTTCATCTACCATAGACCATATTTGGACATTTATTCCCTAATTTTTCTTAGTTATGACCATGAAACACAAGGTAAGCCTTTGAAACACTTTGATTTTATTTATGCTGACCATACTCCTTATTTTCCCTCTTTTAGTAGCTTATATGGGTATAATATTGAAGAGAGTAATAAAATCATCTTGGATACATCTAATAAGAAGTATAATGCTCCACATGAGAGTTTATGTTGGAAAGATGTTTTAAAAGACTTTGAGATGGGATAATAGGTTCCTCCTTTGATAGAGAGATCATCATACATTGACATCAGGCTAAAAATTTTCTCTTTACATACGAGTTTAAATCTCATGATAGGTAAGTTGCATTCTTGTTGGGTCAAATATTTTATTAAAACTAATATTTTGTCTTTTTCTACTTTGCAGGATATAGATAATCAACATGAGGAGGGATTTGGTAAAGCATCTCTCAAGTGGACGTACCTCCTTGAATGAGT